>CM060990.1:544204336-544817003 GCA_030765065.1 Deroplatys truncata
TTAATTCTGTAATCAATCTTATAGCTTGAACTACTGCACTAGCATTGGCTACTTGTCTGAAACACCTTCTCTCACAGACAGATGCAAGTATCACACACATCTGAGAGGTTGATGGTTTTAAATGTGAGACTTCAAACATTGTTGATAATGGCAACTGAATGTTTGCCTCGGATTTGGTCTTACAGTCTAATGCACAATTGGTAAATTCTTCTCTGCTCAATAAACCCTTGAATTACTTCTGTTTATTATCTTACTTATACTTTACACACCTCTCATTCTCTTTTTACTTACTTATCTCATATTGTGTCAGTTATATAGTGAAGGCTTTATCATATTAGTAATGACCGTTTTATTGTTCTCTGGTCTTACAAAATCTCTTGTTGATTAATATGGATTTCTTTAATTTTCTCACGCTTGCACCTTAAAAATAAAAAAAAAATTGCAGGTGATTGTGCTGCTGTAACCAAAAGGGGGCAGAATGGTTTCAAGGCATTCAAAAAAGAACTGGCATACCATCATGCTGCATCCTACCCCACTTTAAGCTGACTGTATACCTAAAAACTCAACCCATTAACTATTATAAATATCTGCAGATCTTATTTTTTTACTCAACTCATATCAATCAAGGGTCAATTTTAATAAATATATATATAGGTATATCATCAACAATTTTATCTAATTGTATAAACATATTATCATCTTTCAAACAGTAGAATAATGTATAACTTATTAATTGAAAATGGTAAGGTGCAAATGACTGGAGCACGAAGGAACATTATTAATTTTGCCTTATTACATTTCTCTCACACGTTCCTGCATTGCAGTAAATTTGTTGATTATTATAGTATCACACAAAGAAATCACAGCTGTAATCAATTCTAAGATTGATAATATGACCTGAAAGGCAAGCGATCTATTTATAAACCACCCAGCACTTGTGTTATCCTTACATCACCCAGCTTTGTGTGGCACGATAGCCAGTGACATTGCTGCTTCTGCAATATTAAGCAAGCATCTGCCAATGTATCATTTGCTTTCTATAGGCTTTCTTGTTTGAAGTAAAAGTGAACAGGCATTCAACAGTATTGTATGTGTTATTTGAAGAGAGGATAACTTGTAGGTACATTGATTTATAAAATATGTTGCATAGTTATTGAATTTCGTAATGTTTTAGGGGATAGTTTTGCAAATATAAATTAACAGAAAATGAGAGCAATAATATGTGAGGTCTGTTAGTTATTACTTTTCTTTATTTTTATATTACATTCAGAGATATGGTATGCAATAATTACAACATAGTATTCAAAGGAATTATACTAGAAGAAGCACTGGATGTTGTAGATGATGATAACTTTGCCAATGAGATTGATGATTGTGACATAGTAGATGTTGTGGTACTACCTCCTGATCTAGATAGTCTGAATTGATGAAGATGAAACACTTGGTGATGCAAAAGGAATAGTAAATGTGAACAATGTCCCTGTACCTGGTGAAGTACATTTCACTGCTTCTGAAATGGCAGACTTACCAGAAACGACCAGCTCTAGGCATAAAAAATCAACTAGAAAAAGAAAACTCTGTAACTAAACAGTAAGATACAAAAAAAGTGTACCTAAGCACACAAAAAATCCAGAAAATGGCCATGCTTCAAATGAAAAATGGAAAGAAATGAAAAAATGTTTGAAGGATTGTTCACCATTTGAGATTGGAGAGAAAATTCTAAATTATACCGATATGTTTGAATTTATTGTTCAAGAAACTGTGTTTTATGCAGCCCTGTATAAAATCATCTTTGACTTCTCTTTCGATTCTGGTGAGCTCAGAGTTTTTTTTAGGCATATTACTACTTTAAGGATACCATAGACTTCCTTCTGAGATGCATTACTGGTCAGAGGAGCCAGATTTGGGATTAGACATTGTAAAAAAATGCCATTTCTTAAAATCAATAGCTAAATTTGAAGAGCTTTATTAATTTCAAGAACAATGCTCTTGCTAATAACCAGAAGCAAGATAAAGCATTAAAGATGAGACCATGTATATCTATGCTAAATGCTTCCTTCCAGCAATTTGGTATATTTTCAGAAAAAACCTTACCATAGATGAGATGATCATAAAATATTATGGCTACAATATACTCTCAAACAATTGATTTGAGGGAAACCTATCTGATTTGGTTACAAGTTATGGGCTCTTTATAGCTAAACATTCTTCGCAGAGACTTTATCAAATGGAGGGCTGTAAAGGAAGGCCACTAACATTCTGCAAAAAGTGCGATGTAAAACACTGTCAAACCCTTACCACAATCAATTAAAAAATCTTACAACCCAAATGTGTTTAAACATTTGTGTGTATTGACCTAAATGTTCTGTAATTACTTTAAAGAAAAAAAGTTAAACATAAAATGTGTTAAATAGGCAGAAATGTATTTTCTCATTATTTATGTATGTTTCACTACATTAATGCCCAGTGGTCTGTTAATGGACTGGGTGTATGGAAAGGAGATTAAAGAATATTACTGACATACTTTAGAGTGAACTAATATACTTTATATGTTTTTTTAATTTTTTGAAGAATAATGAATAAGTTAGACTTTAATGGGTTAAAGTCAAAGGTGTAGTCTTACACCTTCTTGAATTTAAAGCTCATATTCTTCCTAAAGTAGCATAACAGAGTATATATTCTCATCAACCACGATACATAAACCCTTCATAGCTGCATGTTAATGGTACTGTTTTGGTAACTTCTGCTCACTACTTTCTTCTCCCAATATGCCACTCAGACAGCAAATATTCATATCATAACATCACTTTTGTCCAGGTATAATTCTCTACATACCTAAATCATAAATAAAACTATACTGGTAGTCAAGTAGCACATAACTTTCTTACCTGTAAGCAACTCGAACATGAGCACACCAAGAGACCAATAGTCTGCACTAATATCATGCCCTTTATTAAGAATAACTTCTGGAGCAACATATTCTGGTGTGCCACAGAATGTCCATGTTTTTCTGCCGTGCTACAAAAACAAACAAACAAACAATATACAAGGCTTAAATAAAAAACACTTTCATATGAAGTCTCTAAATGTAGAAATGTCACTAATGGCTACCTTTGGTCAGACGAGTACTCATTCATTGATATTTAATCATCCAATATAGTGGCAACAAATACAATGATAATGGTGATGGTAATATCCCAGTTGGCCTCTAATAGAAAATCTAACCTATACAATCACAAAATACCTTAAAATATATACAAAGGTAATCATGTACACTAAATGAACCAAACAAACAAATTTGGTGGTGGTGGTGGTGGTGGTGGTGGCAGTGGTAGTAGTAGTACTACTACTGCTGCAGCAGCAGCAGCAGCAGAAGAAGAAGAAGAAGAAGAAGAAGAAGAAGAAGAAGAAGAAGAAGAAGAAGAAGAAGAAGAAGAAGAAGAAGAAGAAGAAGAAGAAGAAGAAGAAGATGAGTGTCCTCTTTTGAAGCCTGCATGTAGGCTCTTAATCTGAACTTCAATCAAATCCAATACAGTGATGGCTAACCATGGAGGACTCTAGGGTGGCACCCTTCCCATAAATAAATGCCCCATAAATAAAAAATGAATTTAAGAAAGGAAGGATAACATCAGATGTCATTGCAGTATTAATTTCTGCACTCCCTGTTTTAGTTAATAGACTTTGTTTTGTTTTAAATGTTTTTGCAACACATACAGCGAGTAGTGCAAATGTATTCATTACGGAATGTATTTCAAACTATATCAAGTCTGTGCAGATATCCTTGCATTTGTGGATATTGTTAAGAGGTGAGATGTGCAAAGGGGAATGCTTCAAATGAGGGCAAGGGGTACAAAGAGGTAATAGCTGCTTGGCAGAGTCCAAGGCACTTTGCCATTGTTCTTTTTCCATGTGTTTTTTCAATGTGTAGTCATTCAATTTCACTACTGCCCCATATGAAAAAAAAAACCTACCCAGTACTGTCTGCAATTTAATTCTGTTATATGAATTGATTTAAAATTTAATTAAATTCTTAAGTTATAGCATTGCAGAGTTAAAACAATTCAGAGCAGAAAATAAATAGTTCTCTTATATTACAATCAATGTTGGTTGCTTTTGTTAGCGCATCACATAATCACAGCACATGTACCTACATGTAGTGCTGTGAGTCACTCATGTACACGTTAGTTGAGTACAGAGTTGGGAAGCACATGTTGTGTAAAATACCTAACTTAACCAGTTAATTCAGTGCCAGTGGTATGCTCTTGGGAGACCATTAAAAATCTGTATGTGTGCATTTAAAGTTAAATTAATTAGTTACGAGATCATAATGAACAGTGTAAATAGAAAAAAGATGAGCATAATACTTTAGCCATATATTATAATGAGAGGGCCCTGATTTCAACCATTCTGCTGAAAAAAAAGGAGAGAAGAATGGACTTCATCTGCAAGAATATTAATTAGGTTAGTTTAGTAATAGTCAAGTATTATTATTATTATTATTATTATTATTATTATTATTATTATTATTATTATTATTATTATTATTATTATTATTATTATTATTATTATTATAATTTATTTGTTTGAGAGCCAAGTAGATGCATAATGATTTCCTACAGTTCATTTTATACTCTTGAACATTTTTCCAATGTGTGATGTTGATTGCTTGGTATCATCACACACATGTTTAGACACAAGATAAGGTTGCGCAATGAGCAAAAATAAACTCTATGTGTTTCTGCTTAAGAATTTATGTTCCATACTATGACGTCTGAATAAATATTATTACCTAAGAAGGTAGGAACTAAGAAGAAATATGATCACGAAGCTCAGACTTATCAATGTGCAAGCATGTGTGATTAACAGTTGTAAATCATTTATTTTATGAAAACAAGGCACAGACTATAAAACCGTGTGTTCTCCACTGAAATGTTAACCGATATTGATTAATGCACGGATGCACTATATAATACAAATGACAAAAGAGTTCCTGCCACTGAAAGGAATAATGCAATTTATGCTCACTTTTATAGATGTGCTTTAATGCATGTTATATTTCTGAAATGCACTAATGCATAGGATTTAGTATGTGCTGAAAAATAGATGGAGTAAACTGAACAAACAAGAAATTATATGCAGGATATTTCGGTGTATGTGTTTGTTTTTGTTTACATATATTTTTTGGTAAATTGTACAATAAAACCTGCCATGTAAAGCATACTTAATGCAAAAACATCACCTTCCGCCCTCCTAAACTTGCAAATCACAAGCTGCCACTGATTC
Organism: Deroplatys truncata; assembly: GCA_030765065.1. Taxonomy (NCBI): domain Eukaryota; kingdom Metazoa; phylum Arthropoda; class Insecta; order Mantodea; family Mantidae; genus Deroplatys; species Deroplatys truncata. Next base: position 544,209,620 of record CM060990.1, read on the forward strand.
AATAGTCCCGATCAAATGCATCACATGGTGCTATTGGTGTTGGTTGCAGTAAACTATTTCTGAAGAATGTTAACATAAAAATGGTTTTTAGGAAAAGACTTCTACTCAACAGCAATATTAGGATAATGCTTTTCTGTTAAACAAATTTTAGATACACTTTTATGTCTTTGACTTCAAGGACAATGATACTTTAATGCATTATAGTTCCTGCATTTTAAGGAACCCTACACTTTATACTATGCAGTGTTGTCCATATAGCATCTTAATAAAAGTGCAGCCTTTGATAATTTTTTTAATAAAACTCTCAGAGTGACATGGCTCCTTAATTATCTGTAGGTTTAAGTTATTGGATCTCTTCCAATGGTCCCATACATCGATCTCTTGAGACTGTTTTTAATCTTAAACTCGTTTTTCTAGAACCAGAAGTATCTAGAAATTAAGCTATATAGGCACACATAGTTGGTGAATGCCAAGGACCTGGAACACTAAAGCCTCTATAGGGCCGTTACAACCTGAAAAAATTTAAGTAGTTTAATACTAGTCATCTTTTCCCTTCCCTTTTTTATATCAGAGTCGGCAATGATCAGTACCCCTTAGATTCATGGCTAATTTGACTCTATTTGTTCTATAGGCACAGAAATGACTAGAACAAGAAGGAAGCCCCACTTAGTAACCATGTTTGAAAGATCCCACTGCCAAGATTAAGGATATGAGGCAGAAAGTAGCAGTCAGTCACTTCACTTCACTTCTAGCTGTGATACAGAGGCACATTGCACCTACATAAAAGGTGAACACTTGAATGATGAAACAACATTTATAAAAGGTGTGTTGTTGAATAGAAGGCAAATAAAGTTATGATAATTCTTATTTACTTTTACTTATAGTTACACTTGGCATCAAGAACAGGATGAAATGGAGGAAATGTTTGCAATGTTGTTGAGTGAAATGAAGGAGATGAAAAGTGAAACGAGAAAGAGGAGCACAAGGGTGAAATAAATAAGGTGAACCTGGATTTGGAAAATAACATGATAGAGTTACATGTCAATAAGCTAAAAGTAAAACTTAGTGCAAAGTAAGCTTAACATTGAATGAACTACTCTAAGTTATTAAGATTCTTTAAATAATAATGAAAATTCAGTTTCTGTACCTCCTCCTTATTTAAAACATAAGAAGTGTGAGGTATATTTGACATGTCTCTTTGAAGTTTTATATGAACTCTCAGGTGATACTGGGATGCTCATATATTACCACAATTAAATGCATAATTCCATTGCCCTGCATACAAGTTAGTTGCGAATGTGTGATTTTTAATTTAAAATGGTGAAAAACCATTTAAATTTGTCATTAGCGGAACAGCTTTTGTCCTCATTAATTTTAATTAATATTAAATACTGGCAAACAGGACAAAGTGACAAGATATTTTTACAGCCCTTTTTAAGTAATGTGTAGGCATAAACTAGTACAAGTAGACACTGGACCAACTAGGGTAAGTAAACATGTTGTTACTTGGATTAACCAATTTATACCCATATGAAAATGAGAATCACAAGGTCTCCTAATTCAATCAACCCCTAGCAATCACTTAAAACAACTACTTGGAAGTAATTTTATAAGTAGAATGAATGAGAAACCAATTAGATAGTGTGAAATTAAAAATTATAATAATAAAAGCACTACCTAACTTCAGAAGGCCAAAGCTCAAGCAAATACACAAATTCATAAAAACTACAGAAATAAACAGTAAATTCAGTACTTTCAATACTCTCTGGTGACTTAAATACAGATTTCATGAAAGGCAGCAACCAAAAGGAACTAATATGTTCCCTTTTAAGAACACACTATCTTATGCATACAGTCAATTTTCCAACTAGAATTTAAAAAAAAAAATACCAAAACAGCTAATGATATTTTCATAGATATGTATAAAAATGAGTACCATGAAATCCAACCCTTAATTAATGGACTTTCAGACCATGATGGACAGTTACTTAAAATTAATTATTATGTTCCCCGCTTCAAAATAGCAAACCATGTAACCAGTTACCATATCATTAACAGTGAAAGCATAAAACTTTTTAATGACCAGCTTTCAGAGTAATCATGGGAAGAAACATACAAGAACAACAATATGAATAACAAGTTTAACTCCTTTCTAAACACTTTCATAAGGATTCACAACTCAAGTTTTCCATCTTATGTAAAGAAAATTAATATTACCCCTAGAAATGACTGGTTAACACGACATATCAAAATATCCTGCAAACACAAAAGAGAACTCCACATAGCTACCAGAAAAAGCAACTGTGTTAAATATAGACAACACTATAAAAAATATTGTACAATTCTAAAAAAGGTTATAAATGCAGCTAAAAAACTCTGCTATGAAAGACAGAAAGAGTACTCACTTAACAGGCCTTATACAATACGGAAAATTATAAAAAAAAGAAGAGACTGATAAACATCACTCAACTAATGAAATAAAAGAAATTACAGTAACTCAAATCACCACAAAAGAACCACAACAGATAGCAGCATTATTTAATGAGTATTATATTCAGTTAGCAGAAAATTTACTGTTACAGTCCAAACAATATGTAGAAGATACTGTTTCATATTTAAAGAAAATAAGCTTAAAAAGTATACTTGCATAGGAATATTACTCACGAGCTCAACAGAACTAAGTAAAACAATAAAATCCTTCAAAAGCAAGAATTCATCAGGTTGTAACAAAATAACTATGAAAAAAATTAAAACTATGTGCTGACAAGATTAGAAACCATTAAGTCATATATGTAACCTCTCTTTTTAACACGGACATTTCCAGACAGGTTAAAATATTCTGTTGTTAAACCGCCATACAAGAAAGGGTAAATGTCACAAATGTCAAACTATAGACCAGTATCATTGCTAACCGCTTTCTCCAAAGTATTTGAAAACCTAATGTTCAAACGAATATGTCACCACCTAAATAAAAATAATATTTTAGCAAAGGAACAGTCTGGATTTAGGAAAAACATGTCAACCAATGATGTCATTTTCAACTTAACTAATGAAATTCTGAAATCCCTTGATAATAAATGTAATATACTAGGAATATTCTGTGATCTATCAAAAGTGTTTGACTGTGTAAATCATAACATACTCTTTATCAAAATTATCCTATTATGGCATTAATGGTAAAGCATATAATGGATTGCACCATACTTATCAAATGGAAAGCAAAAGGTCATAATAAATTCTGCAGATAATTGCAAAACATACTCCAAATGGCCTGAAATAAAGCATGGTATTCCACAAGGTTCAAATCTGGGCCCATTACCATTTCTAGTGCATTTCAATGATCTCCCCAGAGTGATAAACATGCTCATCCAGTTCTCTTTGCAGACGATACAAATATTATAATCAAAGGACACAAAATCAGCCACGTCTCGGAGTTATCCAATAGTATTTTCAGTATGCTAAATAATTGGTTTGACAGTAACAAAATTCATATCAATTTTGAAAAAACTGTGTATGTTCATTTTTGCACAAAAAAATAAAAGCATTGTAGACATAAGGATTACACATTAAGGTAATGAAATCACTGAAATTTGTAACATAAAACTTCTTGTAGATCATAATATGAATTGGAAAGACCATATTGACTACATCCTACTGAAACTAAGCTCTGCATGTTTTGCAATCAGATCATTAATTTATTTTACAAATAAAAGCATCCTAAAAACAGTATATTATGCTTCTTTTCATTCAATTATGACTTATGGAATAACTTTCTGGGGAAATTCAGTAGATCTAAAAAAATATTTATTTTGCAAAAACAGTAATAAGAATTATGGCAGGTGTAAAATAATCAAGTCCTTGTAAACCACTATTTAGGAATTTTACCATTAGCCTGTGAGTATACTCTAGCTCTACTTTTAATTGTAGTCAACCACCCAGAAGTGTTCATAAAAAAATTCAGATATACACAACAAACAAACCAGACACAAGCAGAACTTACACAGGCCAAGTAATAACCAACAGGTATTTCAAAAAGGAGTTTAGTGCCATGGTGTAGTGCTATTTAATTCACTTCCCTCATATATAAAGGAACTGAAAACTAATAAACATAAATTCAATTTAGCATTACAAAGATACCTTATTACTCACACATTCTATATAGAGGAGGATTTTATTCATTCAAAAAATAACTGTACTACTAATTTTGCTCAAAAAGTTAATGTAGTTTTATAAATACTAAATATAAATATTTTTAGTGAGCCTTATAAATATTTTTGTAAATATTTTCAGTGTAAACAACATTGATTTGTAATTTTAGCTCTGACATACTCTAGATAAGAGAATTTATTGTCCAAATGTGCACAATGTAATTATGTAGCTTTGAAGTAATCTACAGATTACAGATCTACCCTAACTCACTATAGGATCTACAGATATATGATGATATACATAATATACAATATACAAGATATGATATGATATATGATATGTTAGCACACTTAAAGGGTGTTTGGAAAGTTCCATACCTCTACAAAACATAAAATAAAATATAAGGATGTACAAGGGGAGAGATGTATCATTAAAGGTATAAGGATATCTGCAAGGAGAATAACATTTCTGAATGGACTAAAATCATCTAACCTAATTGAAAAATATATAGAAAATGAAAGGAACACATTCAGCAAAATGATAGGTTAAGCCAAAAGATGCATGATAAAATGCTATGTCAAAACTCATAAAACAAAATAAAAACTGCTTAGCATATACTACAATCATTGCATGAAATAAACACTAGAACAAATATAGGAAATTTAATACAAATTTTATTTAATTCCTGATTCTCAACAAATAAATGGTTGTAATAATGACTTCTACATAAATATTATGGAGCATTAGGAACAGCCAAGAACATGAACCATGAGGCAAACAACAAGTCACAACTTAATTCCATGGCACTATGATCTAGGAATTACAAAGGATGATGTTTTAAAGCAAATAAATATCCTAAAATGCAAGAAATTAGGTAGACTGGATGAATTCACAAACAAAATAAATGTTGCCAAAATGAAATACAAAGCCTTTTACACATATTGTAAACCAATTCTTCAATACCAAAAGTTTCCTAAATATTCTGAAACAAGTAGTTGCTACACACATTACTACACATGCTACACAGAAGGATCAAAAACTACCATCCAATTTCTTTATGCTCAATTTTTAAAAACATTAGTGAAGGGCCATAATTGGAACAGCTGGATAAATTCTGTAATAAATATGTTGCTGTCATAAAATACCAATTTGGCTTTCAGAAGAACAAAATCAGGAGTAAAGGAAATAAGACTATGAAATGGCATAATAGTAATATCTTTAAATAGAGAGGAACATGTAATAACAAGTTTTATTTATTTATCAAAGCTGTTTAAATTCACAGAAATAGTAGAAGTACTTGGGCTATGGAAGTTGCATTAGTTTGGCTGATAAGCTACCTAAAGAACAGAGAACAGCATATCAAAATAAAATATCTGTTTGGAGGGAACATCAGAAGATTTAAATCATAAAGTTAAAGTATGGAGTACCACAGGAATCTAAGCTGGGTCCTTATCTACTCCCATTGTATATAAATGAGAGATATAACAAGGCACAATAAAGAGGGGAATAGAGATAGAATATGCAGATGACACTGGAAAAGAATTAAAAGAGAGCACCCAGAAGAAACTAGGAGGTAAAAAACTGCAAATATATTATCAGTGATGATAAATAACTTCTAGAGTAATGAACTAAACATTGGTATAATTGTATGGATGTAAATTAGATTATTAATAATAAATATTAATATAAAAATTGGAAAAAAAAAGTATGCAACAGGTAACATACTCAAAATTCCTGAGCTTGGTCATCGATAGAAACTTGAACTGGCAAATGCATAAGGAATTACAAAGAACAAATAGCAGGATTTATATTTTAAAACCAATTAAGAAGACAATGAATCATGACAGCATCATGTAAATATATTATGTTTAAATACACTCACACCAAACATATAGTCGTCCTCCGTGGACTAGTGGTACTGTGCTAGCCTCTAGTTTCGAAGGTCACGGGTTAAAACCCGTCGGAGGGCGATGGATTTTTTCGGGCGTAAAACTCCTTAGCATGGCTTTCTTCAGAAGGGAAGTAAAGCCGGTGTCCCATGTCATAGATTTATGGCACGTAAAAAAACCTCAAGCCTCATAAAGAGGCCTCTGAGCAAAATTACTGGTCCTTCACGCCCAATATACAATGGGACACTAAGGACCATAGTAGTTAAAGAGCGTTCCATAAATAAAACTCAATTTAATTTTAATTAATCAAACATATAGACTTTTGTTATGAGATGCACCTCAGAAAATTATGGTAACAAAAATATTTAAGCCTCAAAAAAAGAGCTATAGGTTTAATTGAAAGAATTTACAGAAGAGAAACATGCAAAAATACTTTTAAAAAAACTAAATATACTTAAGTGCCTAGTTTATACATACATAGATACATTAAACATTAATTAAAAATCTCAAAAATGAAAACAAGCATAAATGTGCACACTTATAATACCAGAAGATCAAACCATTTTAGCAGTAGGCTGAAAGAAACCCTAAATAATGAAAGTATAAAAGACTTGTGCAAAAGCCTATATAATCACATGTCTTGTAAATGAAAGAAAATGGAAGATAAACCTATAAGAAACAAAATTGTACCTATTACAATATATATTTTACTCCATAGAAGAATTCAAGAGTGCTTGTCATTTACAAATATATCATCATTATTACCTTTCCTCTTTTACATCACACACCTTGTATATAATATTGTGCATTGATGAAGCCTTTTAATAGGTTTCACAATTGGTGATTAAATGAAATGAATAAAGAAATCTTATGTGTAAAATTCATATTACTTTCTCTCCCCACTATTGTTTATTTTTATATAGTTTCCGCAAACGATTCCTTTGAAAGCTTATTTCTTCACCTACTTCATTTAGATCGAGATAAACCTTTGCATAAATACTTTAATTGCACATTTTGTTGTAGGTACAAGGAAGATAGAGGAAACTGAATCAAGCGCGCATGTACATGCATACACGCACATACACACACCTTTTCCTAAAAATGTTTTTTTTTTTTTGTATTTATTCAGAGGCCTTAAAACATGTATGTTTGGTGAAATCTTGACATTAAATTTTTGGGTGGAATGCATTATTTCCTCTGCCTACTAGGTACATTGTAGAGAAAGTAAAGAGCGAAGTATACCTGTTCTCTTAAAAACACAAATACGAAGCACTTTGAGGTCATACTGGCATGCACTTAGGTGTTGAAATTTGCTGGTGTGAAAGTGCTCCCATTTTTAACTCCTTCCATGTGGATAAGACAAAAGTAGGCTCTTTAATTGGCTGAAGCCAGACACATGATGTCCTCCAATAGTGGAATCATGGGTGCATTGATTTTTAGGTTGTACACGTATCCAGCAGCTTACTGATGAGTGCAGATGAAGTAATTGTTCATGGTTCAACCAATAGAGTATATTCTCTCAATAAATTAAAGAGCATTATTTTTCTTATCCATGCAGAGTAGTTCTGAGACATTAGTACCACAGACCCAGTAAGAGATCATTCTACTTGACTTTCTGCACCTTAGGTGTGATGTCAGTATAATTTTAAAATGTGCTATGCACGTGCATGCTATTAAGTGTGGTCATACCACACTTATAAAAATGTCTTGTCACTTTGTCACAGTTGCACCCATTTCAAATTATTGTAATTGATGATTATTCATGCAGTCTATTTTCACATAGAATCACTGTACAAATAGAATGATCAACATACTATTATCAAGTGCACATTACCATTACAGTTAAAATAAAGGTACCAGATACTTTCTGTAGTTTCAATTATATATCTCCCCTCCCCTCTCTCCCCCTCTCCCTCTCTCCCTCTGCATGCGTGCATGTGTGTGTGAGAATGAGAGAGAGAGGAGAGAGAAACCATAGAACTTTTTAATTTTGTCATAGTGCCTGTACCATATTTCTCAAGAAGCATTTGTTTAAAGCACTACACAAATACATAATTAAACATTGGGCTAGTTCCGAACTTATCAACTTAAAGGTGGATTTCTACATAGCCTACTGTGTTCCAACTGGGTCTCAGTCATGCCCTGTGTTTAGGAGCAGCCAAGGAGCACCTTCTACATAATTTACGAAGAGAGGTTTTTGTTCATTCCCACATGACCTACCATGTCTCTATCATGTCCCTACTGTGCATTAACGATTCTGTCAGCAATCAGTCATGAGATTGATTTTATGAAAGTGACCGGAACACAGTTGCAACATGGTAGGGACGCAGTAGGCTATGCAGTTACAGTTTGGCATTTCCATAATGATATGAATACATTTCATGTACATTGTTCAGGGAAGCCATTCACTGGTTCAGCAGTACTTGGTGCTATATGATCTGTCACATAAAGATTATGACAACACCACACTGATTAAAGATAACATCTGGAAGGTTATAAGCGAAAGACTGAAAATATCTTGTCTCTTCTGTGAAACCGAATAACTATAACAGAGTATAACAATGTCTTCTTCTTTGTGATCCATTGTTTGTTGAAACAGACATGACAAAATGATCAGATAGAATCACAGGCAGATCCAGGATTCCTTTAGGGAAGGGCTAACATATTTTGAAAGATACCACAATGAGTAAAATTGAGTTCAATTTCTAAATTTTCAAATATCATATAAGTGATCTACGAATTATTCTTTGGGTGCAAGATTTAATATAAATTTTGAGAAAACGTATATATATAATTATTTAACTAAAGAGGTCTTTTAAATCTATCTCTATCTCTATCTCTATCTCTCTCTATTTATTTAGTGGAACATCTTTTGAGATGTAGTCCATCATATGATAAATTCACTCATTGACTGTGAATGAATCTATGTCATCTGGTTTAAGTAAATTTAATAGAAATAAAAGTGTTGATTTTGACTTTGTCAAAGCAAAACAATTTGTATGTTCTTTTTTTTCTGTAATTAAGAGGGGGGCTTTAGATTCTCTTAGCTCTCCTTGGGTCTGTCTATGAATTGAATCAAGCATGAAAATAGCCAGCGCACAGTATAGACATGGTAGATTATGTGGAAATTAAAATATGACATGGTAGGTGCAGTCAGAACATGGTAGGCTATGTGGAAATCCACCTTAACTTTGGGAACGGTATTCAAAATTCTACTTGTGTTCATCTACAATCATTTAGTTTCTTTCTCCTCTCATTGCTACTAATTTTAGCACCAATTATAGCATACACTTTTTCAGTTGTATATTCTGTCAAAATTAACAAAATAAAAAAAACACACATGCACGCGCGCGCGCACGCACGCACGCACGCACGCACGCACGCACGCACGCACACGCACACACACACACACACACACACACACACACACACACACACACACACACACACACACACACACTTGCTTTTCTCTGAAAATAGAATTAATTTGTATAGATGAAGATTTAGGTTATTCAATTAAAAATCATTAAATTCTTCACCTCCAAAGTAGCATGTGCTCAAACGGCACATGGGTGTGAAACTTAAGTGACTGTGTCCTTTCCATACCTCACATATGATATGTTATAGCATCTATATGGTATAGCATCAGTAACTTCTCTCATTGTTGACACTGCTATACCTTTTTTTCCCTTTGTACTTACTGGCTTATCTTTCATAAGTGCATTACTGCTCAACATAATGAAGGTCACATATTGTCATAATGTAGATACACTTGATTGTTGATTGACTAGTATGTGTTATATAACTATCTCTGTTGGGCAGTGTAACTCTGGGCATGTCTCAAGCAGAATTCTTACCTGTAATTTCTTTGCAAATCCAAAATCAACAAGTTTTACATAACCATTCACATCTAACAGTAGATTTTCAGGTTTTAAGTCTCTGTATATTATATTTCTGCTATGAAGGTAATCAAAAGCTTCCACTACACATGCAGTATAAAATCGTGTAGTAGCATCATCAAAATGCCCCTTGTCTCGAAGGATTGTCCATAGTTCCCCTCCAAGGCAGGACTCCATCAACATATATAAGTACTTTCTGTCTTTGAATGTTTTGAAGAGTTTAACAATGAAGTCACAGTTTACTTCACCCATTATTTCCTTCTCGGACATTATGTGTTGCTGCTGACGTGTCTCCACAATCTGTAATCACAAAATGCTCAAAGGTTAAACTCAACCCATTTAATAATTAAATTGAGTCACATTACAGTATACAATTATTCTTTTATTTTAAAATTTCCTACATTCTTTAATTTTTACTATCAACAGTCAATTTTCTAGTGTTTTCTTTCTAAACAACAAGTTCATACAGGCCAGATTAACATATTCTATAATTCTACTTTATAGTTCCCAACTCTCGAGCAAAGTCACAAGATAGTCATTGTTTGTGATAAACAGCAGTTAATAATACATTATGTGGATCACAGTAGTCAATTAGAAATTTTACTGAATAGTTCAGAACAAGGTGGGTATGTCCAGTTCAAAGGCACGAAAGCAACAGTTATAAATGATGGAGAAAAGTGAATTAGACTAAATACGAGGGCAGAATGATAAGTCAGTGACTTTTTAAAGAAAATAATTTTTTCCAAAAAATCAATTTCATTTCTCAACATAATCTCCTTTCAATTCAATACACGCTGTCCAACGTTTCTCCAATTTTGTTTAATCATTCCAAAAAATATGATTTTTTGAAGTCTGCAAAATATGAGGTTGTTTCTGTCATGATGTGTTCACTGGATGTGAATTTCTTTCCAATGAGCAAATTCTTCAAAATTGCGAAGAGGAAGAAGTCACTTGGAGCCAAATCTGAAGAATATGGTGGGTGAGGTAGCAGTTCATAGCTCAATTCCTTGAACGTGTTTTGGGAACAGGTTTTGTTCCCATCTTCAGCATTTGTCTGACTGGCTGGCTTGGTTATTGTTTGGAGGATGTTGTGGATATGTGTTGAGTGTAGAGACCTGTATTGACAGGGTGATGAATTTCCAGAAACTGTTGGAAGCAGCAATTCAAAGTTCATAATTTGGCTCTTGTATTTTAAGATGTATATCTTCTCCCAGATTTCCACGTAATGCATATAAGTAAAGACTTAAATATGTGATGTAGTGTCCCAACCACCAGCCCATTATTTCAACTGATTATAACATCGCAGTTACTAACTTCTAGATCATTAAAATTTAAAACTATAGAATATTTTCAAACTCTGATCGCCTTTAAGCATATGCTTAAATAGCAAAAAGGTTTAGTTACAAGTGTCAATTTCTCAAAAGAGTGCTTACTTCTGATTGTCATTTGCAATACAGCAGTACTCCCTTTGTCTGAACTTTGAACAATAAATAGGTTTATTGAATTAAACACATCCTCTCTTTCCATACAATATGAAATGTTAAGACAAAACATAATTTCTTTTGTATTCTTTATCATTTACTCCTCTTTCATCCTTGGTGCAAATATGCACTAATAAGCATAACATACATATAAACCAGTAGGGAACCCTTCTGCAGTTGTCTCTTAATACATAACTCATTGGCTTCTGAATGTTGCTTTACCAAACAAAAGAATAAAGACTCTTCTAATGTGGTATTCCAATAAGAACTGCTATTTACCTGCACATTGAAGCCTTACTTCAAAGTGTGAAAATCTTTGTTTCATATGTGTTATAGCTGTGAGAAAAATAACAAGCAAACCTAAATATCTGGTGATCACAACTGAAAAAAAATCTAAAGCAGTGACTAAAATAAAAATTGTTAAGTTCTCTGAATTGTTGCTATTGGAAAATTGTACACTTATCATTTTATGACAAAGCTTCCTTAACAACACATTTTTAAAATATAACTGCAACTTTTATAGTTCATGGTTATGTAAAAAGAAAAAAAATAATCTGAAAGACTTCTGTCCTCATTGTTTTGAGCTGTAGTACTATATATGCAACCCCACAGAAGTATGACATGCCATTTTTCTGTTTAAAGGAACTTTTAAGTTAACCAGGTAGTGGTATGTGTGAACATTACTTTATAAACTGTGCATCATCACTTATTTATTTCATTCATACTTATCATCACATTTGACTTTGCTATAAGCAGCCAAGACTGGTATCGAATAATGCTTGTGCTGAAATGCCGTTATTTGAGTCACCATAAAATGTGACAAATACTGTATTAAAAATGTTACACCATAAGCATAATGAAAATAAAACTTTATTTAACAATATTATCAATTAAAAAGAGCCTTGGAAATCATCATGAAAAGTGAATAGAAGGCAAAAGTATGGCTACCTTTTCTTTTCATGGAAACCATGTAATTATAAATAAGTTGAGAACACAAACTTATAGAACAAAACATACAAATATATGTTTCATATTTACTTCAATGTTCAGAAGTTGGAACCCTCGCAAACTTACCTGACTTTTTTTCATTTGCTTTAAAGCAAATGACCTTGAAGGATCGCCTGCAATCTGTACAAGCTCCACACGTCCAAAACCCCCAACTCCTAGGGTTGCTAATATTCTTAAATCAGTGAGTTTGACATGTTTGAACTCCTCATTAATCCTGAGACAACAATGAGAAACAGAACTTAAGATTAGTGAAAAATATTGATTCAGAAACAAGGTAGAGTAAACCAGACATCAGCTGTCTTCCTGTATCAAGTTCTTCAATACACATTCAACCTACTGTTAGAAATATGAAATTTTAAAATACTTACTAACTAATGACTCTTTCACACTACAACCTCTTTAACCTTCTTTGCACCATTAAAATCTTATTTTCACCTCAGATCATTCATTTCATATTATAATCTTTAATATCTTTCAAAAGATTAATTCTATGTCTTCAAAACAAATGTGATCTACAGGATGCAAGAATACCCATGGAATATATAAATTTATCCCTCATTGTTTATAGCAGCAACAACATGGTGTATGACTGATTTTTCACAAATACAGTTATAAATTTATTTGCTTTTATTTACAGCCACAACAATAGGGTGCCCAACTGATTTTAAAAATACTGTTGTAAATTTATCTGGCATTGTTTATTGTAGCAACACTGCTAGTCGTCCTCCATGGTGTACTGGTTACCATGCTAGCCTCTAGTTCCCGAGGTCGCAGGTTCAAACCCGGCAGAGGGTGATGGATTTTTTTTTTGGGTGTAAAAATCCTTAGCATGGCTTCCTTCGGAAGGGAAGTAAAGTCGGTGGTGCCATGTTGTAGATTTATGGCACGTAAAAGAATCTCAAGCCTGACAAAGAGGCCTCTGAGCAAAATTACTGGTCTTTCATGCCCAGTATAAACTGGGACGCTAAGGACAACAGCAGTTAAAGAGCGTCCATAAATAAAACTCAATTTAATTTATGACTGATTGCTGTAAACACTTAAAAATTTATTTGCCAGTATTAATGACACCAACAACCAGATAAAACACTGACTGTTTACAATGCTGTGTCTGTTTTATTTATGGCAGCAATTTTAATGATGCAGACGCAGCTCTGACTCTCTCTTACTCATATAGAGTGTGATGCATACAACTAACCAATGGGAAACTCTGATTTAGCTTGGGCAATGCAATAAAATAAAAAATATTAACACCTTTGCCACTTAATAGCAGAATGTATGCAATACACCACCACCATGGTGGTTTTCTTCACCAACGAGCAGTCAAATTTATTAGCATAGATTCTGTTGTTTCCAAAGCAGCATGTCTGGAGATAGGCCCTTTTTGTTGTAATTATTAAATTTGTTTACATCTAAGGTAATAAAAAATTAAAATTTTAGAAACAAACTTGTAAATGATCCATCAGAGAATATTGCCTGGAAAAGATTTGTGTGATTTGCCATCTTTGTGAAATAAATTCTGCTTTGAAGATGACGATTTCTTCATATATTATCATTTGTCTTCTTCACAATGATCTTTTAGAAAGTTTGTTTACTCAGCAAATCTTTACCAATCACAGAGTTATTAGTCACAGTAATTATTATGATGCATCTAAAGATTTATGTAATATTCTACTTTAAAATACAATCCTACACCTAAGAATATACCAAGTGGTCCACCAATCCCTTATGCAACATGTTTTAGTAGACAACCTACAAACAAATGGTCCCAGTTCCCATCCAGCATACTGTAGAAAACTTGAGCAACCATTAACATAAGCTTAAATGCATGGATGGTTATAAAAGTGGGCTAGCCACCAAATATTTAAAATAGTTGCATGCCACCAACTATTGCAAAAAGTGCAAGCTAACAAGGAGTGCCTCACTTGTTTGAAACTGGGATTACATTCAAGTAGCTGAGGAGAGATGGTGTACTTCTTAGAATTCAAATGAATTTGGCCTAAGTGGTAATTAGGACCATTCTCAAGCTTTAAGGTTTTGAGCAGTAAACCTTGTACTTGGCATGCAGAAGAAACAAATGTGATATCAGAGAGATTGAAAGCGAGTGATTAAACACACCAAACATAAAGTTTACCATTCAAAACTTCAACACTCAAAAACAGCCCTAAGTATCACTTTGTCCAAAACTGTTTCAATTTCTGAGAAATAGGCCACCTCATCCAGCTAATCCTGCAACCCGAGCAAAATGTCAGTTTCAAACAAGTGGAGTGTTCCTTGTAACCAAAATCAGCATAACAACAGGAAACCCATATGTCAAGATACAAAGATTTTAATTTTATACCATTTAATTGAAACCATGCCATTTTTATTTTGGAATTGCAAAATTCGGGTAACCAATTTTATATAGGAAATGAAGAAAATGCATTCCTATATGGTCAGGATAGCTAATGTTTTTCCTTATTATGCTAATGTTATAAACAATAAGTATTTTCTTGGCACTTGCAAAAGTTGATTTTTCTCCGGAATTTATTTTGTGAGCAATCACTCGAATTAAGTGTCAGACAGTAATAAATTCTTAAAATGACAACAAATAAACAACAATTATTTTACACATGCATAGTTGTATAGATTGTAAACTGAGCCACATTTCTCATGCTATGTGCCAATTAAGTTGCATAAAACACATGTAGCACTGTTTCTCATGTCAAGGCACATCAATGCAGATTTATTTCTTTTATTCTTTCTGCTTCTTACAGTTTCTTTTAAATACCTAATCATTCTCAGAACACATGTGGCATGAAATCAGGTGAGAAACATAAGTATATGTTTTACTTTCATATGAAACATATCATGTTCATAGGATATAGGATTATGCAACATATTTGCTTAGCATAACTGGTTGTAATTGCCCATAATCAGCTGTACATATATGTGCCACATGATTAAATAAATAAAATCCAAATATCCCTTTGCTGTGGATGCAGGATTGTGCAGGTATTCATTCAGCCAGAGTGAGCATGTTTAGCATTGACATTGTGTATTCTAACTCAAGGCATAACTTGGGGGAGGGGGCCCTAGGGGAAGCATTTGTCCCCCCCCCAATATTTCCAAATTAACAAAATTTTACTCTCAGTTACTCTATTTTGAGTTACTTTAAGTTAAAGCATAAAACTGCATTTTATGTTTAAATTAATAGAGTAGTTTCAGCTAAAATATCTATGAATTATTATCATAATTATCCTATAATGCCAAAGTGATCACGCACGACATTGGGGGTTCAGTGCTAATTATATATTTATATTTCCGAACAGGAAGCTGGGAGTGATGTAAACCTCTCATTTTTTATATCATGTAGCAATATATTTTAACATGTTCTGGAGTGCCATTGGCATAGTGGGGGTAAGTAGGGTTGCAAACTAATTACTGTTAGCATTTACTTCCTTTGATTCTCATTAGCTCACACAAGGCGTTTGTAACATCATAGCTAACATAATCACCTCAAACTGCATTTTAGGAGTTTCAGAGGATAAACAATCGTATTAACTATTTGAAACCATTTTTTGCCTATATTTATAAGTAACAGGAAGCGGATTGAAAAATAATAGCATTTCATGACAAAACTTTTAGACTAGCTATGAAAATAAATCTAAAGATTCATTCAACTGTTACATGCCAGGATTTTTTTTATTAAGGGTGCTTTGATGGTAATGAGGATATAAATAAGTTTGATAATTCAACTAAACATTTTTATTATTAATCTTTAGGAACAATTAGTGTTTTATTTCTCTGAAAAGTAATTTAAAACTACATTTAAACATGTTTTATACTGTGTTTCATTATGTGGCTTTCACTTACTTTGCCTCCCAAGGCTGGATCTCAACTTATGTCCATGTCTCCACCTCTGCACTAATAATCATTTTACGCATCTTTTCATGATTTAAAGCATTCATTTAACATTCTATTACTGTGGATCTCTATAGTACAGTGTAGCATATCTAACCAAGAGGGAATGAATCTGAGCCTCAGTTAGATTGAACTATTTTGATAAAGTTTTTCCTCTGGATTTTTCTTTTATTCCCACGCGACAGACAATACATCAGATAACAGAATAGCTGAATGTAACCCAGCTCATTTTAGTATCCTAACCATTTCATTCAACTCTGCTGACTTGACGTATTAAAAAAGAAATTAAATAAGGGAGGGAATGAGAGGGGGAGAGAGAAAGAGAGAGGGGGATTTATTTATTTAGCAGTGTTTAAAGCCTGTTCTTACTGCATATGGCATCACAGATGATGGATATTGATGATGCAATGAGATAATTGGGAAAGGAATTTTGGGAAGGAAATGTTCCAGACTTAACAGCTGAGAGAGTAAGAGGGTTGGAGGGGTGCATGCGTACATGTGTGTTGTAAATTACATTGCAGAATCTGTGCCATTTTATGATCATCCATGCAGGCAATAACTGCATATTTTTGCAATGGGCATAATTTACTATTGCTTTGGTCTGTCTTTGTTTAAGCAGAAAGTTAGGTTTATGTGGGCAAGTAGAGCAATCGGGGGCTGGTGCAATCGGTGCACCGCAGCAGGGTCCTCAAAGTCAGGTGCCTCAAACGAGAACTCTCGCCAACCCAAAATAAAGTTGGGAGTTCATGTTGAAAAAGATTTAGAAGGTATATTGTGGTAAAAAATTCTGTAACAAATTACCGGTCAACCATATAGTTAATTAAGGTTACACCTTATTCTTGCTGCAATTGCATGTGAGACAATTATTTCTAAAAATCAAATGATATACTGGCAGGACAGTGGTTGAGTGAGGGGGGGGGGCTTCACAGCAAATCCTTTGTGTCATCAGTAATTTTTAGCATTTAGCAGTCTCCTCAGTAACTTGTATCACCACAATGTGCATGTGCTGCTGCTGGCTCTAGCTTCCTGACTTCTAGCTTAATATTATCCCATGAATCATAGTATCTGCTCATAACTTTATAATTGGTTCAATGGCATGTCGGTAGTAGATGCTTACAAGGTAATTCAACCCTAACCCTTGTTTTTGGCTTCTTCTACTGATGATCAATGGGGAAAAAGGAGCTGAAAATTTTTCAGAAACCTTTTCTGGTGACATAATACATATGTTTAGACCACAAATATTATCAGTTGGAAGTTCCTTCAGATCTAAGATTATAAACATCACTGATGTGAAACAGCTTGCTAATCTACCGGTCAATGAACATAGTTTTTTTATTTTTGCCTATCTTGATGTATGTACTGCTTGCTGTATGTATTTAAGTTCATGATACAATGGCCAAAGCTGAGAGATCATTTTCTAACTTAAAACTGATCAAACTACCTTAAAAGTTCTGACTCAAGAACGACTAAATGGTTTGGCTCTATTGTCAATAGGAAATGAATTGGTGCAGTGGATTAATATTGATTTCTTTGCTGATGTACAATTAAGGAAGAAAAGGTTCAAATCTCAGATTTAACCACGTTTTTACTGTTGAATGAATAATGAATTTTCCTGATATCAAGAAAATTTGGAGTTTATGCTTTGTTAAATTTTAGTCTTTGTTTTTACTACTCTAAGCTGTCCTTTTAAAATTGTTGTTTTACATTTACTACAATAATGCCTACTAATGACATTGAATAACATTTAACCATTTTAATTTTATAAACAGTTCAATTAGTTTATTCATGCAAGACTAAGTGATTTATAGTTTGAAAAGCATATTTTTATTTGGCAAGACCTAAGTTGAAAATAACACCTGTTCTAATCCTGTTCATCTTATTGTAATGATAAGTGAGTGCCATATATTTAAGCAAATACAAGCCTATATTAAACAATTAACATCTCATTTGATACTATTGTTCCTCAGACTAGTAAAACCAATTATTACATATGCATAATTGTTTATGCACCTGTAGTTAAATCTAATTTTGTATGAATGTCTATATAAATAAGATTTAAAACTCCTGAATTCACATCTGGCAATTGCAGTTAGGGGCCCCATTTGAACTTTTTGCACAGGGGACTCCATAACCTAGCTATGTCACTGAAAGCAATATCCACCAACTTGACTGTAGGATATTGCAGTGCTGAATATCTCATGAGTTTATGGGACTATTGGACCACATGGTATACTACACCACTAACTACATGTATTTTATATCCCATTCCTGATTCTTTATCTGAAATGCATTAGCCTCTATTTAACACACACACAAGAGATTAAAAAATGAAATAACATAACAACTTACAACCACATGCAAAGAGAGTTTTCTTATTATTGAATTTACAAACAGGTAAGCCAAAAAGGAAATATGTATTTTATGTACATATTGTTTTAAAATGTAATTATATAAAGTATTAGAGTAGCCAAAAAGAAATGCTGCACATGTAACTTCCATCCTACAAAATATAATGAATAGCATCTAAGTTACTGAAGCATGTGCAGAACAAAATTATACCAACCTAACAAAGAGTAGCTCACTATTCCTAATTATAAAAGCAACAGCATAATTTCAAGACAGACTACATCCACCTGACTGTTAGGGGAATCAATGAGAACTAATTAGTTGATTTACTTATGTATTTGGTTGTTTGTTTCTTTATTTTATTTTAATGAAAAGAAGCACTTTTTAAATCCATGGCAGGGCTCTATTCGGTATGTTTATGCATTCTTTCAAAAAGCTAAAATAGAAATTGCACTTTTAGTTCTAAAGTACTTACATATTCTGTGAGTCCTTGATATTGCACAAAAAAAGAAAATGAGTTATATGTTTAGCACATGCAAATATTGTACAATATTTCCATTCACAATAACCACAAACAAATGGTAGAATAAATATTACAGAAATGGAGAAAAACCTAAAGAGCTGGTTCTAAAAAAACATTTCTATCCGACATCTACAACATAAAAACAACTAAAAAACTCTTAAAGAATTAGAAGTTAAAACTACTACTTATGTGAACAGCATTAAATTTATAACATTTTGAATTGATGAAATCCACCACTTAAGATAATTCATGATGAAACTGACCAAGGAATTGAGTCAAACTGGACCCATGAGGACTTGCAGTTCTTGCAGTGTTACGTTTTAACATTAATTTATTGTACTGAACTGTATGTTTTAGCATAATATAGAGATGTGGAGGTAGCAATACATCTCATATTTCTAAATGTTGTTCACATGGTATTCAAAGTCTAAATAGAAAATAAATATTGTTGGGAGCAGTATTGTTCAAAGCATTGTGCTCTGATTTCTTCTAACACAGGAGTTATTACATAGAGTACATGACATAAGGCATTCATAGCTATGATTATTTTCTGTTTTCTCAGAATGTGAAAGGGGGAGTGTTAAGATAAACATAGCTCAGTGTTGCTGTTTTTCTTGGTATAAATACTCACAGCAGTTAATTATTGTATTGCAGTTTGGTGTTTGGTTGTGAAAACTTTCTGCAAGTATTTTTGTCTATAAAAAGGTAAGTCAGATTGTTAATTATTTGTGTTACTGGATTTCTTCCTTGTGCTTTCTAATATGTGATAAATCAAATATGAGTTTTCTTTTCTGGGACCAAATTCTGTCTGAAGAGCAATTATTAAATTGATTTGAACATGAGTTAGATGATCTGCAGCAGACAGTTTGAATGCAGAATTTGATGGTCAATCTGCATATGAGCAATTTGATACAGTAACAGTACAATCTGATAATTTCAGCTCCAACATTTGATAATCCTTGAATATATTAAAGATGGAACAACAAGACAGCTTAAACACATAGCTTCTCCAATGAAAATTGTCCATCCAGATATTATAATGCAGCTTCCAGATGTGAAAAGTGGGGAAAACAATTCCTAAACTACGTTGGAAACTATTTTTTCCATACAATATAATTAATAACTCCTACTGACAAATACACAAGTCAGCAACTAGAATGTTTCATACATGTTACTCAGCATGCAAAACGGTTCTCAAACAGATTTTGAAGACATATCAGACTTCTTATGGTACTATTATCTTGCTGGATTGAAGAAAACCACAGCACCTAAATACTGAAAAACTAAGGACCTTGATGAGATTGTGCAAAATATTTTCACTGCATTCATGAGCAAGGGAAGGTTTTCAATATTTTACAAGCAGCTTGATTTGATGACAGAGCCACAAGAGCACAAAGGAAGAAGCACACTTGGACCTAATTAGAGAAATGTTTAATAAATTTGTAAATTCTTGCATGGATAGCTAGTGCTAATGCATACACTACAACTGATAAAATTCTTGAAACATTCAGGGGACTATACAAATCCAAGCAATATATTGCAAATATACCTGAGAATACCCTCTACACGCTGTGTGATGTCAGAACATTTTTCAGTTCAAGAGTGAATGATATGAAAATACAAAACAATGCCCTGCAAAGGCTGTTAAAACAGTATTTACAGCATAAATAGAGAATTATAAGGCATAAATACTACATAAAATCAGCTTCTATAGTTCCTGGTAAAACACAACATACTAAACTGAATACATTGAGCGCACTTTGGAATAACCAGTGGTTCTTGATAAAAGAGGGCATCTTTGGTATCATTACTAAATGAAACCTAACCTAAACAACACCTTACCCAACCTCACCCTTACTGGGTAACTCAATACACTTGGGAATACATACTCATTTTACTTGCACACTTCTATGGACCCAATTTTCTGTTGTATTTTATTCTTATTTTCTGTGACAAGGGCTATTTCATGCTATTTCACTGGTGACTTATGAACCTCTCAAGCCAGCTACTGCCCTAGTGTTTGTATGTGTTCAGTTACTTCTTATGTTGTTAGCCTAACTAACAGCTTTTAACTTCAGAAAAACACAATTGAACACTTGGAATTAAAAGCAATAAGAAGGCAATCTACAGCTACTATGCCCAAAATGAACATCCTATCACATGCAAACTTATTTCTTCACTTAAAGAAGCAGAGTTATTTCAGGAAAGCTTTAGCTCTTTGAACAAGGTCCTCCATGATCTCGGACTTTGGTTCAAGACAATAAATAAGAGAAAAATTTTACTTGAAACATCCGATATTAAAGCCCTAAGAGCATTACTTTTAAGATAAATACAAAAAGAATTTGAGGGAAATAGTATGGTTGGCTGAACATGGTTAAATGCTGGCCATACCGTATCAAAGTGTTGGACCAATGACAGAATTGAAAGCTCCATGAAGTCACCTGCAAGACTTTATTATTGCCAATGCTGGAACATTTCATTTTTCATGGCCACCTACTGCCCTTCAATTTGAGATCTGGATTACCATGAAGACATTTACCATTTCTACAAATGGTTTAAGGCTCAGGTACTCCTTAACATCCCAGATGTTATGGGATGTTGAGGAATGGCCCTCATTGTCATAACACATAGATGAAATAAATAAGTGCATACTAAAATACAAATGGTAGAGTGGCTCACTCGTATAATGTGGCATTTAACATTGCAATGAAAGGGAACTTATTAACTTCTGTTAGTCATATGTAAATGAAAACAAGCCTATGCCCAAATATGTTGTAGATTATTAAGCAGTGCAATCGACTGTCAAGTGTGTTTTCATTTTGTGTATGCTTTTAGTCTTTAAATTTCCTAATGAAGGTGTGAACACAAACTATTGAACATTATTATTGTATGACTTTGCGTGTTTTATCTTTCACTCAAAACAATGTCATCGTTTCACCATATATATCCCTTCTTGAGTTTATTTACTGATTACCCCTGTAAATATATATTTACTTTGTGTGAGAATGAGTAGTCATGGAGGACTGACATTGTGGATAAAAATTAGTTGTCTGAAAGTGTGAGGGGGGGGCCCACAAATTATTGCACAGGGTGGTAAAACTCCTGGAGCCAACCCTGCTGAGGACACACAATGTGGCACCAGGGAAATCCCAATGGAAGTTGTTTGGCTGTAGTTGATCATCCAGCATATTTAGTGCTCAAACATTGTCAATGAACTGCGTATTCCATGATCAATAATTCAGAAACATATGTAGTGCATTTTACATTGGTATTCCTACAAGTTTCATACTATGCAGCAACAATGCCTAGATAATGCAGGGTTGTTGGTGCAGCTTTGTCAACCTACCACATGTCAGCCTAAAAGGCTTATTGTGCAACTCCACAACAATGCCTAAGAGTTTACTGCTCAGTTTTTAGCACAGAATGGAAATAGATGGTAGAGGAATGTATGCTCTAACAAGGCACATTTCATACTGGAAGGTAAGGTGAATAGCAGAATTGTTGCATCCTAGGATTGGCTAAGCTGCATGTTATACATGAGCCATTGCACTCTGATTAAATGACTGTGTGATGGGAGTTCACAAGAACCTTTAATTCTTCTTCTGTTTTCTTTGAAAGTAATACGCCCTGCAGGCAGGTGTACTGTGATACATACAAGTTATGAGGACATCCCTGTTCAGCATTTGATTCTTGCTTTGTATTCATTTAATTATGCTGAGACCTCTGTATTTATGCAAGATCAACGCTATGTGTCAGTCATCAACTGACTGTGTGTCATGTATGTTTCAAAGATGAATGCATTATCTCCAGATGTTTTCCAATACTTAGCCTACAAGATTCCCTGACCTGAATCCAAAGAATTCTGATTGTGAAGATATATGAAAGACTGCATCTTTGTGGAACATGTTTGATTTCTGCCCAATTTGAAGGTCATTTGACTTTCAAAGTCCACCAGAAGCTATGAGCAATTGTTGTTCACATTGTTTTATAGATGCAGCATGCGAAGCTATGAGCAATTGTTGTTCACATTGTTTTATAGATGCAGCATGCCACTAAAGTCTCCAGGGTACATAATGGAAACATTATCAACAGCTGATAATAGAATTGTTAACATGGCATCTATTTCAAATGATTTACATGTTTTACCTAAGTCTTCTTCTGCATCATTTCCACATATTGACTGCTACTTCAAAACTACATTTTTATCTGGTGGCAAAAGCTATTAACTAATTATCTTTCTAAGACAAATCAATTTCCTATTCTGTTATTACCATATCTACCATATATCACTGCCACACACTCATTACAGGCCACACTGGGCCACTGTGAGTAGTGTTACTTTACTTGTAACCATTTGATAACTTATTTGCCCTATGACATGTAAATCATCAATAGCATAGATTTGCATTTTAATACTATATTAAAAGCAAAATCAGTTGAATTTCTTTATACTTACTTTTTCCTCTCAATTCCTTCATCCTTGTATCTTGTCCTGATTTCATCTAATGTAGAAATGAGCTGATTGAATGTCTCTCTGTCAATAACAAGACATGTCACACCTTCTGAGTCATCAGCAATAATATTTGCTGTTCGTAAGTCATCCCTGAAATAAAAAAGAAGTTTAATTTTCTTTTTTTAACATATTCAAACTAACAATTATTTTAATCGCCAATCTTCATTTACATTAACCAAAACAGAAATATACAAATTGTTCATCTTGTTATTCAGTTTAAAAGCTCAGAAGTTCTGACCAGATTTCTTAATTTCAATGTGGGAAAATGGAAGCAGGTGTCTGGCACATATTTGTATTTCTTAACATTTTGAGTACTGGTGTACAGATCCTATTAATGATTGATTATACATTGGAAACAATACTGGAATTCAGGGATGCACTATCTTAAACGGTTTGAGAACTAAGAAAATATTTTATCATAACATTCATAAATGGCATCTCAATTTTATATGGTTAAATGCTCTATGCTACAGGTGCACATTAGAACTCAAGAGTTTAAACTACAGTCCTTTTTCTGTCCTTTAAACCAAAGACTTGTAAATTGAAGATTTAAATTTGATGAACCATTGTTGTCATCATCATACTTCAGATTTATATGCATATGCATGCTGTGTCTGCTTTTACTTGTGATATGGAAACAAAGTTTTAAGTACATTTTAAGTTCGCCTCTTTCTGATACACATAATTGCATATTTGAGTCATTCCATGTCAAATCGAATGATTTTTAACAAAAATTGACAGTCGTGTGTTTGATGTTGTTTTTTGTTTTTTTTTTTTTTTTTTACTTTTCTACAGGTTTTCTTATGACAAAAAATATGTGTGTATGCTTTAGAATACTCTTTAACAGCAGTATTATACCTGTCACTAAGTAACAATTTTTAGAAATATACCTTCCTCAACATGTTTAAATACAGATAGTTCCAGTCCTTTTTATGTTATATATTCATTTGAAAGCTGAGAGGATACACTTTCTTCCTACATTATACAAATCATTTTACAAGAAACATACCTAGTTTTAAAAAGCTTTTAATTTTATAATTTAAATTTAAGTATGATATCAACCATTTAAAAACTGAAAAGAAAAAAAAATATATCACTCTTCTTGCTCCATCTGTTTTATAACAGCATGCCAAATATCACAAGGGCCATTGTTTCTGGTTCGTTTGGAATTAAAATTATTTACCTAGTCATGTGGCGCAGTGAACTTGACCCGGGTCTGTTGGACATCTGGAGCGCTATGTTGTCAAGTCAAGCTGGGATCCACTGTACCTAACAATGAATGGGAGGAACGATGCACAAAGTCCAAGTTCGATTCAAGGCACGGTGCTCTCAGGAAACAATCTATAAGCCTAAATCACACCTACCATGATTCGTTTAAACAGAAACCTTCTTTCCTTCACTTTGAAATGAATAAAGTTTCACTACAGCTTCAGATATTGTTAATGATACGAAACAATGTAGCTTTAAATTGGTTGTTATTTGATTTCAGTTTTTATATCTTGCCTCCAAAATATCACTCTCTTGTTTGTGCTGATTAACAGTAAAAAATTAAATATAATGTTGTAATATCATTCTGTGCCCAAATAAATAATTTATAAGATGTTGTGATGGGATATTGTCCTGGCTGGAGACTGGCTTTTGCTGCTAGAAGTTTAGTAGTGCCCCAATTACATCAAAGATCCCTTGCCATGTGAAACAGATGGGAAATGACATTCGGTACTAACTCCAATATCTTCCTTATGAAAACACGTGTTTACAAATCTGTTTTATTCTTGTATTGAGGGCTAGCACAATAGGAAAAGTAAATTACTTTTTCCAGTTTTCTTACTTGCTTCTTTAGGATGTTTGTTAACTGGTGTTGGAACAGATGAATAGCATTTGTATCATGTTTTAAACTTTCTGATATGACAACATAATGTTTTATGCTTTAAGTTATTGTCTTCTTTAAAGTAAATTACAAATGGATACATTGTTGCCTGGCTATTGTTCCAATGTACCACCTGAATGGAATCTTGTATACAAAAGGCATAGTTTTCAAACTTTCTTTCCATTCAGACAAAAATGGAGACTGTTGTTTAGCTATAAAGTTGTGAGTTAAAAGATCCGACAGTTTTGCTGACAATTTTATGTCACCTGCTCTATACTTCTTTTTCTTCAAAAATGTCAGGAATATTATTGACCAAGTTTTCAGTCCCTGGGTAGTTAACACATTTTCTTAGATAGCAATCTGGTGATGGGGTACAAATTATTTGAGAGAAACAGCCCTCATAATTACAGAGAACAATACCTGAATCTACAGTAAGATGGGAAATGTTCATTCCATCAAGCATAAGCATCAC
Organism: Deroplatys truncata; assembly: GCA_030765065.1. NCBI lineage: Eukaryota > Metazoa > Arthropoda > Insecta > Mantodea > Mantidae > Deroplatys > Deroplatys truncata. The sequence continues at coordinate 544,235,667 of CM060990.1, forward strand.
ATTCTCATGATGAGTGCAAACACAAGCAGAATGGTTACTTTGAGTGCCTAGGCATATACCTACCAACATTATTTAGGTCTCAGTTGAGCAAATTTTGAGAAACCTATTTTGATATCAGGATATTTATCTTTAAAACTGCAGAAGGTTTCTTTTAGAATGCAAAAAATCAATCTCTCTTCTGTTTTTGAATTTTCTGTCCTCCTTCTATAATGGAAATATAATTATTTTTTCCCTGCCATAACACTTAAACGTAAAACTTTCCACCATGGAATACTCTAACGGTTTACCAGATTTAGTTTCACAAGTAGACAAAATGCCCCTCTCTGAAGCTAATGTTTTTGCTACCTTTATCATGTGGTTTGAAACATTATTGCCAAAGTGTTACTTAATTTGATTGTAAAACCAGCTTTTGAAAATATTCAAAATCTGATTGGAATTAAGTTTCAATCACCTGTACTATGAAATCTATCAGCTTCTGAATTATTTCTGAATCCGGTTTTTCTTCTGAGATGATTCATCTTCAATATGAAATACCTTCTCGTTAAGTTTTCGGTTATTTTTGGGTGGATATTTCCTTTTGAGACAAGTTTTCTTTTCTTTATGGGTGATTCACCTAAGATTGATACTAAACTAGTATTGAATTTGAAACATCTAGTCTTTCCTGATCTCATTCACATTTCTGATGTGAAGGAGAGTTATAAATTTCTGAGCTACTTTTATGTACTTGATCTAATTTGAGAAATTCTTATATGACATGAGGCACACAATCTTACTTGTGGAGACAGTTCTACATCCTTCATTTTCAGTTTTAAAAGCATTTTATGAATCACTGGTCGAAAATTCTTTTTTCCCTTGAACATCTGTTTGCTAATTTTGAAGGGGTTAAAGCAACAATCATACTCTTTTAGCAGTATTGGTATTACTCTATTAAATATTTAATGAATACTCACAACTAAATTTAACAGATTAAACCCACAAACAACACAGACTGTGGTCCCTCTCCACAAACTAAATATTCTGGACTGTCCCTCTGTGGTAGGGAATGCCCAATTTGGTTTGCTGTGATAAGGGTTTGTTTGTATTTTAAATCTGAAAGTGATTCTAGAAGAATAACCTTGGGTAACAATAACAGATGCAAATCGCCATGCAATCGCCTCTGCTCTCACACTCCAACTGGAAGGCGCTGAGCTACATTATCATGAGGAGGGTTCCAGCTGAGAAAATATTTTCTTATAAATATATTTGAAAAAATGGCCTCCTGAAACTTTGCACATGTATACACTACTAAACGGAGAATATGTGTGTGTTTAAAAAATATTTTTATGTTGTCAATATATAACATCATATTCTAATTTTAATAGTCCAAATTTCTGTGAAAAATAACTAATCTGTTGAATCAAATTCATTCTAGTATATGTTTAAAGTAGATTCCATAACCTTTAAAATGAGTCCAATATGGAGTTTATATAAGAATTTAAACAAAATAAAAGCGATTGTGCATGGAGTAAAAAAAATTTACTTTCACTGGTACTTAAAATATGGAAGTTAAGTACAAAAATTCTTTTAAAAAATGTGTGTTTTATATCAAAGCATCAAATGCATACATAAATTTCTAAGAGATTTGATGACTTGGTATTTCATGGGTGTTTGACTTGTCATCGAATGACTCAAGTACAGTATTGTTGCATATTTCATGATTTTGGCATCTTTCTTGCATATATAAAATATGTTTAAAGCATGAAAGATATAAGAACTGAAACTCTATGGTATTGATTCATATTTTATGATTTTTGGCATTTATCATGCATGTACTAAAATTATTTAAACATAATAAATTAATATTATTATTTTTTTCAATTTATAGAACATACAGTTCTGTTTACTAGCAAGGAAACCTGTAATGGGCCTCTTCTTCTGACCACGACTCTATATGAGTCAACTACATGTGATGTTTAGATATTTGCAGCAGGCACAGCTTCTCGTTAAGATTCTCTGAACTCCCAGTTGCTCAGATGTCACAGATTTTCCTGATTAATATATTGCTAAAATCAGGAGAGATGCTGCAAGTTTTTTGGCTTCTGAGAGTAAGAGCATTAAGGAGCTATAGTTTTTCAAGCTGGGAGGAATATCTAGCTGTATAACTGCACTGTGGGTTCATTCTGCAGAGTGAACCAGCAAAAGCCTTAAAAATAGCCCTAGGCAGCAGAGAGATGTTTAAGGAAAATGTGTTTTAAAAAAATGCAGAAGTTGCCACAGAAACTCTAGCTCAAATTTTCCTATCTCTGTCACATCACTATTCTTCTTTCAGGTCTTCTTTCTTGTTCATCACACTACAGTACCTGGAACCAGTAAACTAAAGCAGAGTTCATTTTAGTTATATTTGTAATAAAACTTGAAAGGAGATACGTCATTATGGTCACTAGCCAATGGATTTGTAAGAAAACTGCCCTTTTCCAGTATTTATAAGCGAGCTATAAGTTTGCTTTGTTGCAGTATACATTTCTGCTCACTCATGAAAACTGTTGCTATACAGATATATTTTATACATGTTTTCTAAAATTGATAGTATAAGCATGGTTTTAATAATGGCAGGAAACAGAGTTAAGTGTTCTCCGGAAATAATATTTTTCAAATCCCCTATTAAAGCAAAATCTTAAGACAAAGACTTTGGGGAGGCTGCTTCACTTTTGAACATTTCCCAGAACCGATCTATAAGGGCAAATCATTTTGTAGAATATTAAAGCCCCAAATTTATGAACGAAACAACTAGATCTGTGGTTGTGCTCTAAAAGCAGATTTTTGTGTTTTTTGTGTTTATACTCTTCACTAAAAAGAGTAATGCTAGCTATGTAAAAGTGGGTGTGTGAGACTTAAAAATTTAAAAAACATGAAGGATAGTGCTGGTTCACAAGTTTTCAAAGCTGGACCTTTCAATGCTTGGTAAAACAGATATAAAAAATAAACTAGACATTGTATTCAATAAAAGCATTATAAGGCATAATGTTGTCAGAAAGAAAAGGATATGTGTTATTGTAGATTAACGATGGAAGAAGAATGTCTAACGGCCTTGGCATTGCTCTCCATTGAAAAATCCGTGGTTACGCAATGTGTGGATTTCAATAAGACAATGATACACACCTTTTCAACAAAACAGGAGAGAAGTATGGATTTCCACTACATTGAGCAGCACCTCCATGCACTTTCATATTTCTGGTTTTGGTGACTGTTCAATTTATAATTGTGGTTTTATTGTTATTTACTCCTGAAATCCTTTCATACCCATGGATGCAGAGAAATGCTTTTTGTAGATGCATATGCTGAAAATTAAAAATGTGAACCCCCATTACTAAATTTCATGAGCCACCACTAGTTTGCAGGATTCCCCATTGGGGAATTGCAATCATATAAACCATCGCTGGTACATCACACAGTGTGAGTGCCTTGTTGTAGTCAAGAGTTGCTTTCTGCAAACAGTTACAGTTTGTCCCATGTGCAAGTTGCAACACTGAATTACAATAAAAGCACTAAAGTTTGCTTTTAAGACAGCAGGTTCAGGATTGTGGACTGTTGGATTACACTAAAGATAGAACAGTAATGTTTCGTCAAATTTGCAATAAACAAATTGCATGTGAGAGAAAGTTTCAGTTAAGCCAATGTTCAACTACAAATCAACATCTTGCAGTTAAAAAGAATCAAAGCTCATTAAAGTAAACATAATTGACACAACAAACCTTGTCTTCATATAATATGAAAGATGAATCTTTCAGTGATTTATGCTGCACACTAATTGTAGCAAATTTCTGTGTCATCCTTCAATTTATGAATTATTATTATTATTATTATTATTATTATTATTATTATTATTATTATTATTATTATTAGTATTATTATTATTATTATTATTGCTGTTGTTGTTGTTATTATGTTTGCAAACTCATGCCCTCTATTCTGATTAAGTTTCTATAGTGAGAGCATTAAAACTTTAGATCCAATATTTTCCTAATATTCATGGGATTAATTCACCTCATGATGCAAATGCACACTGTTTTCACTCTATGCTGCAACCAAACACTCCAAGAACGAACTTCTACTGCAGCTGTAGCATTCATTCAACTAGAGTGGGTAGTTCACTGCAGCTACAATATTCCACAAACAAATGGCACTAACAGGCAACTGCTGAGGTTTCCAGGACTTGTACAACCTTTTTGGTGAGTGACTTTTGAGCATGTTTACATGCAGTTCTGTGCACTTAAGTTCAAGTAAATCCCTAGTTAGATTTATTCAGCAGTCATTTTTATGATTATGGTAACTTAACACCTTGTATGAATTATATTTCATCCACTCAGAGTAGCCAAACAAAAAGTGGGATGTAGGGTTTAACTCATGATAAATTTCTGTCTAAATGCCTTATTCTGGATCAGCTGAAGGAGCAAAGGGGGTTCTTTTGTGCCAAAGCAGATGGCACTTTCTAAGATCTTTCCCTAACATTGAGTAACATATATGTTAGGGACATTATGGACTCATTTTCACCATCATTTCATTTTTTCTGTTCTGTTCACTATAAAAGGAAGCTGACAAAAGTTCATCATATTACAGGGAGCTGTAATCCAAATCAGTAAAGATTAATAGTTCTACAGAGTGTCCTCTGTCATATGAAGCATGATTTGATGAAATCACTGATTATGTAACACAAAATAGTGTTTAGAAGCTGTGTCCACATGTAGCAAAAATCTAACTAGGTACATGTGTTTTAAGTCTATCACACTTGCCCCTGTGTGCTAATGTACAGACATGCTCAATCATCCTATCATTGTTGCATTTATATTCAACAAACATGTAGACCATGGAATTTTCAATGGTGAAGTGTTGTATTAGTAAAAAGGGAAAGCATAAAAATGATTGTTTCCTGAATTTCAATGTGATTTAGAAGAAAGAAGAAAGTGCCTTTAAGTTATTTTGAAACAAGTTAAAGCAACACTCTTTAAAGAGTTTTAATTATTTGCAGGAAAAATACAACTGTTCCATGGCATTTGGGCAGGTTTGTAACCATTTGGTGCTACATGTATGTTTTCTGCTCTTTTATATATGACTGTTATGATTTTATATATCACAATTATTTTTAATTATGATGTCAAATGTCCAAGCTAACATTTCAGCTCATATATGGTTATTTATATTTTGTTTTATCTTTTTATTTAAAGAAGCTGTTAGCGAACATGAGTTTGACTGGCAGTATCAGTTTTGTTATTACATTGACCTACAATGAATGTCACCTTCTTTAAATCATGTGAGAGTTTGTTTGTCCTTCTTTCTGCAGGTGTTTACAAGTGCTGTAAGCTCTGTAGTCTTCTGGCTCCCTCAGTTGGCTTTTATAGGTTCTCCAGGTCATTTAGAAAACTCTAATCATTACCAAGGCGGTCAGGTTGAACTTGCTTAACCAAAGCCTCTTCTTTTTTTTATGTTAAAGGAATAAAATAAATATGCCTGTCATTGTACAAGAGTATCAGGATGACCAGTGTTACAGTTTATTTTGGTGATTTCATTTTAATCTGTATTAGCTTCCTTTCTTTACCCCTGAAATTTCTGATTTCCTTTCAATGCACTTCCAGCTTTTACATATGCACCCTATAAACATCACACAATTTAGAAACAAGGAGCGCTAATATCTTTAATTTTTTTTAAATTCCTTTTAATTTTAATCACTTCTCTGGGTAGAAAGTTTAAGTCATAAACTATCAATGATCTGATGGCTACACCTACTTTCCACCCTCCCCTGTAATAAAATAGCAAGTCTTTTACATATTAATTTAGCATTCATATAATAATTAGACTTCAAATTTGTGTATGCACCAAAAACATCTAAAATATGCATGGATTTAAGCAGTCAGAATTTTTAAAATATGTACTGAAACAGTATCATGTGGTGATATTTTTCAGGGGGGACCATGCTCAAAAATGATGTCAATTCTGTCTTATTTTCATGCACCATGTGTACAATCCTAGAGTTGTAATTCCAATGCATAACTGACACTGTTGGAAACCTCTTCTTGACTTCCGATGCATTCAGTGCATTTACATGCTTTGTTGAATGAAAAAAAAATGAACAAAAAACCATTCAATGTCTTGAAAAATATTTTACATTGTTTTATGAATTGCACTGACTGCGATAAAACTAGGTTAAGTTGATGAACATAAGAGTGGACAAGTAGTGCATTGGGAAATCCTTTTTTCACTGGCGCTTGCAACCCATTTAAATGACCATAAAATGTTGCAGCCCCATCATATCCTTGAGCTACAAGCTTGTTCTCAGACTCGCACTGAAAGTCTGTGAGGATTTTATTAAACATGCCTCGCTTAACGCAACTCCAGAGCGATTATTGCTGACATCTATGAAGCCTAAAAGTCTCTCCTGAATTTCACCCTCGTTTACACAATAAATGACATTGGAAAGCTGACATAATTTTGCAACATCCATTGTTTCATCCAGCATTAAAGCAACAAAAGGTGCAGATTTTGCTTCTTTCCTTATTATGTCTAGCTTATTATGTCACAAATACTTTCAATAATATAATTTTTAATTCGATTTGATGTTCCTTTGAATGTTCGAGTGTTTCAGTAGATTTTTGCACAGACTATGAATGTGACTTAAAAAATCTGATGTGGCTGGGGCCATAAAAACTTATTTTAAATAAATTGTGTGTTTTAAAGAAATTTACATTTTTGTTTAGTGCATTCTCTTCTGTTGCTTAACATTTACCACTTACACAAGATTATACAAAATTTACATTTACCTCACAAGCTATTTCCATAAAATTCAAGATAAACATTTTATTCTTCATGTAAATATATTTAATACATGGTATTTTAATCAAAATTGTTACTGCCATTTTTCAGAAAATCAAACATTTCGAAGATCACTAATGACCTTGTAGTTGAGCACCCTTAAAAAGAAATCATTATCAAAAAATTTCGAAAAATCTTCCATGTATAGAGTAGTTTGGTGTGGAGGAATTTTCTTGAAAATCTTTGTATTGCATCTTTGGAAGGTACTGAACCTAAATACCAAGTTTGGTATTTATGCAACTTTTCATTTTCGAGTTATGCTGTCACAGACACACACATGGATCTTTTTCTAAAAATTCTCTTTTTGGATTCAGGGAGCTTCAAAACATATATTTCTGGTGAAATCTCGGCATCAAACTTTTGGGCAGAACACAATACTTTCTCTACCTAATATGTACATGGTGGAGAAAGAAAATTGATGCTGTGGAGGAACAAAGTTCCAGGAAAAATCACCAGTGGGTAACATCCAGTTCTTCTATGACAGCGTGAATGATCACTTATAAATGTGAATAAAATTTGTGTTACAAAACAGGCTATTTCACTTTATCTTAGCAGCACCTAAAATATTAGTTGTGATAGCTAAGTTGCTTGTAATCAGTATAGAAGTTGACAAAGATAACCATGCCACCACCACTGCTGCGTGTACAAATTCCTGCTTTGAAATGCATGGCTTTATGTATTCACTTACAATTGCCAAAAGAAAATATCTTAGAACAAGAGGGAATTGTAATCCAAACATATAAATGGAGAGAAGGGGAAGAGGAAGCTTTTAAGGAAGAGTTGAGAAATCAGTCAAGCTGGTTAAGGGTAATTGGGCTAGAGCAACTGCTAAAAGAAGATAAAACTGAGGAAGCAGTAATAGAGTTAGAGGGGTTAATGAAGCAGATAGGGACAAAAACAAGAATGAAAGAGGTTATAAACACAAAGAAGAAAGGGTGGTATGATGAAGAGTGCAAAAAAGATGAAACAGAGAGTTTTAAGAGAATTAAGGAAATGGAGACAAACAGGGGATTTACAAGAGAGAGAGAATTTTTTAATGTAAAATCAAGGAAAAACATAATAGAAGTTGAAAATTTTTTAGGTAGAGTAAGAGTCAAATGGCTGAGGAAAATTAGTCAGCAAAAGGAAAAAGAAAGTTAAATAATGGTAGATATTGAATTTTAAGCTGTAAGTAGGACCCAATAGCTCGGCAACCACAGGGTTTGAGTCTTTTGGGCCCCAGGTACAACTCCTTGTTGAGGTAAGAAGGTTAAATGTATAATTAAACTGTAAAGCTGTTTATGGTTTATGTTGATATTATTATTCTGCTTGTATCAAGAATTTGTGCATGTAGTATCACAATATATTACTTACTTACTGTAACTGATGCTCATCAAAGGACATCAGTTCTTGGGTTGTGTTTAGAGTTGACATTTTACTTTAGAAACAAATACAATTGCCAGTGGAGCGCATATGGCCAACCTTCCACATTACATATTTAATGGCAGCCAATGGGAGCAAAACGTGCCGGAATGGACTACCTTCCCTGCTCCACTTACCTTGAGCAGGGACTTGTGAGATGCATGGGACTTGTATACTGAACCGAGTTCCTCTCTATGAATACTAAACTGTGTAAAACACACAATATTGTTTTAATCCATGTGACACTTCACAGGCACACTTTCAACACTAAACTCATAATACACAAAAGCAATAAACGTACTAACATATTCTTTCAAACAAAAATGGATACACAGAAGTTATTCACCAGCGACCGACCACCTGAGCATGTGCGCCTTTCACGTGGAAAAAAAAACACATGCAGTGCAGCTAGTCCTAGGCAAGCTGATTAGTTGTTGCTGGCAGAAAGGGAGAGCTGTAGCTTTGGCTAAGGTACAGGCACTGATCAAACAAAAAAAGATTTATGTTGCAATGTCTTCTAAAGTTAAAATGTGAAGTTTAATAAAGTTTATATATAAGCTGATGATACTTAGAGGACTAGTCTACTGACTGCATGCCCCTGTACTGAAATATGTGAATATGAGTTTTGTATGCAGAGGAGGATCTCTCAACTTCCACAAACGTGATTGGACAAGCTCTGGAGGAACTGCCTTTGAATGTTCTACACTATAATCTTGGAGATATTTGTTAACAGAGCATAAAATATTAAAACTGGAATTTCTTCATATTTTAGAGGGGCCCATTTAGCTTCAATTTTTAATTTTCTTAAGGATTGATAATAGACTAAAGAAGTGAAAAATTATACTTTTCTAGTTTTTGTATTGTTCACAACAGCCTGAGAATGGTAACCAAAACAGAAACAAGAACTGGAAGCAATGCAGCATGCAAGATTTTGATACACAGCAGCCCAGTAATGAGAACAGGGATGCATGTCGATGATCATATTAATCACAAAGTGGAAAGCTGATTTTGTGTATTGAGATTTCATTTGTTTTTAACTCACCAATGATATTTTATCACCTGCTTGCAATTCAGCCAACATAATGTGGATTATCCAACGTCAAAATTTGATAGAGTAAACCTTATCTAAATGCATATCCATTTCATTTCCGATTCCTCTAGCCATACTAAGCTTTCATTCTGTTATTTAATGGCATACATTAAAGTTGTTTATTTTCTTTGTTAATTTCCATTTTAACATTGTTTTTTAGGCAATACCCAGTTTTGAGTTGCATATAAACAAATTACAGATGATCCTTTTACTAGAAGAACCAATGCTCAATGGATCTCCGGGTATCAGGATCTGAGATTAGGAAGCACATATGCTACTAATTTCTTCCAGTTTCATGTTTCCAGCTTGCGACTATAGAGAGCACTAGCTGCTTTTTCATATCATGGCCACCTAGAATAACCTCTACAGTGAAGAGCCTAATATGGATCTAATATGCCATGCCCGGGAACAAAAACGAGAAGTCAAAACTTGGCCAAGTCTTCTTTTCCATTCCCAGGACCTGGGAAAGGTTCCTGTCAATTGTGAACGCTCCCATTAGAATACATGTATTTTAGCTTTGTCATCCTCATTCTGGTTAAAATCCTCAGCTGTGAACCAACCTTTATACTCGGTCTCTCTGCAAAGTTTAATTTTGGAAAATGTTCTGTGAACATTGAATTTGTTAAAGCATCACTTTGATTTACAGTGCAAGCAATTTGCTTAACTACATTGAAAGTATCAGCATAAAAGAGAGTAGCATTTATGCACATATCCCAAGTGGTAAGAATTGGTTCCAGGGGTAAAGGAAGTTTCAGGAGTTTTTCCCTATAAGCATTTACTTGGTTACTTGGTCAAGGACATTTACAAACATTTTCTTGGTGCTAGAAATTAAGGTAATTACTTCAGGAAATTGTTCCCGTATGATTTCTTCTACCCTTTGAAACCCATGCACAACACAAGTAATGTGCATTAAATGGGGATAAAATACTTTCAGAGATGAAGCAGCTCACAGCATATAGACTGCAGCACTTGAAAGTAGAACCAAAATTTATGTTCATTACCCCCTTCTGGTTATAATAGTCTTAAAGCATTATTCACAAAGGGAGCACTGGTAGAATTATTAGTTTTCTCCAAGCCCGTAAAAGTTATCAAATACCCGCATTTCAGGCTCAGCTTCACTGAGTTTACCAACAAGAAAATTCATGTAGCAACCACAGGAGTCTGTAGTTTTATCTATCATGCCCATATAAGACAGTATTTTAAGTTATCTTGTATTTCTTTAATGGTTTCATAGTAATAGTCTTCCAGATAACTTTTTTCCTTATAGTCGATTCATCTGGAATGGTATAATTGCAATATTTACCTATCAAATTCCAGAATAAGCTATTGCTAAGTGAATTCCACTGCATATTTGAATAATTTGTGAGTAGCATAAATCACTGAAAAACATTTGTTTTCAAATTATATGAACATGGGGTTTGTTGGGTCAATAATGTCTGATTTAAGGAGCTTTGTTTTCTTTCAGCTGCAAGATGTTGATTTGTAATTGAATGTTGGCTTAAGTAATAATTTTTATCACATGCAATCTGTTTTTTTTTTTTGCAAATTTGGCAAAAAATTATTTTTCCATCTTTGGTGTAATCCAACAGTCCACAGTCCTGGGCCCTGTCTTAAACGCAAACTTTTAGTAATCTTATGGCATTTCTGTATTACAACATGCACATGGAACAAACCATAGCTCCTTGCAGAATGCAACCCTTGACTACTGACTAGGCACTTGCACTGACTGATGTACCAGCGGTGGTTGTAATGAGAATAATTTAGGGGAGCAAGAATTCCTTCTCTCGCTGCTCACTTGCAGCCATGATAGGGGTATTGCTAGGACAAGTAATGGAGATGTTCAAGTTGGTAAACCTGAGTGCCGACTGTCCAATGTTATCAACACGGTGCAGAAAAGAAAGGGGTATGTTGGGCATAGAGTAGAAGAGGAGTAAGCATGAGGAAGTCGACATTGAGAACTGGGAGAAAGGGAGTTGGGTTTGGGCACCCAAGCAGAGTCATGCCAGTGCCTGCAAGAGACAGTTTTGGTTTAGCAGCTTGTAATGAGTTGGTGTCATCAGAATGACGTGTTAAATAACTCTCCCAAGTCAGGAAACCTTTTTGCTATAAACGTGTAGGAGTAGAATAGTTTTGTTCCACTGTAATATTCAGGAGTCAGTATTTGATTATGACACAGTATAGTATATGCTTAGTTTGCAATTGCTTCTATGAGGGTTGCATGGGTACACTCAGGGTGTTTGATCAAAACAGCAAGATAAGCACTTCATTGCAAGCCAGAGTAATATGTTTTATTGTGTTCAACAAGACATCTGCTGGAGAGCTTCCCAGCCATAAAAGAGAACTATCAATGTAATGGATGTTCTGGCTACCATCTGCCTGAGTTGAATGCGGCATTATATTTTGGCAAGGGTGCAGCTTGCTACCAGAGTGACAGCAAAGGTGCTTATCATTTTGTCACCTTTTATGTGATGGGTTTGGTTCCTGCTAACAAGCTGCAGTCCTTGGAACGTGTTGGGAAAGGAAAGTGGTGATATAAATGAAGTTTCACATGCAGTATGGTTTTGGTAGCAACAGAGAATGGTAGGAACATTGATTCTGATATTTGAATAGCTCCAGGTCAGTATACAGCTGTAAAGCCAAAAATATGCTAAAGTATAAAGAGACAGAGGTTTTGTGGACTTATCATTCTAGAGGAATTAATTGTTAGAGTAATATGGTAGTGCAACATTTGTCCCCATGTTTTATTCCTTGTTCAGTTTTGTACTTCTATATGTTTCACTGATATATGCATAAATATAGCACTACTGTGTTTTTCAAATGGGATGATGTTTGTCCTTGAGCGCGGCCAGAGCGGCAACCAATCGGAGTTCCGCTGTGTTGTCATATTGCATTCGCCGTAAGCTAAGCGTGACGCGTGCTAAGCGAATGTGTTTCTAATAAATATAATTTGCGCTAAGACAAAAATTCAAATTTTGCAAAAAGTAACCCACTAGAAGGTAGGGAGTAATTTTCGTAACACAACCGTAAAAACCACATATTTTTAGCTCAAATAGTTTTCATAATACAAACAAATAAACATTCCCATATGTTATAATATAACCACATAAGCTCTGTAATGGTCACATTATTTGTATGTATGCATTATTGTATACATTATATATATATATATATTATTGTAATTATACAGAACTACTGACTTGATGGTAATAAAGAATTATGTTGTAAAACCAAGGCATTTGTTAAAGCTGAGAGAGAGCAAACAGCCCACCCAGCTCACTTGTGTTACTTGTAGAACCTGCAGAACGTGAGCCGTCACATGTTTATGATTGTGTGTTGTTTTTAAATCTGGGTTGGAGTTTATTTACCCTACACAGTTAATATCAGTATTCAGTTGTTGTTCAGAGAGCAAGCAGCAAGAGTAAAATAGTGCAATGACTTATTGTGGAGAATTTAGTGGCGAGTCAAAGAGGCAGGTATTGCGAAGTCAGGCTCGAAGTATTATATTTAGGGTCTACTCGTCTTTTAAAAAATGTAACAATGAGGAACACAGAAATCAACTTGATTTCAAATATCCTCAACAGCTTACTGCTAAAGCGTGTGGTGTCGGTAAAGCAAGTGTGTCTCGCATTTGCGGAGAGGCAAGAAAATCTGTTCCCAGTGATGCTCCAGTGTTTGTATTGCCCAGAAAGCACCTTGGACCTCCGAAGAGGATTACAAATTTAACTGACTTTGACAAGGACGTTGTACGCAGAACTGTGTTCGAGTTTTATGCCCAAGGTGAATTCCCAACAATACAGAAAATAACTTGTGCCCTTAGAACTAAAATATCATACACTGGTTCAAATTCATCTACTTATAGAATTTTGAGAGGATTAGGGTTCAGGTACAGAAAGACAAATGATGGGCGACAATTTTTAATGGAGAGGAGTGACATTGTTGTGGCAAGAATAAAATTCTTATGCAAAATGCACGAAATTCGAAATTCTTGCGATACGAGACCTATATTTTACTTAGATGAGACATGGGTAAATAAAAACCACACTCAAAATTCAATCTGGCAAGATTCCTCAAAAAAGGGTGGCCTGAAGGTACCTGTTGGAAAAGGCAGTCGACTTATCATTTGTCATGTAGGGTCCGCTAAGACAGGATTTGTACCTGAAAGCAAATGGATTTTTCTGTCCAAAACCACCTCAGATTATCACGAAGAGATGACAGCTGATACGTTTAAAGAATGGTTTTTGAACAGATTCCTAAATTATTTAGAAGAGGGAAGCATAATTATAATGGATAATGCACCATATCATTCGGTTATTGAAAATAAAGTACCGAATACTGCCAGTAGAAAGAACCAAATTGTTGAATGGTTGCAAAAAAAGGGGGTTGAATTTTCGGCAACAGAAACTAAAAATGAGTTACTGCAATGAGTACTTCCATTTAAAAACCAGGGAAAAGTATATCAGCTGGATCAACTTGCAATGGAAATGGGACACGAGGTAATCCGCCTCCCCCCTTATCACTGCCAGTATAATCCAATTGAGTTAGTGTGGGCTCAAATAAAACGAGGGGTTGCAAACAGAAATAACACTTTTAAACTGACTGACGTTGAATGTCTTATTCACGAAGAAATTGACAAGGTAACTCAACAAGACTGGGAAGCCTGCGTGAGACATGCAGAAAAACTACAAGACGACGACTTTTGGAAAGAAATAGGCCGTGACAATATTTTGGAACCTATCATCATAAATTTGCAAGACTCAGACGATGAAGACAGTGTCAGTGACGAATTGCCTCTTCACGTAACTGATGACAGTGATACGGATGAGCCACTGGCAGTTCCATTGGATTAAAAGCACAGGTAATTCATAACCTATAATTATATAACACTTAAAAAATACGTACGTAGCATGTGAGTATATTCCCAATTATGAATTTAAACACCAGGAGAATTATAAAAGTTTAGATAATTCAGTTTGGGTTGCTTTACGTCGACCATTCTAGCGACAGGCAGATGTGAGAGTGAGAGGGAAATATGAAAAGAGTGGGGGTAACGAGGTGGCAACGCTGTGCACGCAAATGCACCTCATTCGCTGTAGCTCAGAACTCTTCCCATTTGAAACTAATAGTAGAGATTCTTATTTCTCTTTTAAATATTATTTTTAGGTATGACTGTAAATAGCCTGGCCAGGACTATATTATATACTTTAGGATAGTTTTAGTGCTAAAGAATTATACAAAAAGTGCTCTCTTCTGGTAGTTAAAGCTATCTCACGTAATATACTTTGGTGGAATAATATAAAATCTATAGTACTTTAGTACTTATCGTAATTGTTTGCTCAATTATAATGTTCCCCAATTTGGGATGGGCAAAAAGTATTACTAATGCTTCTACCTGAATTGTGTACTATATGAAGGAGTTATGTTAATTACCATCTCTTCCTTTTAAATGCATTTCCTTGGTTGGATTTTTATATATACAGGAATCTTACAAGAGTTAAATTCTGGTTTGATATGTGTATATATCAATGGTGATTTATATCTTTATCTTTTTATTTACATTTTATTGTTCTTAAAGTTGAACTGAACATAGCCATTAGAAACAACTTCTAATTGAGAATTTAGTAGCTCTTTACTGGCCAGCCTGTCCTGTCGTACCATATGGAAATCCTGGAAATGAATCCTGGATCACAGCTGGCATATCCAGGCAACAATATTTGTTACTAGTTCCTGTTGCTCCGCCTTGCCACTGAAATGGAGGAGGTGCAGGGCACAACCTCATACTGTAGGTGAAGTCGCGCCACTAATGGTGAACAGAAATTAGTGCTACATGGTTTATACAATTGTAATTCCCCAGTAGGGAATCCCACAAACATCTAAACATCACATGAAGTTGACTCATGTAGAGGTATGCTCAGAGGAACAGGCCCATTACAGGTTACCTTGCCAGTAAGGAGAAATGCATATTGTATAGAAATTGAAAATAATAATATTATTAATTTATTATGCTTTAAAACTTTTATCTGGATGATAAATGTAAAAAATTATAAAATATGAATCAATGCCATAAAGATTCAGTTATTATACTTTTTATGTTTTAAAAGTGATTTATACATGCAAAACATGTCAAAAGCATGAAATATGCAACATACTGTAAAAAAAAACATTATATGGTACCATAAAACCTTTCAAATGGAAATAAGTGAACTTAAAATGTACTCTGAGCTTTGTTTCCACATACCACATGCATATGCGTAAAAATCGATGCCTAATCATAAACTATTAGCATATAATTGTATTGATTATTTTTATGTAATGTCTTGCTTATTCTAACCACAGTACTGTGTTAAATAAGTCTTTTATGTTTGTTATTACATGAACATATAATTTGCACTTACCCCTGTAAGGCTTTCTCACCAAAGAAATCACCTTTTTGCAACGTTCGGATGTATTTTTCTTCTGAAGTATCAGGCTGTTTCATTGTCACTTTCACCTACAAGTCCAACCATTATTTTGAATTACAAGAATGACCACATATTAGATCTTCTAAACTGACATAATTTATAAGCACATTATTCAAGGCAATGCAATAACATTAACACTTTGTTTGCTACTACCTTTTTCTCAGTTTAGTTTGCTTGATTAATTCAATGCTATTGATTAGGATTTCCATCATCTGGGGTAAGCAGGAAAGGGGTAAACAGACAACTTATAATTGCAATCAATGTGATCTTCCATTGTGTTGTGCGGGCTGCATTTTGGATTACCATCAGCAAAGAAAAGTGCAAGTGCAAAATTAAGTTAGCTGGCTAATGCACATTTTAAACATTTAGGAATAAAATGCAAAAAGAATTACATTTGTATCTTTTTTTAGCTTATTTTGTGTAATTTGTTTTTAAAGGATTGCATTTAAATGCCCATTTAAAAAACACAGCCTTCCTGTCCATGCAATAATGCTTTAAATGGGAGCAGCAAAGAGTTTAACATCTATGCATTCAATTCAAGCTCTTGTGATTACAACTACTATAATTACATGAGAGGTTGGAAACTCCTGCCACAGCCATAAATATATGGTACTATTTTGAAAAAATAATCATTCACATAAATTAGTTCCTCTTCAAAATTTGAGGAAATTTCATGCCTGACATTTTCCTTCGGTTCTTTAGTGAAGTATTTCATTACAATTTTACACATGCTAGCACCTTATACACTGATTTCTACAAACCATACAACTTGCTTCTAATACAGTGTTTGCTTAAGGTGCATGTTACTGTAGAGCAGCTATAGCATTTATTTGTCTATATGCCCATTTGTGTGCATGAAACAACTCATGAAAGGCTGTATACTCAGTTAAAATTTCATATTTAAGAGTTCCAAGAAACTAGTTTAAAAAATACGGGCTGGGTAAATGAACTAAGAAATAACCTTGAGAATAATGGATTGGTAGCTGTTTGGAGGAAAAGAGATGCAAATCACAAAGGTTTTTGGAAGAGTATTAGAAGAAGATTTGAGGACATCGAGATACAACAATTATTTAGTCAGATAACTGAGAAGAGATCTTTGATTTTTTATGTTAACATGAAAAAACACTGGGAAAGAGAGAAATATGTAGACAACACAAATAAAGAAGAAAGAGGAGGTATAGCATGGTTAAGGGCAGGAATATGGAGGCTAAAAGGGAAGCGAAATGGCTATGCACAAGGTGAATGTCCATTATGCGGGGAAAGTGAAGATATACAACATATTATATTTGAATGCAAAGAAACAGAGATTTGGAGAAAAGAAAGTTTATGGTATGGAATGAATAGGAATAAAGATATACATACAATTCTAGATAAAAACTGTAAAAATATGGGTAAATACTTAATGAAAGTAAAAAATAAATGGATATGGACAGTTAAAAGAGGAAAAATAATGTGAATAAAAATAAATATAAGAACTACTAAATGTATCAACATGTAACTGTAATTCACAATGACTGCTCATTTTAGTGGCCAGGTCCAAATAGAGAAGGCAGTCTAAATATGTAATAACTTAGTGCTCAAATAAATTATAATTATAATTATTATTATTATTAATTATTATTATTATTATTATTATTATTATTATTATATTATTATTATTTAAGAGTTTGAGCAAAATCTGTTGGCACATTTCAAATTTGGTTGAAATTGGTAACAAATTAAGAGAGCTTATATTGATAGTCTCCTGAATGTTTATAATTAATATTATTTTATCATTGCTGCCACAAAAATAACCAATCTAAAATATAATGGTACCTATGCATACATTTATTCTTATTTTAAACATTGAAGATATTATGTGATGAGCCAGGAAAGAAAAGTATCATGCAAAAAGCACAAACTGCAAATGTAGTTTTACAGTTTTCATAAGAGTTTTAACACATAAACTTAACAACATTTATTCGCATTAAAATACATAAATAAAGACCATAATAATTTTTACACAGATCACTGTATTCCCTAATTTTCACAAAATTTATTTTAAAATTCGTCTTTTTCTGCTATTAATGACTACTACCCTTATACTTCCAAATGGCTGAGCATTAACCATTGGATGGTATGTTGTTCTAATGTGTGGGATCTGTTCCCAAGGAGCATGCCTTCTTGCACTTCACTTTTTATTTAGTATGGATACTGCAGATCTAAACTTATTGTCAACATACTGTTTCCAAATTTGAATTGTACATAAAAAGTCTTGGTGTTAAGATAAACACATGCAGAAACATTATGAAAAATATAGCAAAGCACTTGTAACAGCTGTAATGACAAATAATCTGTTTAACGGCTAGAAGTATAAGCAAGGCTGTCAAACAAATTCAACAACAATGCAATCAAAAGAAAGAAATGTAAGGGTCATAGCTAGCGCCAGAAGTTCAGGCATTTATTTGGTTAAACTAGGCATGCAGAAAGCTGCTTAAAACACTGAAAACATAAAGTAATATAATTAAAATAGGCATTTATTAGAAGTGAAAATGGAGAGTAAACTCATTATTAATGAAAACAGGTATTGAAATGGTCAATTTCTTTATCATAAAATTAAAGTATTTACTTGTAAGCATAAGCTAAAAGCAACAACAATGCATTTTTTCATGGTAACAACTGTCATAGTCAGCCACCTGTCAGAGAGAACCTTCTTCATCATGGAATAAGAATGTTCTACTTCCACTGAAAAATGATTGGGGCATATTTAAAACAATTTTTACTTTCAGAAGTACTCATACCAGTTACAGTTTACTCTTCAAGACATCACAAATATTCTTAAGGTTTTTTCTAGGCCCATATTAGCACTTATAATATGTTTATACTTTTCACTATGATTTTTCCTTTCTGTCCTGTTACTTGTAGCAGTTGATATACTATGTCCTTGAAGACCACCATAGTGAAACCAGTTTTCTCCAACTTGAAGGCTGGTTTTGGTAGCACACTATAATGTGTTGCTACAAGCACATTTGCTGAATTCTTTATGGTACAACAATCTTTTTACTTTGCAAACTGAAGCAGCTTCTTCATCTGATACAGCATCAAATACCTCACACATCTGGTCTAAATTGTTGCCATAATAAATGGCTGCATGGCTGTGAAGAAGGGAATTTGAGAACTGGCTGTGGAGGTAAAGTGATCTCTGGTGCCACATCCTTAAAAATCCAGATTTGGGAGGGTGATTTTAGGAAGACCTTCTTGGTGTTTGAAACCTATTTATCTCTGAGAGGATACTTCTTAGTTAATCAGCAATTTGGTGCTGCCTGTGCAGTAGACATGAGAGATAGAGGATTTTTGGGAAGAGAACTTCCAATGATTTAGCTGCTTTTCTCATGTAATGTGTCACATTTTTGACAAAACCAGGATATTATCATGCCATATTTCATTGGCCAGGGTAGCATTAAGCAATCTGTAAACAACTGTGCCACCATGGAACTATTTGCTCTCTCCTCTCTTCCATTGTCAAAACAAATACTTCAGGGTCACTTTGTTTTGCTTCCATGGTTCCAATGATGGCATTGGCCATATAACATCCCATTGTGTCCATAATTTCATCAATGGAGATTCAGATTTTCTATTCTACAACTCTGTTTTGAATCCAATGCAGAGCCTCTTCATAGAGATATTCTAATAAGTTTCTCTTAGCGTGGATTTTTATTGAACCTCTTCTTTAGTGTACTTCAGCAGAAACATCCTCAGGGAGTGGTTTTTCAGATTGGAATTCCTGAGTCCAAGAAAGCTTTGCATAGATCCAGGGAAAACTGAGACTGTCTGCTGCATATTGCAACTGCTGTTGATATTAAAGTGATCTTAGGCCCAGCCATTTTAAAAACCTTAAGACTTGTGTTTCAATGTTGTGAAATTTTGAGTTACAAAGTACTTTTTCCTGTGATTAATATATTTTTCAAGATTTTGCAAAAGAGTATAGTTTCATCAGTAGCAAGCGGGTCCAAGCCAAATTCACAAACATAGTCATGTAATTAACCATTTAATAATGAACTTAATCTGGGCATGATAGATAAGTCAGCATGAACACTTTAGTTGCCTTTAACAAGTTCAATATCAAACTAACAGCTTATTATTGGTATATTTTACCTGTTAGAGAGAATTTATTTTCTTACTTTTTCTGCATTATCTCAGCTCTTCAAAATCAGGAAAACCCAACTGTACATTATCATAAAAAGAGGGGTGTGAGGGACAATAGCTAATAGGACCTGACAGCTTCTTCCTCTATCTTTCCTGGTATTCATTATCCCATAATCCTTTCACTAATGATTTATAGAGCTAAGGAATGGTTGAGGACTGTTTGAAAACAAATGAGAACAAGAGAACAAGACTCTCCATAGATATTTTTGTGAAGCGAATTTATCATTTAATTTCTGTGAATTTTTTTCGCATCAATATATTGGAATGCTTTATGCGCATTGTAAAATGTGCAAATAATTACAGGAAAAAAAACTCCATAATAACCAAAATAGGCAAAATAAAAGTTGACCCTCCACGGGTCCAGTACTGGCACAAGTATTGAGCCAAATGTAGCAGGACAGATTTACCAGCTACTATGATATGGGCAACAAAACCAAGAAAGACCCAGTACCTGGTACTATGCCCCTTTCTGAGACTTAACAGGATAAGCATAATTCTAAGGTCATAAACAACATAAAAGTTAGCATCCATTCATTCAATCACCAATTGAACATGATGCAATATAAACATTTAAACTAATGTGTTGTCAACATGGAAAGGTAAATCAGACTTGAAAAATTAAGTGCTATGACCAGAAATTGAACCACTGACGTTTGGCTTCGTGGACCAGTGTACTTTCCACCTGAAATACCAGGTTTCTCACCAGCCATGTAATGAAGTGGTCTAATTCTTATGCCTCCAAGGCAAAGCCAATAAATGAGTGCAACTGCAAAGTAACTCCTTATTGCAAGTAGTTTTATTACTAGACTTTTAGCCAAATGCAAGTGTCAGATTATATATAGTATTTGTGAAATTGTTCTTATTCACACACACCATGTACAGGTTGAACGTGAAAATGCTGAATCAGACTGGTAAAGTTAATGCTATTGCAAGATTCACCAGATCTTCAGAGTTCCATGTTAATGCCCTTGTCCTGATTTCATCATCATCATCATCATCATCATCATCATCACTATTGTTAATGTTATTGCTATTATTATTGTTATTGTTGTTAAAAACTCCTCCTGTTAATAACAGCAACATAGTAGAATTTTTTATAAAGTTATATTAGTAGTGGTAAGTAAAATTAATATGATGGTAAGAAGTTAATTAGAAACTGAGAATGTTAAATGTCTTACCTGGCCTTTACTAATGATGAAGAAAGTATCTCCACGGGCACCTTGCCGAATAATATAATCCCCCTCATTATAGAATGTCTGCAAATAGAAATATTATAAATTTTAGTTGTTTTTTCTTTTTTGGTGTGTGTACATAAAATAAGAAATAATTAATGCTTTTGCAGCAGTAAAATTAATGACTTATTAAATGGAGAAAACTTACTCCATTTTGGAAAAATATTTTTTCCTAGGGTTACTAGGTATATGTAATGAGACTTCTTCCCCAGATCTTCAGATTTATCCTCCTCAAATTCTGCTCTCTAATGAAAAATGTAAGTTTACTTAAATCCTTCCTTTTACTGAAATGAAATGTTATTGTTAACACTGTCTTGATGTATTTGCATTTAATTTTATGTATAATTTCCTTACTTAAAAACCAATCTGAATCAATTTGTACCTGGCATCAAAAGCAAATTGTTGGCATTCAGGTAACTGGATTTAATATTATACACTACAAAAATATAAGATAGTTTTTGTAGCTAGTTATTTAGAACCTATTAATTGTGGAAATGTCCTTACAATAAACCTTAAATAAAGCTTCTCCAATACTAGGCATTTAAGATAGGCACAATGTATGTGGTAACTTTTCATTTCAAGATAAATGCCCTTAAAGCTTCCACTGCTTTTTTCTATTTACAGAAAGTCCAACCTTTTCTTTTTTATTCCAATAGACTCATTCCCTAGAAGTAATTGACACACAATGCTATAAAAGGGGAAGATTTTTCAACAAAAATGTAGAATTTGGCATATTGGTATAAACACCCTTATTTATAAAAAAGGCATTAAGCAGGAGTCATTAGCAACTAATATTGGATGGGATTATTAGAATAGAATACAATGGCTGGCAACCTGTTTCTGATACATCAATTCCTACAAAAGTTATATAAATAACCTTCATTATGTAAATCAGATACACATAGGATTGAATTAGCATTTTAACATATGTATAAATCAGTAATCCTTTTCTCACTCTCTCACCCACTCACACTCACTCCCTCCCTCACTCCTTCTCTCCCTCCCTCCCTCACTCACTCACTCACTCACTCACTCACTCACTCACTCACTCATTAATACAAAAGGTACAGAAGCCGTTAATTTTTGTTGGACTCTACAACAGCTGTTAGAAATACTGTGTACAAATCTGTACACTAGCAGTGATGGATACCAAATTCCTTTGGTTAGTCCTGCCACCATGGGGTCATTCAGAAATATTAAGTTTTCTCAAAATTGCTTAGCTTATGAATTAATACTTTCCAACATCTTAATTCACATTTACAAAGCATAGGGTATCTCTTCCAAATCACCTTATACAAGTTCATACCTACATTAGTGAGCAGACAATTCAGAAAGCTAGTAAATATTACTGTGTAAATTAACCATGGACAGAAATATATTTCCCCTCTCTGCTGAAAATATTACAGATATTATTAAGGTAAATTTTGAAGATAGACATCTCAAATGTAAGTTGATCAACTAAGAATTGTTTCCTACAAACTAACATATATGAGAATAACTATGATATTGTAACTGAAGTTTAAAAATCCAAACTCAAATAAACAAAGAAATGAAACAAATCAAAGTATTTATTCTCATATGACAAGCATTTCACAAAATCTGAAAGAAGAATATTAAATCATACATACTTCTTCCAGCACATCTGAGATCTTGGTAAGTGTTTCCTCTGGAAGATTCTTGAAAATTGGCACACTAAAATTAAAAATTATAAAACACATATAAGTTTTTATACAACACTTTAATACTGCATGTATTGAAGTTTATGTCATTTTATTTATTATAACACTTCCCTCAATTAAGGGGCTGCCATATAGACAAAGGGAACCTATACAATTAACAAATTTAAATTTAAATTAACAATATAATGACAATTTATAGTTAACATATCCAAATAATGAAAATAAATTTAAAATAGAAATACAAATGTATTTAAATCGGGACAGAAAAGTAGTATAACATAATCCTATTATGCAGTTAAAATAAATACATATATAAATATATAATAATTTCAATGATTTGTAAAGTGTGTATCGATATTATATTGAATACAAATGATTTCTGAGGATGAGAATTGGTCCTCTAATAGACATGATTGCTATTTGATAAAGTAGACGTTTATCTTGGCCATAATCTACCCAAAACTTGTGTAGATTTTTGGGTATTGTCCCTCTAGCTCCTATCATCAATCCTGTGACTGAGCTTTTATTTAAATTATATTTATCCTTGTAATAGGAGATAGTGGGTTCATAAATGGCCTTCTTTTCTGCGTCTACTTCTTCGGGCTGTTAACAGTTAATTATACAAAAATTAATCAAAATCAATTTGTTCTAGTGTTATTTTCTGAAAAAAGAATATTCTAAAAGCTTAATATTAATAGATTTCATTGCTGCTTCCCAAACTGTCATAGACCTAGTGTAGAAAAACTACACTTTCTAATAAAGCTTGATTCCTGCATGAATTATCTTAACTTCTTGAAGAAAATTGGCTATGAGGCAGATTAGAAGGGAGAGTTTAAGTCAGGGTTACCACTGTAAGGGATGCAAGGTTTTTTTCCCCAACCCTCTGTTTTGTTTTTCAGTTTGCCTACCATCCAAAGAGCTTCTATTCCATTAGCACTGTGTTGCCATAAAGCCTGACCACCCTCAACACACAAAGTTGGAGGGAGAAAGGAGGAGAATAACACCAAGTGTCACAAAATGGAATACCTGATTTAAGAGAATAAGTGTTTCCAGAAGCCACTTTTGCACTAATGCTATCATTTCTGGCAATGCATTAGAACCACTTGTTAGACAACCTACTTCATAACTCCCAACAGGAAAACTGGACACTTCAGTATGCATTACTACCTGAACCAATAGTGAATATGCCAATGGGAGGATAAAATGTTGTTAACAAGTTGTATACCTATCCCCTGAAGGCATGGAACTGTATCTGATGTCTTTCATTTTCAACAGAGATCGCAGAACAAAGGTTTAAATTTAAAAATGGTATATTAAATTGAGTGAAAGAATGTCTCAAACTCCTCTAATATGGCACGCTCCCAGTTCTAGCACATCATGGGGAAGAAAAATGGATCACTTAGCCTCAAAAATAGATTGCATCTTAGGAAGCACTGTGCAATGAAGAAAGAAACAAGAGAGAGAGCAGCAGCTAGCCAATGTGATGCTGATGCAGGCAACTTAAGGAAACCAGAAAATCTTACTGAAACAGTGAACTGCAAAAATCACTGATTATCAAGCTGAATTTTAAACAAATGTCATTACTATGTCACTGATTTAAAAGTTATTCTTTGCTATATTTCATATTATGATGACAAAAGCATACATGTCTTATTACTAAATATCAAATTGAACATGTGAATGCTGCAGTATTCTACATGTTAAATAAAAATAAATAATTTATTTTTCAAATAGTTTGTTTGTTTAAAATGTATGCAACATTCTGCAGCATATGAAACACATATAGGTACTATCACTACAATAACCTCACCTCTTTAAAAAGTCTGTGTATTCTGCTTGTCGAATAAGACCTGTACGCATCATGATTGTCTGGAAGCACTGACGTTCGATGGCCCACAACTTGCAATCAGTGGCAGCTAAAACATTACAGACATATATCTTAAACTTCATTCATAATAAATAAGTTCAATTTTTATCCTAATTATGTTAAACACTTTTGTGCACCTGGCCTTAGGTAACCTAAAGCTATGCTACCTCATGCAGTCTCCCTCCCCTCTCCCTTTCTCTCACATAGACAATTTCTCTCATGGTCTTTCTATAGTAGCAATAAAAACTTAAGTCCTCCTACCAATGGATAAATATTTATTATTGTTGTTATTATTATTATTAATTGTTTATGTTTCATCCAATGACAATACAGGGTGGACCACTTAAGTCGAGACTGTACAATACCTCCAAAACTAAACGTTGTAGAAAAAAATGTCCTTAATAAAAGCTGCTTGATATTATGGGGAAAGTGAGTGCCATTAGTTGTGTTTTGTTTGGAGGATGTTATGATGGTCATTTTAGGGTCAATTTAATTTTTCTAAAGGGAACCTATAATTAGGATCAATTTAAATTGACCATAAAATGTCCTCCAAATAAAACATGACTACTGGCAATTACTTTCCCCATAATATCAAACAACTTCTATTCAAGAAATTTCCTTCTACAATGCTTCGTTTTGGAGATATTGTATAGTCTCAAATTAAATGGTCCACCCTGTACATGATATGGGAAAAGTCAAAGTAACCTAACTAAAATAACAATATCAAAAGGCACAAAACAATGCCAATAATCCCATTAATAATAACAGTGGTAATATTAACAGTAATCACAATAATAATACAGTAAAACTTTAAGATACAACATCATTATGAATAGCCAATGGTATCTCTTTGTTTATTATTCTGCCACTACAATTATTTGTTGTGAAGTGCTAATTAATATAATTTCTATATTCTCAGAAAGATATGAGATGAAGTATATGCCAGTGAGCAGAAACAACAGGTAATATTTAAAATCAACAAAAATGTATAAAACTTTATAATAAGTAACATTTACTAATATACACAATTATCAAAGCAGTGATTATAAGTTCTCGGTTCTTAGAGCCACATGATAAAGAAGAACATGGCATTAATAAAAAAGCATAATGGAATATCTAAAACAAACTACAGCATATAAAATTCAGTGATAACATTTGTTAACATACATGTATAACTACTGAAAAACTAGTAAAATAAAGCAATTAAAATATTCTTTAGCATTTATCATGTGCGCCAAAATCAGCAGTGTTTAAGTTATGAGTAGATGAAGGTTGATTATATATTTCAAACAATTGTTTATGTGAAGAAATAATACTTTTGTAAATAATATTTAAATGTGATTTCACAAAAATGCATGAACCACCACATCTTGAACTTTTACTACAAAATTTAGACACTAAAGAAGAGTTGTGTAGGTTAAAATATTCATGGTCATTATTACCTAGCCAGTGCTCTTTGATATGTAAAGTGTCTTAAGTCCATTAATTTGTCTCTTAGTAATAGCTCAAATGTACGATTTTGCTCATTAAGCTTTATATATTTTGATGGTATATCTTAATAGACTTTTAACTGATCTGCTTTATGCCTACGTACTTGTTTCTTTACTGTTCTTAAGAAAATATCATCAATATCTGTGTACGTTTTTTTGCTCATGGTGACTTCCAAACGGTGCCACTATTCCTTAATTGAAGAGCAGTCGGGGAAAAGGGTATATGTGCCAAAACCAAGATTTGGAGAAAAGTAAGAAAACCCTTCACAGTGCATTCTAAACAAACCATAATGCCTTACTTGTGTGTGCACAGTTCTTTGTATTATAAACAACTAAGGAGCACTTTATACTCCACATTTCAACCTTCATACTCACAATAGGATTCTATAAAGATTGTGATATTTAACATCTATTTACTCTAACCTGGTCACAAGGCTCTTATTTGGTACGAACATATTATACACATATTTTGTATGTTTTGGACTTGTAACCAGTACTGGTGCATAGGCATGAGGGTGTACATCTCTTTCAATAAAAAAAGGTTAATTTTGCATTCTTTGGGATTTATGCCCTTTTTCCCGTCCGCTCTTCAAATATTCCTGGTCTGAATGCATTTCTTCTCTCCAGCCTAGACCAATGATTTCAATCCTCTTCTGCTACAATACTTCTTTGGTTTAGCCTACA
Source organism: Deroplatys truncata (assembly GCA_030765065.1). NCBI lineage: Eukaryota > Metazoa > Arthropoda > Insecta > Mantodea > Mantidae > Deroplatys > Deroplatys truncata. The sequence continues at coordinate 544,262,596 of CM060990.1, forward strand.
GTCCTTTCTGCCATTGCTTCCTTCCCATGATTGTTCGTGTAGAAGCCATATTTCATGTAGTCCTCACTGTTAGTGCTCACATTCATCACAGTAACATCATTACTTTTATACTCTTCTTTAGCTGCCTATTTAAAAACTGTACTTCTTTGTTTACACATAACAGATTCAGTAGATCTTACTACATCCTAAATATTGCTAGTAATCATGGTCATGCTGCACTCAACAACTGGCAATGCAGGGAGCATTACCCAATAATAGGATTATTATTGCAAATGAAATTTACTTAAAACTAAATTAAGCTTTTGCATATTCACAATAAACAAATCTGCTGGTTACCTTCTACCACTCTTTAAATTGTCTTGGAGTAATGCTTGACACCAAACTCATTTGGTGTGCCCATATCGAATCGCCTCATTACATTAGCATCTGGGAAACTTTCTAAACTCTATCCACTGTTTCATAAACTCACACCTATTGGTGTTAAATGCTCTCTTCTTCTTTACAAATCTCTTGTTCGACCCATCCTCATATATGCTTCCCAGGTCTTGGGCACTGCCAGAAACACTCACCTCCACCGTTTACAAGAGCTCCAAAACGGATTCCTAAGGATCACTACCAATGCTCCTTGGTTAATCAGGGCAGCTACATCAAGAACTTTGTCTCCTTCCTATTCACCAGTTTATATGTAAGATCGCCACTTGCTTCTTCTCACACTTGCCAGACGGTCCAGGAGGTGTGGCGTATAACATTGGTGTACGCTCCCATTTCAATCATTAATTATGGATCACATTACTAACCATAATGTTAAATGAAATGAAATTTAAAGAAGAGTTTATCCACCAGCCCACATGCCTGAAGAGATGACTACTACATGATCTCTTACACAGCAACTCTGATGATTTCGATCAGCAATAACATTATTTTTCTTAAAATATCACCTTCAATCACTACTTTATCCATATTCCATAGTTAAAAGGAGCCACTTCGGTCTTCCTTAAGTGTTAATAATCATTTATTTGATTTCTATTATTCACAGAGATCTGTAAACCAATTCTGATCGATCATTAATAAATAAAAAAAAAAAATTGGAATTCAGTGATCCAAAATTTCATAATAGTTCTGGATTGATTATTACGTTATAACCATATGATTTTATGTTATTAATGTAAATTTTAAGCAAAACAAGGAAAAGAAGCTTGTTTAGTATAAATATGGCACATTATAAAACATATAAAACCCATAGAATTGACAGCACTAAGCTGTCAGAAAATGATTGACAACTTTGATATTTGTTTTATAGATTGCTGTTTACCTCTGGAGAGATATGAGACTAGGAAACTATATGTAGTATCTAGGAGTCATATAGAGCCTAAGTAACTACATACTGCCATTAACTCTGGTTTTATTTTGTTAGTGGATAAGCAATACAGCATAAGCTATTTCAAGCATGCCATATAAACTAGGACTTCTCATTATATAGTTTACAAATGGTTGTGCCTTCCCCTATAATTAGCTTTGTAGTTTGTGCTTTACCCTATTCTCCTGAAAGATATTGAAGAGATAGGCATCCATCCACTTAAAGCTCATGTAAGTAGAATCCTGTTTGAATTTCATACATAAAGAAGGGCTAAAAATAAAACATAACAAAAAAATACCACTGTCTTGAGAAATTGCAGCTTTTTAAGTACCACATCTTTCCTGTCTTCAAAACAAAGTCATCTTGTCTGTAAATTGCTTGTTTCACATGGAGCAACAGCTTCCTAAAGTGCTCAAAATATTAGTCTTACTCTTAGTTCCAACAGGAGGAATTTAAAAGTCTTAGGAAATCTTAAGATAGGCAATACACCCCTGGAATATTCAGAGTCAGTAAAATATCTAAGGCCTTGTACCGGATAAGAAACTGACCTGGAATGAACACATTGATGTTACTCTCTGTAGAGCTAGGTGGTCACTTGTAACCAAACGCACTAGTGGAACAAACTGGGGCATAAAGCCACACATCAACCATTGGCTATATCTTGCAATGGTTAGGCCCCAGGTATCTTATGGTGCCTCATTCGGTGGCAAAAAACACAATAAGCTACTGTAGCAGTTAAACTTACCAGCTACAAAGATTAATATGTTTCTGTGTTACAGGGGGCTTCAAAAGTACTTCAACCATTGCATTGGAGACACTTCTGGGACTTCTTTCCATGGACATTTACTTACAAGCAGAGGCTAGGCTTACTGCCAACCATTTAAAGCAAACAGGAAATTGGAGAGGTAGTTGCTCAATTACTGCACACACACACACACCTATTCTAAATTTCTTGGATATCTCAGTATTGAGTATGCGGTCTGACCTAATGATTACTCAATATTGATCTCCTCCATTTAAGGTAACTCTCTGGTCTCAAGAGGACTGAATGCAAGGAACTATGCATGATAAAGAATGTGACCAACTTGTGTGGTTCACAGATGGATCCCATATAGGGGCCCAATCAGAAGTAGGCATATATGGACTACTTCCAAGGACAAATATAAGTATAAGCCTTGGAAAATACTGCACAGTTTTTCAGGCAGAATTATTTGCTATCCTGAGCTGTACTCTATGAGTACTTGAGAAATTTTACGATGATAAATGAATTCTCATTCTCATGCATAAAGTGCTTTATAATCACTCTCTTCAGACGAGGTAAAATCAAAACTGTTATGGGAATATCTAAATGTTTGATTGCCCCGTCATTTCGCAACAGCCTCAAAATGTTGTGGGTGCTGGAGCATCAGGGCATCTATGGAAATGAAAATCTGATCAACTGGCTAAAAGGGGTACTGAGATAGTCTATATTGGCCATGAACCCATGGTTGGAATGAGCACATATTGCCAAAACCTGAGTAAAAAGATGACATAGGGAAACACATCAACTCAGGTGGCAACATATTCTGGACAAAGACAAGCCAGGAAACTGTCTTAGGTCCATGCAACACTCTTTCCTCATCTCTCCCTAGATTGGACAGAAGAGGAATAAGGAAGGTAGTTTACATTGGAAAGTAATTACATTAATTTCTGAATATGGTCACTTCAGGAAACATTTACATAAAGTAGAACTCTAAAAAGATGAACCCATCTGTAGAATGTGCAAAGAGAATGAGAATACTACCTCAAATATCATGCTTGATTGTCCTTTCCTGGCAAGAAAGAGAATTGCTCTTTCTATAACCAGGGAAGACCTAGGGAAAAACGCTGACATTGGAACCAGAATACTGCAACTTGTCCATGGAATAGATTTTGGGAAACAATGAAGGCATCCTTTCCAATGGGATTGCACAATAGTCTTTTAGGTTAACATGCATGAAACTCAAAAAACAAACAAACAACATATTATACTTCTATCTGCTTTCAATTAGTCTCATAATTACACAGAAAATCACTTTAACATGTGAACAAAAGCTATGTTCAAAATGAAAATACTTTCTAAATAGACAAAAAGCATCTTGTAGATAATGCTTATTTATTTTAGCTTCCTGCCCCCAAAATAGTGCATTGGGGGATTTCTTTTCCTTCTCCCCAACTTCTTAAATCAGTATTTTCCTTTGACTTTTCCTTCCATTTGAGACATGTAGATAACATGTGTGATATTACTATGGTTTCATCAGCTTACATTATCTGCTTGCATAATACTCTTTTAATAGTTATAACAGCAATAAAATTCTAATCAGTAGGTCCTTTTTTTGTCTTTAATGCCCCTTTTAACAACTCAGGTTTGCAGTGACAGTGAATGAAATTGGTGAAATGAGCCTAGGTCCCAATGAGCTGAGAGTTACTCTACAGTTATCTTATAAGGATAAGGACAAAGCTTGAAAAAAATATCTTATCCAGGCAGTTACCCCAACTAATATTCAGGTCCTTCGGCTGGAAGGCAGAAATGCTACTCCGCATATCACAAGAGTAAGCAATTCAATACCTGCACTTCTCTTACCTTTGTGGAATGTAATATGCAAGTGTTCATCAAAAGTTACTTTGAAAATAGCTCAGAATTCATTCTCTCTCTTAACTCAATTGGCTCCTGAGCTGAAAGGCCAGACAACCTGTGGAATTCACATGCTAAAATTTTACAATTTTTCATCCACAAACATTGACAAAGGAGTCATTATGCTTGTCCGGAAAATCTTCCCCCCTCCAAAGCGCGGGCAATACACCACAGTGGAAGAGCAGCATGCTGCAGTTGTCCATGTGATCTCCGCTCTGTTTGCGGATGGCTGGGATAGTGCAGACATGAGGAGGCAATAACTGCAAAGGTTGTCATGTGGCCACTGGCGAGAAAGAGGGTGGCTAGAATTAGTCCGAACTGGGAGGATACCACGCCAGGGAGTAAAATCTACAACATCTGAGCTAAATGGGGTACTGATGACAATGTGGGAGTCTACCGATGGGGGCAGTTGATCCTTGACCGGTGCCACTTAAAAAATCTTTGGAGATGTACACAGGAACATCGGGGAGACAGCTGAAACCCAACCGACTATAAGCAAGCTACTGAAACGATACTGCTCATTGGGGCTACGATCGACAAGAGCTGGTGCGGTAGAAGTTTTGCATCCGCAGCGAGTCTTGATTCGCAGACTATTGACTGTGGTTGTATGCAGCAGTATAATGTGAGAACACTTTTGTAAGCAATACCACTGACGTTACCCGGTTTCTTCCTGTGACTGACCGGGTAAAAAAGCACTTGCTGGTGGTCATAAATCACCTGGTAAAGGAAATTATGTAGCTACCTGGGGTGCACAAGAGTCACACCACACCACTTAACTCATAGTCTGAGAGGTAGATAGGGCAATACATTAAAAATACCTGAAGAAATCTTTGGCTAGGCACTGGTGTGTCTGAGTGCCCCTTTTCCGTGGCCAGCCACTGGGATGTCTCAATGTCGCTTTTCCTCTGGTCCAAAGATTGGATTGATCCCAGCAATATTCCTGTTCCGCAGTGAACTACGCCTTGTGTGCGGCGCGATGTTGGTAGGTCCGCCTAAAGCACAAATACCAGCGTTCGAGTGCAACGTGAACCTTTGGAACATCGTGGCATGCACGAGATGGCGACCGACCGACCAACAAGCCAAAAACCTAGGTTTCCCGGAGGGTGACTTGGTGGGCTGTACAGACCTATCCGGACAAAGGCCGATGATCCTAGATGCAACAACAGCCCTGTCAAAAGACCTACCAAGGGTCAAGAGGATTAATAACGTGAGCTACCAGATCCAGAAGTTTCTGGTTGTACATATGGAGTGCCTGGTGCGGGACGCGCTCAGCTTCGAGGAGGAAGCAGTGTCGCATAACGACAGTCAACGTTCCATATCGAAGAGGGAGACGACATTGTTTACAACAGTGGCGTTAATAACCACACAACTTAATAACATGCCTCCAGCTGGAAAAACAAGTTGATACAAAGCATCATGGATCGACTAGAAGACATGGTGAGCCTATGACGCGTGTTATTAGGTCGCAAGCAAACTCGATTTCGGTGACACGCCACATAAACGCATTAAATTACTACCACTACTACCATTACTCATTTATCTTTCATGCAGGTATTGGATATTGTATATGGTAGTTTTTGTACATGTGATGTCTCGTATTCTTCTGGAGGAAGCGCAGCGAGTAAAGCAATGCATGTCTTACTTCATGTGACTGTTCAGGCCTTCGAAGTACTGTGTTCCGCACAGATGAATATTATTGGCACCGTAAAACAAAATAAGACGGAATAACTGCATAATATTTCAACTACGGTGACAAATGAAATTTGGAATCGTATAAAAATGGGAAAAATAATAAACTCTATGTTGTCTATTTTCAGATTCAGCTTTAATTTAATGCTTAGAACCCACTAATTTCATTTAAACTAATGTAAAGGGTTATTTCGAAATTAATCATAAAACTTTTTCTCAACTGTTTAAGGAAGAGGTTTAATTTGATAAAGTGCCAAGCAGTGCACAAAACAAAAAAACTTGTTTTGCGTTAATAAAATAAGGGTGTTCCAATTCTATGAATGTATTATTACACTTTTAGAAATTATTTTAAGCAAAATATATATATAACATTTGTGTGATACGTAACTTTTTTAAAAACAAAATTAACTTCCACGGCATTTGCAAAATAGTGTCATCGAACGAGCAGTCCAACATAAGTATATAACTCACTCTAATAGCTAAATGAAAAGTTGGAACTAAAAGGAGTTCCTTCGAAGATAGTTTCAAGGAAAACAGCTGGTGGCAGACCAGAAGTGCTAGGTGATTTGAAACGTTAGAAGTGAAATGAAGTTTTTTCTGACGGTTGTTTGAAGGAAAATGGCTGGTGGCAAGCCAGACATTAAAAATTAAATAAACTCTACTTTAAGTGGCACACATGTAGGAAAAGGTTTCTCATTGCTAGTCTAGAATCTTCCGGGCTATCTCAAAGTATAAAAACTGATCCAGGAATTAACGAAACAGAGCAGAAGAGATACAGCAAGATCGAGAGTACACAGCGAAGAATAAATGAGGAAGCGGCAAGAGAACTTCGTTGTTAATGTTTGTAACAGGATGTTTATTTTCCTGGGAATTATGCACAATATGGGCCTCTCGAAAAAGCATGAAATGCGGTGATACTGGTAGGCTGTTTTATATTGATTACGTTGTTATAAATTTTTGGCGGAAAAGCTCCGTTATGGAGTTAGACGCTAATATGCGCCGTAATGAATCTTTAACTTAATGTTAGCCTTAGAATGAGTAGTCGTCAAACCATAGTGAGCCGCGGTGAAATTAAGGGAGCTGTGTTGTTTTACATTTAACCCGAGGTAAGCCTTAAGTTGTGTGTGTGTGTGTGTGTGTGTGTGTGTGTGTGTGTGTGTGTGTGTGTGAGTGAACGCGCGCGCTGTGTTACTGTAGTTACCAGAGACCGAAGGTTTAGGCATTATAAATCATTAAAATAGGCAGGCAAAAAGACATTATACGAGGGTCAGTCCAAAAGTAATGGACAACTTTATTTGTAAACTACATGTTCATTCTACAGCTTAACTATTTTTACAGTATGTAGATACATTCCTTAGGAGCATAATTTCATTTCTCCACATATTCCCAATCCCTCTCAACTGCCTTACGCCACCTTGGAGCTAGGGCCTGTATACCCGCATAGTAAAAGTCTGGACCAGCACGTTGGAGTCACTGATTGGCAGCGTTCACAAGGCAATCATCATCTTCAAACCTTATTCCATGAAGAGAGTCCTTCTTTACCAAAGAGATGGAAATCGCATGGAGTTAAGACTGTAAGGCGAGTGTTTCAGTGTTGTCCATCCAAGTTTGCTGATCTCGTCCGTGGTTTTCTGACTAACATGTGGCCGTGCATTATCATGCAACGGCAAAACATCTCGCTTCTCCCGATGTGGTCGAACACATCTCAGTCGAGCTTGAAATCTTTTTCAGAGTTACCACATATGCATCAGTGGTTCCACGTGGCACGATGTCCACAAACAAGAGTCCTTTGAAATCGAAAAACACCGTAGCCATATCTTTTCCAGCCGAAGGTGCAGTTTTTAATTTTTTTTTTTCGTAAGCGAGCTTGCAGGATACTATTCCATGGATTGCATCTTCCTCTCTGGTTCAAAATGGTGGAGCCACGTTTCATCGCCTGTCACAATTCTTTCAAGAAAATCATCTCCACAATCCCGTACTGTTCCAAATGTTCGCTGCGCACTGTTTTTCGTGTTTCTTTGTGAGCCTCTGTCAACCTCCTTGGAACCCACCTGGCACAAACCTTTTTTAACCCCAACTCTTTAGTATTCTAAAACCACTTGCTTCCCCTATTCCAACATAGGGTGACAATTCTTTCATTGTAATGCGTTTGTCAGCGAAACCATGTCGTTAGCTCTCTGCACATTGTCAGGAGTTTGTTCAGTGTGTGGTCTGCTAATGCGAAGAGTATCCCAAATATTGGCGTGCCCGCTTTCGCCACGTAGTCTGCTTGCCAACCGACTAACTGTACTGCCATCGACAGCAGCATCTTTATACACCTCTTGCAACTTTTGTGGATGTTTCCCACTGTCTCATTCTCACAGCACAGAAATTCTATAACAGCACGTTGCTTTTGACGAATGCCAAGTGCGGAAACCATCTTGAAGACATGCTACGACAGCGCCACTGATGGGAACGGTAGAACTAAATTTGAACACAAGCGGGAAGGATGTATCTATGAACTCCGTAAATTGCAAAGATGTAGAATGAAACATAGATTTAAAAAATAGTGTGCATTACTTTTGGAGCGACACTCGTAAATGCTTAAAATAGGCAATAAAAGGCAATAAAGAAAAAAAACGTACATTATGCATATTTACTAGATTACACTATTCAGACAATCGCACAATCAGCGTATTTATGTTAACGTTGTTTGTATTATATTTTTAATCCTGCTAATTGTACTCGACAGAAAAATGAAACTTCCTGAAGGCATGAGCATTACAATGCCAATCGGCTTATTGTTTGCACATGACAACCAAATACTTTTCAAACTTTATGGAGTCATGTTGAGCCTCCTGTCAGATAATACATTTTTCATCTGAGAAAATGATCTCTCAACATTTGCAGAGGTAACTCGAGCGAATCTAAAACATTTAACTACTGTAGGGTCCATTTCTAGCGTAATAGAATTGTCACCTTGTAAAATTTGTTAAATGTTTCTAAATTGTCAAGATCGGGATATTTCGAAAACACCATTTCACAATTTTCCCTAACTAATGAACCCATTTCCCTGGCACACTCTCCAATCTTTGCACTGCATCATCCACAATTTTCACTGGCTTCGTCAAAGGTTGCCTTCTTTCTTGAAGCTGGCAGATCACTTGTGGCAGGAAATCAAACCCGGCCGCAATGAAAGTTAAGCCATTTCTAACCTCCGAAGATTCCAGAAGTTTCTTTGCTGCTACAATTGAAGATGCTTCATCCTCCAGAACGGCGACCACCTTAGTTATACTCGAGAAATTTGAAGTGTAGTAAACTGCTGCTGAAGTCCATGTCCCCCATCTCGTTATGATAGGCTCAGGGAACAGAGATATATCTGGTGCAATGTCTTTAAATGTCTGAATCCTTGACGGGGCTTTCACAAAAATATTCTTAATACTGGAAATCAATTTGTTGACATCTCGTCTGACACCCTGTGAAAACCATGTGCTACGCAGGTCGCGTAAAGCATGTTTGGATATAACACTTTTAAAGTTGCCCCAGTCTTTTTCATGTATAGTGCAGTGTCTGAGATGAAAAGTAATACACTGTGGTATTGAAATTAAAAATTTCTTCAGGCCACAGCAGCTGTAATGAATTGGTAAATAACTGTGCGATAGTTGAATTGTTAACTTTTTCCACACACTCTGTTGTAAGCATGAATGCTTTTATTGATTCATCTTCTGAAGCATCTAATGGTCCAACAATGACATTGGCAATAAAACAACCCGTAAGATCAGTTAACTCGTCGATTGAAATCCAGATTTTTTTTAAGTTCATCTTTAATGATTTCTGTACTTTAATGATTATACTTCTCCAAAGAATGTCTTAATTGTAGGATTCTGTAATTTCCAAAAAGCGATTCCGGCACCAATAAAAGCTTTACATAAGTCTAACGCAAACTGCGATGATATTGCGATTGCCGTTGGAAGCAAAAAAATCTTCCCAGTAGCCTTGAAAAGTGCATTTTTGTGTTTTCCCAACAAGTGCATTTCTCAACATATCTCAACTGAGAGGTTATGTTTACGTTTGCTTCACACTCGAATGTTTGTTTTAATTCGATTTTTACTTGATTTTAAATCATGAAACTGCATATTACACTATCATCACTACAATATCATTTATCTACTCACTGTTTCTAATAGGACTACACGTTTAGCACACAGTAAAATTCAATATGTTCACATGAGGGCCGGGTGCAGGAGTTTTGTCGGCCTATGTAATAATTGCAAGTGCTGCCCCCTCACGCTTTCAGATATAACTAATTTTTATCCGCTCTATATTTCCATACATTGGAAGACCTAAAAGAAAATATCAGGCGAAAAATTCACTAAATTTCGGATATTGAACTCTCGAATGTGAATGCAAATTTTCTGAGAAAATTACAAAAATGCGTGGATAGAGGAGAACAACTCTCCAACATCTCTTATGATGGCCATGGTTAATCTCTTCATGGTAATCGCTAGATATTCTCGAATTGAAGAGCAGTAGGTGGCCATAAATATAGATGTTTCAGCATGGACAATAATAACGTCCTGCGCGTGACTTCATGGAGCATTCATTCCTGTCATCAATCCAGTCCTTTAATACGGTATGGCAGGTGTTTAATCACGTTTCAGACAGCTATACTTTTTTCCCAAATTCTTATTTTGTATTTATCTTAAAAGTAATGTTCTTAGGGCTACAATTTAGAATCTTTTGAGTATTATTTTACTCTTATTCATTGCCTTGAACTCAAATCCGAGATCATGGCGGACCTTGTTCAAAGAGTTAAGGCTGTCCTGAAATAGCTCTATTTCTTTAAGTGAGGAAATAAGTTTGCATGTGGTAGGATACTCATTTTGGGTGTAGTATACGTAAATATGCCTTCTTATTGGTTTTAATACAAAGTTGTCCTATTGAGTCCTCTGAAGTTAAAAGCAGTAGTTACTGACAAACACAAGAAGTGACTGAATGCACAAACAATGGTTTTCGGGATACCACTAGGGTGATAAACTGACCTCAGGGGTTCATGAGTCGCCAATGTAAGTAATTAAGCTAAAGTTAATGGCTTGAAATATTCCTGTTTATAAACGTGATGCTTATTGTTGAACACCTACAGCGCACGGGATGCTTTGACGATGGTCATCAATGTAGGTGGCATCCAAATCGCTCTGGTGCTTTATTTTATCGCCGGTTTCTATAACAAAACAAAAAAGTTCCAGAAAGTCGCTAGATTTTAAGCATGATTTGTAATTCCGTCATATTTTCGCATATCCTGTTCATATTTTAAGGCTTTGCCGCCCCTAAAACCTGCTGCCCTGGGCAGTGGCACGGCTCGACCCCTTCCCCCTGGTTCACCTGAAACCTTACTTGAATGTGTAACTTCGAGAATGCTTTCTTCTTTCCTGCTATTTGATCAGGGAGGCAGAGTTAGTGCAATTCCAAAGCATTTCTATATCAGGATTCTCGAGGAGCTTTCTTATTATACGTCCAATCAGGAAATGCGTGTCAGCGCAAAAGAAATTTAAAGGACTATAATTAATATTCTGTAGTACAAAGTTCAAAAAACATTCTTTCTCAAACATCTGGTGACTGCAGTGGAACATTGGTATGACAACGTGGGGAAAATTATGGCCCTCACTGAAACCAATGTTGACAATATTATCATCCTAGGTTTCCCATCATGTTACGAAGTATTTTCCAAATGTAATATATTTCGCATTTTTAGTGACTAATACGATGCCAGTTGTAAGCGGAAATGCAATGCTTCACTTCATCAGCAATGTGCAGTTTCGTTACAACAGGAGTATTCCGAAGTACAGAACAAGAAATGCCAGCTGGTAGATCATATGCCAAACGGAACAAGTATTAAAATCTTTGTAATTATTCCATCTTAAAAAGTACTTCGGATTATGAATAGTGAAGGGAAAACACATTCAATTGAATTTTCGTACACCAATCAGGAGCAAGTAATTTAAAGACGAAACTCAATAGTTAGCTGCTTCTTCTTATTATTATTGTTATTCTGCATCGTTATACGAAATGTCCCTATTAAAAAGTGTATTTCGATTTAGTTATGGTCCATTTTATCGCACGGTGACTTCGTGGTTGATATTAAGCTTTTGATGATCGCACATATTTCTTTCATGCGTTACTCGGAAAATTTACATTGCCATACGGACTAGAGGGTTGTAGCATTTTTTATCCAACTTAAGCCTGTAGAAAATGGTTTCTCTTGTTTTCTAGGCACAAATTAGGCCGCAGTTATATTGCTGTTTCCGAACGTTGCATATTTGTGGCGCTTATCAGTTCAGGATTTAAAAAAAGGCCTGTATTTGAACTAAGTGTGAAAATGTGTAATGTACTTCACAGTTATATTACTCTTCGCTGCACTCCAGAAACTCTCTACCAATATTAAAATCCCGCTGAATTTCCTTTTTGTCATTCCGCTTATGAAGGTTTTAGTCCACTTTGGTAGAAAAACAGCGCATTTTTCGCAGGGGAAGTGTAACAATTGCGGTTAATAAGTATTTGTTTTAATTATCAATATTTATTTATAAAAGTTAAAACAAATAGCGAAATGAACGGTGGATTTCGAAATATACTATCAGCTAAAATTCAAACTGGAATGACGTTAGAAGCTTCGTTTGGCAGAGGAGAATCAGCTGTACCAACCACCATAAGAAAATCATTACTTTTTTCTTAGAATTAATTTCAGTCCATTTTAACGCAAGAAAGGTGTAAACTATAGCCCAGTTCACGTGCATAATTTCAAAACTTTAACTTTAATATTTAGTCAACTTTGGTAAATGACTATCCTATTATTACTGAATAACATGTTATTTTTGCAGGACTACGAAATTCTGTCCGGTTTATGATTGGTAAATATGTTGCTGCTAGGAACTAGCCCGTCTCACATCTCAAATGCAAGATATTTTTCATAAATATGTAGCAGTTATTGGTGCCTTAGTGATAGGTAAACTACACTTCTACATTGAAAAAGGTACTTTCGCACTGATTAATATGAAAAACAAAGGTATAAAGGCACTAGCACCTCAAACATTTCAGAATGAGAATGTTACTGAGGGTGCAATAAACGACGGTATCAGACTTTTATTAAGAATTGTGGAGAAACTGGTCCAGTTGTATTAACTGTCATTTCAAACTGGCAGTCCATATGCCGCGGTTACAAAGTTGAGTAATATTTAAAAACTCGGAACTTCAGCCACGAGATCTTCTAGTTTCCGTACCAAAGTCTGGAATAAAAATTATTTGCAGGGTTGCAAGTTACCTTTAATGCACGATATCTCGAAGTAACTGAGCCTTGGAGATTAGCCGGAAACTATTAATTGGATGACACTGAGCGTTCCGGAGTTTCTACAAGGAAGTTCAGCGTTAAGAGATAGGTTCAAGCTGAGGTCGCGTCATTGGACTTCTCCATTCCGATAACCTGGTATCATTAGGTGAATAAGATGACTTGTGCAACAAACTTTAATAGCGTGAGCCTTCAAGAGTGGGCTAAACATACTGAAACATTCAGTATTGTTGGTTGCAACAAAATAAACATCTACATCAGTTAGAAGCAAAAATATAAAATAATTTGAAGTGTCAAACACTGTGTTGTCACGGCAAATATGGCAGTCTCCCCACATAGCTGCAAAACCGGACCTCTCCAAAATGTAAACTGAATTTCAGGAATACCAAGCAATTTAATTCCATATACATATAAAATTTTAAAACATGGAAAATTAGAGACTGGCAGGTTAGTTTCTGACATAGTGTCATATATAATGAGGTTAGAGTGCACCTGGAAAAATAACCATGCTCTGGTTGGTGATTTTCTTTTCTGACTACTAAATACTATTACGCACATTTCTCGCCCAAAGTCAAGAGAGGGTGCTGCGTCCCAAACTTATCCCTATATAAGTGGGGAAGCAAGAGATCAGTTATAATTAATACTTTAGCTTACCTTTTATAGTCGCAGTTCTTTTACAGTTGTACAATATCGCCAGCTCGCCAAAAACTTTCCCTGGAGCAAGCGTACTAAGGTATTTATTTTCTCTTGAAACCTCAACTCGGCCCTCTGTAAACACACAAACATAGAATGAGATGGTATACATCATTATTCTAAAGTAAACAAATTTAAACTTATATTAGTACAATTTTAGAAACAAACACACTTCAAAATGTTAAGTTGGTGGTTCATTATAAACTGCGCAATGAGAACTAAGACACACTACACTGTAACTCCTTCAGCAGCTATCTTAAAATCATAAATACTTAGTATAAAAATAAAAATTACTTGTAATAGGAAGTAAGCTTTAAAAAGCAGCTGAAGGTTTAAAACCTTCCCAGCATTCTAAATAAACTGCAGTTTCACAAGACAATCGTCGGGTAAGCTTTCACAATACTCGTCTCGTGTGTCTGTAAAGCTTTAACATTGTTATGTTTTTAAGCATTCAGCTGCATACATAAATCACAATGGACAAGGATACAGTGTAGTCGAGGTCATTTGATCGATTGAATTTTTATGCTTAAATGCTTTTAATGAAACTGCGCCAATATTTTAATTGAAAAACCCTCTGTTAATTCATCACCCGGGACAGGAATTATGTGCAAAGCAAATTTTGTCTCTGTTGTTAGAAAGTATGCTCAATTGGTATGGGAGTGAATTATTAAATTTCTAAGAATTTAAACATTGTAATGTGCATATAATGGCATATTTTACATGTTCTGTTAATATGCCTAATATTACTGTATTTTTTCCAATTATGCTGTATATTTCCTTGTTTTACATATATATTTAATCTTTTTATTTATTTCTTATGAATGTGCTGCCCATATAAACACGAATCAGTCTTGAAACTAGGCAACACTGATAGAAACTTGAACGCATAAGCTATGTCGTCTCGTCAATGACGACTCGTCATATCAGGAAATCCCCGCCTTATCTGGTTCGTTTCATCGTTCTAGTGGTATGAATGAAGATGGGTGTTAAAGAGGTTCTCGGAATTGTGTTCAATTGTGGTTGTTAAACGTAATATGATATTTAATTTAAACTTCATTGTTTAGTACCGCTTGGTTTACAATAAAGTGTATTCTTATAACTTACAATTTAAAGGAATGAATCTCAAAATATCCAAGTGTTAATAGTTTTAGAAATTCACTTCCGAAATTTGACAGCAGGTTCACAAATTACAATCGTTCCTCAGTTGGGGGTTGAGGTCATTCAACTCAGTGACGTGTGGCTTGTATATGGCGAAGTTTTGTTTTCATGGAATAATGCCAAAAGTAAAAGTGAGTGACAAAGTTAGATTACAGGAATATCAACGCGAGTTTGAAACAGATTTGTTAACTACAGGTGGTACAATTTTGTATTACGGAGCGTGTGAGAAAATGGTTAGTACTGAAAAGCGGTTTCTAGTACTTCAACATTTGAATACTAATAAACACAAAGATAATATCAAACTTGAATCCACAGAAAGTGTCCCTGTTCAAAAATTAAGTGAATTTTCAGGCAGTAATATTTAACAGTTCTCCTTTCATTTGTGCGAAGCAGTTTTAGTGGCAGACATTCCATTGTGGAAACTCACCAACCCCACGCTGTTCGTAAACATTATATGGATATAATGAGAACAGATAATATTAGAGAACAGATTGGAAATAATTTTGTATGAGTGTAAATCGACGAAACACAAGACAGGGAAGGACGGTTTATTGCAAATTTTATTGTTGGGTCTCTCCATAAATACGAACCAATCACCCGATTTCTCCTTGCGAGAGAACTTGATGCAACAAATAGTTCTTCCATATCCAAATTTTTTATCGATTCACTGAACTTTCTATGACCAAATGGTATTCAATACGAGCGTGTATTACTCTCTGTGACTGGTGCTGCTAGTTATATGATAAAAGCTGGCACTACTCTTAAAGTTATATTTTCAAATATGATACATTTGACTTTTCTTGCGCTTGGATTACATCGGGTTGCAGAAACAACTCGTGCAAATTTCCCACTTGTAGATAAGCTGGTATCTTCTGTAAAGAAGATATTTATTAAAGCACTATGTAGAAAACAAGCTTTTAAAGCAGCAGCACCGAATGTCCCACTTCCACCAGAGTCAATTACAACGCGCTGGAGAACATAGTTATGTACAGTTCTCTATTACACCGAACATTTGAAAACAGTTAGGAATGTAGAGAATACATTTGATCCTAAAACCTCTGCATCAATTCAAATTGTTCAAGATATATCAAGTAACACAGAGGTACAAATTAACCTTTCTTATATATCTGCACATTTCTCTCATCTTCCATCTGCCATAACTTCTTTGGAAACCAACAACACTAAGTTGTCCCAGTCGTTAAATGCATTCAAAACCACGATCTCTAAATTGAATTCGGTACCTGGAAGCATTGGCAATGTAGTGAAGGAAAAAGTACGTAGTATTGCTTCCAAAAACCCAGGATGTGAACAAGTGTGTGAGATTGAAGAAATCCTAACAGGGAAACGTTCCCAACTGTCAGTGAAATGCCACTAAAAGTGGATCAAATAGCAGCGTTTGTGTATGCACCACTATCTTCCTGTGAGGTGTAGAAAAGTCTTTCCTGCTATAAGGATATCTTAAGGAGCAATAGGAGGCGGCTAACAATGAAAAATGTAAAACATTTGGTGGTTGTAAACTGCAACAGAAAAGAAGTTGAGACTATGGAGAATTAAATGTGAGTACGCATACTGTTTTTATTTTATCTTATTTAAGGTAAATATATTCTAACTCTTTAATAGCAATGATAAATGTTGCCAAGTTAAATCATTCGTCTAGTTTTTCAAATGTTTTAATTTTCAGATTTCTTATAAATTGTCATAAATCTTGATTTTTTTGTCTTAATGATTATGTTTTAATATTTTATATGGGAATATTTATGTGCACATTTTGGAAGTTTTCACTGCATAAATGCATGCATATAAAGGGATTATCAGAGCATATAATTCCTGTCCCTGTTTATCACACACTATGTCTGTTATTAATACACATAGTGATTCATTTTCACGAAGTTAACATGATATTTATTGGTGTTACAAGTTAGTACAAAGGAGGGAGCACGCTAAAACCGACAAAGAAGACTCCACCTGTTAGAAACAGTTCCCGTTTCTTCAAGTGATTTACTGACGTGGTGTACTCAGAACTTCAGCTCTGACCCGAAGTGTTTCGAGCGTTGAAGTTTTGAGCGGACAGCCTTGTGTTCGGCCGTGGAAGGAACTTCAGAAAGGAGAAACTGGCAAACATCAAATTAGAGCGAGAGGCTGGCGCGATGGCGAGTGGCTCGACGCGCCGAGCACCATGCCGATCGTTCACCTTCAGTGTTCGAAAATTGCCCTAAATGTCACTTTGGTCTAAAACCGTTTCAATTTCTGAGAGGCACACCACCTGAGCCGAAATTCCAGTTTAGAACGAGTGGTGTGCTTTTTGTGAACTTTAACTATGGAATATATTACATGCTGCTTATTTCAATTAAACAGATGTTTGCAGCAGCATCTGTTATCACTAGGGGTGATGATTTTTCGCATTTTAAATCAGAAATTTAGCATTGTTATTTCTACATTTAGCATTTTGTAGCATCCACACATTTGCAATTTAGCATTTTATAGCATTTTTAAGGAAAACATGTAACTGATAAAAAAGTAATGTCTTTTGACATAATGTTAATATAAAATTAAAATCCATTTGAAAACTGTTACTACTGAAAAAAATGCATAAAATAAATTGCGCTTTTTAAAATTAATATAGGTTAAAGCAACACAGAAAATATATAATTGATATAGAAAAAAGAGAAATTCTGATGCAAAATCAGAATAATAACATGAAAATGCACACTCTACGTTTTCAATTGAAAAACAGTCAATGAATTGCAACACATTTCACATTTATATTGTATTAGTATAATTTTCGCATTTTGAGTCGATTTCGCATTTTCAAAACATTAAACAGTGATTTAGAGGTCATGAAAAATGAAAATACAGGAGTACAAACCTTTATGGGCATTTCGCGCTCGCATTTGTGAAGTGTCACCATCCGTAACTATCACACATTGTGGCGACAGCACAAGCAGTAAATGAGATTTAGTAAGAGCTTTCAGTATCATGACTGCGAGTAAAGTTGACATTTCAAAGTGATGTAAGCACGGTGTGACCTGTCTGTGTTCTAGTTGCCTAGCGTTGTGATATAAAAGAATGTTCGTACATACATTGTCGCGCCAGCACCTTACTACTATGTATGTATATAAGACTTTAGTGTTTACTGTATTTACACAAATAATACTGGCAGATATTCGTTAAACAATCCAAATATTAGACGCTAACGTGATACATGGAAATTCATCACAATCTTCCCGTGATTTTCTAGTGTACATAAGAAGGGTAAAATGTACTGTTTATGTTTAGAGATTAAGAGTATGAGAGAGTGGTTGTGACTTCAACTCCGATATCTCTGCCATGTTTATACCAGAGTTTAAATCTTTTTAATCCAGCGTTGCCATATGGTAACGAGGTATACTCCCCCCCCTCGTAAAAAGGCTGTCTATTTATGTTTGCTAAATTTAGCACTGTCTTCCTTCGAGACGTACTCACTGAACATTTGTTTTTGTTTCCGCCGTCATTATTTATTGGCTTTGTTGAGAACGAAGCCTATGTCCTTATTGCAGATGGAGAATTCGACATGTCTATAAATTTAAGTAGTTTTGTTAATATAAAGCGTTCCTTGAGTTCTAATCTTTGTTGATAATTTCCAACTAATACATACTTGCTAAATACAGGTGCATAATGAAATCGGTTAACCTATCAATGTAAAGTCCAGTAATAAGAACTTATACTTATGGTTACTGTTTCAACCTCGGTATACTACCGCTTCTACAAACAGTTTGTCTATATTTTAATTATTTGATATCGCATTTGGAAAAGCAGGCATGTTTTCGTTGTTCGAGATAACCTCCGGAGTACTGTTGTTTATTTAAACACGATTAAATATCAGATGAGCGTGCAAAGACATATAATACGGTTTATACACTGAGATAATTTACAGTTAAAAATAAGCCACTGATGCTTTAAACACCATTATACTGAATATTGCTAATCCAGCGGAACTTGGTGATAAGAGCGTAATCCAGAATAGAATGGGAAGCTATGACTATACTGCTGTCCGCTGAGGTCAAAATCCTCACATTTAACTATTTCTTTCCTATTAGCATTTGATGCCCGGATTCTAATGACATATCATCTTTTAATTGTTACATCCTAGGCATTGCTACTGTGTACATGAATTCCTATCATGGGTCCAAAACATGAAAATGCATATTTTTGGGGTCATTATCACTTTATGCCATTTTGTATTTGGGGGAATTTTTTTCGATTTTTACTCATTTTTGTCATTTTCTTGCTCTTTGCGTCTTTAGTTATTTTCTTGAAATTATTTACATTGAAAGTTTTATACTATAGAGCTTTTACATCAGGATAACTTTTCAAATGTCAGAAATGTAACTATTCAGCTGAGAAATAAGAGTAACTTTGTACATGCTTTACTCGCATTCTTGAAAAAGAAAATCACATTCCTATTTCATGGTTAGTCTGGAAAGGGTTGCTTGCGGCTGGAGAGTATTGTCAGGAGAGCAGGTATCATTACAATTATGAATCCATGTCCCAAACTATGAATGAGACAGGTAAGTTTTCCCTTTACTGAGCGCATACGGTCAGGTTGCTATCCTTATCCTTGTCCTGCCATAGGCTATGAAGTATCTTTCCTTGACTATGAATTTTATTTCATACGAAAACTCAATATAGCTTATGAGTTTTGTAAGACCTGCTTTAAAAATAACTTTCTTAATTTTCTTTTTAGATTCTTAAAACAAGATCATGGAATAAATATATATTTTAATTAATTTATAAATTATCCCATCATTATTTATATACGTACTTTTTGTTCTTGTATAGCAATTATACCCGTGTATAATTTAATTTATGAATTTCTGTGCACTAATTGTAATAAAGTGAATACATCTCAGTTTAATGCCACTTTTATGGTTATTATGTCATATTTTAAATATAGGTCTCTTTTTAGATATTTTGAGGCCATGAAATGACTCTGGGTGGAAAGCTTCAGATAGCCGAACTTGAACGGATTCCAATAGCATACGGTAATTGCATTTGCGATACAAAATCTGTAAAAGCTGATACAAGTCCAACTGACAGCTATTTCCAACAAACATTGTGAAGATCAATTCCTAGACGTTCCCCTCCATTTACATCACATATTGTTGTCGTTGTTATTATTATTGTTGTGCGAAAATTGTAAGATCAGTATGTAAAGTTAACGCTGATGTATATAGATTCAGATATCACTGTTTTAGAGTTTTTGTCTATATATTCCGGTGCAGCAGTTTCCCACAAAGAGAAGCTTGTGTTTTCCTGTGCAAATACTAGTTGAAGTAGAATGTGCAATGTTTGAGTGAAAACAAAAAATGAATAAACCAGAAACAGGTTCTTTAAGAAAAGTTTCCTCATGGTCGATAAACCAGAACGAACGGTAGGGATTATGTTATTTCTTTTTATTAGATCTATTCCAAAATCGGTATATGTTTTATCTGTCTATTTAACAAACTTACTCTAGAGAGAAACATATCTTCAACGTTTTAACCTGTCAAAGGGAAGTATTTTATCATTTAATTCTTTATTTTCGTCATAAAAAAGGCAAAAGAAACACACACATACAAAATGAAGGAATAAAACCTCTTTCTCTCCATTATTTATGCTTACAAATGGCGTCATAATATTGGCATATCCAGCAGGAAGCTATAAACCACCGTTGCAGTTACGAAGTAACAAAATCATGACCACAGTATGAAACCGGCCCAGTTCTTCAGAATAAATTTTTATATCAAATGCTGGCTTTATCTGGCTGTACCCCTCCCCCATTATCAATTAGTACTGTTACCTTCACATGATGTTGCATTACATATAGAGCCACATTCTTGTAATGGAAATACTACAGATCATGCGGAAGAACCAGAAACTAAACACCTTTGAGGAATTTTAAATTTTCAAGTACACAAAACTTTCCCCATCCCATAATAAACAGACATCTCAACTTCAAACCCCCACACTATCTCATATAATAACCACCCCTACCACCAAATTAACCACGCTAAAATGAATCCAAGACCTCAGTCAACAGCAGTCGCTGAAGTTGCGTGGGAAGCCCCATGAAACGGTATCGGTGTTTACCAAAGCTGTAAACAATATGTATATATGTAAAAGTTTATTTTGCTAGTGATTTAACGCAGTGCAAAATAAAAAAGAGAAGAAAATATGAATTATAATTACTTCCCAAACACATTCTCTTGGCTGAAATCAATCCTTTGCACTACTGTTTGTTTCTATTTGTTAATGATATGGCTGGCGTATGCTTTCCTCATACGATATCTATGGTCATTCCCATTGCCTTGAAGGGCTGTAGTTAGTGTTGCTGAAAAACCATAGTTACCCTGCAAGCATTCAAGGATGCCTAATGGGCAATGAGGGAAAATGGGGTTTAACGAACTCGATCCACTACCTCAAAGTTCTTCGAGCCGACTGTCTGAATATCCTAAAAAACTTTACCCGCTAAATCCTGGGAAACCGACTACAGCGTTCTTTTACGCACGTACACGGCAATCATCCGTTCTAAACTGGACTACGCACCCATAATATACGAGGGGCACTATTTATATTTTGAGCCTTGGAAACCCTGAATGTTGTAGGTGCCATCTGACGTTTCCAATGGAAAGTTTGACATTTTTTACCATAATCTCCTTCAAACATTTTGTCAATAGAGCGTCATTTGTTTTGTTTACACTAACTTGAAAATTGTGTGTCAACAAAAAGATGGAATTAACTCGTGAAAATGTTCGTGCAATGATTTATTACGACTTTCGACATGGATTATCAAACAAGAGTGCATCGATCAACTAACTTCCACATTTGGCGACGAAGCTTCATCCTTTGCCACTGTGAAACGCTAGTATAACGAATTTAATCGTGGCCACCGTTCGCTCAATGATGAAGTTCGTGAAGGTCGTCCAAAATCAGTTGTTGTGCCAGAAAACATTGATGCTGTGCAAAACCTAATAATGAGAGATCGTCATGCGACATATTGTGAGATTGAGGCAACCCTAGGTATTAGTTCCACCAGCATATATAAAATATCGCATGATTATTTAGCCGTAAAAAAGGTTTGCTCTCGTTGGATCCGACATAATTTGACGCAGTTTCAAAAAGATGTTCGTGTCGATTGGTGCACAAAAGTGCTCAAGAAATACAATGGCGGTGCCTCAAAAGACTGTTACAATCGTATATACGATTGTAACAGGTGACGAATCATGGATCTATGCGTATGAGCCGGAACATAAACAACAGTCGACTGTATGGGTGTTTCAAGTTGAAGCAAATCCAAAAAAAAGTTGTTCGCACTCGAAGCACTTCGAAGCAAATGGTCACCCGCTTTTTCAACAAAACTGGCCATGTGGCAACAATGTCTTTAGAGGAACGTAAAACGGCCAAATGCTGAATGGTACACAACCATTTGTTTGCCGGAAGTCTCCGGTGAAGTAAGGAAAACCAACAAGAACCGTAGGATCGTTCTTCAACAAGTCAATGTGAGCGTACACACATCTCGTCTAACAACAGAGTATTTGAAGGTTCAAAAAATCGAATTGGTGGGTCATCCGCCATACAGTCCTGATTTGGCACCCAATGACTTCGTTTTGTTCCCGAACATCAAGAATAAATTGCGTGGACAACGATTTTCGTTGGCAGAAGCAGCCGTTGATGTCTTAAAAAACCATGTTTTGGAGTTGTCTCAAGAAGACTGGAATAAATGCTTTGACAAATGGTTCAAACGGATGCGAAAAACATCATAAAAGAGAATATTTTGAAAAACAATAAAACAGTTTTCAATCAGAAATTATTTTGTTTTAATTATTAGGCTCAAAATATAAATAGTGCCCCTCGTACAACTCCGCAAGCGCCACATTACTTAAAATTCTGGACACTATTCAATCCACAGCACTAGGGATCGCTCTATGAACTTTCCCAATAGTTCAGTACAGAGCTTACAGATTGAAGCAAACGAACCACCTCTTGCAATTCTGAGGAAAGCCACGAGTCTAGCATACGCTACAAAAGTCGCCACAAGACCTGATTCCATAGTCTACTCCACTATCTTCCCCAAAATCCAGAGTAATCCGCCAAGAAGAAATAAGTCACTTCCTCTATCACTTAAAATTTCCGTTTGCTTAGAAAAGTTCAATCTCAACCTTCCACCATTGAATCTACATTCCTTCACTGATTCTCCACCCTGGAAACTACAAGTTCCCACCATCGACCTCTCTCTACCTACGTTCCACAAACTGATACGGATAGTTCCCTCTACCGCTGCATGTTCACAGAAATCTGCAGCGCACCCAGGACTTCAAACACATCTACACGGATGGCTCCAAGAGCGAAGCCGGCTGCAGGTGTGCGATAGTTTTTCCTGACCTTGCAATGCTTTACAAGCTAACAAAGCATCTTACCATCTTGTCTTGCGAACTCTTCGCCATTAAATTTCTCTGGAACATATTCTTGGTAAAAACGCATCACCACGGCTACACAGTAGTCACCGACCCTATGAGCGCACTGTTAGCTCTTCCACAACCATCACCTGACAGTATGCTAATTTACGAAATCAGCATCCTATACCATAAGATTGTCGCTTCCAGAATTCACCTTACTCTCATTTTGGTTCCTTCCACACCAAATTACCAGGAAATGAATTAGCCGACATAGCCGCTAAAGAAGCCACAATACAACCATCTAGTTTACAGAATCTTAAAGACTCCACATAACGATTTACTTATCCACATCAAACGAAGCATACTCTGTCAATGGAGAAAACACTGGAGTGACACATCAACCAGCAAGCTACACGATATTTCCCCAACTCCACACATCAGTCACCCAATAAAGCATCTTCCCAGAAGAGGCCAATTAGTCATTATACGCCAAAGGAATTGGACATGCCGCCTTTAGCCATAGACACCTACAGGATAAAGAACCTCTCCCTTTATGCAGCCATTGTCATACTCAACTAACAGTCGAACATATGCTTACATCCTGTACATTGTGTAATGAGAGAAGACGCTGCAGAGATCCAGACTGCATCCAGACAGCTTTAGGAAACTTATCTAACATCAGAATAATCATTCTTTATATGAAACTCACAAATATGTACACAAAAATTTAATTCTGCCAACACAATATAACTCTTCCTTTCCATGTAACAATATCTGTAACATATACTAGCAATGTTATGCTGTTAATTTTGTATGGTCGCGATAAGACTAAATTGTCCAAGCGACCTTAAATAAATAATATTAAAAAAACATTAATCAATAATAGCAGCTGTGTTCAAATATCACAAGCTCCTTTGTGTTACTATCAAGGCAATTAACGCTTCGCTTGCATAAGTTACCCCACGTGTGAAAACACGCTGTTATATCGTGCTGACTGAGCACGCTTGTCCATTTATATCCGGAAAGGCAGTGGACCGCAACTTCACGGTAGAGAAAGTACTGTGTCCCTAAGAATGGTGTTTCACCAAGCACTGATTCCAGATGTTAAGCATCGCTTAATTTTGCGTGCTTGTGCTGCAAATTGCTCTTACTTTCTCTTAGTTATTCGGACATTCAGTCTTCAGCAACAGCTTACTTGCTAAACAATTTCTTTTCCCCAATGATACTTCTCAATAGCTGCAATTAGTCATATTCTCCCTTGTTAGTAGAAAACATTTTCTTACTTCATCTCACGATAAATATTTCACTATCTACCATTTAAACCAGACAAATAATCTTGTTTATGTAAATGACTGGCCAGAAAAAAAATGTAAGCTTTTCTATATCGCTAAGCGAACAATAAAAAGAAACAACAATTCCCTTTTTTCAATATTCTAGTTGGTGTTTCACGCAATTAACGGGTATATACTGGATCATGCCCGTACCCATCGGGGAGGGTTTTCCGCAAGTAGATCTAAACTTAACAGTACCCCACACAGTTACCATGTACCTTCTCCGTAGTATATAGACATTACATGGATAAGAAAATTGCTTGAAGACATTATATAGACAAGAAAAACTCACCAGAATGAGGATATTCCACCTTACAGCACAACATGGAGACTGCTTCGAAAAACGGAATGTATGGTCACCTTACCTATGCAAGGCGACGATATTAAGTTTCCCTTTTTCTTGTAAATGTGCTACTAGCAATAGACCTATGTTATCTAACGACATTTTCCCATATTAATTTGCTATGAATTTAAATAAATAAAACTGTCAGAAGTTTCGGGGGGGGGGTTGAGCCCCAACCCCCCCCTCTAAATACGGCCCTGTATGGATGTTACATTTCTTCATTCAGCCATTCAGTTTGAGTAAGTTATACTAAATGTTCATATTTTACTAATGTAATGCTTCATTTTAAACGTATTCGGTGGGATTGAGGTCTGGAATGTGAAATATAGTCTTCAGGGTAGGAAAAGTATTGTACAAAACACAAAAACTGAATAACTGCAGCTTTAGTTAACTTTAGTTAGCTTTAGCCATTCAGTTTGAATAAGTTACATTAAATGTTCATGTTTTCCTAATGAGATGCTTCATTTCAAACGTTTTCAGTGGGATTGAGGTGTGGAATATGAGGTGTAGTCTTCAGGGAAAGTATTGTACACAACACAAAAATTGAATAACTGCAGCTTGTTTAGAATCATCTGCCTGAGGTCAAACCATTTCCTAGCTGCAACATCTCAGCGGTTCTTTATGAGGGTTTCTTGAAGAATCCTCTTGCACAAGCTTTCTTCCGTGGTCCTATCTCCCTCACCTACTCGCTCTATGGCTTCTTGTGTATATCACCTTTCATAGCAAGTACATTGTATTTTAATTTCGTATGTCCCTAGTACATTAGTGCAAACGTATGTTGTTTTAATGTTCAGTTCATCGTTTTCAAAGTGAAATACGTATTTTTAAAGTGTCTGTTTTAAAGAAGTCAAATGAAATACAATTTACATGATAATTTGTAAGCAGCCGATTAGCTCACCGAAGAATAAATTGGCAACATAACGGTCAGAGTCGCACAGGCGAGCACCAACATCATGCCTTGCCTGGGGCATGGGTGGAGGTAGCGTTTCCTGTGTAGCACTGTTCTTTTGATTTGATTTTAAAATGTGCTGAGCAAGTTATGTGCTAATTAGTTTGCACCAACCATAGTGCAACTCAATCATATATCAATCTGTAATAGTTCCAGGAAGGATTTCGGTAACCAGCAGAACTTCTGTAAGACAAAAACGTTTTCTGATTAAACATTAGAAGACAGGCTGATTACTCTGTGTGTGTGTGTGTGTGTGTGTGTGTGTGTGTGTGTGTGTGTTCGCGCTCACATTACCTTTTTGACCGCGAAACAACACACAGAATAACATAAAAATGGTGAGGTTAAGAACGCGCCTTTCGGCATCCATAGTATTTAAAAGGAAGCAGAGAATAAAGCTTATATATGTACCTTGGTAAGGCAAAACAAAATTGCCAATCTCAGCTGAAAAAGGCGGTTTTTAAAACCAAATTCCATGTTTAAAATCATATCTCACAAAAACCCTTGTGAACAGCGGACAGACATTCCAAAATGTTAAAAAATCAATGGATTGAGCACGTGGGGGATGCGATCATTTCTGCAAATTCCATTAGTATTAATATGACTGGATTTTCTCCGATTTCTCGCAATATTCATAAAAATGTAAGCATAAAAATCCCTCGTTTATTCGTTAACATCAATATTCATCAAAATTGGAGGGAAACGCTTTGAAATTTTAACGGCGGTGCGTAATGAATACGATCACAAAGATTATACTTTAATACACTGATCAAAAACTCGGATTTTAGCAGTTTGACACAATTGATCACTCGGGAAGCTGTAATCAGTCTTTTCTAATACATTACAAGTTGCTTAAGTAATCAAGACACATGCAAATATATTGAAACACTGGAGAGAAAGAGAGAAAGCGAGACACTAGATCATTTTAAACTTAAGACTTTTATAAATAAAGGTTTAGAAAAATGAATATACAAAGAGAAGGGTTAAAATGTGAAAATTATTTAAGCAATAAACAGAAAAATATAAGCATTTCTTATGGCGGAAGTTCTGTATATTTTCGGATAATGGCCTATTTATTTTTATCTTTTCAGGTAACATTTGTTTTCCCTCAGTTAAAATCGGGTTCTCTTTGTGTTCTTCCCCTGCTACTTTTTATATTGAAGTATACTTCAAGTCCTGCAAATTTTTCGTCTTACGCTCAACAAACTACAAATGTATCCTTTCTTCAGTAGCCACAAAATCACTTCCATCGTTCTTAACTACTTCCTGGGAAGAGTTTGCTCCCAAGTCCATCATTGCTTACCAGTCGATTTCATTAACTACGTGAAATAATTATTGTTCAACTATACTTGCTGCGACGTATCCAAATGGAAATATGGTTAAGCCAACAAGCAACATGATGAGCTTGTGATGCACAGATATACAATTCCTTCAGAAAGCAATAGGTACATTAAGTTGTGAACAACGCATGTGTGTAATGAGGTTTCCAAACATTCGTCGCGAGCTGTCTACTCAAGCTCCTTGGAGTAGAAACAATCCAACAGAGCCAAAAACTTCCACCCGAAGTCTCTTAAGTAAAAATATAAAATACCTAACAATAGAATATGCAATGAATATGAATATGCAAAACTATGCGAACATTTTTTCTTCCGTCGTTTGGTTTCTCCATACTTCGAAATGCAATCATTTGCTACTTTGTTTTGAGCTAACATTAAGGGAGAAGAATATGGCACTTCATATACGTTTCTGACTCTTCTCGTTATGCTGCGACTGACTCTACGAGTAGTAAATAAATGTTATTTATTTCTCACTGAAGTTGAACAGAAACAAGTGGTAGAGAAGTTTAGTGAAAGGTGATGGTTATTTCGTTTCGTTCAGACAGTGGCCTGAAATGAAAGTGACACCGGTTTTATTTCCGTGTTAATGCACTACTTAACACACTTTACTAAAAAAAGTACTGCTTCTTTTTCGCTGCAAACAAAGTCACATTTGCAGAGGTGTTGTGGTATTATAAGATTTGTGGCTCGTGCATTAGACGAGTTAAGTCACCCTTTATTAGTGCATTCAAGCAATACTAAATTTCGTTTAAGTGTGAAATAAGCAAACGAAAAGGAAGAATAGGCCAATAGTAGCATTTTGGCCGCGTTATACTTAAAAATTACACAAGTCCAGCAACGTTTAGGATGTTACCGAAAAGAGAGATTGAAGTAAAGAGTATTTGCTAAGAAATAGCCAGTTTGGTGCAAATTAATAAATTGAATCCATATTAAAGGATAACAACACTTATTACTTATCTCATTTATATTTGCCAACGTGCCTAACATAGCTCATATTAACTTTCTGTGAATGCAGAGTGGGACAAACTGGTCAAGCACAGTGTACCACTCACCCTGCACTCGCAGAATGTCAATGATACGTACATGGAGCAGGTTCATCGGCCAATATTCACGATACAGGTAATATCATTGAGAACACAGAATTTCTTATACATCTCTCTTCAGTAGCAGCATTTCTGGTTATTTGCGATGGATTTTCAGTCATTCAGATTTATTCCAGCTGTCACAGAGCTGGGGAATACACCATTAGCTGCAAGCTGAAGCCAACGGCAACCATGTCAATATGCAATAGAGCGAGCAGGCTTGTCGGTAAATATAAACAAGAAGGGTAATACTATTGAGCATAAAGAAATCCCTAGTGATGTTACTGATCCCACAGTGCCCCTTTATCCTAGAGGCAAACAGAAAAAGAAACGAAAGAAAAATCGGTTTCCAATAATACTGGTTTTCATTAACTTTAGTACAGTTATATAACAGTTTTCTTCATTCTTGGTTACTTTTCTGTTTTGAAAACAATGCACTAAATCAAGACAGTCATTTTCTAATAAAAAGAAAAATTAAAGCAGGAATATTCATCCTAGGGACAAACATATTATACCAATTGATACTCCCATTACAGACAGCATCAAGTAGGTTGTGTCTACACAAAGAGATGGGGAGCATCAAGTAGGTTGTGTCTGTGCAGAGAGATGCGAAGCATCAAGTAGGCTGTGTTTGTGCAGAGAGAAGGAAAACAGGTAGGTTGTGTCTGTGCAGAGAGATGCAACATCAAGTAGGTTGTGTCTGTGCAGAGATGGGAAGCATGAAGTTGGTTGTGTCTGTGCAGAGAGAAGGGAAATAGGTAGGTTGTGTCTGTGCAGAGATGTAACATCAAGAAAGTTTTGTCTGTGCAGAGAGATGGGAAGCATCAAGTAGGTTGTGTCTGTGCAGAAAGAAGGGAAATAGGTACGTTGTATCTGTGCAGAGAGATGTAACATCAAGTAGGTTATGTCTGTGCAGAGAGAAGGGAATTATCAGGTAGGTTGTGTCTATGCGGAGAGATAGGAAGCATCAAATAGGTTGTATCTGTACAGAGATATGGGGTAGCATCAATTAAGTTAATTTTGCGCACAGAGAAAGGATGCATCAAGTAGGTTGTGTCTATGCGGAGAGATAGGAAGCATCAAATAGGTTGTTTATCTGTACAGAGATATGGGGTAGCATCAATTAAGTTAATTTTGCGCATAGAGAAAGGATGCATCAAGTAGGTTGTGTTTGTGCAGAGAGAAGGGACGCATCAGGTAAGTTGTACTTGTCAGATTCATGTTTGCACGATGAAAAACAACTAAATACGTTCTTTACCTCAAGAGCAAACAGAGAAATAGTAAATAAAACGACGATGCAATGTCCATAAAAGAGCAAATGCCAGTGATTTAGCTAAATCTCGCATTATGGTACAAGAAATCCAACAAGCGTTTCGGGAACTGCATCAAGGACTCCGCGGGTGGGGATTACCTTGCCGCCACAAAGAGGGCCTTGAGACAGCAACTACAGTTAACCGAACCGGCTTCACCCAAGGCACCGCAAACCACTTTCACAACCCCATCTGGGTCACCCACGCTTTCACATTTCCAATACATTTCAACGCTGCACTGCAGTTATCTAATGCATCGCTCTCACTTATTGGTCTCTGGTTACAACAAACTTGTTATGAAATGAAAATCGTTTCCTAAAACTTTTCACTTTAATTCTCGCCCCAACAACATTCAAGTTTTCCGCGACATGAACTTTATCTTTAGCACTGCTGAATGTTTCAGGGTTTTATTCTCTTCTCTCCTTTAATAATAACAATTATATGGCTATTTCACTCATAAAATGTAAGCCCATTAAATGATTAAGTTCATGGGTTTCAACCACTGGCTTGATATTCACACCATGCTATGTGTAACATATTTTAGGTAGCAAGTTCATTTTTTGGGTTCTCGAGACATCTCAGTTGCTATGTAATGCTTGTCACATCACAATCTCAAGAAGCGAGTGCACAATATCTGTAAACTAGTGTATTTTGTGTTGTCGTTCTCCGCAGGCCATGTTTATTATCTATTGAACCTCAAAGTGGTGTTATATGACGTTTACAGTAACACAGCAGCAAATAAGTTAGTTACTGCCAAAGTTAACAAAAGAAAGACGGTTTGGTGAAAGGGAAAACGCGCAGAAAATCCAATAGTACCCTTCAGTAGTTTAAGAATGATGCACTTCGTTATCAGTGGGCGCTTAAATTTGAAAACGATTCTCTTCGTGAAACAACGTTTTGCAGAAATGATTCAGCAGTTGTAAACGAAGCGTGTTTTGGCTCGAATATCGCTAGTTTCAGCTTCAGAACTCCTGCATTTTAAATTGTTATTTACCTCTGTTGTACAAGAGTCTTTTGAGATATTCAGTTTTTACTTTATATCTTCCGGGTAAATATGAAATCCTAATCACTTTAACTCACATAACATTTAAATATTTGTTGTCTGAAGTATCTCTTTTCATATTACCTCCCGAAGCATCCCGTGGGACTCTGACTTTCGCAAAGCCTCCAGGAATACAAATGTCGTACCTGCAGGCCACTTCATACTCATTATTTCCACCATTGAAAGAAACCGCCGGAATCGCGTTGTTACACATAAAAACATTTAGTGCCCTACTACTGATTTATGCCAGCGATTACTGTCTGCGAGTGTCACCTGACCAGCTATAATAGCGCATGAAGTTAAACATGTCCAACTCTTCTCACAGAGATTATTTCTTCGCTTGTGCACCAGCAGTGACGTAATTGTTTTTATAACAATGGAAGGTTTAAAATTCCCTTTCTCACTGTTTTTGACTTCTTGCTATTAAATCGCCAAATGTTTACATTCTGGGCTCTGATATAATTCCAACGGCCAATACTCATATTACATATGATATGAAAAATTGGGTGAGAAACAGCATTACATTTGGTAAGGCAAATAACTCAAAACCGCTTCGGCAAACCCGCATGATGTTCTACAGGAAGGAAGACTGCTCATACTGTGTGAACTTATTATACTACATCACCTTTGTAGCCATTAGAGTTTATGGTAACGCGTGACCTAATCAGCTGGATGTGTCATAAGTAAATAGCGCATTCTGTATAATTCCACGTACACATAGTTCATATTTATAATAATTTAATGATATGCATTATTAACATTCCGGGGTAAGTATAACTTTTTTATATAATCTTCAAAATATGTTCCACAATGTGACTATAATGGAAAGCATTTTGTGATTAGATTAAGTTACATATTATAATAATACAAGCACAACTATCTAGAATGTTTTAATGTCTTACAACAGAAAAAATATTCATAGTAAATTTTGCTCAAGTTGATAATTTTTTGACACAATGCTTTCCACTCTTTCGTAAAATAATTTTACTCCGATTTGTTCTCGACGGAAAAAATACAGAATATCAGAAATTACTATAGCTCTGAATAATCTAAAGAATTTTCACAATATCTATTATTTTAAAGATATTTCTATGCATAAATCAATTTAAATTCGAACACTTTATTTTGTATTCCTTAATGATTTGCCATGCTTTTGTTAATTAACTATGTAATATTCTATATGTTCTAGCAATATTCGTTGGTGCTCCATTATTGATTTGTATGTCTAATGTATTTTATTGTTGTAATATTGTGGTCGCAAAAAATGAGTTCTGAGACCTTATATAAATACTTTAAAAAATGTTCTCAGAAAATAACCTCCTCTTGGGCATGAGATAAAGAAATTTTCACTTGAGTACTGCTTGTCTCAAGTTGGTATATAAAGAGCTTCTAGGAATCATCAAAGCGTCCTCAAAAATTTTCAACTCTTGGGGATGCACATATGATAATTTCACATTATGTCAGACGTTTGGAGCCTAAATCTAACTCTTAATGCACGTCTGTAAACATCAAGCTTGCGGTGTACGTAGCTAAATCTTATCTTTATTTTTAAGAGCTTACTTGTTTCATCCTGAAAAAAAATAGGCTCAATAGTTAACCTTCTGATATTTTGGAGCTATACTATTGGATTATGTTGCAATAATGCGAGTATATGTACTATTTTGTTGTCATGCTGCCTTTAATTAATTAATTTCCCAATTTCTAAAATCGTAAACTGGAACAGTGTTTAAAAAACGCACCAGAGGTTGAATGAGTAGGACAACGGTACTGTTCCTTTTGGTTCTCTCACAGAGATGTTACAATGCATTACAGCGAAATTTGAGTTTCCTGTTGCCAGTAGTGGCAAGTGTAAATCATGAAAGTCTATTTCTTCATTCAAAATAATGCTATTCAATGCACACCTGAAAGGAAAGAAAGGGTTGCAAGGACTGAAAAATTGTCCTTGAAAATGAAATTTAATCATCCGTTTATTCTGCAAGTTATAAACTAGTTCTGAAAGAGGAAACGCTGCTGGTGACATTCCGACCAGTAGGTCGACGCTCCCCAGGCAAAAGCTACAGACTGGAACTTTTCTTGGCAGTCTTACAGTTGTAGATTCTGACAGCATTGAACCAGTCCCATGTTGCAAATTCATTTTAGCTTATACCTAAATGCTGCCAATTATCTTACTGAACAAATTGTGTGTGGCCGTTATTTTAATTCACTTTATATGAAAAAGGTAGTCTGTATCGTAAGATGTGGCATTAGGTGAAGCATGTAGCAGAGAGTAGCTTTCACCTAAACTAAATAGCTCAGAAGATTTGTCAGCTTTCAAATGTATTTACACCTAGGATAATTATGTACTGCAGATTAATAGTAACCATGATAATGAGGAAGTTGGTAATTGTGGATATAATCAAACTTACAGGAAAGAAAAGGTAAACACTAATCTATGACGCATAACTCTGCGGCATAGATGTAGTTCACGGTGCATTTTGCTGCTTCTATCTATTCTAGACCGTTTTCCACAGATATTCTCAGTTATTTACTGCGCTCTAATGACAACCACATTTTTATGTTTAAAGAGCAGAATTCTTATTCGGTAATACTTTGTAAAAGTTGCTTACAAATATATCTTTGCATTTGTTCATTTCTAATATCTGTATGTATTTGGTTTTGTTTCTTGAATCTTTGTATTATTTTCAAGCAGGTTAATTGAGGATTTGTATCAAGAAGACTTGTGGTACGGCTGTAATTTATTTATATTTTGTAGTATGTTCATCAATATATTTACAGAAACCTTAGCAATGTTGACCGTTATTTAAATTCGGACTCAATGATATGCTACAAATCTGTTCAACAGTTAAGAGTTTATTTACTTTACATCTCAAACGCACGCCTGAAAGGACAAAAAACATGTGTTATGTATGTTTTGGTTACAATTTCAAAGAGTGCATTTGGTTAATATGGCAAAGATTTTTTTAAAGTAACCATCAATTTCACTGCCTAAACTTGAGAAGAATTTACCTTTGCTTAAGAAAAGACAGAACACAAATATGTTGTAACGTTCACATGCTGCAGTAAATAGTGGCACTGCTGATCACCGATGTTTATCGCAGCAGCCTATTGGCCAATGGCTTATAGTGAAGTGCTCAACGGTGCTTATAGGCAGAAACGTGAATTCTTGTTCACGTAGAGAACATTATTCATTCTGGTAGTTTTGATACATTTCTTTATATGAGAGAGTGAGAGAATTTGCTGAAAAAAGACCGGTTATAGTCCACGCAATTTGAATTAAGCCAAACACTAAAAGCTAAGGAAAAATCTATTTAAGTATACATAAAGATATGAAAGTAGCATAATGGCACGTTCGCCGTTATATCGCTCATCACTGCATTAAATCTTCAGCCAGAAATCTCGGGATGATACCTATAGCTCGATGGCTCAATTCAACAGTATAAAACCTAAAACAAACTGTCGCTTTTTAGTTACTGTGATAATAGCATGCAGGTTTCGGAGATGTTTCCATTATGAATATTAACCTTTAGACATCCTACAGCCGCCATCGGAGCGCATAATGTGAGAGTGAATTTCAAGCAAGTGGCACACTTCTCCATTTAATAATGTTACATGTTAAGATTTCATAGAATTAAATGGGAAGCATTTTAACAGCTGTTGGAATAACGCTATAATCTTGAAATAAGTTTTTTAGGAAAGTACAATCATAGGTATATTTTCAACAAAGGATGAAAACTTCCAAATGCTTCTCCTGGAGAAAAAACTGTTTTTTTAAATTTGTTTCAGTGGTGAACTGATCCATTGAATTTATCTCCCAAAACATCTGATGTGTTACATTCACATGGCTTTCTCTTCCCTCTAGCGTTTATTAGTGGGTATGCAAATTATTCTTACGAAAGTTTATTTTCCTATGTTCCTCATTTTAATCGAAATAAAGCTTTCCAAAATAACTGCATTACACATTTGGATAATGCATATAAAGGGAATAGCGATAGTCAAATGTTTAACAACTGAATGCAATGTACTGGCCTTAAAATTCCATGCCCTTTGCGTGCAATCGTGAGAAGCAATTGAATATCGAAAAGACTTGAAAAGAATGACAAATTACTGAACAAATTCGAACCATTAATAACGGGTGTCTAGAAAATGGCTGTTGCCACAAAAAAAAGTTATTTGAAATCAACTGTATGTTTTAAAGAAATCTACATTTTTGTACAGTACGTCTTCATCTATCGCTTAATGCTTACCAGTCATACAAGATTGTACATTTCTTCCGAATGAAGTGGACTTCATAGACTATTCCCAGAAAATGCAAGATATGAATTTTATTTGTAATGTAAATATCTTTAATATATGGTATTTTAATCAAAATCTTTAGACACATTTTTTTAGAAAATAAACTATTTGGAAAAATGTTCCATGTAAAGGATATTTTGAGTTGGGGAATTTTCTTGAAAATCTTCGTGTCGCATCTTTGGAAAATACTGAACCTAAATACCAAGTTTGATATTGTCCTACTTTTCGTTTTTGAGTTATGCTGTTTACAGACACACACAGATCTTTTTCTAAAAATACTTTTTTTTGGATTCCGGGGCCTCAAAACATGTATTTCCGGCTAAATCTCGTTATCTAGTTTTTGCGTGGAATGCAATACCATCTCTACCTACTAGGTATGAAGTAAAGAAAATAAACAAATATAATTCCTGAGTTAAATTGAATGATATATGTAACTTAAATCTACCCATGCATATCAAGTATCTTAAGAGCCTAATGGGCCTAAAAGGGTATAATTATTAAATTTTAAAATATTACATAAATATATGCAAGCATATATTGATTTGGGTGTGTTTTATAAAATAAATTTTGATTATTTCTTACACACTAGGGTATGCAATTTATATTGATAGTTTTATTTTCGCGTATTTCCGTTCTTTATTGAAACAATATTTCATGGACTAAAATGTGATTATTTGCTTAAAATAATTTACCTCTATAGGCTATCAACACTGTGGACGTGCTGAAGCTGCTAATTGAGACAGATCGGATCAGAGATGTACATACGTTTAAGTCTGTAGTGATGAAACTGCTAAGCTCAAAAAGGTTCATTTGGACCAGAGCAGTAAAGCTGTACTATATCACTATGGACGTGTCGAAAATGTTAAGCTCAGAAGTTTCTTTTGTGCCAGAGCAAGATAACTTACATTAAACATTGTAGACATGTTGAAGCAAATCGTTTGCCACAAGCATATCTCGATATTTAGACAAATGCTTCCTTAATTGTTTAGGGGGACGTGGAAAATATGTAATACAGATGTATATGAAGCATTAAAATGACTTACGTAGTACTGTGGAAAGAAACAACACTGGAGTAAAGTTTTGAAAAGGAACCTTATTTAATTCATTCCTGGCCTGTGTGTTATAAATACCTTATTTCAAGACGAGAAAATGTTTTGTTTCCTTCCATTTTTATGCCGCCTTTAACGCCTCAGGTCATATCGGCGGCTTTTTACCTTTGTAACAATTGCTCATCAGCAATGATGTTTGCTCGTTTTACAGTTCGGTGGTTTTACTTTAGTAATTACATTAAATTCACACACACACACACACACACACACACACACACACACACACACACACACACATTTTACACTTTCATTCATACTTCCAGACTCTAGGGAGGATGGGGAATAATTCTGACTAAACAAAAATTCCCACCATCTAGCTGGGAATCGAACCCGGGACCTCTAGATTTCAAGGTTAGCATACTAACCACCAGAACACAGAGGCAGTCTGGAAAATGTTTTATCGTTTATTAAATAAACTTGTAAGAATTAAGCAGTTTGCTCTGCATGGTAGCAGTAACCTGTTTATGGTAATGAAAATGTACTGGGATTAGGTGGAGGGAATTATGAAAGAAGAGTTGTCAAAAAACGCGTTTCTAACTTTTTTTTATAATCAATGTCAGGTTTTAAGTTTCTAAAACTGCTTTATATATTTCCCTTCGAGTATGGAAAGGTCTCCATTTGACCAACGAAATGCCTAGGTACGCAGAGAAAACTTCCCGTGGAAGTAGATACAATATATGTAGCACCCTAGCCTGCTGTGCAAGGGGTCCCGGGTTCGTTTCCGGGCTGGAGGGTGGGAATTTTTCTCTAGCCATGATTATTCCCTTTCCTCCCAAGAGTTTGGAAGTATTAATTAGAGTGTGAATGTGTGTGAGATCTAATGAAACCTGACGACGACGACAAGGGAATACGAGTTAACATCATTACCTTAGGCAATAAGTTCCAAACGAAAGGCCGCCGATAAGACAAATGTAGTTAAAGGCGGAGTATTAATGGAACTAAACAAAAAAAATGTAGCGTAATATAAGTTCGCAAATTACCAGTTTCCTTTTCAACTTTAAAATAGGTTTAGTAGAGAAATGACAACCGTAACTGTTGATAATTTTCGAGAAAATCTTGGCAATATACTGTGATGCTAATAATTACAAATAACATGCAATGCTTGTAAGAGTCATGCTCAACTATGAAAACACGTTGCTATATAATAAAAGGATATCCTCTTATTTCGTATCTAACTTAATATATATTTCTTTAAAGTTCCATTTATACCCCACCTTTAACTACAATGGTCTTATCGGCGGACTTTCCTTTGGAACATATTGCCTATAAGCGATGGTGTTAACTCGTATTCGCTTGTCTTTGAATTTCTAGTAAATTTTGGGTTTTATTCATTGCATCATACATACATTCACACTCTCATTCATACTCTGGGGAGGATAGGCAGTAATCTTGACTACAGAAAAATCCCCACCCCCTAGCCGGGAATCGAACCCTGGGTCCCTCGCACAGCAGGCAGGTGCTCTACCGATTGAGCTACGAGGCCAATATTTTTGTGATATATTTTAGGTACCTAAAAATCACCTTCTCATGCCTAATATTCCGGATCCAGAGCCATTGATAACAGAATGATATATTAATGAAAAGTTTGATGCACACATTCACGCAATATTTGGCTATGATGACGGGTAGAGATCCAAAATATTTATAGTTTTCAAGTCTCAATTTTATGAAAACGATGGCACGTTACTACTTGGAACCGGTTTAAAATGATTTCAAAATCCTGATGCCTCAGGACTTTTTTATTCGGATTCTTTCAGGGGTAGGATTTTTCGGCAAAACCGTGAGTGATACGGAAGGAATACCCTTTGTTGATAACTCATAGCTCCGGGCTAGCAAGGGTTAAATTTGTGTAAAATATGCTGGACACACAAAATGAGATGACACCTGTAGAAAGAGCCTTATTAAACACACTTACTTATTTTGAAGTTTCTTTTTTCATACTTTTACACACTTGGACTAACAGTTGAACAGAATATTGGACGTTAAGTACATACACTTCAAGAAGAAAACAATGGGCCGTTTGAAACATACAGGTCTCCTTGCAAGACACGGTTTATGCTGAGAAGTCGAGTGTCTCTCACTTCGCTATCGAAATATTCTCCTATTTCGAGTGTCATCGTAACGTATTCTAAAGGAATAAATTGTACTTCGGCAGGATGAACTAATACTTTCTTTTTATCATCATTATAAGGGGAATACAAGCATGACACAAAGTATGGGCCGCTGCACTGGTTTGTAATATATTTACGGAGCGTTAATAGAAAATGGCAAATCCGTGGTCCTCAGTGACGTACTGGTTAGCGTGTTCGGTTGTCACAGAGGAATGGCGGTTAAGTTCAGTATCGAGGAATTATAACTTTTTATCCACCCCAAAAGTGTGAAACATATAGCTCATCTCTACAACTCGGCTGATGATCAAAATTGCTCATTTATTTTGTTTTAACGTCGTGGTTAGATACCAACAAAACGGAACGTGAGCATGGGATGCCAAGATAAAAACAACGTAAAAGCTACCACTAAAAGTAACTAAAACATTGGAGAATCTCATAGATTTGTGGGAGGAAAATGCCGTGGAATAGCACGGTCCTCTAGCACTAAGTTAATATTAGTAAAAGCGAACGGTGTCAACTAAGAAGTGATCTGATTAAAATACGGACAAAATATTAAGTCCGCCGCCTCTCTTGATTTGCTTCCTTTTTTAATGAAGTGAAACTACATTTTCCAGTTAAAATATAGATGCATGTTTTAAGGCGAGGGAAGAATAATAAAGGTCCACAAAAGCTGATTAGTAATAGTTGTGAATTTTTAAGGGGATAAGCATTACTTCTAGTGCTCTGAAACATCATCTGTATTGTTATTCAAGAAAATAGAACTCGCAAACACGGTGATTTTAACCAGGTGTCTTACGAATGATAGGGAAATACATTATCATTGAGTTACTATGAGGTATTGCAAGAACAGCATTAACGAACATATCCATCTCGACACGCTGTTCCGAGTCGAAATACAGAGGAAGGTAGGAATGTTAACTTGTGTAAGGTGCTCTGAAAGCAGCTTCAGGAGTCCGTCCATTACTTTATTAACTTAGTGTATATCCTTCTCTAGCAGTTTTTCCCTTCACACAGCTTTCAGCACATCTTTATAGGTAGGCTGCCTTCTCTGTTAAAAACATATCGAACAAAGCACAGCAGCTTAACCGCAAAGTCCTTTTTGGGCGATCGTGAACTTACTCTCCATCGTGATATGCCTGGAAAGTCGGTTTTCCCGCATTCGACGCAGCCAACCTAACCTGCCCATCTTTTTTTTGTAGCTATAGGCGCTACTCATACACAACCATAAGCTTATAATGTTTTTATTATTACAGACATGGAATACTGACATATTTTTAGTTTTTTTTTTCATTTGTCTTTACTCTGTCTTTACTTTTGCTTTTATTCCTTAATACCTATGCATTTAACTGGTGCATCAGGTTGATTTTCACATTGGGATACCAGATTAAAGTAGCTCATTTCATTCTTATTCGACAACTTCTTGAATGCAGCATATTTCCTATCATACCTTGATTTTGATTTATTAGGAACTGAAAAAGCAGATCCTATTTGCCATGCTTCTTAAATTTCCGACTCAAAGTTTTCCGTCATGA
The DNA here is from genome assembly GCA_030765065.1 of Deroplatys truncata. Taxonomy (NCBI): domain Eukaryota; kingdom Metazoa; phylum Arthropoda; class Insecta; order Mantodea; family Mantidae; genus Deroplatys; species Deroplatys truncata. Next base: position 544,302,314 of record CM060990.1, read on the forward strand.
TAGTAACCTCTTAATGTTTTCCTAATAGCAGGCGAAAGTAACCAATGGCAATGAACTTTCGTGGCTCGATTTCCATCGATCTGACATTATTTGAGAATAAAGTTGGTCATGGAACAGACATTCATGTGCGGCATTTTTAAGACTGGTACTAGCTAGCCATTTTGATACTGCAACCGGCTGTTAATGAGGAGATAAACAGGTGTTCTTTCAACTAACATAGTTGCCATCGATCTCCCAAAAAATAATATGCTATATACATTACGTATATATGTAAACATTGTGTATAACAGAACCTCGGAAAGAGAAAATACTCGACTTCGACTGGTGTTTTCAGACTTTCCCTAGATTCTGTTTTAAACCATTTACCACCCTTATATCGCAATATTCTATTGTCCTTTTATTGTTTTTGTTTTCTTATTGCTTACGGTACATGTAACCATTGCATTATAGACAAGACTTTGCTTTCCATTTGAAGCCGGTTTCCTGCTCGTCCCTCCCCCTTTTGTGTCCGGCGGTAACACAACTCTGCGCTCTTCTATAAATGTCGCCTTCGATGAGCTTCATTAGTCAGCTTACCGTTTCCAATTTTTTGGAAAACATTGCACGCAAGACCACTTCAAGCATCCTATATTCTTAATATATTTTACACGCATATGCAGGGTCTAAAGTAACCCCCTGCAGCAATATTATTCGCTTGCTTGCAGTTTATTTATCAGCCTTATAATTCCATATACTCAGTAACCACCACGGTCTTACTAAGTCTGTTTCTGAGATATATTCATTATCAAAGAATGAGGAGGGAAAAGCTGGATGCGGAATGTACAAGATTTTATCCACTTTTAACCACTGATATAGTTAGTAATATACCTACATCTCCTCATAAACAGCATATTACGAAATATCACGAACGTGAACATAAAAATCCTTTAAACTAGTGACTCCCAAACTCAGGGGCGTAAAATTTACAGGGAAGCAAAACACAATTTCTCGACAAAAATGTATTATTATTATTATTATTATTATTATTATTATTATTATTATTATTATTATTATTATTATTAATTCGATAAATCTTTGACATCAATGTATGGATCCTTTCAGAAATTTACGAATCCACATGTACACTTCATAATATTACAACTCAAATTAACATATAAGTAGGATATATAGGAGAGAGCTGGGCCACTTTTTTGCGTTTATATGGGAAAGGATAGGGAAAACGAGGCTAGATGGGACGGTTCAAGGAGGAAAATGCGTTTATATGGGAGAGATAGGGAATACGAGGACTTACGCTAGGCTAGAGAGGGTTGAAGGAGGGAAATACGTTTATATGGAAGAAATAGTAGAGAGGTGCTAGGCTAGACGGAGGCTGAGGAGTAGAGTATGGTTTATATGAAAGGTATAGGAAAACGAGGAGGGGTGTTAGGCTAGACAGAGTTGAAGGGTAGAGTATGTCTTTTATATGAGAAGTATAGGAAAACGATGAGAGGTGTTAGACTAGACAGGGCTTGAAACGTAGTGCAGGGTTTATATGAGAGATATAGGAACAGGAGGAGGGGTGTTAGGCTAGACAGAGGTTGAGGAGTAGAGTATGGTTTTAGATGAGAGATATAGGAAAACGAGGAGAGGTGTTAGGCTAGGAGGGTTTAAGTATGCGTTTATAAGGAGAGACGAGAAAACGGAGAGAGATCCTATGTTAGTATACACAGGTGTTTAAAGCTAGAATGTGTTTTATATAGGCTAGATAGGAAACCAAAGAGATACTCTGCTAGACAGGGGACAGGAGAGGAATGCGCTTTATGAGAGGTAGGGATACGGGGAATGGTGTTAGGCTAGACAGAGGTTGAGAGTAGAGTATGCGTTTATATGTATGAGAAGTATAGGAACAGGAAGAGGGGTGCTAGGCTAGACAGAGGTTGAGGAGTAGAGTATAGTTTATATGAGAGGTATAGGAAAACGAGGAAGGTGTTAGGCTAGACAGAGGTTGAAAATAGAGTATGGTTTATATGAGTGGTATAGGAAAACGAGGAGAGGAGTTAGACTAGACAGAGGTCGAGGAGCAGAGTATGGTTTATGTGAGAGTCATAGGTAAACGAGAGAGGCGTTAGGCTAGAAAGAGCTAGAGGAGTAGAGTATGGTTTATATGAGAGGTATAGGAACAGGAGGAGAGGTGTTAGGCTAGACAGGTAGTGTAGCAGTAGGAATATGGACTTATATACAGGAGAGATAGGGAATATGAGGTGCTAGACTTGAAAGCAACTTTAGACGTGAACTTAGTGGAAAACTGTTTCATGTCAATGTTAGAACGCTAATTCTAGACATGCCCATCACGTAACCTATTCAGGGAAAAGGTGACTCGTTCAGGGGTAAAAGGTGACTGCTCAGGGAAAAAGGAGGTCCACAAAGGGAAAAAGTTGACTAGCAACGGGAAAAAGGCGACCAGTAAAGGGAAAAATGTCACCAGCAAAGGGAAAAAGGCGACCACCAAAGGGAAAAAGGTGAGCCATAAAGGGAAAAAGGTGACCTGCAACGGGAAAAGCTAACCCACTAACACTAACAGGTAAGTAATTCAGCTAGTATTGCAAGAGACTGACTGGATCATAGCAGTGTATGATTTCATAGGTAATTCAGCTAGTATCGTATGTATTTAGGCTAATTCATCTAGTATCACTGGAGGATAGATTCCAGAGGCTAACTGCATCATGGCTCTGCATGATTTCACAGGTAATTCAGCTAGTATCGTAGGTATTTAGGCTAATTCAGCTAGTATCACAAGAGGATAGATTTTAGGGTTGGGTATAGCTTAGTGTCGTATTTCACAGGCAATTCAGAGGGTATCGTAGGTATTTAGGATAATTCAAGTAACATAGGTGTTTAGAGTAATTAAGCAAGCATTACAGGAGGGTAGGCTCCAGGGGTTGGTTATAACCTAGCTTCGTATTTCACAGATAGTTCAGGTAATATCGTAAGTATTTGAGGTAATCGACATAGCTTCACAGATATTATTGATAATTTCGATCAGAGATTTGTATCACAGCTATTTAAGGTAAATGCAGGTGATTCAGGTTGTATCAATGGTATTTGAGTCATTTTAACAGGTAATTCAGATAGCATCACAGGTGCTCGTGCTAATTTAGAGCAGGAATTCGTATCTGAGCTAGTTAAGGTAATTTCACATGATTCGGGTGGTATCACAGGTATTTAAGTCATTTTCACAGGCAATTCAGCTAGTATCTTGAGCATTTAAGCTAATTCAGCTAGTATCACAGGAGGCTAGATTCCAGAGGCTAACTGCATCATAGCTATGCATGATTTCACAGCTAATTCAGCTAGTATCGTAGGTATTTAGGCTAATTCAGCTAGTATCACAGGAGGTTAGATTCCAGGGTTGGGTATAGCATAGTTTCATATTTCACAGGTAATTCAGAGGGTATCGTAGGTATTTAGGATAATTCAAGTAACATAGGTGTTTAGAGTAATTAAGCAAGCATTACAGGAGGGTAGGTTCCAGGGGTTGGTTATAGCCTAGTTTCGTATTTTACAGATAGTTCAGATAATATCGTAAGTATTTGGGTAATCAGCATAGTTTCACAGATGCTCGTGATAATTTTGATCAGAGATTTGTATCACAGCTATTTAAGGTAAGTGCAGGTGATTCAGGTTGTATCAATGGTATTTGTGTCATTTTAACAGGTAATTCAGATAGTGTCTAGGTATTTGGGCGATTCAAGCATCATAGGTGTTTAGAGTAACTCAGCTAGTATCACAGGAGGCTAGATTCAATGATCAGGGTTTCGTATCAGAGCTATTTAATGTAATTTCACTTGATTCGAGTAGTATCACAGGTATTTAAGTCATTTAACGGGCAATTCAACCAGTATCACAGGTACTCATGGTAATATAGAGAGTAATTAAATTATAAAACATTTCTCATCCAACGTTACAACAATTTATATACTTTTTTCTAAATCTTACAAACTTATTATATGTTAAACAGTTATTGTACGATGCGGAGAGGGATAAACTGCATATTGGTTCACAAATTGAAAAGCTTTACGTCAACATACCTTTATTTTAGTTAGGTGTAGATGTCTCTCCCCTTTTATCTAGGCTTGAGACTAGCACTAGGATTGCTCCTAATGGCAGGGTTACCACCTTCCCTTCCATCTTCTTCTTTCTTCATCAGGCGTCAGCTATCTGCATATACAGCACACAGATAACCTTCTTTTTTAAGATTGTAGACTCACGATAAAATCTTTATCTTTAACTTACATTCTTTTAAGCACTGTTTGTAATGGCGTAATGTCCATACGCATATGTCGTTATCCCATCCTCAGCAATAATTCTTTTATCATCAAACGGAGTCAATGCAATTTTATTCACTTGCACTGTAGCAAGAGCATGCTTTCGTGATAGGATCAGATTCATAGGTGTTCTGATGATTTCACAGGTTTTAAGACAGTCTGTATAGCTGTCAAACGAAATGTACTGCTTAATAGCGCTACGTTTTATACCTTTAATCTTTTTTATCATTGACCCTTGAATATCTAAGGCATACATCTTAGGACGTAGTCCAACAAAGCGTAGGATGATTTTGCTATTAGCCTCATCTTTAAATTTTCCCAATACCTTTTTGTTCTGAGTAGAGTAACATATATGGTTGGCAGGGTAATCAGCTGTATCGAGATGCTCAAGAAAACGTAGCTTGTCCTGGTACACATCTTCAGTTGTTACACGATGAATGAACGAATCAGTGTCCATATACATAAGCTTCAGGTTTTTAGCTCCATAATAAGGCAACAAAACATCGTAATGATAGTTATACATTAATGTCTTGGAGATGTCCAACACACTCATACCAATGTATATAGGCTTGTTGAATACAATCTGACGAGAGGCCATATGTACAGCAGCTAGATTATCAGCATATATCGTCCTGTCGATAAACGTAGGCTTGGCGATCAGCTTCTCTAGAGTTTTTTCATTGGTCACCAGTCGTATATCCATGCGGTTACGCAGGTTCTCCATAGTTTTTCCAAACATAGCGTTGTTAAAGAGCTTGTAGAGATCCTTCTCGAAATCATTTGCAGCTTGTTGTCGTAGCCTGTTGTTAAATTCCACATAAGGTTTCAACCACTGAGACTGTCGGAATTGTAGCACACGATGGATTTTTGTTAGTCGTAGTCCATGACTAAGAGCTTGCTTCAAAGCCATGTAATGCACTACATACTTCTTTCGAGGTCCAAGATGAGGTATCAGTTTCTTTGTAGATGATTCCAATGGTTTCATACACTCTGGCAGGAAAGGTAGATCGTTGTGTAGATCGTGAAGTTCAGCAGGATACTCGATGTCGACTTCTAATATGTACCCATGAGGATCATCTTCTTGTAGTGTTTCTAAGTTGATTTCTTCAGGTGACACCCACTGAAATCCAGCAAAAGGAAGAGCGTGACACATTGCCCACCCATATTGGTTATTAGCGTCCTCGTATGTGATAAATTGGGTTGGTCTCGACGGATCAAACTTCTCCATATAAGTGTTATTAGCCTCAGCATACCGATGAGAAACTTGGCATAAACCTCCTCTTATACCTGATTCCACCATGAGTAGTTGATCATAATCTTGTAACAGCTCTAACTTAATTCCAGTATACAGTAACATGGCGTCCCATGTAAGACCTGGAGAGGTAAAATAATGGGCAGGATCAACTTTGTGTGTTTTAAGGGTTTGCTCTCTGAACGTCTCAAAGACATCAGCTAGAAGAAGTACATCCGAAGTTAAGTAGAGATCGCTGTACTCTCCCAGGTTTCTCACATTGAACAGCTCCCATACATTTCTAGCATGATCGTAGTCAGTATCAGTAATTTCTTCTTCATTTAATCTATTGTAGAAGGAGTCCTTAGGAGGCAAGCAGGTCTCGTTCAGGACATCCCATGACGTAACAAAATCATATGGAAATACACCCTTACGGGTCATCAACTTCAATTTGTCTTCTCCAAAGTACTTTAGCGTTTCAGGATACGAGGTTAGATTTTTTACCAACTTATCCAAGCTTGTACTGAGGAATCGGAAGCTATCCACAAATCGAAGCTTTATATCTCCTACATACTTGGTGAATGAGATATAGCTTTCTTCAGAGTTAGGAATTACCTCCACACGTTCACTTGTGCACCCCAGCTCCTTTACAATGAAATGCGAGTCATATCCGCTAAGGTTATGCATGAAGACTGGTATATATTTAGGTGTTTTACAGGCTAAATTACATTCATTATGAAGACTTCCACGATATTCACCGCTGATGTGATCATGGTCGCGTACTTTATAGTTCTCTTCTGTAAAGGGTTTTCCACACAAGTAGCATGCTGAAGAAGACTCAAAATCCTTTTGCTGTTGATCCGTAAGTTTCAGAGGCTTAGCAGATTTGTATATATTACCAATCATTTCTGCAAGAGATGTAAGGTACAGCATAAACTTCTGAGCAGCATCAGCACCACGATACACATAGGGTTGCTTAGGAAGACCAGTTTCGAGATGTTCAACACTGGATGTAGGCTTCACGTAAACACAGAAGCTCATTGGTGTGTGCTCTTGATAAGGGGTTGTATAGGAAGTTTCAGGATTGGGTATACACGTTTGGCATGGAGTGAGAATACTCTCAAAATCAGCATAGATGACATAAGGTACTTTCAGCATCCTCTCAACATTTTTAAACTGAACAATTGATTTCTCCTTGGTAGGCATAACTACCCTCGCAACACCATGTTGAATACAGAAGGCTACATGTTCTTGCAGTTTTTCCTGTCCACTTCGTCCATATCGATCATCAAAATGTGTAAAGCAGCGCTTACAAGTATAAACCCGTCCATTATGGTTAGTTTTCTGGCGTCGAACGAGTTTCTCAAAATTCTTTATATACACGTAGTGATGTTTTCCACTGCTGTCATTCAATAGTAGCAGGTCGCGATGTTCAGGTAGTTCAATGTCAGCAACCTTTATTGGATACACTTCATGCTTCTCATCCAGCCCGAAAACGTTAATGGATATCTTGTTAAACTTCTCAAATTTAGGTATTTGAGAAAGTGGAGTAGGGTAGGAAACACAGCTGAAGTCGTACTTATCTTGAAGTTCTTTGTATTTGCTGACGCGTTGAGGCTTGATGCTCACGAATTTGGCCAGTATAGAGTACATGAAACATTTCTCGTCGCTAAAGTTCTGGATGTTTATACATGCTTTCCTTGCTTCAACAGCTGACGGTAGTGGTATGTAGCTACTTCCTCGTAACGGGTTGTACTTGTTGATACGAAGTCGAACTCCTTCCACAGCAAGCAAAGCCCAGCTGCTACCCTTAAGCTGAGACTCCTCCATTTCAGTCACCAATTTCTTGAATTTCACTTCCATCGTTGAGTCCAGATCAGTTTCCAGGAAAACAGCTTGATTCCGTGTTTTAAATGTTTTGTCACAGGTTTCTCCAATACTGTTAACAAATCGACACTCAGCCAGCAGATTAATTTTAACACTCTTATGAATGCTAAGCTCTTTATGCACAGCCCGGATTATACGTTGTTTTGCCTCTTGCAGATACATATTTAGGTCCTTAGCTGATTCGCATCGTATAAAATACGATTTCAATCGTCCTTCGAATGAAGTTTCGTATTCTTTCATATCGCAGTCCTCCACTGTTGACAGCAACTGATGTTTAGTTGGCTCCAATCTTCTTTTCTTCTGAGGGCTGCTTATTTCACATATATCTTCGTGTCGCTGTCCCTTATAACAATCTTTGAAGGTTACATTACAATGTTTACATTTGAAGAGCTTCTTGCAGCTCATCTCGTGTCTTCTCTTGTCATAACCTCGGAGGAACTTCTTCCCACATTTTCCGCATGCATATCCAGTAGCGCTTGGAATAATATCCTTATACGCTGAGTTATTCATCTTTATTCTTGATGTAATAACGTATTAATCACTGATCAATGAAATGTAGACCTCTTCACCTTGACACCACTTTAGAAAGCTGATTATTCTTGGAGAGAACACGATGTTAACACCTCAAGACTAATTAGCACAATGAAGTCCAATGCCCTAGATCACCATATTTATAGAGGGAGCACGAACCTTTTAGATCAATCATAAACTCGCTCCATAACCACCTGTATATGATCGCTCAACGTGTACTAACCCCCCAGCCATATAACCTCAAGTCTAGAGACAGGATGTTTATGACGTCACACCCAGAGACAGGATGTCTGGCAGCATCAAACACGTTTAAACTCGTCTCATAACTACCTGCTTATGCTGTCACACCAGCAAGAGAAGTATTCCCACACGCTCATTCAGACATATATTTCAAATTCAAGCCCGCCACCACCATCACCACCTATTGTACCAAGGTTAATTCAAGCTGTATTATCACAATACTTAAAAGTAAAAGCTTAAAAGGAAACCTAGAAGATTTTCCCCCTTATTTACTTAATTATTTCATGTTTTTATTCCCTTTTCAATTCTTCCTTTCCATCTTCTCACAGAAAGACCATTACATTTCACTACAATCATGAGAAAAGCAATTTTTAAGCTTCTAAATCGAACCCGGTAATACTTTTAATAAATGTATTTTAGCTTCCCAATATCAGCATCTACCATTTAATCTTTACTCGAACCTGATATGATCCATAAGCTTGAAGATATATGAAATCACCCTTCGGGATTCGATCTGAGTACTTTAAAGTAATATTTGTCACGATAACGATATTTAAGGACTAGATACTCTTGTTTGCGTTTACCTTGACATGTTTATCTAAATTAAATTACGAGTTATTAAATTTTTGCAAGTAAATTTCATTGAATCGGTATTCGAACCCAGAACACCAGGAACAAGATAATTTATAATATTAGTCTGACATGTTAAACAAAGTTGTATGCAGTTACATCATCGATCTAAGTGATATATTCTAGTGTACAGAGGAAAATTAAGGAAGTCATTAAAAAATCGGGAATCGAACCAAGCACAACTGATTGACAATTATATACAGCATTAATCACCCAGTACAGAACCTATCAATCATGCTTTGCTGCACTCCTCTACCTCACTTAGTTCCGAGATAATGAAAATTTAAAAATTAAGGATCGAACCCAGGACGTCAGGTATCTAATTACACATTTACAAGATACTACCTAATAACATAAACGCAATAAAGTTTATTTGGCGTCTTTATCTTAATTGGTTTAGGAGTTATTAAATTTATAAGTAAATTCCATCGAATCAGTATTCGAACCCAGAACACCAAGAACAAAATAATTTATAATATGAGTTTGGTATGCTTAAAGGTGCTGTATGTAGTTACAGCATCAATTTAAGTGATATTTTCTAGAGTATAGAGTAAAATTAAGGAAGTCATTAAAAAATCGGGATTCGAACTAGAGACAACTGATTGGAAATTATATACAGTATTAATTACACATCACAGGAGCTATCAAACATGCTTTGGTCCATTCCTCTAGCTTTCTTAGTTTCCGAGATAATGAAGTTTTTAAAATTAAGGATCGAACCCAGGACACCAGGTACCAACATATACATCCACAAGAAACTAGCTAATGACATTAATGTAATAAAGTTTATTTGGCGTCTTTATCTTAATTAGTCTCTGAGTTATTAGAAGATGAATTTGCATTCACTCCTAGGATTCGAACCCAGGCATCCCGGTCAACTTGCAACAATGTCCTAATGACGCGGCGCATTCCAAAGAATTGATTAGTTTTTATCCCAATGTTCTATCTCTTGTCATTCAGGAGATATAAGCGATTAAACAGTAGAGATAATATGGGCGGAGCTTGCCGGCATAGATCAAAAGAACTTTATCAGATGTCGGCATCTCTCTGTGCGCTCAAACATACATATTATCTCTACTGTTTAATCGCTTATATCTCCTGAATGACAAGAGATAGAACATTGGGATAAAAACTAATCAATTCTTTGGAATGCGCCGCGTCATTAGGACATTGTTGCAAGTTGACCGGGATGCCTGGGTTCGAATCCTAGGAGTGAATGCAAATTCATCTTCTAATAACTCAGAGACTAATTAAGATAAAGACGCCAAATAAACTTTATTACATTAATGTCATTAGCTAGTTTCTTGTGGATGTATATGTTGGTACCTGGTGTCCTGGGTTCGATCCTTAATTTTAAAAACTTCATTATCTCGGAAACTAAGAAAGCTAGAGGAATGGACCAAAGCATGTTTGATAGCTCCTGTGATGTGTAATTAATACTGTATATAATTTCCAATCAGTTGTCTCTAGTTCGAATCCCGATTTTTTAATGACTTCCTTAATTTTACTCTATACTCTAGAAAATATCACTTAAATTGATGCTGTAACTACATACAGCACCTTTAAGCATACCAAACTCATATTATAAATTATTTTGTTCTTGGTGTTCTGGGTTCGAATACTGATTCGATGGAATTTACTTATAAATTTAATAACTCCTAAACCAATTAAGATAAAGACGCCAAATAAACTTTATTGCGTTTATGTTATTAGGTAGTATCTTGTAAATGTGTAATTAGATACCTGACGTCCTGGGTTCGATCCTTAATTTTTAAATTTTCATTATCTCGGAACTAAGTGAGGTAGAGGAGTGCAGCAAAGCATGATTGATAGGTTCTGTACTGGGTGATTAATGCTGTATATAATTGTCAATCAGTTGTGCTTGGTTCGATTCCCGATTTTTTAATGACTTCCTTAATTTTCCTCTGTACACTAGAATATATCACTTAGATCGATGATGTAACTGCATACAACTTTGTTTAACATGTCAGACTAATATTATAAATTATCTTGTTCCTGGTGTTCTGGGTTCGAATACCGATTCAATGAAATTTACTTGCAAAAATTTAATAACTCGTAATTTAATTTAGATAAACATGTCAAGGTAAACGCAAACAAGAGTATCTAGTCCTTAAATATCGTTATCGTGACAAATATTACTTTAAAGTACTCAGATCGAATCCCGAAGGGTGATTTCATATATCTTCAAGCTTATGGATCATATCAGGTTCGAGTAAAGATTAAATGGTAGATGCTGATATTGGGAAGCTAAAATACATTTATTAAAAGTATTACCGGGTTCGATTTAGAAGCTTAAAAATTGCTTTTCTCATGATTGTAGTGAAATGTAATGGTCTTTCTGTGAGAAGATGGAAAGGAAGAATTGAAAAGGGAATAAAAACATGAAATAATTAAGTAAATAAGGGGGAAAATCTTCTAGGTTTCCTTTTAAGCTTTTACTTTTAAGTATTGTGATAATACAGCTTGAATTAACCTTGGTACAATAGGTGGTGATGGTGGTGGCGGGCTTGAATTTGAAATATATGTCTGAATGAGCGTGTGGGAATACTTCTCTTGCTGGTGTGACAGCATAAGCAGGTAGTTATGAGACGAGTTTAAACGTGTTTGATGCTGCCAGACATCCTGTCTCTGGGTGTGACGTCATAAACATCCTGTCTCTAGACTTGAGGTTATATGGCTGGGGGGTTAGTACACGTTGAGCGATCATATACAGGTGGTTATGGAGCGAGTTTATGATTGATCTAAAAGGTTCGTGCTCCCTCTATAAATATGGTGATCTAGGGCATTGGACTTCATTGTGCTAATTAGTCTTGAGGTGTTAACATCGTGTTCTCTCCAAGAATAATCAGCTTTCTAAAGTGGTGTCAAGGTGAAGAGGTCTACATTTCATTGATCAGTGATTAATACGTTATTACATCAAGAATAAAGATGAATAACTCAGCGTATAAGGATATTATTCCAAGCGCTACTGGATATGCATGCGGAAAATGTGGGAAGAAGTTCCTCCGAGGTTATGACAAGAGAAGACACGAGATGAGCTGCAAGAAGCTCTTCAAATGTAAACATTGTAATGTAACCTTCAAAGATTGTTATAAGGGACAGCGACACGAAGATATATGTGAAATAAGCAGCCCTCAGAAGAAAAGAAGATTGGAGCCAACTAAACATCAGTTGCTGTCAACAGTGGAGGACTGCGATATGAAAGAATACGAAACTTCATTCGAAGGACGATTGAAATCGTATTTTATACGATGCGAATCAGCTAAGGACCTAAATATGTATCTGCAAGAGGCAAAACAACGTATAATCCGGGCTGTGCATAAAGAGCTTAGCATTCATAAGAGTGTTAAAATTAATCTGCTGGCTGAGTGTCGATTTGTTAACAGTATTGGAGAAACCTGTGACAAAACATTTAAAACACGGAATCAAGCTGTTTTCCTGGAAACTGATCTGGACTCAACGATGGAAGTGAAATTCAAGAAATTGGTGACTGAAATGGAGGAGTCTCAGCTTAAGGGTAGCAGCTGGGCTTTGCTTGCTGTGGAAGGAGTTCGACTTCGTATCAACAAGTACAACCCGTTACGAGGAAGTAGCTACATACCACTACCGTCAGCTGTTGAAGCAAGGAAAGCATGTATAAACATCCAGAACTTTAGCGACGAGAAATGTTTCATGTACTCTATACTGACCAAATTCGTGAGCATCAAGCCTCAACGCGTCAGCAAATACAAAGAACTTCAAGATAAGTACGACTTCAGCTGTGTTTCCTACCCTACTCCACTTTCTCAAATACCTAAATTTGAGAAGTTTAACAAGATATCCATTAACGTTTTCGGGCTGGATGAGAAGCATGAAGTGTATCCAATAAAGGTTGCTGACATTGAACTACCTGAACATCGCGACCTGCTACTATTGAATGACAGCAGTGGAAAACATCACTACGTGTATATAAAGAATTTTGAGAAACTCGTTCGACGCCAGAAAACTAACCATAATGGACGGGTTTATACTTGTAAGCGCTGCTTTACACATTTTGATGATCGATATGGACGAAGTGGACAGGAAAAACTGCAAGAACATGTAGCCTTCTGTATTCAACATGGTGTTGCGAGGGTAGTTATGCCTACCAAGGAGAAATCAATTGTTCAGTTTAAAAATGTTGAGAGGATGCTGAAAGTACCTTATGTCATCTATGCTGATTTTGAGAGTATTCTCACTCCATGCCAAACGTGTATACCCAATCCTGAAACTTCCTATACAACCCCTTATCAAGAGCACACACCAATGAGCTTCTGTGTTTACGTGAAGCCTACATCCAGTGTTGAACATCTCGAAACTGGTCTTCCTAAGCAACCCTATGTGTATCGTGGTGCTGATGCTGCTCAGAAGTTTATGCTGTATCTTACATCTCTTGCAGAAATGATTGGTAATATATACAAATCTGCTAAGCCTCTGAAACTTACGGATCAACAGCAAAAGGATTTTGAGTCTTCTTCAGCATGCTACTTGTGTGGAAAACCCTTTACAGAAGAGAACTATAAAGTACGCGACCATGATCACATCAGCGGTGAATATCGTGGAAGTCTTCATAATGAATGTAATTTAGCCTGTAAAACACCTAAATATATACCAGTCTTCATGCATAACCTTAGCGGATATGACTCGCATTTCATTGTAAAGGAGCTGGGGTGCACAAGTGAACGTGTGGAGGTAATTCCTAACTCTGAAGAAAGCTATATCTCATTCACCAAGTATGTAGGAGATATAAAGCTTCGATTTGTGGATAGCTTCCGATTCCTCAGTACAAGCTTGGATAAGTTGGTAAAAAATCTAACCTCGTATCCTGAAACGCTAAAGTACTTTGGAGAAGACAAATTGAAGTTGATGACCCGTAAGGGTGTATTTCCATATGATTTTGTTACGTCATGGGATGTCCTGAACGAGACCTGCTTGCCTCCTAAGGACTCCTTCTACAATAGATTAAATGAAGAAGAAATTACTGATACTGACTACGATCATGCTAGAAATGTATGGGAGCTGTTCAATGTGAGAAACCTGGGAGAGTACAGCGATCTCTACTTAACTTCGGATGTACTTCTTCTAGCTGATGTCTTTGAGACGTTCAGAGAGCAAACCCTTAAAACACACAAAGTTGATCCTGCCCATTATTTTACCTCTCCAGGTCTTACATGGGACGCCATGTTACTGTATACTGGAATTAAGTTAGAGCTGTTACAAGATTATGATCAACTACTCATGGTGGAATCAGGTATAAGAGGAGGTTTATGCCAAGTTTCTCATCGGTATGCTGAGGCTAATAACACTTATATGGAGAAGTTTGATCCGTCGAGACCAACCCAATTTATCACATACGAGGACGCTAATAACCAATATGGGTGGGCAATGTGTCACGCTCTTCCTTTTGCTGGATTTCAGTGGGTGTCACCTGAAGAAATCAACTTAGAAACACTACAAGAAGATGATCCTCATGGGTACATATTAGAAGTCGACATCGAGTATCCTGCTGAACTTCACGATCTACACAACGATCTACCTTTCCTGCCAGAGTGTATGAAACCATTGGAATCATCTACAAAGAAACTGATACCTCATCTTGGACCTCGAAAGAAGTATGTAGTGCATTACATGGCTTTGAAGCAAGCTCTTAGTCATGGACTACGACTAACAAAAATCCATCGTGTGCTACAATTCCGACAGTCTCAGTGGTTGAAACCTTATGTGGAATTTAACAACAGGCTACGACAACAAGCTGCAAATGATTTCGAGAAGGATCTCTACAAGCTCTTTAACAACGCTATGTTTGGAAAAACTATGGAGAACCTGCGTAACCGCATGGATATACGACTGGTGACCAATGAAAAAACTCTAGAGAAGCTGATCGCCAAGCCTACGTTTATCGACAGGACGATATATGCTGATAATCTAGCTGCTGTACATATGGCCTCTCGTCAGATTGTATTCAACAAGCCTATATACATTGGTATGAGTGTGTTGGACATCTCCAAGACATTAATGTATAACTATCATTACGATGTTTTGTTGCCTTATTATGGAGCTAAAAACCTGAAGCTTATGTATATGGACACTGATTCGTTCATTCATCGTGTAACAACTGAAGATGTGTACCAGGACAAGCTACGTTTTCTTGAGCATCTCGATACAGCTGATTACCCTGCCAACCATATATGTTACTCTACTCAGAACAAAAAGGTATTGGGAAAATTTAAAGATGAGGCTAATAGCAAAATCATCCTACGCTTTGTTGGACTACGTCCTAAGATGTATGCCTTAGATATTCAAGGGTCAATGATAAAAAAGATTAAAGGTATAAAACGTAGCGCTATTAAGCAGTACATTTCGTTTGACAGCTATACAGACTGTCTTAAAACCTGTGAAATCATCAGAACACCTATGAATCTGATCCTATCACGAAAGCATGCTCTTGCTACAGTGCAAGTGAATAAAATTGCATTGACTCCGTTTGATGATAAAAGAATTATTGCTGAGGATGGGATAACGACATATGCGTATGGACATTACGCCATTACAAACAGTGCTTAAAAGAATGTAAGTTAAAGATAAAGATTTTATCGTGAGTCTACAATCTTAAAAAAGAAGGTTATCTGTGTGCTGTATATGCAGATAGCTGACGCCTGATGAAGAAAGAAGAAGATGGAAGGGAAGGTGGTAACCCTGCCATTAGGAGCAATCCTAGTGCTAGTCTCAAGCCTAGATAAAAGGGGAGAGACATCTACACCTAACTAAAATAAAGGTATGTTGACGTAAAGCTTTTCAATTTGTGAACCAATATGCAGTTTATCCCTCTCCGCATCGTACAATAACTGTTTAACATATAATAAGTTTGTAAGATTTAGAAAAAAGTATATAAATTGTTGTAACGTTGGATGAGAAATGTTTTATAATTTAATTACTCTCTATATTACCATGAGTACCTGTGATACTGGTTGAATTGCCCGTTAAATGACTTAAATACCTGTGATACTACTCGAATCAAGTGAAATTACATTAAATAGCTCTGATACGAAACCCTGATCATTGAATCTAGCCTCCTGTGATACTAGCTGAGTTACTCTAAACACCTATGATGCTTGAATCGCCCAAATACCTAGACACTATCTGAATTACCTGTTAAAATGACACAAATACCATTGATACAACCTGAATCACCTGCACTTACCTTAAATAGCTGTGATACAAATCTCTGATCAAAATTATCACGAGCATCTGTGAAACTATGCTGATTACCCAAATACTTACGATATTATCTGAACTATCTGTAAAATACGAAACTAGGCTATAACCAACCCCTGGAACCTACCCTCCTGTAATGCTTGCTTAATTACTCTAAACACCTATGTTACTTGAATTATCCTAAATACCTACGATACCCTCTGAATTACCTGTGAAATATGAAACTATGCTATACCCAACCCTGGAATCTAACCTCCTGTGATACTAGCTGAATTAGCCTAAATACCTACGATACTAGCTGAATTAGCTGTGAAATCATGCATAGCTATGATGCAGTTAGCCTCTGGAATCTAGCCTCCTGTGATACTAGCTGAATTAGCTTAAATGCTCAAGATACTAGCTGAATTGCCTGTGAAAATGACTTAAATACCTGTGATACCACCCGAATCATGTGAAATTACCTTAACTAGCTCAGATACGAATTCCTGCTCTAAATTAGCACGAGCACCTGTGATGCTATCTGAATTACCTGTTAAAATGACTCAAATACCATTGATACAACCTGAATCACCTGCATTTACCTTAAATAGCTGTGATACAAATCTCTGATCGAAATTATCAATAATATCTGTGAAGCTATGTCGATTACCTCAAATACTTACGATATTACCTGAACTATCTGTGAAATACGAAGCTAGGTTATAACCAACCCCTGGAGCCTACCCTCCTGTAATGCTTGCTTAATTACTCTAAACACCTATGTTACTTGAATTATCCTAAATACCTACGATACCCTCTGAATTGCCTGTGAAATACGACACTAAGCTATACCCAACCCTAAAATCTATCCTCTTGTGATACTAGCTGAATTAGCCTAAATACCTACGATACTAGCTGAATTACCTGTGAAATCATGCAGAGCCATGATGCAGTTAGCCTCTGGAATCTATCCTCCAGTGATACTAGATGAATTAGCCTAAATACATACGATACTAGCTGAATTACCTATGAAATCATACACTGCTATGATCCAGTCAGTCTCTTGCAATACTAGCTGAATTACTTACCTGTTAGTGTTAGTGGGTTAGCTTTTCCCGTTGCAGGTCACCTTTTTCCCTTTATGGCTCACCTTTTTCCCTTTGGTGGTCGCCTTTTTCCCTTTGCTGGTGACATTTTTCCCTTTACTGGTCGCCTTTTTCCCGTTGCTAGTCAACTTTTTCCCTTTGTGGACCTCCTTTTTCCCTGAGCAGTCACCTTTTACCCCTGAACGAGTCACCTTTTCCCTGAATAGGTTACGTGATGGGCATGTCTAGAATTAGCGTTCTAACATTGACATGAAACAGTTTTCCACTAAGTTCACGTCTAAAGTTGCTTTCAAGTCTAGCACCTCATATTCCCTATCTCTCCTGTATATAAGTCCATATTCCTACTGCTACACTACCTGTCTAGCCTAACACCTCTCCTCCTGTTCCTATACCTCTCATATAAACCATACTCTACTCCTCTAGCTCTTTCTAGCCTAACGCCTCTCTCGTTTACCTATGACTCTCACATAAACCATACTCTGCTCCTCGACCTCTGTCTAGTCTAACTCCTCTCCTCGTTTTCCTATACCACTCATATAAACCATACTCTATTTTCAACCTCTGTCTAGCCTAACACCTTCCCTCGTTTTCCTATACCTCTCATATAAACTATACTCTACTCCTCAACCTCTGTCTAGCCTAGCACCCCTCTTCCTGTTCCTATACTTCTCATACATATAAACGCATACTCTACTCTCAACCTCTGTCTAGCCTAACACCATTCCCCGTATCCCTACCTCTCATAAAGCGCATTCCTCTCCTGTCCCCTGTCTAGCAGAGTATCTCTTTGGTTTCCTATCTAGCCTATATAAAACACATTCTAGCTTTAAACACCTGTGTATACTAACATAGGATCTCTCTCCGTTTTCTCGTCTCTCCTTATAAACGCATACTTAAACCCTCCTAGCCTAACACCTCTCCTCGTTTTCCTATATCTCTCATCTAAAACCATACTCTACTCCTCAACCTCTGTCTAGCCTAACACCCCTCCTCCTGTTCCTATATCTCTCATATAAACCCTGCACTACGTTTCAAGCCCTGTCTAGTCTAACACCTCTCATCGTTTTCCTATACTTCTCATATAAAAGACATACTCTACCCTTCAACTCTGTCTAGCCTAACACCCCTCCTCGTTTTCCTATACCTTTCATATAAACCATACTCTACTCCTCAGCCTCCGTCTAGCCTAGCACCTCTCTACTATTTCTTCCATATAAACGTATTTCCCTCCTTCAACCCTCTCTAGCCTAGCGTAAGTCCTCGTATTCCCTATCTCTCCCATATAAACGCATTTTCCTCCTTGAACCGTCCCATCTAGCCTCGTTTTCCCTATCCTTTCCCATATAAACGCAAAAAAGTGGCCCAGCTCTCTCCTATATATCCTACTCATATAAAAATGAAAATTATATATTCAGATATGTACCTAACCGATCTGATTTGAAGTTTGCATATCTAGCCATGTTATGTCCAAACCTGCCCGTAGTGATAGCGTCTCCATTTAACTTCAACTTGCTATTGAACTAGACTATACTTAGCACCCATTAGTTAAGAATATTTTCGAATCAAGATACGAAACTTTCATGACTGTAAAATGTAATGTTAAATTAATATATTGTGCAACAAGACTATAATGGTAGTAATTAAGACGCGAGTATGTTTATGAAACGAGCGGTAGCGAGTTCCATAATTTTCATACGAGCGTTTTAATTACCATCATAGTCAAGTTACTACATACGGCTGTTTTTGATCGACCACACCATAATTTCAAAATTTTTAGTTTTTACAAAAAGACCTGACTGTTGATTGAGTGTAATTAAATACTGATCGGATGACAGCATGATGGCAAAACCTTGAGCGTGTTTGCGAGTACTGCAACAGATGGCACTACTGTCGAGTCCAGGCTATATTTATTGATTTTTTGCAGGTAACCTATATTGAACAATATTGAAACGGAGGAAATCAACTCAATTTATTACAATATTAGAATTATAATGAACAAAATTTATTTTATTTTAAATACACATATTTTAATTGTTTATCTGGGGAATGGATCCCAGTGGATTGGTGCTTTGAAGGTGTTAAAAGGGAAGGGCGAGCTGCGCCGCCGCCGAGTAAGATCATATGAGTCGCTTAAGTATAATGAATGACATTACCTATAGTTCAGTTACGTCACAGTTCTAATCAGCGTATTAGAATGTGGTTGACCAAAAAAGCATTTCTGGTTCTGAATTATAACTCCTCACGGTTGTCCAACGGCTTTTTGACTCACTAAGGGCCGGTTGTATAAACTCGGAATATACCTATATTGGAATAGTTAAACTTGAAATATCCTAATTGGAATATCAATACAATATTCCATAGTTAGCAAAATTAAAACTGTTACCTATATTGCGAGTCATTCATGGCCAGCTTGATATGTAATCGCGACCTTCGAAGCTCTTGTTTTGTTGAAACGTGTGTAGTATTTTGCATTGTTTTCACAAACAGTTGTTCTAAAATTATTATTATTTCTTACTGAACTGTTTGTTGTACTGTGAAATAATCATGAGTGCTCCCAAGCGTGATCGGACGAAAAATTATTATTCTGCAGGTGCGTTATAGAAAAATACAACACATAGTGGAAAATAAAAAGACAGGCGCTGTGGCTTCTTACATTAGTGTAAGAGTATGGGAGCCAATTAAGCGTATTGTTTAACGCTCCCACAACTACAACAGAACCGCTGAGGATCTTCGGCGGAAATATGATTATCTGCAAAATCAGCTAATAAATGGGCGACAGGGAATGGTTTCTGTAGAAGAAAACAAAAACAGACATAACCTCACCTTTTGTGCAAAGTTGTGTTTCGTGCTGATGTTTACTTTATAAGTATACTGGGTCTTGTCGATAATAACTTAGCCTCGCTCATAACATCGCTACACATCCTACTGGTGAATTCCTACGCTGTATTTTGAGTTTGTGTTCAGTAGTATTTAACTTCAGTTTCCATAAAATTATGCATTTATGCTGAATAATATTCTAGGTACTTTATTCTGTTTTCAATAATAACTTTATTTTAAATCACTTTTATCTATCTGCTTATCATATGTTCTAAATAAACATCAAATCATTTCAGCGCGGTATCCTTTCTCAACTTGAATCTCATTATGGTCTTGTTCATTTGCTGGTTGTTTGCTTACTGGATCACCTCTACGACGTATTGTCTTAACCTTTCTGGTTCTCAAAATCATATTATAAAGATATTTATGGTTTACAGAAATTGTGTCCAGTACCCAAGCAACCAGTTTCTTTTTATAATCGGAATAACGAGTTATCGCCGCATGGAATAACTTATTCCACGGTTATATCCTAGATAGGATCTGTTCTGGTATCCTATAACACAGTTTAGCAAATAACCACGGAGAGCTTCAAACAGTAACTGTTTATTCCAAGTTCGCACAACCGGCCCTAAGACATGGCGACTGTAGTCCGGTGAGCTGCCCGTATCACGTTGACGCCAACGATCTCTCCATAGATGGTAAAACTGGCAACAATGCCGTTTTTCCCGCCTTGAAATGTCCATCACCAACTGATTTGCAATCTTGTTTCGAAAGACTACTTACATTGCCACAGCCTGTAAATTACGGTAATACGATTATAAAACGGAGAGATTAATAATAACATTAGTATGCAAATTGTCATTTAATCTATAGGGTGAATCCTGAGCCATACAAATGAAAAGTGGCCATATGATATGAATACGCCGGCTACGAAGTGTTACAAGGTGCACAGCATGCTTGTCTAACCTGGCATTCACAGAGAGCAAACACGAGTCATGTCTACAATCACCAGAGCTAGCAGGCTTATCGGCAACTCCTAACGAGACAAGTAACTGACTGCATATAAAACTGAGGTAAAGTGCGTAATCTATTAGTAAAAACACTTAAGAGATGTAATAAGCATCCGATGCAACACCATCATGCACCGTCACCGAAGCATCTTTCCGTATCACTGTTGATGAAGGGACAGTGGATTTATCTATTGCATGTAAATATACAGAGTGAGTCAAAAGACTCCGAACCGCCTGCGCGGTGTTTTTCCTGTCCGCGTCCTCGGCGCTCGTTGCCGTCTGCCGCTATCATGGAAAGTCGCGGATGAAACCATACAGCATTTTTAAAACTACTTGTAAAGGCTTTGCTTACCAACTTTACGAAAGGAGATGCTGAAACTGGCCACCGTCATTGTCCATACATGTTTTGCACCTCTTTAGGAAACTCTCCATCACTCGCCGTAGTTCACGTTGAGAAATTTCCTGGCGGATATTTTGTTTTAATTCTTCCAGGGTGAGTGGGTTTGTCTTGTACACTTTGCTTTATGTTAGCCCGGAGGGTATTTTATGAACAATATTGCCGGCTGCGCGGTGTTTTTCCACTGGGCGTGTGGAAATATGATAAAAACATGACAACGCACTGCTGCTATAAACATAGTCACGCTGTTGTGGTTTTGCTCTGCGGTGTGAAGTGCAGTTTAGATTTGACGGTAATGTGATGTAGTTCAGTTATTACAAGCTATTTATTATTTTGTCCTGTACTTAGTCACAAAGTATACTTTGGCTCAGTATGTGTTTTCTACTGCTCAGCGTGTATTTATTTATGATTCGTATGTGTTAACTCGGTCAGCTCGCCAAGTGAAAGTACGATTTGCAGGTGTAAAAGTTCCAGGCCGTGCAACAATCCATGCACTTTACAGTACATTTTAGGCCACAGTAAGTGTTCAGGCTAAGAAATCTAAAAGACGGCGTTCGAAGAAACATTAGACGACGTCGGTCATCGTTTGGAAAATTCCCCCCAAAAATTCCATGATGGATAGTTTCCTATAGAGGTGCCAAAAATGTATGGACAACGACGGTGGCCAGTTCCTGCATTTCCTTTCATAAAGTTGGTAAGTAAAGCCTTTAAAAGTAGTTTTAAAAATGTTGTATGGTTACATCCGCGCCTTTCTATGATAGCAGCAGACGGCAACGAGCGCCGAGGACGCGGACAGGAAAAACACCGCGCAGGCGGTTCGGAGTCTTTTGGCTCACCCTGTATGCTTTGGTTAAAATTACAATCGCTCTGAGTTGTTTTCGTGATAGAGAAGTCTTACATGCTAAAAAGCAACATCTGTATTATTAGATGAATAAAATCTACACCTGCTTTATTCCTACGTTAAGCAACTAAGAATATATAAACCCTTAAACTGCATTTGTTTTACAGGTGTAATAGAAATGCACAGGAAACCATAATGCTTTAAAAAATAGTTTTTTTTTTTTATTTATGGATGTTCTTTAACTGCTATGGTTCTTAGCGTCCCATTCCACATTGGGCGTAAAGACCGAAAATTTTGCTCAGAGGCCTCTTTATCAGGCTTGAGGTTCTTTTATGTGCCATAAATTTACGACACGGGACCACCGGCTTTACTTCCCTTCCGAAAGAAGCCATGCTAAAGGTTTTACGCCCGAAAAAAATCCACTGCCTTCCGCCGGGTTTGAACCCGTGACCTCGGAAACCAGAGGCTTGCGTGGTACCCCTAGACCACGGAGGACGACATATAACGCTTTGAGAAACCATAATTCAATCCAATATCGCATTAAAGAACTAAAACTTAAATTATGCATTAAGGTTCGCACGATCGTCACTTGAACAGAAGCGGCATATGAAACATCAGTTTAGGAGTTTTCAGGACGCGGTCGCCTTCACTGTTCTCTAATATCTCAATAATGTTTCTTCTTAGATCGTTTTATGTGACGTTTGTGTCACCTATTTGAATTTTACCGTACATCCGTAGTGGTAATCGCTGGAAAACATTTATATCTGTTTTGCGCTTTATACCATTAAGGGCCGGTTTCACCAACGGATGTTAAATTTTAACACGATGTTAAAGCGATTTAACACTGAAGTTAACAAAAATACTGTTTCATCAAACAATGTTAACGTCAACACAGTGTTAAACCACATGTTAAATTAACATCCCGATACCCCTGTGTTAAAGCGTTTAACATAATATGTTAAAAGTTGGAAAATGGCTGTCGCAAATCAAGCAGTAGACGCGGAGTTATTGTATTTAGAAGCTTTTGCCGTTCGGAACCGGAGTAGAGCTGTGCGTCGAAATGATTTTGAATTCCTGGCAGAAAAGGATTTTTTAAAGCGATACAGACTATCGAAAGCGGTGGTGGGCAGTGTTGTAGATTAAATACGAGAGGTTAGAATATGTTACCGACAGGAACTTGTCTCTTTCTCCAATGCTGCAAGTGTTAACCCTGCGGATTTATACTACCGGCACACTTCGTTTAATGGTCAGAAACGCGTTGGCTTTTCAAACTCCACTGCGTGTAGCGTTATCTGGAAAGATCTGGAAAGTTTCCTAAGCAGTCGCTTCACGATGTGCACAGCGCAGAACCTTTCCTTCCGCAGAGGAACGTCCAGCAGTCATAAATGACTTCTATCAGATGTACCAATTTCCAGGCGTTCTGGGAGCACTAGACTGCACGCACTTGAGAATTCAATTTCCCGGTGGTGAAAGGGCAGAAATTTACCATAACCGCAAAGGTTACTTTTCGATTAATGTGCAAGGTATTAGTGACTGTAACCTAAAAATCAGGAACATTGGAGCTAGGTGGCTTGGGTGAACACACGACAGTGCCATATTTATACTCCCACACGCGCTCTGTTCGAAATGGGAGCGATAAATGAAGGTGTCCTGCTTGGTGATAGTGTTTATCCTTTAAAAAATATCTTTTAGCACCCTACCTGCATCCTGAAACAAGAGCTCAAAATAGATACAACTCTTCTCACACCAGAACACGCAACTGCACTGAACGCGCAATTGGAGTGTGGAAAAGGCGCTTTCCTGTACTCAGCGTGGGATTACGCACCAAACTTGAAACCGTTATTGTGGCAAAAGCTGTGGTGCAAAATATTGCCGTGGAGACAAGAGACGTGCTACATCCAGACGGCTTACCTCTTTTCCAGTTCATCAGGGAAAGGCAACACAGGGATGACGGAATCCAACATCATATCCATGTGCACACTAAGCCTACAGCTGTGACATATAGGAATTGAATAGCACAAGAACACTTCAACTATAGTTACACTTTTATTTTAATTCAGAGGTACATTACTGTAATTTAGAAAGTTTTGCTTTGATCAGCTGTTTGAGTTTGCGAGTCTGTTATTTTTTTTTTAAGTTCAATTAATTCTAATTCCGCATCATATTCCTTTTGCAGGAGCAGCATTTCCTTCTCGAATAATGTCGTTCTAATGCTCGCTAGTTCTGAGATGTTATTGTGAACACTGGCCTGAAAAAAAGGTCACGTATGAGCGAGTATGTTGGTAATCCTTGTAATATAAAGAATATCAGTTGGTTACACTACCAAGCTTTCGTACACGCGACGGTGCTTTAACTCTGCTGGCTCCTGTGCTGGAATCTTCACCCTGGAAACAATATAACTCAATGTATTATAGAAATTAATAAAAATAATAATCAAGATAACGCACACTTGTAATAAATGTCCCATTTCTTCTGTTTTTAATAATACTTACAGATGACATCTTTGCCTTTGGTGTCGAGGTTTGCGACACTGCTTCTTCCAATAACAAAATAGTGTCCTCAGTTGGTTGCAATTGAACCTCGGTAGCATCATCCTGTACAAACGAAGTTATATTTTAATTTCATAGATTTCATTCGCCGGCATAAGTATGTTCACAAGATAAATACACATATAATATAACTTTACCTCTTGTATTATTGCCAGCACCTGCTATTCAATTTCTTGCTCCACAGGCTGACAATCTCTGCTGTAACAAAACATTCAACATTTTTAACGTCTAATAAAGGGCTAATTTTGAATTACAGTAATGCATTCAATAACAAGATTATATATAAGTTGCTGGTACATACCATAATACAGTGCAACAGAACCGTAAGAATTGCTAGCGGATCTGCCTGATCTTCAATTAGCGATAAAACGCTTTCGTCGACTTTAGTTTTTGTGCATTCACCAACACCAGTCCTGAATCTTTCTAGGCGCTCTTCACATCTTGCCTTTTTAGTGCCCCGTTTTAAATTTACGTAAAATTGCCTCAATTATTTTGATGACCTGGCAGAAACACGCGCTCTGCAGTTAAATCCCTCTTTTATTTTCTCCCACGCAGAATCTTCTTCCTTTATCTTCAATCGTAGTTTTCTTTTGCACTTAATAATTGATTTGTATTTGGTTTGGTTACTAGCTCAAATGCTAGTTCGTTATCGTACGATGAAAATTTTGTGTCTCTGCATCTAGCTTTCTCTTTCATTTTCACTATTCGTATCGAACCACAAATCACAAAACAACGAAATTAACCTAAACGATTCTCAACTCAACAGTAACCAATCAAAACACAGCGTTGCAAAGCAAAGAGCTGACAAAAGCGCATCGGAGCGCTTTCGGAAGTTATCAACCGCCCTCTTGCTCGCGGTTACACGTTGTTCTCTTTAACTTTAACACTTCGTTATTTAAAAATTCTCTGGAAAAGCTTAGTTAAATGCAAAAGTCTTAACAAAATGTTAAACTTTTAACCTATTGTTAGTAAACAAGAAGTTAAGAGTATTTTAACATACGATGTTGAAACCCGCCCTAAATGTTTGTTTGGCTCCCTCTGAACTGCACCACCATTTCTTTAATGGAATTCGAGAAACTTAAAAGCTGCAATAATAATAATAACAATATATAAATGCTGCCAGGAATTATTTTATGCATTTACTGCAGTACCTGGCTATATTATTAGACGCACCTCGTCTATTCTACAGTACACTGAATTGTGAGGATTAGCTCAATAACAATGCTTATCGCTGTGAACCTCACTGAACAATGTTAGGCGGCTATTGTTGTCTACAATGAATATATGTTATGCTGCTTCTTGTGTTGTAAGAATCGAAATTGCTGCTTCACAAACACCAACTGTGCTATGCTAACAAGAAGAGCAGATGCAGGTTAACCTTGTGGTATCAATAGTTAAATTTATCAGTTTATTTACGGTTTTAAAGGTGTAATTTATGGTTCGAATGGTGAACTTCATGATTTTGTGTTTTCTGATCACAACATAATGGGTAAATCATGTGATCTTCATCTGACACCTCGAAAAGTTGCAGAGGTAAAATCGCTGATTTGTTTTGGAAATCGAAAGATATCTCGAAGATTGGGGATGTCTGAATCATCTGCGAGGAGAATTAGAGAGAAAATTGAATTTGGTATCGACCTAGCCCCACAAACCAAGAATAAATGTCAGCGGAAACAGATTCTCACACCAAGAGCAGTACGTTGCTTGAAAAAAACATTTGTGAAAGAAACAGGTTTGCTAATGCAAAAGAAATTAAATTCACCTTTGAAGGTAGTGGCACTGCGTCATCTGAAATAACTATTAGGCGCAAACCTTGAAACGGCAACTCTAGGCCGAGCCCGAGCTAGGTAATTATCAATAATTTGATTAATTAATTTTTAGTGAGGTTAAATTATGCTATGTACAAATCTTTTACTTTTACTGCCGGCGTAGCTTAAGAAGGGTGATTTAACGATATGTCTGTATTTAGGTTACTAATATTAGAGGAGTTATAAATTGTTTAATGTAAATAATTTAGGCGCTATGTTAAAATACTGTCCACGACGAGATATGTTAGCTGCAGGAATAGTGTCTTCGAAGGCAAAAAGTTTAGCTTTACGATGTCTGTCTAGTAGCAGGGGCATTGTTCATTCAGCGAGGGTGTCTAGCTATTGTGCCTTTGTACGATAATTCGCCGTGACCAGAGTGAGGGAGACAACAAGCTTAACGGTAGAATTAGGAAGAGCCGCGATTTATGTTAAAATTGGACCAATGAGATCCCTGTAAATTTATATGAAATAGTGAGACGCGTTGAGTGGCGCTAAAAATGAACCAATAGGAAATGAAGCAGCCCAAGAAGCCTGCGACTATAAATAGATCTGCTAGGACCAAAATCAGGGGTCATTTTCTAAACTACAGGCAGGGAAAGATGCTGCTGGATATTTGAGAGATCTCGCGACAAAAGTGAATTAAGACAGTTTTCGCAACACACATAAGAATCGCTACGTGAAAAGAGATCTACTAACACACATAGGAATCGCTACGTGAAAAGAGATTTACTAAGTATATAAACTTCGCGTCATATCAGCGCCGTGTTTCAACAGCAGTGGACAGTGTTTTAACGTCGACAATATCAGTGTTGTGTACCACCAGAAATAACTAAATAAAAGAAACAGTAGTGTCGTCTTTTTGTAACTAAAGCACGTCTATTTTTCTCTCCTTTACCACACCCGAGATCTACGTTTCCTTTACGAAGGAAAAGTCCATGCTCTTATTTATTTCAGCAATAACTTCAGCTAGCCGAGAATAAAAAAAATGAAGAGAATCAGCATCCTTCGAACATCCAGAGTCTTCGCGGAGGCTGCAGAAAGGTAAGCCGCGAGCTACGGGCATTACAAATAACCAAAACAACTACGAATAGGGAGTTACTGCCGCAAACTGACGCCAACACTGTGGGGCACGAATGGTGGACGGCTCGAATGGAGGACTAGGAAACAACGCATAGAGGAAGAATCTTCAGAGGAAAGGGGCACAGCAGAACAAAATTACAACACGAACTTCTAGTCTACCTACGTGAGATAACAAAACAGCTGAGAACATCGCTTCTAGAAATTCACCAGGATTCGAACCCGGGACCATAGATTAACATAGGAGAAAGTACAGGTTAGAACATTTATAAAAAAAACAAACATACAGTCATGCAAAGTAGTTACACAGTATCTGTGAATACATGTTATTGAGAGGGGGTAAAGTCATTACTAGGGAGTTAGAACATTATAACGGAACCATGAGTAGGTCAAGGGAAAATGTGGAAGAACTGAATAGGGAGGCCATTGTCAGTATAACACCAGATGGTGGAAGTATGGAGGGAACAGAGTTAGAAGTTAGGCTGGAAGGGCAACCACCAATTGAGCAGGCCATTGACCCAGGTCAGAACCAGCTGATGATATTCCTTCAACACTTAAGCACAAAGATAGACGAAGAAAGTCAGAGGTTAGAGGGGAAATTAGGTGAGCAAAGTAAAAACTTAGAAATAAAACTAAGTGAACAAAATAAGAATTTAGAAGGGAAATTAAATGAGCAGAGTAAGGACTTAGAAAGAAACTTAAGTGAACAAAATAAGAATTTAGAGGGGAAATTAAATGAGCAGAGCATCCAGATAGGAGAGTATGTCCGAGAGGAGAACAGAAAAATGAGAGCGGAATTAGCCCAGGAGATGAGGGAATATTTAGGTGAACAGGTCGCCAGATTACAAAGTCAGCTGGACTCTAAACTCAGCAAAAACGGGAAAGTAGTACAGGAAATTCAGGCAGGACAATTAGGTCTAAGAACTGATGTAGAAAAAATAAGGAGGGATGTAGAAACGGAATTAAGTGTTACCAGCTTAGCCATAAAAGAGCAATTGGATGATGACTTAAGAGCTGTAAATGTTTCTTTAGAAATAAAACAAAGTACCTTAGAATATTCATCCAAAGGGAGTTCAGAGAATTTCGAACAGTGGTAGAGAAGGATCAGGGAAAGATAAATGAACTTTCGTCAAAAATAACTGAACAGCTCTCAAATCATCATGAAAATGTGAAGAGGGTTGAAGAACATGAAAATTGTGTAAAGGAGTTAAAACGCTCTATTGATAGACTTGGGATAGGTATGAAACAGAGTAATAATGGTACATCCAGTGAAAGCGGCACCACTTTCAGGGAGGCAAATGGAGGTCAAAGTCCAGCCGCCGACCCATATAATTTCAATTCAGGGCACCAATGTACATCGAACCATGTAAGTAATGCAAACTATCATTTGTTAAATGAGATAGGGGTACCTACTTTCGAGGAAAACTCAGCTGATAATCCAAAACAATATCTAAATGACCTTGAGGAATATTTCCGTTTAAAGCAAATTCCGGACGAGCTAAAATGTTAATCTTCGTAAAGGTTTACGTCAAAGGGTTCTTCAATGGGTAAGATTGACTTTGGGGGAGAATAATAATTTTGAGTATTTCAAACGGGCATTTTTGAATAAGTATTGGAGTACTAATACTCAGAACCAGGTGAGATCTATCCTAGTTAATGGCAAATATGACAAGCGCGGAATCCTGAGCATGGTAGATTATTTACTAACTAAAGCACAAAGTAGTAGATTAATCGAGACACCCATAAGTGAGAGGGATTTCATTAACATGATTATACCCCATTATCCGGAGCGCATACACCATTGCCTACTCATTGCGAAGCCAAATTCCATTCCCGAATTGATTGAGTTGGTATCATCATTCGAGACAAATAGTAGGAACCACGGACAAAACTATACAGTTCGACCACCACTGAATAATACAAGGAATGTGAACTGGAGAGGAAACGCGAGAGGGAACTATAACCCCAGAGACAGGTATTGGAATGATGTACCACAATCTGGAAACAGAAACCGGGAAAATAACCGCTTCCGGCGGGAAGGTGATAACCAGTATCACATCAATACTATCCAAACCAGACCAAGATACAGGGGCAGGAATAATGAAAACAGACCCAGGGAACATTATTTTTCTGACCGAGGGGAAAGCGACGTAGGAGAGAGGTATGACGAGAATTACCCAGAGAGAGACGAAAGGAGAGAGAGAGACCTTCCCGGGGACACTTTAGAGGAAGCCGAGGAAACTACAGGCAAACCCACAGATACGGAAATGTGGAAGAGACTAGCGGAGCACCAATTAATTCCGATAACCCGGAAAACTAAGATAGGATCCAATCAAGAGCTCGGAGCGGATTCTAAGCGTACAAAATTCTCAAATAAATAGCAAATATGAAACAGGGCTCAAAAATGATTTTATGCTATGAGAACTAATAACTAAGATTCAAAATCATTCGGAAAAGGAACCAATCAGATGAGGATAATCAATGTGGCAAGTGCCGCGTCAAAACATTTAAGTTAGACAGACAAAAATGCTTCGGTCACCGAATTAGAGATCTGTACTGTGTATTACGCACTACAGAAATTCAGATCATACATATATCTACAGAAGGTTGTTATATACACCGATCATGTAAGTCTTTCCTTCATGAAACGTTGCCGGCTTACAAGTAGTAAATTATCTAAGTACATCCATGAGATTCTTTCGTACGATGTTGAGGTGAAATGCATTCCAGGAAAAACAAATGTTTTAGCGACTTGCTGTCTAGGTTACATAACAGTGAAATACCGGAGAGAATAGAACGCCCTAAAAATGAAGTAACATTAATGAGCATCGAAATACCCTTGAGCAAAAGATTGATAAAAGAATTAAAAGGAATAGGGGACCAGCAGCGACAAGATGAGAAATTAAATAAATTAATAAAAAAAGGCCCCAGAAATAGCTGAAAATATCAAGGGAAACATAGGGGTAAAAGGGGGCGTGTTATATAAACTACATGGCAGCGAAATACAGAAATGGAAGACGTATATACCTAAGAACATGGAGAATGAACTCATAAGCACGTTTCATCAAGCTTTAGCACATTCTGACTCAGAACGCACCGCTTTAATGATCCAAGAAAATCTGTATATTCCAAAATTACATCATAAAGTAAGGCGAATAATTTCGACGTGCTTACAATGTCAAAAAGCAAAACCATTGAACCTTCAATACGAATACGAGACAAACTCCATCCTAAGAGAAAAACCAGGCATGTTAGAGCCCTTGGACTGTCATGGTGAGATGCCTAGTAGTAAATTTGGATTTAGGTCTATAGTAGTGTTAATAGATGTATTTTCAAAATTCCTGAAAATCTACCCAGTCAGGAAGAATACAAGTGAAACATGCCTAAGAAAGATAATGAAGTCGTGTGTTCCACAATTTGGAAAGATGAAGACAATTTTATCTGATAATGCTTCAATATTTACCAGGAGAAAATTTGTAGACACCTTAAAAGAAAATGAAATCACATTGTATCATTGCTCAAAATACCACCCACAAAGCAATCCCTGCGAAAGGATAATCCGGGACATTTCTGTTTATTTGAGAATTTTGGCCCATAAAAAACACAGCGATTGGGCAAATCACTACCAGCGTAGTGGAGATATTTTAAATGAAAGTGTAAGCCCTACTACCGGTTATAAGCCCATTGAGCTGATGAAGGGGAAGTTAATGGAAACACTTGAAGGGGAATTGCCACAGACACTAGAAACTAAAGATCCGAAAACACTAACGGAAGAAGAGATGTTAAAAGTTTTTGAAGGAATGTCGAAGAAGGCGCAGAAAAGGAAAAATTTAAACAAAAGAAGCGAAAGCACTGGTTGATCGAACTACGAGACTTAGTATTGGTACGGGATAAGAAAAAGTCTAGCATTCTGAATAAAAGGTATCATAGAATGGAAAATTTATTTAAAGGTCCATACCGGGTAATTAACATTTTTGGCTCAGATACATTTGAGTTACAAGAAATAAAGAATTCAAAGATCGTAGGAAGGTATCATACACAGTTGCTCAAGCCCTACAAATGTTTAGAGAATGAGAAGGGTGAAGAATGTACTGAAAATAATCAGGTTAGTTCTACTCGAAAAGAGGTAGCAACCCTATGAACAAGTAGTAAAGGTAATACACCCGATAAGTAAAGAAATAAGTAAATAACTAAATACATAATAATAATTATTTATCAGTAGGTATGTAAACAGATTTAATTGTTAGAACTTAAATTTGGGTGTTAGCGTATTTGTCTATACTACAATTTATTCGTGTGAGTGAAAGTGTATTGTGCGAGAGAATGCCTCTCGGAAAACCTGGTTTAAAAGGATTTTCACTTTCGAGAGAATGAACAACCCACAACGAAGGACAAGGGGAAATGACCCAAGTGTAAACACCGCCGGTTTGGTGGAACCCTTGCGAAGGAACAGGTATAACGAAGGGTTCCCTATAAACAAAACAAAAAAATGTGTACACTCAGAGGAAGTATTCTGGAAAAGAAAATTGTATCAAGTGCTGAAAATTTTATTCTTTTCCAGAACAGGGAATTTTAAACGGCAACTCTAGGCCGATCCCGAGCTAGCTAATTATTAATAATTTGAGTAATTAATTTTTAGTGAGGTTAAATTATGCTATGCACAAATATTTTACTTTTACTGCCGGCGTAGCTTAAGAAGGATGATTTAACGATATGTCTGTATTTAGGTAACTAATATTAGAGGAGTTATAAATTGTTTAATGTAAATAATATAGGCGCTATGTTAAAATACTGTCCACGACGAGATATGTTAGCTGCAGGATTAGTGTCTTCGAAGGCAAAAAGTTTAGCTTTACGATGTCTGTCTAGTAGCAGGGGCATTGTTCATACAGCGAGGGTGTCTAGCTATTGTGCCTTTGTACGATAATTCGCCGTGACCAGAGTGAGGGAGACAACAAGCTTAACGGTAGAATTAGGAAGAGCCGCGATTTATGTTAAAATTGGTCCAATGAGATCCCTGTAAATTTATATGAAATAGTGAGACGCGTTGAGTGGCGCTAAAAATGAACCAATAGGAAATGAAGCAGCCCAAGAAGCCTGCGACTATAAATAGATCTGCTAGGACCAAAATCAGGGGTCATTTTCTAAACTACAGGCAGGGAAAGATGCTGCTGGATATTTGAGAGATCTCGCGACAAAAGTGAATTAAGACAGTTTTCGCAACACACATAAGAATCGCTACGTGAAAAGAGATCTACTAACACACATAGGAATCGCTACGTGAAAAGAGATTTACTAAGTATATAAACTTCGCGTCATATCAGCGCCGTGTTTCAACAGCAGTGGACAGTGTTTTAACGTCGACAATATCAGTGTTGTGTACCACCAGAAATAACTAAATAAAAGAAACAGTAGTGTCGTCTTTTTGTAACTAAAGCACGTCTATTTTTCTCTCCTTTACCACACCCGAGATCTACGTTTCCTTTACCAAGGAAAAGTCCACGCTCTGATATATTTCAGCAATAACGTCAGCTAGCCGAGGATAAAAAAATGAAGAGAATCAGCATCCTTCGAACATCCAGAGTCTTCGCGGAGGCTCAGAAAGGTAAGCCGCGAGCTACGGACATTACAAATAACCAAAACAACTACGGATTAGGGAGTTACTGCCGCAACTTTCAGCAATGAATTTAAAAGCCCGCAGACCTGCCAAGAAACCAAAATTAACTGCTTCTATGACTGCAAAATGACTCAGGTGAGCAAAGGAGCACAAGGACAAAGACCTAAACTTCTGGAAATCGTTAAATATGAATATATTCATTGTAAAAATTCTTATTGACTTAAACTACACATTTGAATTGCATTATCATGAACCAAAGTTCACATTTGAAACAATTCACATAGACTTCCTTTTGTTTCAGATTTGTTTTAGTGATGAAAGCACTTTTGAAATTTTGGCAAACAGAGCTCAGTTTGTGCGAAGGCGCCTTGGTGAAATGTATCATCCAGATTGTGCTGCACAGACTGTGAAACATCCTACCAAATTCATGATGTGGTCAGTCAGAAATCGTAAAGGCACTGGACTTGTATACGTTGTTCAAAGGACAATTTGTCAGGATCAGTACAAGGAAGTGCTGAGGAGTAGGCTGCTGCCTCAAATAAGAGACTGATTCCCAAATGCAGAACCATTCAAATTTATGCAAGATGCCACACTACAAAATCAGTGATAACTTTTCTGAGAGAGCAGAACATCCATTTGTTGCCATGGCTGGGAAATTCAGCGGATATGAACCCCATTGAAAATGCCTGGAAGCTAGAGAAGAAAGAAGTGGCAAAGGAAGTGATTACTTCGAAAGCTAGGCTTATTGAAGAGATCATAGAGGTCTGGAATCACCATCTACATATTATATAAGAGACAATTCAGGCAGGTATAAATAGCATGCCAAGGCGAATTAAAGCATTAAAGCTGCCAAAGGTGACGATTAAGTACTAAACGTGTTATAAAATTGTAAACATTTGACAATAATTTTAGAAATATATCCATTTATCGCCATAAGCATGTATATCATACTTAAAATTCTTCATCAATGTTTAAGAAAATGTAAATTTTAAGTGAAGGTTAGTAAAAATAAAAACAAAATTAGTTGTATGTTTTGCCTCCTAACCCCATATTATATTGAAAACTCAAGGTGTGTCTGATAACATGGCCAGGTGCTGTACTTATATTTCTAATGCAGTTCTGCGTTCATCGGAGGAATGCACGAGATAACATGTTAGTTCAATGAAATGCACTTAATATGCACTCAATGGTATTTTCAATCAATCCACTATACCGAAGGAGAGCACTTCAGAGAATACATCTGAAGTAACAACTGTAGTTCCATCGGTCAAATACGAAAAGTGCATGGAAACTCTTATGTGCCTGAAGTCAATTAACCCAACTCCTGAAATGTTTACTTCTCGTGCGTGCGTGTGAGAGAGAAAGAGGCAGAGAGAGAGAGAAACCTAAAGCTTAATTAGAGACAAGTTTTATTGATAAGGGAAATTTATTTTGGTTAAAACAAGAAAGCTTTATAAAGTATCAAAATCGAACAAAATCGTGAACAATTTATTTTTAAGGTGTGCTAAAGCAAATCTGATTGAATGAACTAACTGGCATAGTGCTTGTCCAGATGGAAGCAACATCGCACTACTTCAGTATTATCAAAACCCGGAGTTTAGGGCATTATAAATTATTAAAATAGGAAAGCATTATAAACAAAATAACTAAAATAGGTAACTAAACGGCAATATAAAAAGCACATGCAAAGCTTCTTACTCATTACATTACTCATTCAATCAATTAGCGTATTTATGTTAAGACTGTGTCATACTTGATACACATTTTTAAGTTCTAACAAAATTCTAGTTTCACTAGAGAACAAAATGAAAATGTTTCTTGCAAGTTTATGTATTACAACGCCTTATTGGCTATTGTTTTCACATTACAACCAAACGTTTCTTTAAGTTTTCTGGAATGACGCTGAGCTTCCTGTGGGATAATACATTTTTCATTTGAGAAAATGACCTCTCAACTTCAACTGAGCTTATTGGTGCAAATCAACAAAACACAGCATTACAGAAGGGTCCATTTCAACTGCAATATAATTGTCACCTTGTAGAGATTTTTTAAATGTTTCTGTTTGTCGAGATCACAATTTTTGGAATTTGTCGAGATCACAATTTTTGGAAAACACTTTCTTTCACTTCCTCCATACTACGCCCCCTTAATTCCGTGACACACTCTAGTCGTTGCACTGTATCAATAAAAATTTTCGCTGACTTTATCAGAGGACACCCCTTTTCTTGAAGATGGCAGATCGCTTATAGCAGGAAACCGAACTCGGCCACAATGAAAGTTAACATAATTTTTCACTTCCGAAGATTCTAGCAGTTTCTTGGCTGCTACGATCGAAGACGCGACCACTTTCAGGACGTTGACCATCTAGTTATAACCGGGAAACTTGTAGTAGACTGGTGCTGAACTGGTGCTGAAATCCATGTCACCCATCTCGTTATGACAGGTTGAGCCAGTAAGGGTACATCTGGAGCAATGGCTTCAAATGTCTGAATCTTTGACAGGGGTTTCAGAGACAACTTCTTAATGCTGGAAATCAATTTGTCTACATCCGGAAACAAGCACGGTACCTCTTTGGACACCCCGTTTGCTACGCAGGTTACATGAAGCATGTTTGGAATTAGCACTCTTGGAGGGGGGAGCTTTCGGTCAAGGACCAATTAACCATTAGACATAACAACAGTGAACAAAGGAATTACAGAGAAAGAGAGCAAAAGGAGCAGGTGGGATTAGAGCTATAACTGGAGGTATTGAAATAAAGCTTCCGAGGAGTATGTAATAAGGAGTTGATGCTAACAGGAAAAGGAACGGATAAGGATTAAAGGGCACTGAGGAAGGTAGAACGTTGAAGCGTATACTGTGAAGAACTAAACAGTGCATGGTTAACGTCGGCATGTTCTGCAGGAATCATAGGAACAGATTAGAAAATCGGATACAATATGTGCACGATAGTGATGTTTCAGGTATCAACCATGACCAAGTCGCATTCTGATGATGGTGGTGATATGTCGACACGCGATATGGTAAATATTAAATCACGGCATTGTAGGTATGTCTTCCTGAATGGTTGCGTAATGTCTACTATTTGAAGCTTTTGTAAAAGATCATTCCGCACTTCGGCGCTAAAAAGTTAATAACTGTCTTGGAATTCTCCCTGTGTAATGCTCTGTTAAGCTTGCCGGTCAAGATCCCCATTGAAAGTTTTTCTGGCATGTTCTTTAAATTATAAAAAATGAACTTGCAGATCCTCAGCTGTAATGACACCACAAGATGAATATCGTGAAAATACTGATGCAGGTCAGCATTCCATAACAGTTCTAATCTCTGCAACAACTTTTGACATTCCCTAAAATTAAAATGTTGGGGAAAAGCCGGGTAACTTCATAGTTTAAGGCAACTCGGATGACTAAAAGTCCTACAGTGTAAGTTAAAAGCTTCCGCAGGTAGCTGATAGCGAGCATATTCAGAAGTGGAGGGGCAATAATACGCGTAACCAACTCCAGCGGCAGTTTTGGAGCCATCAGTATAGTTCTGAACTTAACCAGGCCAGGTGGTGCTCAAAAAGTGGGAGGCGGCGACTGTTATGAAAGAGGTAGTCCAGAAGGTAATGTATGGAAAGCTTCAAAAAGTGCGATTCATAGCTGTTTTGAAAATCATTAATAGAAAAGCCTTTTCAGAACAAGTGGAATACAAGCTCGTAAGGCGTGAAATCCGTGCAGGAGTAAGGGCGTATATCAGCAACTCTCATAGGAAAACTCTTCCGCAAAAGTCTGCAGTATCTCTAACATGGGATGTGTGCTCGCAGAGACGTGTAGTAAGTACCTCAGCAGCAGCTGACGTGGATAAATATAGCGAGGTGATTCCACTTCCTCCAACAAAAGCGCATTTGTAGGCGATGGCATCATTGCACCGAGACATGACCTAAGAGCCCGGAACTGGGCAGTGTCCAGCTTAGTCAAAGCATACTGCGGGGCATTTCCAAAGAAGATGCAGCCGTACTCCAGTACCGGTCGAATGAGAGAAGGGAATGAAAGAAGTAAGGTAGAAGGATCGGCATCCCAACAATTGTACGAAACAGAATGACATATGTTGAGAGACTTCCGTATCATGGCTAGGACGTAGTTTAGTATGGAGGCTCTATTAAAGTCGACTGTCGAAGTAAAACGAAATTTAGCCGATGCTTCAAGTGCGAAGGTATATGGATGTAGTCGAATAGTTTGGCACTGAAGTATTCCCCGCTTCCTGGTCAAAACGGCGACTGTAGATTTGACAGGGGAGAGATACCACCCACATTCAGAAATCCAAGAGGAAACTGCCGTGGCTGCGTTACTGAACCAACGTCGAGTGACCAAGAGGCTAGGAAACTCGGCATAGATATCGCCAACACAGAATGACTTCGAATGTGAGGACCAAACATGGTTTTAATGACCGCTGGATAGGCAGCATATAGGAGCGGATTAAAGATAGCACCCTGAAGAAAAGTGCCGGAGATCTCAAATTAGTTGATCTGTAGAAGAACCACCTTGGTACAGTGTGGCAACTTTCCAAGTATGAGGCAAAACATCTGATCACATCCTAGAAGAGTTAATGACGTGTCTCATCACACTTTCCACCCTGGCATATGAAAAGAAGGATGCATGTGCGTCGGCGGCAGAAGTTGAAGCAGACGACAACGGACGGTACACTCCCTGGTCCATGACTAGCGGCGCAGGGGCGACTGCTTACGAATATATCCGCTGAGTTGGTAACTATGCGGATAAGTACATGTGGTATTCTGAGCCACAGTCTTAGGGGACGCTTGCTGTTGATACACTGGTCATAGGTTGTCAGTTGCAATATACTAACCTTGATAATGTACACAGCAAAGTACGGAAATAGAAGTGGACGCTACCAGCAGCTGGGGGCCGACGCATTTACTGCAACGGGTTGCACTGCACATTGCGTCGAACGGTGGCCAAAACGTAAACAGTTCGCACAAACGAGCACTGGTGCATTGTGGGGTTCCACAGTACAGCTGTTACCAAAGATAGTCACGCAAGTTGGCAATAGCTGTGAGCGAAATGTAAGTTTGCATACTGGTATTGGAAGCCGTCATCTGGATTAGGAGGACTAGATTTGGTGACACTTTGCAAACAAATCACTGGAAATTCAGATTCTTTAAGGATGAAAATTTCCTCCTCGGACAAGGTATCTTCAACATTCCGGATAATTCCCTGCCGGTGAACCAGGAAACTCGGCATATAAGCCTCCAGTTGCCTGTCAGAGAAAGTCGGTAATGGTTCTAGTTTATTTGCGGCATTAGCCGAATGGAGCTCCATCTTCAGCCTGTTTCTTCTAGTGGAGACTATGCTGACTACCTCGGATTTGAAAGTTGGAGCAGAATTAAAGATGAGTTTACCTATTCACATAGGATGTAACTTACAAGTATTCTTATCCAGACCTTCAATGAAGGCATAATAAGGTCCAAGGGCAGTAGCGCCTTATCTATTGGTACAGGGTATCCATAAAAGAACTACGGTGTTTTAAAACATCACAGCGAGCAAGCGGCATTGTTAATTCAGATTAGATCATAACAATTAAATCTGTATCTCAAAAAGCTTTATGCACGCCGGTCCGATGCATGATCATGTCATTGGTCGTTGTATTTTTGCCTAAAGTAACATCAATGGTCATGTCTAACATGACATGTTAAGACCTGTATGTTTTCCCTCAATTAATTGATATTGAGGCTGAGGATTGTCCTGTCTACTTTCAGCAATATTTATTTCCGCCACACTACGGCTTGGATGTGCAGGAAGCACTCAATAACCGATTAGCAACCGATGGACTGGAAGGGTAGGGCCTATTACTTGGCCTCCTAGAAGTCTGTATTTCACTCCCTTGGACTTCTTCTATTGGGGACATGTAAACAACCCTGTTTATGCGGAGAAGATTCAAGACGAAAACCATCTAAAAGGATAATCGTTTCTGTGGCAATCATCACCTCAGATATGCTCGACAGGACGTGGCAAGAGGTCGATTACCGTTTGGATTTGTGCCGTGTCACAAATGGGCACATATTGAAATGCACTAAATTAAAAAAAAATTGACAATATTACCTTCGAAACCATCTATAAAACACTATCCTTAGTTTTTTATTTCATTAAAGCATTTAACTTCAAAACCCCATAGTTCTTTTATGGATACCCTGTATTACTCAGAAGCGTCGTTACTATCGGTGACAGTAAAGGGAAACGGAACTGAAGAAGCAGAACGCAGAAGTAGAACCATCAGCAATCTTGGCACGTATCATGTAATCCTGTAGGTAGAACATGGCTAATTTCTAAACCCATTTCTTCGTCTAATGGGGCAAATATGTCCTCAGTTGTTTTAAGACGCTTCACGGCCCGCATATATGATCTATGGGAGGAGAATTAGCTGCATCTGTAGCGTGGAGTTCTTTAGCAACGTCCCTTTGAACTGCTTAAGTAAACGTTCCGACTAACAAGTGCCCCGTTCTGCAACACGCGAAACTGCACGCTCGAATATTAAACGTTACTCTACGGAGACACTACTAGACATATTACCTGCTCAACTAGGATCGCCAAACGTCCCGGATTTTACGGGATTTGTGCTAAATGTCACGCGTCCCGGACAGTTCCTATCCGGGCGGCAATTGTCCCTATTTTTAATATGTTGAAACTTGAAAAAACAAAACGTTAATGTTTTCACCTCTGGAGTTGGTAAAATCGACTGCTATATTTATTTATACTGCAAACAGTAATTCCCGATAAGGTTTAGCCGGTTGTGGCAGTTGGTAGTGCTACAACTGACCCACTTACAACTGGTCCATTGTCTACAAATTTAGCGATTTTTGGAGATTGGCCAGCCTGGCGAATATGATCCCTACAGTACGTGAGATTTATGTTGAAACATGGACATTTTGACGCTACCTGACCGGTCCAGGGGGGTGCGCTAATGACAGTCCGAGTGCTGAGA
Source organism: Deroplatys truncata (assembly GCA_030765065.1). Classification (NCBI taxonomy): domain Eukaryota; kingdom Metazoa; phylum Arthropoda; class Insecta; order Mantodea; family Mantidae; genus Deroplatys; species Deroplatys truncata. Next base: position 544,342,567 of record CM060990.1, read on the forward strand.
AACCCTGTCACAGTCACCCTTCACTGCCCAGTCACTTAGTACCAGTTGTGCTTGTAATAGTGTTGTTGCCAGTTGCGCTTTTGGAAGTGAAATATGGAAAATATCCTAATATCTTCGGTCGTCCTTGCTTCGCTGGCTTTAGTATTGTTACAAAGGGATGTTGATTGTTCTCTTCTAAATTTCATGTTTCAACCTAACCCAATTTTAAATAGTAAGTTTCAATGGTAAAGATTTAGAGATTAGGCAGTTAAGGATTACCAACTGCTGTGTGGAATATAGTGCTATGTCTTTCTACTTTCCGTGTTTCAACTAAAGCAAATGCACAGTAATAATTAACAATTGCTATGCCGCTTACTTTTCCTTTTTGATTGATATCCATCAACAATGAAGGGTGTTTTTTAGAAGCTTGTGAAGTGAAAATGAACAAATGGTTATTTTGTTGGAAAACATAACGTAAATTAATAATGGAAATGGATAGGAATTAGAAACGCAGAGGTGATCATGTTAAAAAAAAAAAAAGGAGGTAAAAGGCAGTGTGTTTTCGTAAGGATTGGGAAAACTAAACTTAGTTTCGCGATTGGTTAGTATGCAATAGCAACAATAAGCACAAAGCATTTTGTATATATTGTCGTAAGTGTTTCTCAGTTGCACAATGGGGCGACGAAATCCGCATCTGTCCCTTATTTTGATTTCAGATATCTGGCAACCCCGTGTTCGACGGTCAGGTTGAGTCGTCGTTTAAATTCCATATATTTTTATTTTCAGTTTTAAATTTAATGGTTTTCATGATATTATCGTAATATTCACGCAAACTTGGCTCACTAATGTGCGGTCCATATCTGTTGACGTTTCGTGACAACCAATACGGAGTGACCGCGCGGTTGCCAAACTTCACTTCTCTTCGCTTCGTCAGAAGGCTACGCGTTTCCTATAAATGCCATCGCAATACTCACTTAAAAACTACAGGAATCAAGAATACACAATAATGGAAATGTAATATACAAATTAGAGAAATAAAACCCATACCTTTCTATGCGTCCTTTGTTATTCAAGTGACACAGCTAATGGCATATCCTTTTTCGCTTCCCTACACACGCGTGAAACAGTTGGTGTACCTAATAAGCACGCCTCAGCCGTAAGTTCTTGACATTTCGTGAAGTTAAGGTTTTTGCTGTTTTCTTCGTTGGCATTCATTTTATAGAAATTATACACACTGAAGACAACAACCTTAATCTTACTGCTATACCCACTGGGCTTACTAAGCGACATTTTCGAAAGAGTTAACTTTATAAACGTTATCACTGTAAGAACTGTGTAGCTACACCGCAGCTGAATTCACAAATTAGTCGCTTAATCTTTCATTAAGTCCGCGTAAAAAGTACACCAGCAGTATTTTTGTTTTGTCAAACAACAATATTCTAACCTTGAACTATCGTGTCAGTGGTGCAATGAATCCCATTGTTGATGATTCCTCGAGAATAAGATGACAGTTTTTGGCGATTCTTCCCTTCAAGGTCTCAGTCGGCTTATTCTTTATACGGTTTGTTGTTGTTGTTGTTGTTGTTGTTGTTGTGCATTCCAAGTAATGAGGTGTTGAATGTTGTAAAAAGCACAACTTGCTCTTCTCATGAAACGGATACGTGCTTGGTTCTAAGACTCGGCATTATGCGCATTGGTTTTCCAATGGTGTTACTCTGTGAAACAAAACCATACATGACGTTGTTTATTAAAAAAAAGTCATGTATGGTTTTGTAGAACTACGTCAGAGTGCTTTGAAAGTATTTTCATAGCGAGTTTGTAACTGTATCAGAAAACCTTGTGGGATAACTTTATGAATTTATTTAGGACATGGAGACTTAAACGTTATTAAGTGATAATTATGTCTAGGATATAACAATACATAAAATAACTACGGTAGCAATGGATTTATTACTATTACAAGCATAACTCTAACTAATAGTCTCCGTTTAAACATCACAAAAGATAACTATAAATTAATGGCGAACCATTGGGTGAAAAAATATGATTCTTTTTTGTACTTGTTCAGGAAAAGTCTCCTTTTATCCCAGCCACTTGTTGCTTTTCTGAAATATGAAATACGCATGCACGCACATGATATTGCAATTAAGAGTTTTACCAGCGGCGAGGTGTACTGTCCGTATGAGACAACGCCGAACTGCTACTGTTCGCTAGTGCCGTATTAGTGGACACGTCTCAAAAGTCAAGAGATTTGGACCGCATAATAGGTACAGATTCGCCGGTATACTTCTTCAAGAACTATCTTAATGAATGAATTTGCAGTTTCCATCAAGGGTTTCCAACATCAAGAAAAGCTTTACAAATGTCCAGTGCAAACTGTGATTTTCGACACGATGTTGCAATTGCCGATAGAGACATCAAATATGTTTCCCATTAGCCTTGGAAAGTTTATTTTTTTGTTTGGTTGTATTGATATGTTGAGGTAACGTAACTTCGCAGTTTACTGTGCAAAGGAACACTGCATTCACGCATGTTACTAGCTACCTTTCTGACCCTAGGCGCGGTTATAAGTGCTAGGGGGTGTAACCTCTCTATAGGAGGAGGGTAAGCCGACTAAGTAAGTAAGGAAGTACTAAGTAGCTACCTTGTACAACAACGTAGCGATGAGAACTGAAAGAATGTGAAGTTTAAAACACGCATGTAAATATTTGGCGATATAATTTTAGCTACCGCACTCATAGTTACTAATGAAGGAGGCATGAACCGATCGGAAGGCAAGTAAATAACCCGTGGTAATTAAAAACATTCCCTTTACAGTTTTACACGGCGACAATCATTGTTGCTATTAAAGGAAATATGAACTGACTAGGAGACAATAATTCACATTCCGTATGGTCATTCTCATTGTAACGGTTACAGAAATATCTTAAAATACACATGTAGATAAGTTTTGGTAATAAAGAACTAATCTAATCAAATAAAGACAACAAAAACATTTACTTCGCAAAATGGGCACTGATGTTTGTCAGAAAAAGGCAAAATAAATCTTGGACGTTCCAATGATTCATAGATTCACTTTTAAAATTAAGATAGAGCTAATACACTTAAAAAGCAATTTGAAAAAGTTTCGGGCTATCATCATCGAGTCTGTGTTCCCATCGTGTATGCAGCTCTTTAATGCAAGATTTACGAATTAGCGTTACACGAATCGCAGTACCCTAATGGTCGATAAGGACGCCATGCTATAATTTTTACAATGGTTTTAGGTGCAATAGCAGTTATAATCTTTACTTCGTTTACTCAATATGTTCTTGAAACCTTTCAATAAATAATGTACAACCTTCCTTTGTATTCTTAGAAAAGAATTTGTTTTCCCATTGATTGAAAGTAAACGCCCAGATTTAAGCAGAATTACTTCTCCACTTCAAATGCTAAGTCAACTAGACATTAGGAGATGCGTTAATTCTGAGAACATAACTGATGTACAAATTTAACTGCATAGAGCAATCATTTTACGACATATAATCGTACCATGGTAAGACTACGATTGTCGTACCCAGGCAATTTTGCTCTTTGCAGAGAAAGAGAGGGACAGATGCATAGTGGGAGGGATCGAGAGGAAGAGATCGAGGGGAAGGCAATGTACAGATTTGACAATATACAAGGGAGAAACGGATATTACTCCTACTAAGAGTTAAGACTTTCAAACTGATGTAATGATTATGATAGCCCTTAAAATGTCACTGCTTTCAGTCTAAAGCAAAAAACTCTGCTTACAAAAGATTACCAACTTCACACGCATTACTGTCATTCTTAATCTTATTTACGTCCTTCGAACCTTTATAGTCTCCTGCCCAACTTTCCTAAATAAAAACTTTGTAAGATTAAAAAATTGTCAATGGAATAGAAATCAACTACCGGAAAGTATTACTAGACCTCGGAATTGTAGACATGAAGTGACGCTTTAAGTACCTAAAATAAGTCACAACATTATTATATTAGGCACTCCATTTAGCCGTGTTGATTTACTACAGAGCAACGGATTTTCACAGTTGAGTATGGCTCTTACGAGAATTACATATTGTTTGAAATTAGTATAACAGTACGTTAACAACTCTTACTCGACATTTCTCCACATTTAGGTTGTCATGCCTTTGCTAAAATGATTTTTCTTCTGGCCCTAGATATTTCATTAGCATATCCCTTATCTATTGCCTAGCCTGTGTCAATAGCTTTGAGATTAGAGGGTAACCATTAATCATAAATTCTATCTACCTATTGGCTAGTCTGTGTCAAAATCTTGGAGATTGGAGAGTAACCATTAGCCATACTTCTGTCTACCTATTGGCTAGTCTGTGTCAAAAGCTTCGAGGTTAGAGAGTAATTACTTCTAATTGGCAACTCTGTCCATAGGTTTGAAACTAGAGAGAATAATAAAACTTGCCCTAAAGGTTTTAAACAAGAGGATTTCTGTGAAAAGAGTTACTGACACAAACCTTATAAAGTAGTGAATTTCATTTTCGGAACATTCTATTGGTTTATGGATTTTTTTCTGATGTAATGAATAAAACTCAACTGACACTACGTGTTTAAAGATCTACAGACTGATTTTCTACAACTTGGGCTTTTTTTTTTTTTTTTTTTTTTTTTTTGCAAAACCGCAGTAACAATTTTTCTTAAATTTGTTTTTATGGGCAAAATCCTTTAAGCGCCCAAAATGCTAATGTATATATTCTTCATCACACACTTCATTTTAATATAAAACAGAAATGTCAGAAAGAGTGACAGAATTGCAGGAGCATCACACATTTAGTCTTCACGGTATGAATCCTGAAGGAAACAAATGCACCGCTGAATATAATGGTTATGACCGTTTGGAAACTGCGATCCTCTTCATTGATGAAATATGCATTACATCTAGCTGGTCTTGCCGATATCCGTATCTAAAGGTGTTTGAGAAACTGTAACGTGACCTTGCGGGGGGGGGGGGGAAACAGCGAGCGAGAGAGAGAGAGAGAGAGGAATAGCGACAATTTTTGGCTATCTATTGTCACTGCCGAATATTCACAAAACATGATACACGTTACTAATCACTTGAAGTGTAACAATCACACGACTTCCTCTATCCATTACGGATTTATATGCATCCCCTTTAAACCTACGAATATTACACTACACATATAAAATGAATTTTTCTATCCACTTACATTAATAATGACAAATGTATGCCCAGAAATTGTTTCTAATTAAGCAACATGGACTTTAGTTACATGCAACTTACCGAAACAGCATTCAGATGTTTATATTAGAAGCTGGGTTTTGTTAGTAATGAGCTAGCCTATGTGGTACAAAAAAAAATGAGGATCGCACATTTTCAAAGATGTGCAATGCACCAAACTTCAACCTAGTAAAACTTACGCATTCAACACCGGAAACTCTTGCTAAGAAAACAAATAACTATGTGACACAAACCGCGTGTCTTAAAAAGTTCTAATTGTTTCATTTGTATAATGAGTTTCTTCTTTTATCTCTTTAGGTTTCCCACTTAAGTAACTTTCTACAGCACTTCAAGAAGACTTCAAGGGCCAGTTATAGGAAATTCAAGATACGCATGTTATTCCTCATTCCAATATATCATACGACATATATCAAAATAACGAAAAATTTCTTCATATAGTGTTGTTTGGAGTGAGGGAAACTTCGTGAAAATCCTCGTATTGCATCACGAAAAGACTTAAATACAAAGTTTGATATTCATCCCTGTTTTCGTTTGAGTTACTGTTTACAAACGCGTATACCGAGAGAAAAACATGACTTTAGGGGCTTCAAGGGAGTCCAAAACGTGCATTTCTGGTGAAATTCCGATATGGAGGTTTTGGATGGAATGCTTATCATAGGTAAGCGGCAGAGAAAATAAAATTGAATTAGGCACGTTAACAACATATGCGGGGCGGCGCCGTGATCGTGTGATTAGGCCGCTTGCCTCCCACCAAGGCAGCCCGGGTTCAATCCCAGGGAACCGCATGCGGGATTTGTAGGGGACAAAGCGGCTTCTGGGCTGTTTTCTCCAGTTTCGCCCACCATTCATTCCACCAACTGCTCCATCATCACCTTTCTTTTCATCCATTTCACCATCATTTCATATCATCTACTTCCTCGCTTTCATACCAGGGGTCGGACTGATCACCCGTCCTGGATATTCTTATCTGATCCAAATTGTCTGCTTCTCGACAGGCCTCTGACCCCAGGCACCCGCTTGTAAGTCCTACATAGGAGGCGGGTAAACAGAGAGAGAAGAAGAATAACGTGCAGGAATCAAAGAAATACCTTACACCAAAAAAATTAAAATGTACCATTGATTCTTCGATAACATTAACACTATTTTGGCACAGTTCCACGTCTAACTACAAAATAAGCAAGCTTTGTTTCTTATTGCTAATGTCAAGAAATTTCTGCACAATTCACTAAAGTCCCTTCTGTTCTGGTAAATAAAAATGTCCTATGCCGTCTCTCCCAGCTGATACAGCAAATAAGACATCTAAAATTACAGTTTTTAACAACGAGGGAGTTGTCATCCAAAAGTTTTTTGCCACTCTGCCATTCAAATCCAGGAAAACACAACTGTAGTCAAAAAGGCTTTCTAACGCCAAGATCGAGTTCTAATGAGAATTTAAATGGCCTTGGAATGTTATGCGCAAGCTTTGCAATACTTCTGGTTTCAGGCTACTTGCGAAGAACCTCACATTATAGGAAAATAGCAATCAATTCGCTTCATGAGGTCCCGATTTAATTTACACATTTTTACCACTATTTTATATTACCAAGAAACTAGATACACTACTGTAGATGAAGAGGTTTGTGACTATATTGAGCACAATACCATTTCCTGGAAAAATAACATATTCTTTGCGCAGGGAAGGAATGGCGTTAATCATGAAATCTGTTGAAGAGGGAATCTTAGAGCAAATGTTAAGTATGACTACAGAAATGATACATTTTGTTAAGTCTGGTGTTTCATAACCTTTATGACCAGGGCATATCATACTGTAACGGGTTGGTTATCTGAGGGTAAAGCATCGATGTGAGTGGTAAAGCTTCAAGACGAGTTTTTGCTTCTGGGGTGGGGGGACGATGAGCTAGGGCATGAATGACTTTAGGAAGATACGTTTTTGGTGTGTCAAACTAAACATCTTGCCGAAATTCTCAAAAGACATACTTCTTTAAATGCAGCAAGCGTGCAACGCAGAAGAGAAAATACTATATAAAGCACAAATAAAGCTGAAATATTAAAAAAAAAGTCTTGTTAGTGTTCATTAAAGTGGGTAAATTATTTTACTTTCCTTTACTTCCAAGGTTTTGGAAATCAGTTAACTCAAAACAGAAAAGTATATCTAAACAAGCTAAAACAGAAAACAATATCTAAACAGGCTAATAAGAGAATACCTAAATGCGTTGAAAACTTCTTTAGTAAATCATTCCACAGTTTGTGTGTTTTTATATTTTAAATCACTTCTCCTTTTGGTGCATGCAGTGAGATCAGCATACTGAGAAAAATGAGTTGTTAATTGAAAACAAATTTCTACACTTCAGTGTGTTTCTTTAGGATATGACGTAAGGATGTCACAATTACGATCCGGTCCCTAAAAACTTTTTTGCCGTGTTAAACTTCAAACTGAACAATTCGACATAGAAAGCAGAGAAATCTAAACTTGGGAGCAAACTGGTCCAAGTTGAATATGATTTGCACGTTGACCTATCAACCGCAAAGACCTATGTAACCCACCAAGCGCAGATTACACATGTTTTACTAAGCGAGTTTCAGGGAAACATTAAAAACCCAATACACACTTTCAGAACAAAAAAGTTGGGACTGCGGCGCGACATGCTGCTTGAACTTACAAGCTTGCATGTTATCATAGAACGTATCTACAAAGGATGTCCGACACATAATAAACGTTATTATTATTATTATTATTAATAATAATAATAGTTATTATAATATTAAAAATGTTGTACAGAACAACAGACACGTAAAGACACACTCAAATCCTGGACACACAGATTATTTAGGAAATGAGCACGAATACCATGACAATATGAACTTTAAGCGAGTTGTCATTCCACCTTCAAGCCCTAATGTGGAAACAGCTTGCATGTAACTGAAGGTTAAAATCCGGAGCATACCGTTTATTTAAATTTTCTTCGCAAGCCAGAAACCTAAAAAGTAGGTACAAAGGGAATATAATTATATTTTTTTCGGCTTTCAATTAATATATTACGTATTTAATTACAATGGTGAACGCCTTAGCAGCATTGTACGGCTGTGATATGTTCACGGTCTTCTAGATAATCTAAAGCATAGTTAAAGTGCTTGAAACCCACTTCTGCAATTTCGGCATGCATTCAAAATAGCTCGAAATTTAACGTGTTCATTTAAGAATCTATCTTGCGCATCATGTAATGTAGCCTATTAATTCCACGATGGTAAAGTTACATGAATTATATCAGCACACATTTACATCATAATCTTCAAAATGTAGATGATGGGTTTACGCTATTGCCACATAGGCTCCAAGCAAAGCAACACTGACGTCAGGATATTGCAGCACTGCACACCTTGAAGACGTATGTAGCGCTTCATTATGGGCAGTTTACATTTAATGCGCGTGCACTTACACGATTTACGGTCAGAAAATGGCCACATATTTACAGGGAAAATTTACAATGGACTTAAAATGAATCTTAAAAATAATGGAGCATTTGCTCTCTGCATTATATTCTGGCATAAAATAAACACAGATATGTGTACAGTACCTGAGCAAGATATGTTTCCGGTTCGACGCTTCCTTTTGCCATAAGTATGCACAGGAACGATGAGTTTGGGACGTGGGATAGCAAAATCTCCTTCTTGACTAGAATTTTCAGTCTTTCTCCAATTGTCACTCTGATGCTGAATGTCTGAAAAAGCATCCTCTTCATGGAACAATGAAGTGGATGTCACCGTGGAAGTGTGACTCCCAGGGGGAGATGGGTATCCATTCCCACTGTGTGGTTGATAGTCCTTGTCGTACTTGTTCGACACATCATCATTAGACTTGTAGAAATATTTGCTCAGTTCGTCCTGGCTAGCAAACGGTCGCTTGTTACAGAGTAGGGGGCGAGTACTGGGATGTGTCGGATAAGTCAAAGGGTATTCTCGTTCTTGCATCAGTTCGTGAGGTTGAAACTTTCTGGTCCAGCCGATACCCCGCCTATGTTCCCATACCTCACCATGGGGTTCAGTCCACCATTCCACGTCGACATTTCCAGCTGTGGAGTTCAGCCATCGCAAAGCTGTCTTAGGATCGCATTCTTCAGTACCATTTTCCACCGCCATTGCCCTCATGGACTTAGATCTCTTTAGAGATCTGTTAAAGCGCTTCTTGACATTGTTTTCGCTGTTCCAGTTTTCGCGACATTCCTGCCAGCTAGCCTCGTAGAGAAGGTCCATCATTCGACGGTTCTTATCACTATCGGGTAAAAGATCGGCCTCAACGGCTCGCCCAGGGTAATGTCTCATTTCTTTATCAACCACTGTGGTAACAATGGCGAGAAGATACCCACTAATAAATCTAACTTTCCAGATATAACTCACAGGTAACTTGGACTAACTACTTTACGTTCATTTCATCATATTTGTTTTTATCACATTGCTGGAGGAACCTTAGTGAGCTAATGACTAGTAAAGTTAAGCAATAACATCGTCGCATTTAGTGAAGCATCAGCTTGAGGAACAATTAAACGCATGGCTACTCAAGGCAATCTTCTTTGTTCACAGAAGAAAATGAACCCACTAAAAGCAGGGACGATGGTATGATGGTTTTCTACACTCCATACAACTGGCAGCTACCAAAACCCCATCGATATGCTTGTGGCACTAACACAGTATCTTGAAGCGAGGTAACGCTTTCACAACACTGTTGCAAAACATCGACACATTGTGTTTTCACTGCACCACTGCAACCTCCATGCCTACCGTCTACACTCCACGCTCCGGTATTAGCAACTGCACCAAAGCGTTTCGAGGTCTTCGTGAGATAGATGGGAGGGCAACAGAGGTAGGGGGAGTTCAGCTCGTTTAGAAAGTGGGAGAATCGTTACTGTTTCTTCTCAAGTGGCTATTTTGACCTTTATGAATCAGAAAGGATTTCCTTCTGTGCATTACGCTCTTTCTTGAAATCAAGAGATGAACTTCAAGCTTGATATATGAAGTGAGCTCATATATTTTGAAAAGGGAAGGATTTCATTTCGAATAGAAATCTTAAAAGATGATAAGTTTAATAGATATAGCCCGTCTTCGATTTTGAAGAGAGTCAACTAGAAAGAGAATAAAACAACGGATTATCAGTGGGCAAACACAGCAAAAGCAGCATTAAACGTACATAAATCATATTTGGGAGTAAAAGTGTCATTTGAATTACGCACTTAACATTGATGACAAATATGCGGACTGTCATTACATTAAGGATTATATACGAACTAAGCACTGCAGTCCAATATACAAATTAAAATACGACGCTTTTATCATAGTAATCATTCGGCCTACACAATTCGCTCCTAAGCCGCAATATACCTGACACACATTAAATATATTCAGAGGCTTCCCTGTATATTTTATCACCAGTTATAAAAGGTGAAGTCTTCAGTATGGTAGTAATTGCTTTTAGAAATACGTAACTATAAAATATGTGCATAAAAGCAATTCTTTACCGAGTTTAAGAATGTATATTACTCTATACATGCTTTTCCTTTATATAAACCACTCTCATATAGTCTTCCGATAATTTTGAAAAAGAAAGAAGACAGTTTTCAAAGTTCCCCAGTTTTCACATGGATAAAGATCAGATAATTGCCTAATAAGAAGCAATAAAAATCGAAAAAGTAATCGCCATAATGAAAATAGTTGGCCACTTCATAGAATATTTTCAAGAAAAAGCAAAAGGAAAAATAGAAACAATTACATAACTACCTTTCTGCAATAATAATTCAATACTTAAATTAACACATGTGCAGCCAAATTCTTTACGGAAACGTTTTTACATTGCGCATCCTAAGAGGGCGAAAACTAAGTAAAAAATGGTTCATAGCCTCGGGGAATGAAACCTCTAAATATAATATTCGAATTTTAATTGCTTTATTCTTCTAAAGTGATCTATTACGAAAGTATATATTTTATTCAAAACTAAATAGCAACACTTATATAACCGAAAATCGGTGGCGTGTTTCGGATCTCGAACCATAGTACCATTAGGCAACTGTATTGTGTTTGCGTATACATTTTCCCCTACATTCAACAGATTAATAAATTTAAGAATTGTTTTACACACTTATGCTCCATGGTCAATGTACTGTGTAAACACTATGTTCTGTTTAATAACGCTAACTGGACAAAAATAAAGTTTCGAAATAAGCGGAATGATTAAGTTGATATCCTTGAACACCTAGTAATGTCTATAATACAAAATAAAGGTTGTATAACCGTTTGCCTAAATTCCAGAATATTATTATTTCTAAATTTCTTTGAAAATGCTCCAAAAGAGTTGTCAGAATTAAACATGCTCTGTGTACATTAAAAATATGAGATAGAACTGAACTGTCTATAATAATTTAATATAAAAGCATTTAATTGCAACTTTCTATCACAAATGCGTCAGATTTAGAAGTAAAATTGTCAATATAGTACAGGATACATATTGTATGTCAGAAACCTTGAATGGGTACTCGCAAAAACGGGTTAACCATACATTTTTAAAAAAGTAACATAAGTTCTTTGAGCTGCTGCACAAACTTCAATACATCCTCTCCGAGTTCGGCTAAACCTTAAGAAAATCTGTGTGATGAGATACAAAGCTTGTGCTTTTATGACAATTTATTGAAAAACCTGCCACTTTATTTTGCCATGGCAAAATTAGGCGCACTTGGCACTTTGGAGGCCACACAGAGGGCGTAGTTGTGCAAGATAGCTGTAGTGGTATTTTATTCCTATGTATGCCAGAATCTATGAGCGATTTGTTTTCTTGGCATTTGCAAAGGTTGACTTTACTCTGCTCTGATAAAATTATGGTTAGCCCATTTTTGCGAGAACCCATTCAATTTCAAGTGCGAACTGCAAAAAGGTAAACAGTGATTCTATGGTAATGTGGGAATTTGGTGATGCGCGTAATTCAGCAAGCATTAGCCATGAAGGATGTGAACACCTTACTGAAAACATTTGAAGAAAGAATGCGAAACACTAACTCACCTTCCATCACATAAACGATACTCCCCACGTCGCCTTCCTTGATGATGAGACTTCCAGCGGCATATTCCACCGGATACATGCAGTCCACAATTTCCCTTATTTGTGTCATCTCCAGGTTCTTCATGAAGTCGTTGTCCAAGATGGCGGCTTTGATAAGCTCCCGAGATCTGTAACAACAAGCGTATTCGTCAAATTTGTTACTTGCCACACTTTTCATTAGAACAACTGAAACTACTGCATTTAAAAGTTCTCAGTAAGTTCTCTGCTTCCTTTTCAGGGATCAGTGCTCATTTAAAGGAATGCACAAATACTCATGGGTAAAGAAAGAAAGAAAGAAAGAAAGCAGAAAAAGAAGGGGAAAACTGATATTATTATCCCCAATGTACCAATAAATACCTAGTTAAAAAGTTCTTGGTATCACAATTTTGAAAGATATTGACTTAAATACCAATTTGGTATTTATCCGACTTTTCATTTTCGATTTTTGCTCTACACAGACACACACACACACGGATCTTTTTCTAAAAATGCTTTATTTGGGTTCAGAGGGCCTCAAAACAAATTTCCGGTGAAATCTCGACATGGAATTTTTGGGTGGAATGCAACACTTCTACTTATACAGGGTGGACCATTTAAATTGAGACTGCACAATATCTCCAAAACTAAGGGTTGTAGAAAGAAATGTCTTGAATAAAAGTCGCTTGATATCATGGGGAAAAGTAAATTCCATTAGTTATATTTTATTTGGAGGACGTTGTGATGGTCATTTTAGAGTCAATTAAATTTTTTTAAATGGGAACCTACCTTTTTATGTCGTTTACTCACTCCTCATAAAAAACTAAACAATATTTGTATAATGCACTATGTAATTTTTTTTTGCACCAACGTAAATAACAACGAAAATTTGAATGGCTCTGTACTAAGAGCGCAATGAATGGTTGGAACTAGTTTATATAGAGGGATTCTGGCGCAGTTTTTTGCGTTTATATGGGAAAGAATAGGGTAAACGAGGGTGGATGCTAGGCTGCGAGTGTCTTCAAGAAGGAAAATGCGTTTATATGGGAGAGATAGGGAATACGAGTGCTGATGCTAGGCTAGACAGGGGTTGAAGGAGGAAAATGTGTTTATATGGGAGAGTTAGGGAATGCGGGGGCCGATGCTAGGCTAGACAGTGACAGAAGGAGGGGAATGCGCGTTGTACGACAGAGCAAGAGAATACGCGGAGAGGTGCTAGGCTAGACAGATGCTGAAGGAGGGGGGATATAGGCTTATACGGGAGAGATTGGGAATACGAGGGAGGTGATAAGATAGACGAATGTTAAAGGTGGAATGTGTTTATATGGGAGGGATAGGGAATACGAGGGCTAATGCTTGGCTAGACAGGAGGGAAATGCGTTTATATGGGAGGGGTAGTAAAACCTCCGTTGCTATGCTAGGAGTTAGTTGAAGGAGGGGGAAATGCGTTTATATGGGAGAGGTAGGGAAAACGACGATAGGTGTTAGGAATTGTGTTTAAAAACTGTAATACAAAGAACCGCAGTATTCAAGAACTTTAACAGCAAACAGGTCTAAGTATAGATCATTTGTATGGTATTCGAGGAGGGATATTCAACGGAAAAAAAACCCTAAGTCAGTAGGGGTATATTGTGCGAGCCAGCACATTTAATATGCAGGAATGTAAATTAATATGCGAATTAGGCATCCGCCCTCCACCTGCCACGCCCCCTGGTACGTTTTTTGTTGCAGCTGAGGTCATAAATTTTGTGAAGTATAATGGAAAGGTTGACAGGTATGCAATTAAGGTTGTCCATCACCTGTCAAAATGAACAATGGTGTAATAAAATGATGCATTGTAACAAAAGAGCAGACGCTATTCTCCCCATTCCATTTCCCGCACGCGTGCACGGTAGGAAGGCCACAACTGGAGCAAACCCCTCACCCTGCTGCATTCTATTCTCTCACCAAACACGTGCAATATAACAAAAGACCACGCTGGTGTCGCGGTAACAAAAGAACTCTTGGAGCCTGTGTTATTATACAAGGCCTGCCTTTTGTTTGACGGTGGAAAAGAGAGAGACCCGTTCCCAAAAGGCAAGTTTCCATTCACTATAGCCGGCGACATGCTGGCACCGACTCTGACGGCGAGCAGTTCTGAGAGCAGCCGAGTCTTCACGAAGACCTACGCACATCTCCGAACATAGATATACACGATCGTAACATCTCTTAGCACTTCTCCCAAGCACACGAGCCGGCACGAAGACCTACGGTCAACGCCGAACATAGTTACACATGTTTATGCAACTAACACCTCTTTCAAACAGATATAAGAATGTGTTTAACATATATCATTACCTATATTAAACCACAGTGTATGCTTAGATATCCTTAGGTCTGTGTTCGAATCTTACTGCAGGCAAAAGTTTAACGTTTAATTGCTAATGAAAAAATGATACTTGGATAGGGTAAAACATTATTATATCATTACCGTGATTAAGGAAAGGCGTATCCAGACGTCCGAGTTCGAGTCTTAATGTAGTGAAACATTAATGCTTAATAACTATTAAAATTTAGGAACATAGGCGAGTAGGGTAAACCATGTTAATTTTTATATATCATTACGATGTTTAATGTAGGACATTCTTAGGTACCCACAAGTCCTAGTTCTAATCTTACCCTGCGAAACTCTAATGCTTAATACATATTAAACTATGGGAGTATGCACGACCAGATTAAAATGTATTTAACAAATATAATTATATTAAACCCTGGTATATCACTACCGTTTAATCGCTTATATCTACCACATAAAAAGAGAAAGAAGGATGCAATAAAAAGTAATTACATCATTGGAATGCGGTGCGTCATTGATACATTGTTCCAAGTTGACCGAGATCCTCGGGTTCGAATCCTAGGAGTGATTAAAAATTCATCTTCCAATAACTCCGGAAATAATTAAGATAAAGACGCCAAATAAGCTTTATTACGTTTTTAATCATTAGGTAGTTTCTTGTGAATGTATATGAGAGTACCTGGCGTCATGGGTTCGATCCTTAATGTTTAAAATCTCCATTATCTCAGAAACTAATAGAGATAGAGATGTGGACCAAAGCATGATTGATAGCTCCTATGGACAATTAATACTGCATACAATTGACAGTTAGTAGCCGTTAGTTCTAATCCAAATCTTTCAATGACTTCCTTAATTTTCCCCTATACTCTAAGATGTATCACTTAGGTTGATGTCATAACTGTATACACCTCTACACGAATACAGCGGAACAAGCAGCTACACACCCTCGTACAGAAACAGACACATGCAGGCATAAACAATCGCTCTCACTCCTACACACAGCAGATACGTGCGCACACATACACATACGCCTGCAAACTTACACGCATACACCGCTGCACGTTCACACATGCACGCACATACACATACGCCTACAAACATACACACATACATGAGTGCACTCGCACACACACAAAATCGCATAAACATACACGAACACCACGGAACAATAAGTAGGTACACACGCTTGTGCTATTCCTAACATTTCCTCCAAGCACACGAACCTGCACGAAGAGCTACGGACACACCCGAATATTAATATAAATAGTCAACACATTCTAAAATTTGCTGATTACCGAACCTTCATGAAAACGTGCGAACATAACCGAACGCCGGTTTAAACACATATTTCAATTTGAAAGATATCGCCATTTATCACCGTTTTATTATTAAAAGTTTAGTATATGGCTGTTCTAAAAAGGTCCGTGTTACCTCTATAATTAGGATACCTTCAGTCACTAGTCTTTATTGTGCTAATGAGTGTCGAGGTGTTTAGAAGAGGACAAAATAAGATTTTTGAACACTAATTTAAATGCTTGTGAAATACTTTTAAATATTGATGAAATTTGCACCCTAAAAAGACTAGAAACCTGTATACATTAACAGTATGAAGACCATTTGCTGTGTGGGAATAAAAACGATGAAGATAAAGGGACTTTCATGTAAAAAATAAAGAAAATTTGCATAACCTAACCATTGAAAAACTAACGTCATATGCAGGAACGAGGAGCTGGAGGAGGAATGTGCTGGAATTGCATGATAAAAATAATAAAAAAAGAATGAAGGTATGCTTTTGCATTATGTTGTATTCATTAAAAATCCTTACATTCCTAATGAAAAAAGAAATCCTTACATTACAATTATTAGTTTAAAATATAAGCTGCATTACATGAGTCAGAGGCTTGTATGTAAATACTTTACAATGAATTATCAAACAATACAATGAGGTTTGTGCACGGATATTTATACTAGCCTAAATTTTTTATTCTGAAGTTGACACTACCATTTACAGCTTCCTGCGGTTGATGCGAGCAATCTTTAACAAATATAGGAGCAAATTTAAGAAAATCGTTTCTCTTCAATAAAAGATAATTCTCTTTTTCATAATAAGAGTTTTGAAACTTTGAGTATATCATACAATGATGCAAATCTCGAGTTTCCAAAGTCCAAATTTATGTCATAGTAGGGATAACATTCACTATTAAGATAAAGCCACAAATTAGCTATGTTACAATCATCAAAAAGGGAACAGTCTCTAGATGCATAATTCAATCTTAAAGTCTGAGCACCCAAAATGACAAATCTCGCTTCTCCATTTTTGATGTGGTGGCGACATTCCAGGTGAATGATTTAGTTTGCGGCACAGCAGGCTAAGTATGCAGATCCATGGCCCTAAATGGGAGATTCAGCGGCTTCTCCGACTTGACAATCTTGAGGATTTCAACCTTTTCAGCATCAGAAAGTCGAATCACAGCCATTCTCCACTCGATTCGTACAAGTTTAACAGTGGCACTCTCTACACCCTGAGGCGCTACAATACAGATTTTAGAGTCCTTAGATCGAATCAGCACCAGCTCCGACTTGCTATTGAGTATGAGTTTTTGTTGTGGTCGTCAGCAAATCCCATAAGCATCGAAAGCGGTACTATAGCGTTGAAGGCTCCATTTTCTGCATGCACAATGTCCATGTCTTCTCCAGGATAGCACCATCCAGCATTCAGCAGACGATCAGATTCCATTGCGTTGAGAGCAGCATAGTTGCGTAAAGTTGATGCGATCCCGGGGTTTCTGGTTCGATCAATCGGCGAGCCGTTCATATCCAGTCGAAACTCCTCAAGCATGAATGCAATAGCCTTATTGGTAAGCTTTGCAGTAGTAGCTGCTCCATTAGGTTTAGTAATATTCCCCTCGATGTATAGATAACTTCCAATAGGTAGTGTATCTCAATCCTCAGCTTGACAAGGGATTCTAACCTCGTCATTAGCGTCCAGAGCTTATGTATTATACAGAACAAACACATGTTCCTCTTCTTTAGTGATCTTGTCGTCGAATTTCGGTGTCTCGCTAACATTGAAGATGACCATGATTATAGGATTCTGAAGCCCAATGACTGGAGGAACTGACGATTGCGCGGTTAACCCACTGTGTGTCAAAGACAGAGTATGATGCGGGCGTCGAATCATTCCATTATTATATCCTAGACGTCGCTGACTTCTAAAATCTATTGCCATTGCAACAGATGTGAAGTCTTGTGCTTATATCTTCGTTTCTAAAGTCAATGATATTACCGTTCTGGTCCACTTCACGAAGACGAATTTGCTCTATGACATTGGGGTTTATGATTGAAAGGTAAATTGGATTTTATGGTTCTTGAGAAATACGATATCCAGGCGGAACAGATGCGAAAAACTCATAGATCGAGTGTC
Source organism: Deroplatys truncata (assembly GCA_030765065.1). Taxonomy (NCBI): domain Eukaryota; kingdom Metazoa; phylum Arthropoda; class Insecta; order Mantodea; family Mantidae; genus Deroplatys; species Deroplatys truncata. The sequence continues at coordinate 544,360,600 of CM060990.1, forward strand.
CACTTTTACCGTCGTGAAAGAGTCTGTTGCAATGCTGTACTCGATTCGTATGATGATCACCTTAAATATATTCACCAGGAAATCATATTCAGCCAGATGATTAGCTGGAATAACCTTGTCACTGAAGCCCAAGAACGATCATTTGAAAAATCAACGGTTAAAGGACATTTAATTTCAGCCTTCATTGTGTTATTATTAGGTCTAATAAAGAAGATATTCTCATCCACCCCTAGCTTATCTCTGATGTATTCATTAATATCAGCAATCTCGTTAAGTTCCATCGGGTATATCAATAATCTTAATTTCATCATTGTGAATGTAATGAAATTGATTATTACGCTGATCAACACTAGGAATGGAATAGAAGGTTTCAAAATTCAATAGAGCAATCTCATAATGACCTTTGGATCTATCTGAAGAGGGGGATACAGGTATGTAGTAAGAACAGATTCGTTGCCACTGACAGCAATAGTGTAACTCATTGCAATAGAAATTGCAAGCACAAGTGACCGCAGATGACTGAGCTGAAACTCTGAAACCTGTTAGTGTTATACAGTACCTTAAACGCCTCTAAGGTACATTTCTATCTCTTTTGGAGGCTTCAAGCTTCCAAAGCTATCGAAATAAAATGACACGTTGCCCTCCTTTATAGAAACCCAATGAGTGCCTTCATTTTCTGAGTATCGAGAATAATTCTCTCTCTGTAACGAGGACTTGAAGGTAGTTGATCAATCATGTATACACCTCCAAAATGAGGAATCTTTTAGTCAGCTTTACTGTTTTATAAGCTTACATTTTTTAAGTGTAGCAGCTTTATCAGTTAAATAATTGCTTTATTAGAGAAGGATTGCAAGGGTAGACGTCCCTCACAAGTCGAGATCTATGTTACTCAATGCTTTTTCCGGGACAAGTATAGCCCTCTGCCGGAGTTTTTTTGAATTCCCTTTCATGCTCTCTCTGCTCTTCGTTTCGGTGTTCCTCGCCTTATTCTTCTTCACTCGAAGGCCCCTCCCTCTTTATTCAATTTGTCTGTTATGTCTCACCATTTCAGCCATATGCTTATCTGCAGCCTTTTTCTTATTTACGGCTGTTGCAATTTGTCATGCAGCTCCAGCTACAGCACCTAGAGTGCAATAATTGGTAACAGAGGTAGAAATCCTCCCCGTTTCTTCTTTTTGAATCCAGCACCAACAGACAGCTTTCCCTCAATTTCTTTGTTATGTCTCATGATTTCGGCAAGTTATCTGCAGCCTTTTTCTTATTTACAGTTGTAGCAATTTGTGCAGCACCTCCAGCGGAAAAATCTAGAGCTGCAATAATTGGTGTGAGAGGTAGAAATCCTCCTCGTTTCTTCTTCTTGGATCCAGCACCAACAGCTATCTTTCCCTTCATAATTGTTGTTACTAGTCGCGCTGCCAAGTTTTCAACTAATGTAGCATCAGATGATTGTACTCTTTTCCACGCCTTTTCAGCCAAGATCTTGTCTGCAATGTTTCTCGAACCATAGTCCTTGTGCTGGGCGTAGGCAATATCGTGAAGTTTGCACGCTTCGTCTAAGGGGTTGATTCCAGGGTCTCCTCTCTTTAATCTTTTTCTAGCCTTGCACCAGGTCCGCAGTATCTGTAACCAGGTAAATGTGCTTCAAATCGTAGTCGGTTAATGAGAGAGTTAATTATACCGGAACCTCTTGCGACCTTAGTCTCGTTAGCTCTCATGGTATACTAATTGATTTTATTGCTGCATTGTTCTGTTATACTTTGTCATTGCCTACGGGTATTAGCATACATACATTAAGCATGATTTATTTTAGTTGCTACGATGGAGCTTGTGAAGCAAGATTGCTCACGGCCTATTTAGGTGCTAGACTTTGAAAGCGGCTTTAGGAGCTATCGTCACAGAAAGCTGTTTCCTGTCAATACTAGAGCACTAATTCTAGCCAGCTCCGGCACGTAACCCGCTCACGCTAAAAAGTTAACCCACTCTCGCTAAAAGGTAACCCACTCTCGCTAAAAGGTAACCCACTCACGTTAAAAAAGTAACCCACTCACGCTAAAAAGGTAACCCACTCACGCTAAAAAGGTATCTCACTCCCGCTAAAAACGAAACCCACTCACGCTAACAAGTTAACCCACTCACGCTATAAAGGTAACCCACTCACGCTAAAAGTTAACCCACTCACGCTAAAAAGGTAACTCACTCACGCCAAAAACGTAACCCACTCTCGCTAAAAGGTAACACATTTTCGCTAAAAACGTGACCACTTTTCTCATGGATAACACAGGTAATTCAGATAGTATCACAATGAGGATAGATTCCATGGTTTGGAAGACGGAGTAGTTGAGCACGAATTTCACAGCCAATTCTGCTAGTGTCATGGACAGACAGATTTCAGAAGTTGAGTGCAACATAGATCTGTTAGCTGTTACAGAAAATTCAGTGGTATTGTTGGTATTTAGAGTGATCAGAGTAGTATCACAGGTATTCGTGTTAATTTTGATCAGCGATTGGTACCATAGCTATTAAGTTAATTTTCATGTGATTCGGGTAGTACGTTATTTAAATCATTTTAACAGGTAATTTAGATAGTATAACGGGTTACAACATCTTTATATACTTTATTTCTAAACCTTACAAACTTTTAGTATGTGAGACGGTAGGGGTTAAACAGTGAGGGTATATAAAAGTAGCATAAACTAGCGCATCTGCATGGTTGAATAGATATTATAACGTTTTAGTCAGCTTTACTGTTTTATAAGCTTACATTTTTTAAGTGTAGCAGCTTTATCAGTTAAATAATTGGTTTATTAGAAAAGGATTGCAAGGGTAGACGTCCCTCCCATTTATCTAGGCTTGAGACTAACACTAATATTTGCTCCTAATGGCAGGGTTACCGCCTCCCCTTCCATTCTCTTCTTTCTTCAACAGGTGTATGCTGGGTGCATACACAACACACGAGTAAACATCAATTTTTTAAGATTGTAGACTCACGGAGAAAATCTTCATCTTCGGGTTACATTCTCTTAAGCACTGTTTGTAATACTGTAATGTCCATATGCATATATAGTAATTCAATCCTCTGCAATAAATCTTTTGTCATCAAAATGAGTCAATGTGATTTTATTCACTTGCACGGTGGTAACAGCGTGCTCGCGTGACAGGATTAGATTCATGGGCGTTCAGATGATTTCACGGATTTTAAGACAATCCGTATACTGTCAAATGCAATGCACTGCTTAATAGCACTACGTTTTATACCTTTAATTTATCATCGAGCCTTGAATATCTAGTGCATACATCTTAGGTCCTAGACCAACAAAGCGCAGGATGATTTAGCTATTACCCTCATCTTTAAATTTCCCCAGCATCTTTTTATTCTGAGTAGAGTGGCATACATGGTTGACAAGGTCATCAGCAGTATCCAGATGCTCAAGAAAACGTAGCTTGTCCTGGTACACATCTTCAGTTGTTACACGATGAATGAATGACTAAGTATCCATATACATAAGCTTCAGGTTTTCAGCTCCGTAATATGGCAATAACACGTCATAATGATAGTGATACATTAATGTCTTGGAAATGCCCAACAAACTCATACCAATGTATATACACTTGATGAATAATATCTGACGGGAGGCCATATGTACAGCAGCTAGATTAGCAGTATGTATTGTCCTATCGATAAACGTAGACTTGGCGATCAACTTCTCAAGAGTCTTCTCATTTGTCACCAGTCGTATATCCATACAGTTACGCAGATTCTCCATAGTTTTTCCAAACATGGCATTGTTGAAGAGTTTGTAGAGATCCTTCTTGAAATCATTTGCAGCTTGTTGCCGTAGTCTGTTGTTAAATTCAACATAAGGTTTTAACCACCGAGACTGTCGGAATTTTAGCACACGATGGATTTTTGTTACCCGTAGCCAATGATTAAGAGCTTGCTTCAAAGTCATGTAATGTATTACATACTTCTTTCGGGATCCAGATGAGGTATCAGTTTCTTTGTACTCGAGTCCTTAGGCTTCATACATTCAGGCAGGGAAGGTAGATTGTTGTGTATATCATGAAGTTCTGCAGGATACTCGATGTGAACTTCTAATATGTACCCCTGAGGATCATTTTCTTGTAGTGTTTCTAAGTCAATTTCTTCAGGCGAAACGCAGACAAATCCACCATAAGGGAGGGCGTGGCATATTGCCCAACCATATTGGTTATTGGCGTCCTCATATGTAATAAATTGTGGTGGTCTCGACGGATCATACTTATTAGCCTCTGCATACCGATGGAAAACTTGACATAAACCTCCTCTTATACCTGATTCCACCATGAGTAGATTATCATAATTTTGTAACAGTTCCAGCTTAATTCCTGTATACAGTAACATAGCATCCCATGTAAGTCCTGGAGAGGCGAAATAATGTGCTGGATCAACTTTGTGTGTTTTGAGGGTTTGCTCTCTGAATGTCTCAAAGACATCTGCTAGAAGAAGTACATCAGAGACTATGTAGAGGTCGCTGTACTCGCCCAGGTTTCTTACATTAAACAGCTCCTATGCATTTCTAGCAATATTGTAGTCAGCATCTCTAATTTATTCTTCATTTAATCTATTGTAGGAGCCCTTAGAAGGCAATCAGGTGTCGTCCAAAGCATCCCAAGAAGTGACATAATCATGGGAAAATACTCCATTACGAGTCATCAACTTCAACTCGTCTTCTCCCAAGTGTTTCAGCGTCTCAGAGTACGATTTTAGATTTTCACCAGCTTATCCAAGCTTGTACTTAGGAACCGAAAGTTATCCACAAGCCGAAGCTTTATATCTCCTAAATACTTGGTGAATGAGATATAGCTTTCTTCAGATCTATGAATTACCTCCACTCGCTCACTTGTACAGCCCAGCTCCTTGACAATGAAATGGGAGTCATACCCACCGAGGTTGTGCATGAAGACTGGAATACATTTAGGTGTTTTGCAAGATAAATTACATTCATTATATAGACTTCCACGATATTCACCACTGATGTGATCATGGTCGTGTATTTTGTAGTTCTCTTCTGTAAAGGGTTTTGCACACAAGTAGCATGACGTAGAACACTCAAACTACTTTTGCTGTTGGGGCATAAGTTTCAGAGGCTTCGTAGATTTGTATGTGTTGTCAATGTTCTTTGCAAGGGATGACAGGTATTCGATAAAACCCTAAGCAGCATTAACACCACGATATACATAGGGTGGTTTAGGAAGAATAGTTTCAATGTGTCCAACACAGGATGATGGCTTAACGTAAACACAGAAGCTCATAGGTATATGCTCTTGATAAAGGGTTGTAAAGGAAATATAAGAATTGAGTATACACCTAAGACACGATGCGAGGATGCTTTCAAAGTCTGCGTAGATGACATAAGGCAGTTTCAGCATCCATTCAATATTTTTAAACTGTACAACGGATTTCTCCTTGGTGGGTATAACTACCCTTGCAACACCATGTTGAATACAGATGGCTGCTTGTTCTTGTAGTTTTTCCAACCCACTTTGTCCATATCGATCATCAAAATGTGTAAAACAGCGCTTGCCGGTAAAAATACGTTGTTTACATTTAGTTTTCTGACATCGAATGAGTTCCTCAAAATTCTTTATATATATACGTAGTGATGTTTTCCACTACTGTCCCTCAATGGTAGCAGGTCACGGTGTTCAGGTAGTTCAATGTCAGCAACCTTTATTGGATACACTTCATGCTACTCATCCAGCCCGAAAATGTTAATAGAGATCTTTTAAGCTTCTCAAATTTAGGTATTTGAGAAAGTGGAGTAGGGTAAGAAACACCGCTGAAGTCGTACTTATTTTGAATCTGTTCACACGTTGTGCATCCTTCTCGACGAATTTAGCTAATACGGAATACATGAAGCATTCCTCGTCTGTATAGTTCTGGATGTTTACGCAGGCCTTTATTGCTTCAACAGTCGGAGGTAGTGGTATGTAGCTACTTCCCCGTAACGGGTTGTATTTGTTGATACGAAGTCGAACCCCTTCCACTGCAAGCTGGGCCCTGATGCTACCGTTAAGCTGCGACTCCTCCATTTCAGTAACCAATTTCTTGTATTTCTCTTCCAACGTTGAGTCGAGATCCGTTTCTAGAAACACAAGCTGATTCCGTGTTTTAAATGTTTTGTCACAGGTTTCCCCGATACTGTTTACAAATCGGCACTCAGCTGGCAGATTAATTTTGACGCTCTTGTGAATACTAAGCTCCTTATGTACAGCCTGGATTATCCGTTGTTTTGTCTCATGTAGATACATATTCAGGTCCTTGGATGAATCACATTGTATAAAATACGATTTCAATCGTCCTTCGAACGATGTCTCGTATTCTTTCATATCACAGTCCTTCATTGTTGATCATAACTGATGTTTAGTAGGCTCCAATCTGCTTTTCTTCTGAGGACTGCTTATTTCACATGCATCTTCATGCCACTGTCCCTTATTAGCATCATTGAAGGTTACATTAAAATGTATGCATTTGAAGCGCTTCTTGCAGCTCATCTGATGCCTTCTTTTGTCATAACCTCGGAGGAATTTCTTCCCACATTTACTACAAAAGTATCCTGATGCAGTAGGAATTATATCTTTATACGCAGAATTATTCATCCTTATTCTTGATGTAATTACGTATTAATCCCTGCTCAAGGAAATGTAGACCTTTTCATTTTGATAAGGCGTTAGAAGGCTGATTATTCTCGGAGAGAACACGATGTTAACACATCTAGACTCATTAGCACAATAAAGACTTGTGACTGAAGGTATCCTAATTATAGATGTGACACGGACCTTTTTACAACAACCATACACTGAATTTTTAATAAAACGATGATTAATGTCGATATATCTGATATTGAAATACATGTTTAAACCGGTGTTCGGGCATGTTCGCACGTTTTCGTGAAGGTTCGGGTGCTCAGGGCAGGTTTTAGAACGTGTTGAGTACTTACATCAATGTTCGGGCGTGTCCGTAACTCTTCGTGCAGGTTCGCGTGCTTGGAAGAAGTATTAGGGATGTTACAAGCGTGTGCAGCTACCTGTTGTTCCGTGGTGTTCGTGTATGTTTATGCGATTGTGTGTGAGTGTGTGCGTGCACTGGTGTATGCGTGTAATTTTGTAGGCGTATGTGTATGTGTGAGTGCACTCATGTATGCGTGTATGTTTGTAGGCTTATGTATGTGTGTATGCGTGTATGTGCGAGCGTGCAGAGGTGTATGCGTATGTGTATGTGTGCGCACGTATCTGCTGTGTGTAGGAGTGAGAGCGATTGTTTATGCGCGTATGTGTCTGTTTCTGTACGAGGATGTGTAGCTGCCTGTTCCGCTGTGTTCGTGTAGAGCTGTATACAATTATGACATCAACCTAAGTGATACAACTTAGAGTATAGGGGAAAATTAAGGAAGTCATTGGAAGATCGGGATTCGAGCTAAGGACTACTGTCAATTATATGCAGTATTAATTGTCTATCATAGGAGCTATCAATCATGCTTTGGTCCACACCTCTATCTGTTAATTTCTGAGATAATGGAGATTTTAAAAATTAAGGATCAAACCCAGAAAGTCATGTACCCTAATATACATTCACAAGAAACTACCTAATGATATAAACGTAAAAGGTTTATTTGATGTCTTTATCTTAATTACTTCCGGAGTTATTGGAAGATGAATTTGCAATCACTCCTAGGATTCGAACCCGAGCATCCCGGTCAACTTGGAACAATGCATCAATGACTCGCGGCTTTCCAATGATGTAATTACTTTTTATTGCATCGTTCTATCTCTTTTTATTTGGTAGATATAAGCCATTAAACAGTGGTGATACACCAGGGTTTAATATAATATTTGTTAAATACATTTTAATCTGGCCGTGCATACTCCCATAGTTTAATATGTATTAAGCATTAGAGTTTCGCAGGGTAAGATTAGAACTAGGACTTGTGGGTACCTAAGAATATCCTACGTTAAACATCGTAATGATATATAAAAATTTACATGATTTACCATACTCGCCTATGTTCCTAAATTTTATAAGTTATTAAGCACTAATGTTTCACTACAGTAAGACTCGAACTCAGACCTCTGGATACCCCTTTCATTAATCAGGGTAATTATATAATAATGGTTTACGCTATCCAAGTATCATTCTTTCATTAGTAATTAAACATTAAGCTTTTGCCTGCAGTAAGATTCGAACACAGACTTAGGGATATCTGAGTATACACTGTGGTTTAATATAGGTAATGATATATGTTAAACACATTTTTACATCTCTGTTTGTAAGATGTGTTAGATGCAAAAACAGAGAGTTAAACATGTGTAACTATGTTCGGCGATGCCGTAGGTCTTCGTGCAGGCTCGTGTGCTTGGTAGAAGTGTTAGAGATGTTACGATCGTGTATATCTATGTTCGGAGATGTCCGTAGGTCTTCGTGAAGGCTCGGCTGCTCTCAGAACTGCTCGCCGGCAGAGTCGGTGCCAGCATGTCGCCGGCTATAGTGAATGGAAACTTGCCTCGTGGGAACGGGTCTCTCTCTTTTCCACCGTCAAACAAAAGACAGGCCTGGTAAAATAACACAAGCTCCAAGAGTTCTTTTGTTACCGCGGCACCAGTCTGGTGTTTTGTTATATTACACGTGTTTGGAGAGAGAATAGAATGCAGCGGGGTGAGGGGGTTGCTACAGGTGTGGCCATCCTAACGTCCACGTGTGCGGAAAATGGAATGGGGAGAATAGCGTGTGCTGTTTTGTTACAAAGCATAATTTATTACACCATTGTTCATTTTGACAGGAAAAGGCACGGTCTTTGTTATATTGCTGTTGCGCATGTTTGGAGAGAGAATAGAATGCAGCAGGGGAGGGGGTTGCTACAGGTTGGCCTTCCTAACGTGTACGTGTGCGGGAAATGGAATGGGGAAAATAGCATCTGCTCTTTTGTTACAAAGCATAATTTATTACACCAATGTTCATTTTGACAGGTGATGCACAACCTTAACTGCATACCTGTCAACCTTTCCATTATACTTCACAAAATTTATGACCTCAGCTGAACCCAAAAAGGTACCGGGGCGTGGCAGGTGGAAGGCGAAGGCCTAATTAGCATATTTATTGCACATTCCTGCATATTAAGTGTGCTGGCTCGCACAATATACTCCTACTGACTTAAGGGTTTTTTCCACTAAAGACCCCTCCTCGAGTACTATAAAAATGATCTATACTTAGACCATTTTGTTGTTAAGGTTCTTGAATACTGCGGTTTTTTGTATTACAGTTTTTTAACCACAATTCCTAACACCTATCATCGCTTTCCCTACCTCTCCCATATAAACGCATTTCCCCTCCTACAACTAACTCCTAGCATAGCAATGGAGGTTTTACTATCCCTCAGATACAAACGCATTTCCCTCCTTCAACCCCTGTCTAGGCAAACATTAGCCACCGTATTCTCTATCTCTCCCATATAAACACATTCCAGCTTTAACATTCGTCTTTCTTAGCACCTCCCTCGTATTCCATATCTCTCCCGTATAAGCCTATATCCCCCCTCCTTCAGCATCTGTCTAGCTTAGGACCTCTCCGCGTATTCTCTAGCTCTCTCGTACAACTCGCATTCCCCTCCTTCTATCACGGTATAGGCTAGCATCGGCTTCCGTATTCCCCATCTTTCCCATATAAGCGCATTTTCTTCCAACCTCTGCCTAGCCTAGCATCAGCACTCGTATTCCCTATCTCTTCCATATAAGCGCATTTTCCTCCTTGAAGACTCTTTCAGCCTAGCATCCACCCTCGTTTTCCCTATCCTTTCCCATATAAACGCAAAAAACTGCGCCAGAACCCCTCTATATAAACTACTGTTGGACCATCCATGGATGGTCATTTGAGGGTCAAGTTACGTTTCGTAATTGGGAACCAACATTTTTTTTTTTCTTTCCTTATTCCTCATCACAAAATAACATATTTTTATAAACCATTGTCTAATGAGAAAACAACATCCAAAATGTAGGTTCGCGTTTAAAAAAATTAAATTGTCCCTAAAATGACCATCATAACGTCCTGCAAATAAAACATGGCTAATGGCATTTACCTTCCCCCATAATATCAAGCAATTTTTATTGAAGACATTTCTTTTTACAACGCTTAGTTTTGGAGATATTGTACAGTCTACATTTAAATGGTCCACCCTGTATACGTAGTAGAGAAGTAAAAAAGGTAAATTGGGCTTTATTTCCCCAGGAAAAAAGAGAGAGCTATCTCTTAAGTTTGATAAAAATTGAGATACGACTTATTTTTCATTTGTAAAAGTTGTTAATTTGTTCTGAAAGAGACGATACCTGTACCTCTTAAAATGAGTGAGCCATACATTTATTATGTGGATAAATTCGTGAAACCAATTATATGTTACTAATATGCTTAATTCAGTCTCTTCAACTTCTATAATAATCCACTTACTGTACCGCACATGATTCTGGATTATCATCAGCATCACCATACGAGTGCAAGCCGAGATTGTGAAGTTCTGGACAACATGCGTGACGCCATCAGCAATCCAGTGTTTAAATAAATAATACTATATTACCTAAGCAAATTAAGATATACTTCAAATTATGTTTGACTAATGCATATTTGCAATGTAATTTATTATAGCGGTGTGTATCCTTATGGAGTCACGATATGACAAGCGAGTTCAAGGACTTAAAATAAATTCAAATAAAATAAACTAACTTCTAGTGAGTTCGTTTTCCCTCTTATGTTGTTCCACCTTTTCGTAATTGAAACGTTTTCAAAGAGCCGTCTGCCTCTCCCCGCATCCTCCACTTCAGATTCCAATAGAGTGCTACAACCAATGCTTCACAGATGAACACGGATACCCCGGAGTATAGATACAGCAATGGAACATTCCCAGGTGGCGCTCCTTTGTAAGCTCTACCATTTCCATGCCGGGATGGCTATTACTTGGATTTTCATGACAGATCACATATTTTTTGGTAAGACTGATATGCTGGTTATGAAAAAACTGATCGAATTATAGTAACTTGATATGGTAATTTCTTTCTGATATAGGGCATATTTTAGTAAGTGATCATATTCGTCATATTTTCACTCTTTCAAGAAGTAAAGAACTTTTCTCATGCAATTTCTTTCTTCAGTGCTCATTTGAGTTGCTAAATATCCCAGGATTACAAATCACGTTTTGTTACCTGGAAAATGGCAATCCACCTTCCTCTCCTATTTCGTTTGAATTCACAATATAGACTTTACCCTTACGTATCGTGAGTTTATGTAGCCTATTGTTACACTATAGGCAGGTGGCTATTTAAGCCTGTCCTTTATAATTTGGGCACAATATTGCAGACACTTTCTCATGGTGTTATAGAATCTTGCTGAAGACGGGGTGTGTGTGTGTATGTATGTATGTATGTGTGTGTGTGTGTGTATGTAGTATAGTTCTGCAAAAATGCCAACGTGAAGCAAAGCATTCGAGTAAAATTACAACAGTTCGTGTCTCGATAAGGTGAGAAAGTGTTTTCGACTGATGAAAATACTGCATTGTAAACTATGTGGCATAAGCGATAGAAAAATCGATGGGTATCATACATTGTGTTCCACTTCAATGATTTTGTTGGGTGAAAAGTTCTCTCTTGATCATTTTGAATTAGATTCAAATGACAATGTCCATTTTAAACTGCTCCTCTTATATCAGCTGAAGTAGAAAGAACATTTTTTTAAGTATAAGGCTTTGTCGGTTGACATTAGGAAAATTTTTTATTTGAAAATTTTCACATGGTGTTAATTATACATTGCAACTCAGGGCTCATAGAGCGGAGTAAAAAGATGTAAAAAATCACAGCATACGTTAAACACGTACTGATCATTTTAATACAATAAAAAAGCACACAACAAATTCAAATCCCATAGATGAGCTTCCTTTTCATGTGCATTTTATTGTTAAATAAACATTCATTGTTGTATACTCACTAATTTATTTTACAACTGAAATTTTATCTCATTAGGTCCTATTGTTTATATTATTGTGCATATTTTTGTACATTTTAGGTCATATCAGCATATTTAATGTTGCATATTATGGTGATTTTAGGTCGCAACAGTGCTATGCTTAGTTATTACAAATATTTGAGAATGTAATAAAATAAATTAGACGATTTCAAATTTCAGAATGAAGTAACTAACTTTAGCGAAAGCTACAATATGTTGTTGAAAACAAAACAGAAACAAATATAAATATATTGTCAACACACCCAGTTATTTTTAATATTGTTTAACCCATTCTTACAGCATACGATACCACAGACGAAGTCTTGAATGAAAAAAAGTTACCTAAAATTAAAACTGTTTGCTTGAAAATAAGTTTAAATTAGTACGCGGCTAAACGAATTAACTCGTTTGCATTTATCTATCTGAAAAATTAAAAAGGAAACTAAATTCAAATGTATATTAACAATATTAGCTGAAATGTTTGCTTTAATCGTGCCATGAATTTCACAAGAATCCAGATGGCATGGCTTTAGTAATTATCAAGTTATTGCTTTAATAAAAAGCAGTGGTATAATCATAAGTAATGGTAACTTTTATTCACCAGGAGTAAAAATAATTTCCATAATGAATTTTAGCACCAAGGCCACAATAGGTAGGTAGGTAGGTAGGTAGGTACGCTTATGTTACTAGGGCATAACTAACGGATATAAAAACCAGCAAAGAAATACGCATAAAAGAAATGTTAGTAGTGCAAGTCTGTATATTCCGAAATGCATTTATACGTCATTAGAATGAATGTGCACTTCTAATGTGATTTATAATGGGTTAAACATGAGCTAAATAAGAAAACTTGTATGATAACATATTATTGACATTCAAATATTAGTATATTAATTGCTCCATTTAGCAGATCATACTTCATTTTCTTCAGAGTAAGCTGTCCTTGTCCCTTATAAACCTCCCAGGACAAAATAGATGAATATATCCCTCGGTTCGCACACCAAGGATTATTTTTCCACCCTAGCGTATTTTTCTTCTGGAGCAAAACAAATACTTACTACAAGGAATATGTATTAGCCATCCTGAAAAAATCAGTTTCTAGTCAGTTCATGTACAAGTTCGAGTATCGCCTAATACGCATGCGCTGATTTTGAATCTGTGTGCGATAGCTATATGCACTGCTTCTGAAAGTTAATTTCTGGTATCATAAGTTTGTTGGAACGCATTACTGCAGAATGCGGATGCGGTCAGTCAGCTGGATTCCTTTACTGTGTCTGTTCAAGCTACCAAAAGCATTTACTGAAACGAGGCTATTGCCCTATCATGCACCCCCAGTTTAGGAACCAAGGAGCACTATCTGGGCACATCGACGCTGCGAGCGGGTTTGAAGTCGAGTCATATTGCTGTTTTGCATTTTTTTTTTTTTTTGCGAAGATAAAGACATTCCAACATTCGGTGCAACTTACATATTTGTTTTTCATTTCTTTTTAATTTGTTTTAATTGTGTCACTTCTATGTCCGCCTTTGGCTTCAAAGACTACTAATGGTGTAAATCGAAAATATGTCACCTTTGAGCTTTTCTACTGCATCACATTCTCGTGCTTTCCAGATACTAGGGAGGGTAATGAATGCTGTTAACTTTAGAAAACTTATTACTATCAGCCCGGAATCGAATCGGAGACAACTGTGTTGAGAAGGAGAGAAATTACCTTCGGATCATAGAAATAATCACGTGTTATTAAATGCTGAAATATGTACTAAATTAATGTGATGTCGATAATATCTATTTTACGTTTTGACATATGTTCTTCCACAATTACCGCGTGTAGGCTGAAGTAGAAGAATTGAATGAGATGTTCCATAATGAACCAGCATGGCTATCAAGGAGAATCGAATACTGGAGATACACTTCAAAGGCAATGTTACAAGTGCTTGTAATTAACGGACCTCATGCTTATTGTCGTCCGTGCCTTGTAAATGTCATGTAACATTTCAATGCGCAGGCAAATACAGTTTGTTGCAGTTTTCCACTTTAAAGCAGGGTTTTCTCAACCTTGATTTGTCTTACACATTTCACATAATTTTCATACTTTTATACTATACGCGATATTACATTATTAATTAGAAAATTACGGATAAATTGTAAAAAAAGATCATACTTAACGCTTAGCTTTAAATGCTATAAGCCAGTTTGCCTCATTGGGATTACATTACCAATGTGTCAATCTTTTTATGCTTTCAGAATTATAATTTACGTAACGTGTGCATAAAACTTTTAATTAATTAGCATAATAAAATCAAAGAATTCTTCAAAGAACCATTTGATATATCTGCTGAAACGTTACCAAGCTTATAATTGTAACAAATCAAAGTTTCCAAAATGAATAAATTTCACCTATGAATACACTGAGCGGATGGGACATTAGTGCCGTCCATGACACGATACTTTTGATGCTCCGTGGTATCCAGATAAATATTCCAGGCCTTTTCGATACTTCTAAATTCGCACTTCTCTTTCAGACACCATGTCCTGACACTTGCTGCGTTTCAGCTTATCTAGAAAAGCCAGAAAAGAGTCGAAAGCGGAGGGGGTTTCTAATTATTACTGTAAGCACATTGTAATGTGGCAAAGCAGGACAAAGTTACGACCGATTCCTGAAATGTGTCGACTAAGAAAGAAACAGGCACATATTTTCAAGAGAAACTATTATCACCTGACAGTAGTGGAAAACAAATCTTTTCCCAAGTTACAGAACCTGGCCAAATATTCTCGTGCTTTCAGAAACATTTTCACATTGCCAGAATAATTTATACTAATATTAAATAATTAATGCTAATTGGATTTAATATTAAATAAGAGAGAATATATGTATGTATGTATGTATGTATGTATGTATGTATGTATGTACCTATAGATAGGCTAATTTCTAAAACCACTCAGCCGATTTTGATAATTCTTTCACCATTAAAAACTCATATTCTTTCTTGCGGACATGGAGTATAAAACACCTCCAAATTTACATTAATAAATTACTAAAAGACTAAAAATGATTTAAAAAGCCTTCGTTGAGAATGCTACGGACTAGAAAATAGTTGCTGTACCTCAAAGAGAATGCCTATACAAACAAAAGCCGATTAGTTGCTGTATTATGTTGCTTAGTACAACATTAGTTGTTTATCATGTACTACATAAAAACAAAACCTAGTTACATTTTATTTCAAGAAATATACACAGACGACCGTGATTAAACCTTAAGCAAACAGAAGACGCAGATTAAAAAAGCGATAATCGATCCTGGTTATAAGCGTAAGAATCGTATGTTATATTTATTTATTTAACTGCCATTTCTCAAATACTGTAGATGTGTGCGTAAACAAAGGTGTCAAAACCGCTTAATAATTTTATTCTAATTTTACAGATGCATGCACTGGCGCTTCTGGATAACAAAACCTTCTGATAACCTTAATAAAAGAAAATTTTGCTTTATTTCCTTAGTACTTATGTTGTTATGAAGTTTGCTAGCAGGGCATTCTAAATAACTGTATACAGAAAGAAAACTGCTAATATCAGAAATCAGTGAACCCATATTTTATATTAACAACTGAGAAGATTATTTTTCTCGATGGTCGCAGACCACGTGTCTTTTCCAAAGAGATAACTTGGTAGCCTGGAAGTACGGAATTTTCAAATTCACCAGCATCACCTTACCTTTTATCATATTAACTATCGAACCAAAGAGAAGGTACAAAGGTTTGAAATTTCACATACTGTAATTATATAAAAATTACTCAACCACTCCGATAGATGATTTTTCCACCACCGAATGGGAGTACTTATAGGCTACGCAGTATGTGCAAAAGTTGGAAGACTATCAGGGGTAGGTTAAGGAAGTAGACGTTTCGCCGATGCTCCACATCCTTTTTCGTGAATATCAGTTATTAGCAGGGCTGTACAAAATTACAGCTATAAGGGGTAAAGGGGAGGGTTCACCATAAAATCCTCTAGATCATTGTACAATAATTACATAAAGAACGGAAGGATGTTAATTACGTTAAAATGTCAATCGAATATAAAAGCTAACCATGCAACGTCAGATAAGCCAGATAGTCTGTTAGTAAAAGAGAAACTGACTTGATCCAGAAAGAGAAAGAATTCCTGTGTTCTTATTAAAATTGTCGACAGCTTTATCTATGTATTTTAGATCATACTTCCACGATCTGGTTAAAATTTGTCATGTCTAGTGTGCCTTGAGGTAAAAAAAAATGCATATGTAAACGTAGGATGGAAGTAGAAAGACATATTATTTTCAGCTGTTTTATACCTATGTTTTATGTCTAGCGTGCCTTTAGCAAATTAAAAAAATGCATGTGATAGGTGTCTTAAAGTATGAGGGTAAAAAAGTTTAAACTATAAATATACTATTTCCTGTTGTTTGAGTTTCAGGAGTGTTGTAAAATATCTCATATTTTAGATATGTAGAATACAGAAGTATGCCATTTTCTATGGATAAAACATTCTTTGTATCAAAGCCTTCACCGCAATAAACAATCACTTAATAAGGAAAACAAGGGTTATTATTGTTGTTAGCTCTGACCAAAACTAAGGCTATGTAATCTGTACCGTTATTAAAACGAAAAAGGTAACTGCCAACTAGTATAAGGGGTGTCGTATTAATTTAGCGAAGAAACTATGACTTTTAACCGTTTTTATAACTAAGCATCGAGAATTAGCGTACAAAGCTCAGTTTGGTGTCGAAATATGACGTTGCCATCCCAATAATAATAATAATAATAATAATAATAATAATAATAATAATAATAACCACTATGAAAACGCAGTACAAATGTAGTTTTTTGTAATCTGTTTACAATTCCTTGATCTTCTCTGTTCTTATCTTCAGGCTGCACTGCATCAGAATTTTATTCTGGAGAGCAATCAGCACCTCACTAAACACCTATGTTTTCTGTACCTCTATTCCTGTTTTATTCATAGTTCAATGTGAACAAATATATGGTGTTTAATATCAAGCGTTGCGTACTTGAAAGCAATCATTTCTCTTAGTGCCCACTAAAAAAATCTTGAAGGTATCGAGTTAAACAACGCATTTCTGGGAAGAGTACAAACAGCAAATTGCACCTAGGAACAAAACAAGTGTTTATGTAACTACGACCTACTAATGGCATAGTGAATAGCTCTCCATCATCATCATCATCATCATCATCATCATCATCATTACCTTCCATTTCATTCCGCGGTGCAGTTTCACAGATGTGTTGCCAAACACATCTTGCTTGAATGCTGTGTTAAATTGCAGTCGAGATAAAAAATATTCAATCGGGAAGAGTTTCATGCACTAACCAATTATTTCAATTAGTAGATAAGTGCTGAAACTGATGTTAAGATATGAGCGAGAGGGTGGGAGGGAGAGGGACAGAGAGAGTATAAGAAATAATTTAGTTTTGCACGTAATAACGGTTCTGAACTCCCAATGCTTATAATACCCAGATGGTTACGAATTTTTATTTTTACCGTTAAAATACATTAGATATGAGCAATTTTACCGGCACCTATTTCACGTAACATACCAGTTAAGCCTGGGAACAAAGTAGCTCATGCGAGAGCTTGTACCGGGTGCATCAAAAACAGATAGGGTGTTTGCATTTTAATATAAAATATAGTACTTGCTGAATATTGCAGCTGTAAAGGCTATCTCTGAAGTTGAATGTTAATTGCATGGAAAAGCAGAATTGTCAACTGTGTGAATACCCACTTCACAGCCAAAAGGTGAGAACCGTGGCATCGTTGGAGGATTCCACCCGAAATGCTTCAGCGTACATGACGTTACCGTTTTGGCTGCCTGAATGCACAGAAAAGAATGGGAGCTCGTCGCATGTCATATGTGACATTCAAGAATACTGAATATACCGTCATATGCTTTTCGCACTGCAGTATAAGGGGGTATTATAGGAGAAAATAGTGAACATTTCTTAAAGCTATATTACTTCAAGTATGTTTTAAAGTATGTTGTTCATCATGGTTTTAAGAACATTCTTTATTATTTCAAGTATGTTTTAAAGTATGCCGTTCATTACGGCTTTAAGTGTATTTTGTTTTACTTTCTTACTTAATTTCAACAGAAATTTAGTTTGTCAGAATAACAATTTCATGATTTAGTAAATATAAGTATCTCTAACGAACTTCATTGGTTACAGAAATGGAGTAATATGAACATTGTGGCGCAATACAGCATAGTGGACTTTTCTCTTGTTCCAATTTTCTCGTAACCAATCAACCCAATGATAATGTTTAATTTCTGTACCACATACTTGGTAAGCACAGGAAGTATTGCATTCCGCTTAAACATTTGATACCGAAATTTTACTGGAAATACATGTTTTGACACCCTCTGAACCAAAAATGCATTTTATGCCGTGCGCGGTAAACCATAAAAGATAGACAAAAGCTTGCTGCATTAAAAAATATACATCTCTTTAAAACACACAAATTACTTTAAATACCTTTTTTGACATCAGCCACTTCCGATATATTCACTTGTTATTGGTTTCAATTTTTAAATTCTTTGTCATTATTTGACTACTATCATCATTTAGTTGCTAGTAGCGATGTCATGGAAAGAGCAGCATATAGCGACCCGCTATTAAACATTTGACTCTCGCTTCGGTTTCCGTTATTCCTCATTAACTACAACGGAACGCATAGTGAAACTATTCCTGCAAACGTTTAATACGATTAATATGAGATAAATAGAAAAATAAGTTTTAGTAGAAATAGTCTTTAGAAGCTATATAAAGATAAACGATAGTGGATGAGAAAGTCATATGGATGCAATAGATTAGATTGTTAAAATGCTCTTGCTGTTCAGTTGTTTCTCAAGTATTTGACTATCGATTTGGTTTTCTGTCTCCCCCTTGTACCTACAACGAAATGTGTCATGAAACTATTTCTGCAAAGCTTTCTCGATTAACATGAAGTACATAGAATAATAAGCTCTTGTAAGAATAGTTTGTAGGATAAAAAAAACCCACAGTGGGTAGAGAAAGTCACGTGAAACATTTCTCGTTAGGTATGTTTTTAGAGGCCCTAGTGAAAAACCAGGCCAATTTTCTCCGCGTTTCAACTGGTGTAAGCCTGACAATGTTCTCGGTGATGGAAAATTCTTCTTTATCCAATGTACAATGTCTTACTGGTAAAACGGTGGCATGTTGATGTATTTTCATACCGATAGAAACATATAACGTCGTTCCGCTTTTGGGAGGAAGAAGAAGTTTATTTTCACTAAGTTGAAACATGAATCTTTAACGCCGGATTATTGGCATTTCTTTTTATATTTTTGCCACACAGTTTGATATAAATGTGTAAGCTGAAATGCTGAAATAAAAAGCTGGGCTATCGCAGCGCTGCCAGTCATGCCTGACGGGGCACCTAGTGTTTCCTACGACCGAAAGATGGCTCTATCAGGCTTGTCTGCAGTGGCTCGTTCCATCGAGTGTAATACAAGTAAAATAAGGGAACTCGAACCTGCGTTGTGAACACAGGCAGTGCTTAGATAGAATTCTATTCCTGTTGCTAAAATTCAACTGCTCTTTGAAACAGATGACTTTAAAAGAATCCATTGTTGTCAGTGACATGTGCAGCGTAACAAACTGCCATTAGGACATTGCAGCTGGCTCCACCATCATAATTAAAATAAATAAAGAGTAATACACTACAAATTAGCTGAGTTGTTATCAGCTATTCTCGCCACTCACGTAAGGAAAGTTTTTATTTTTAGAAATGTAAAACACGCTTGCCTTTTCCCGTCAGCCTTGCAAAGGCAATTCTTCCTGCTGACAAGAGATTCCTGCAGTTTGTAAGCGGGGGCGGCGCTAGCGTGGTGGGCTGGGGCGCACGCAAACCTAGTTGGGGCTCACCCTTATGCCCCCTTGGGTGAAAAGGAAAGTTAAGTGAATAATTATGCATTATTTAAAATGTGTGTATATGATGAAATCACTGATTAATACTATTGCAAATAATGTCACTGTGATTAATTTTCATTAAGTTTCTTAAGGACTAGTCCTATACAAAGAACTTGTTTTATTGCGCAGTTTGCCTAGTTAGAAAAATAATGAAATATAAATGAATTTATTACTTTCTCTACACTAATTTTAATAATTTAAATATCAGTTTAGGTCAGTTTTGTAATTATGGCATGTTCTTTCATTTTAGAATAGTTTTATAAGCAACTTTTCAAACATTTTTAGGTCATCAAAATCGGAGCTTTGGTTAGAAGCATTCCTGCATGAAGTGTTGGATGAAAGCTCTTTTGGTTACGAGGTGGGTGAAAGGTTAACTACTGTCACATCAACTTTGCTGTTATTACACCAGAGAGGTCAGCAACTATGTTCACACTTGCTGAGATTATAATAGCCACTCTTCTTATAACAATCGGTCGATTAAGTTTCATTTTGTTAAAGTTTTTGTTACATAACATTAAACTTTGAGAGGTCCATATTGTTTTGCTGTTATAACGTTTACAGTTTCCGTTTATTACATCGTTTTCGTACAATTCGACCAAGTGTTAACTAGGCAGGTAGTACTATTTTAGTAATTATTCACAACAGTGAAGGGTAATAAATTGGGGTACTTATAAGTGCAGCAGCGTAGTTCATTTGATCTAAAGCCCCCAACGCTACAAAAACAGTAGGTAAGTCACCTGTGTCTATTCCAGAAGCACCCACTTTGAAAGTTCTGGGGATGCCACTGTCTCCAAAACATTCTTCGCATATTCCTTGTTATTTATTGCGTCCTCCTCCGTGGTGCAGTGACTACCATGGTAGCCTCTAGTTCCCGAAGTCGCAGGTTCAAACTCGGCGGAGGGCAGTGGATTTTTTGGCGTATAAAAATCCTTAGCGTGGTTGTCTTCGGAAGGGAAGTAAAGCCGATGGTCCTGTGTCGTAGATTTACGATACGTAAAAAACCTCAAGTCTGATAAAGAGGACCCTGAGCAAAATAACCGGTCCTTCACGCCCAATATAGAATGGGACGCTAAAGACCACAGCAGTTAAAGAGCGTCCATAAATAAAACTCGATTTAATTTTGTCGAAAAGTGTTTCTGCTGATACACTCATTTCGTTGTTCGTAAAATTGAAACCAACTTTTCAAACTTTTTTCTTTTGCTAAGCCGAATGTAGCTCAGTGTTCTGAAGTAATAGGTCAAATTAATCTATTATTATTATTATTATTATTATTATTATTATTACTACTAATAGCACTGCTCGGAGTTTGGTATAAAGCAGATAGGTAGGGGTGGTGATGTTTCGCAGATACGATATAGTGCGAAATGCTAATAAAGGCTTGCATTTTAAGGGTAATGAAACACAAAAGCGAATATTTCATTCACCGTCATTCATTGTTTGTCGTCAAGAATAAATAGCAACGCACGTAGTTTCACCATCCCAAGGTAAATGGTTATCGGGTTACGGCCTGTTCTCGAGTTGACGCATGACGTCATGAGAGCCACACTGCACCCACGCAAGACGTATGCAGCACATGCCTTTTAAATGACTAACAAGTTTACGTGTTAATTTCACTAGAAGTTTCTAGCTTCTCTGAATAACAAAGATCAGAACTAAAACTAGCCAACCACTTTTCATAATCCAGTTAATACTTACTACGTGATAAGCTGTAGTCCAAAAATCTGCCTTGAAAATGAGTGAACGTGGTAACCAACCTTATCAGTTGAACCAAAAAAGACCGATTTTGAAGATTTACACCATTCTGACAGCGATTCCGAGACAGTGTGAACGCCCAAAAACCTCGCTGATTCCATTCATTGGTGTAAGTGTAAGGAATGCACATCTACGAATAATGAGGAAAGTGTGTGTTGCTCGGACTATGAAAACACAAACTTGGTGAAGAATGATTCTGTATCAGAAAGTATCCTAATTTTCAAAAATGGTTATTTATACTGGCTTGCCATATCATCAGCTATGGGTAATTTTTTCATTAGATCTTTATACAAATGCCATACGTCAAATTCATGTTCAACTTCCGGATACTGAGTTTTTAACAGGTATCTCGCCTTAGCGTCTGTCGGAGATAAAAGCTTCAACTCTACACATTTCCTGTTTTTCAAGCTTAGTCATTAAGTAGTCACAAGTAGCCTTTTCCAAATCGCCTTTCACCATACCTCTTTGAACAAGTTCAAAATCAATAATTTTGCGGGAATGTAAATCCATAACAGAATAAACTGAATATTTGGCTGAAAACCCTAGGGAGTAGTACGGCCCATATCCTGCCAACCATGTGGTATACCACAAACTTTTAATGAAGTCAAGTTTTTTCTCTTTCTTAAACCCAAAATGCTCGCAACTGGTGCTGCCATATTTCGAATAGTTTTATCGACTGTACGCCTTGATAACATTGCCAAACCCAGTAATTTGCAGAAGGACTTATAAGGGAACGAATCACAAAGATGAATGTTTCATTCATCACATTAGTTTATTTGTCGTCAGGAACAAATAACGCACGCTGTTTCACCATCACAAGGTGAATGGTTATCGGGTTACAGCCTGTTGAGCAGCCACATGACAGCCACACTGCACCCAGACGAAGCCGTACGCAGCATAGTTGTTTTAAATGACTAACAAGTTTACTAGAAGCTCCTAACTTCTCTGAATAACAAAGATCAGAGCTAAAGCTGGCCAATCACTTTTCATAATCCAGTTAATACCTACTAGGTGATAAACAGTAGTCCAACATCTGCTTTGTAAACCACTGAACGTGGTATCTGACCTTATCAATTGAGTTAAAAAAGAGCGATTTTGAAGATTTACACTACTCTGAACCCATTTCGAGACAAAGTTAACACCGAAAACCGTGCTGGTTCCATCCATTTGTGTAAGAGTAAGGAATGTATACCGATGGATAATGACGAGGAAAGTGTGTGTAGCTCGGACTATGAAAACACAAAATTAGTGAACGGTGATTTTGTTTGTGTCACAAAACATCCCAATTTTCACAAATTAGTTGTATATCGTGATGCCTTGAATATCGTAAGACACAATTTAGCGTTATAAACAAAAACTGAAGCTAAAATGAAATAACTCAACGCTAACAATCCTGCTAATAAGATCTGGAAATATTACTAGTACATACAGTTTACTGGATTAATTCATGGACTGCTATTGGACACAGAAGGGTTGTCATACATCATGTTTAGTGCTTAGAATTAGAAATGCTTTTTCCAGAACCCCGCGAAGTACCTATATGTACGCTTCACTAATAAACACAGAAATTAAAAATTGGAAGTTTTAAATTCAACCCTTATTTTATTATTACTATTATTATTATTATTATTATTATTATTATTATTATTATTATTATTATTATTATTATTATTATTATTATTTAAAATTGTATAGCGTGTCTGTGGCCAATTTTCTTATGTTGACTGAAAACGTGAGAAGTGCTTCAATCGTGGTAATTCTAATGGAAGTCGAAGCGTAGGAGCTATACTCTTCGGTAGTGACAGATCAATTGCTGCGTCCGGTAATGGATCCACACAAAGTGCGCGCAGAGATTTTTTTTATTTCACGCACTATAAATTTTTTCAGAGCATGATGGGCGTTTGATTCGCCTTTAATCCACGAGTTATTTATTTGGTCTTCTTCCAACAATTCATCATGTTCACATGATTTCCATTCACCGTTCCTAGCCATTTACATTAATTTAATATGATGAACCATTGATGTGAATTTTGCAATTAATATGGTACCGTTCTCATTACAGTTTTGCGCAGCCCACCATAAATGTTTATTTATGTTGGTTTTCTATTCCGTCAGCTGTGGGTATTTTTTCTCTATTATTTAATTTTTTTCGTTAGACTTTTATACAAATGCCATACGTCAAATTCACGTTCAACTTCCGGATACTGAGTTTTTAACAGGTATCTTACACTTTTTATGTCTGTCGGAGAGAAAAACCTCATATCTACACATTTCTTGTTTTGCAAGCCTCGTCATTATGTTGTCACAAGTAGCCTTTTTCAAAGCGCCGTTCACCACACCTCTTTGAACAAGTTCAAAATCAATATTTTTGCGGAAATGAAATACATGACGGAATAGGCTATATATATATATATATGTATATATATGTATGAAAATCCCCTGCCAGCCACACAGGTATACCACAACCTTTTAATGAATTCAAGTCCTTTCTGTAACAATTGGTGCTGCCATGTTTCGAATGGTTTTATCGAATGTACGTTTGGAAACATTGCCAAACCAAGTGATTTGCAGAAGGACTTAAATTGCTTAAACAAGATACCATGTAACAATAAAGAACTAGCTATTAAAGAACTTCCTCCTGGTTTCCTTCCTGATAAATTTTGTGAGTTTCAAGTGAATGTATACTACCGCAATAACACATTGTTTTAACACATGATATTGTCATTGTAAACGTCCATTTAGGATCCTTGTCCTCAAAGCTTGACTTCGTTGCACCTAATGTATGTAATTTAGCTTTACTCAGTAAAGGTACGGAGAAAATGTCCATTTAGAATCCTTGTCCTCAAAGCGTGACTTTGTTGCACCTAATGTATGTAATTTAGCTGTACTCAGTAAAGGTAAGGAGAAAACGTCCATTTAGAATCCTTGTCCTCAAAGCTTGACTTCGTTGCACCTAATGTATATAATTTAGCTGTACTCAGTAAAGGTACGGAGAAAACGTCCATTTAGAATCCTTGTTCTCAAAGCGTGACTTTGTTGCACCTAATGTATGTAATTTAGCTGTACTCAGTAAAGGTACGGAGAAAACGTCCCCTTAGAGCCCTTGTCCTTGAAGCTTAGCCTCATTGCACACAATGCACGTAATGTTGTTGTACTCATTAGAGGTAGATTGAAAACGTCGTTTTATGTTCCTAGACGTCAAAGCTTAACCTCATTACACCTAGTGCTATTAATGGTGAGGCACTCAGTACAAGTAGGGAGAAAACGTCCGTTTAGTGTCCTTTTGCTCCAAGTTTAACCTCAGTGCACCTAATGCATGTGATGGTGTACTCCAGAGGTGGCGAAAAAGTGCTTCGCGAGTTATTTTGACTCGCAGGCGCCGTTCCCTCTCTGCAACCGTCCCTTTGATTTTCACGTGCTGTGAGTGATGCAGTGCGTGTTGCATATTTGGTGACTCGCGGAAGGAAGTCGTTTTCGCCACCCTTGGTGTACTCTTACAGGTAGGGAGAAATCTTCCCTTTAGAATCCTGGCCCTGAAAGTTAAATTTCATTGCAGCTAATGCATATAATGCTGTTGTGCTCAGTACAAGTAGGGAGAAAGCGTCCCTTTATAGCCGTTGTCCTCAGAGTTTGATTTTATTGCACCTAATGCATGTAATGTTTTGTACCGAGTACAAGGAGGGAGAAGATTTCCCTTTAGAGCCTTGCGCGACAAAGTTTAACTTAACCTAATGCATGTAATGTTGTACTTAGTACAGGTAGGGAGAAAACGTTCGTGTAAGGGCCTTGTCCTCAAGGTTTGTCTTCATTGCAACTAATGCATGTAATGTTGTACTCAGCACAGGGAGGGAGAAAACGTCCACTTAGAGCTCATGTTCCTCAAAGCCGAAAATAACATCACTGCACACACACACACACACACACACACACACACACACACACACACACACACACACACACACTTCTGCAATGTGGGGACGAGCGATGGTAGAATTTCTCTTATAAAGAATACAAGAACCATTCGTTAATGAGTAGAGAGATATGCATATCTATGTAAATTAGATACATTAGGTGCAACGAAGTCAAGCTTAGAGGACAAGGATTCTAAATGGACGTTTTCTCCGTACCTTTACTGAGTACAGCTAAATTACATACATTAGGTGCAACGAAGTCAAGCTTTGAGGACATGGATTTTAAATGGACGTTTTCTCCGTACCTTTACTGAGTACAGCTAAATTATATACATTAGGTGCAACGAAGTCAAGCTTTGAGGTCAAGGATTCTAAATGGACGTTTTCTCCGTACCTTTACTGAGTACAGCTAAATTATATACATTAGCTGCAACGAAGTCAAGCTTTGAGGACATGGATTCTAAATGGACGTTTTCTACGTACCTTTCCTGAGTACAGCTAAATTATATACATTAGATGCAACGAAGTCACGCTTTGAGGACATGGGTTCTAAATGGATGTTTTATCCGTAGCTGTACTGAGTACAGCAAAATTACATACATTAGGTGCAAAGAAGTCACGCTTTGAGGACATGGGTTCTAAATGGATGTTTTATCCGTAGCTGTACTGAGTACAGCAAAATTACATACATTAGGTGCAAAGAAGTCACGCTTTGAGGACAAGTGTTGGAACAGACGCTTTCTCCGTACCTGTACTGAGTACAGCATAATTACATACATTAGTTGCAACGAAGTCACGCTTTGACGTCCAGGAACCTAAAAGGACGCTTAGACTCTACCTCTAATGGGTACAGCAACAGTACGTGCATTGTGTGCAATGAGGCTAAGGTTCAAGGATAAGGGCTCTTAAGGGGACCTTTTTCCCTAACTGTACTGAGTACAACAGCATTACGGACATTAGGTGCAATGAAGTTAAAACTTTGACAAGGGTACTAGGAAGACGTTTTCTCCCTACCTGTGGTGAGTACAACATGTGCATTAGCTGCAATGAGGTTTAATTTTGAGAGCCAGACGTCTAAACGGACACTATCTCCATAACTGTAATGAGCATAACATTGCATGTGCTAGGTGTAATGAGATTTAACTTCGACGTCCAGGACTGAAAACGGACGTTTTCAATCTACCTTTACTGAGTACAGCAAAATTACATACATTAGGTGCAACGAAGTCAATTTTTGAGGACAAGGGTTCTAAATGGACGTTTTCTCCGTAGCTGTACTGAGCACAGCAAAATTACATACATTAGGTGCAACGAAGTCACGCTTTGAGGACACAGGTTTTCAATTTACGTTTTCCGCGTACCTGTACTGAGTACAGCAAAATCACATACATTAGGTGCAACGAAGTCATGCTTTGAGGACAGGGGTTCTAAATGGACGTTTTCTCCGTAGCTGTACTGAGTACAGCCAAATTACATACATTAGGTGCAATGAAGTCACGCTTTGAGGACAAGGGTTCTAAATAGACGTTTTCTCCGTAGCTGTACTGAGCACAGCAAAATTACATACATTAGGTGCAACGAAGTCACGCTTTGAGGACAAGGGTTTTCAATTTACGTTTTCCGCGTACCTGTACTGAGTACAGCAAAATCACATACATTAGGTGCAACGAAGTCATGCTTTGAGGACAGGGGTTCTAAATGGACGTTTTCTCCGTAGCTGTACTGAGTACAGCCAAATTACATACATTAGGTGCAATGAAGTCACGCTTTGAGGACAAGGGTTCTAAATAGACGTTTTCCGCGTACTTGTACTGGGTACAGCAAAATTACATACATTAGGTGCAACGAAGTCACGCTTTAAGGACAAGGGTTCTAAATGGACGTTTTACCCGTAGCTGTACTGAGTACAGCAAAATTACATACATTAGGTGCAATGAAGTCACGCTTTGAGGTCAAGTGTTGAAACGGACGTTTTCTTCGCGCCTCTACTGTGTATAACAACATTACATGCATTAGGTGCAATGAGGTTATCCTTTGAGGGCCAGGACTCTAAACGGGGGTTTCTTCCTACCTTTACTGTGTCTAACAACATTACATGTATTAGGCGCAATGAGATAAAGCTTTGAGGGCCAGGACACTAAACGGACGTTTTCTCCCTTCCTGTACTGAGTACAATATATTTATATGCTTGGGTGCAATGTGGTTACGCTTTGAGGACAAGCGCTACAAACGTACTTTTCTCCCTTACTGTACTGAGTACAGCAACATTACATGTATTACGTGCAATGAAGTCAAACTGTGAGAACAAGGGCTATAAGCGGACGTTTTCACCGTACCTGTACTGAGTACCAAAACATTACATGCAATATGTGCAACGAAGTAAAACCTTGAGCGCCAGGTATTCAAACGGACGTTTTCCTCCTGCCTGTACTGAGCACCGCATTGCATGCATTAGATGCAATGACATTAAGCTTTGAGGGCCAGGGCTCTAAACGGACGTTTTCCACCTACCTGGACCTTTACAACAACGATACATGTAAAAGTTGCAATGAAGTTGAACTTAGAAGACAAGGTCTTCTTACCTGTACCGAGTACAGCATTAAATGCATTAGGTGCAATGAAGATAAGCTTTAAGGGATAGGGCTCTAAAGGGACGTTTCCAGCCTCTCTGTAATAAGTACAAACAAAATTACATGGTTTAGGTGCCATGAGGTTAAACCCTGAGGACAGGGTCTCTAATCGGACGTTTAATCCCTACCTATACTGAGTACAATATAATTACATTCATAAGGAGCAATGAGGTGCAGCTTTGTGGGGCAGGACACTAAACGGAGGTGTTCCCCTGCCTGTACTGTGTACAACAACATTACATGCATTAAGTGCAATGAGGTTAAGCTTTATGGACCACAACTGTAAACGGACCCTTGCTCCCTACCTGTACTGAGTACTACGAAAGTACATGCATAGCTTTAAGGATCAGGATTATAAACGGACGTTTTCTCCGAACCTGTACTGAGAAAAGAACATTACATGAATTTGGTGCAAGGAGGTTAAGCTTTGAGGGCTAGAACTCTAAACGAACATTTCTCCTTACTTGTACTGAGTACAAAACATTACATACATTAAGTGCTATGAGGTTAAACTTTGAGGACCAGGACTACAAACGGACGTTTTTCCCTACCTGTATCGAGTACAACATTAAATGCATTAGGTGCAATGAAGTTAAGCTTTAAGGATCAAGAGTATAAACGGACGTTTTCTCCGAAGCTATACTGAGAAAAGAGCATTACATGAATTTGGTGCAATGAGGTTAAGCTTTGAGGGCTAGAACTAAACGAACTTTTCTCCTTGTACCAGTACAAAACATTACATGCTTTAGGTGCTAAGGTTAAACTTTGAGGACCAGGACTACAAACGGACTTTTCCCCCTACATGTGCCGAGTACAACTTTACGTGCACTAGCTGCAATGGTGTTAAGCTGTGAGGAGAAGGGATCTAACCGGAGGTTTTCTCCCTACCTGTACTGAGTGGAACATTATATGCATTTTGGTACATTGAGGTTCAACTTTGAGGACAAGAGCTCTAAACAGACGTTTTCTCTCCACCTGTACTGAGTAAAACATTACATGCATTAGTTGCAATGAGGTCAAACGTTGAGTACAAGGGCTCTAAGCGACGTTGTCCCCCTAATTGTACTGAGTACAATAGTATTATATGCATTAGGTACAATTGAGTTAAACATTGAAGACAAGGCTTCTAAAGGAACGTTTTCTCCCTACCTGTACTGAGTACAACAAAATTACATACATTAGGTGCAATGAATTTGAACTTTGAGGTGAAGGGCTCTAAACGGACGTTTACTCCCTACCTGTACTGAGTACAACAACTTTACATGCATTAGGCGCAATTAGGTTAAGCTTTGAGGACTAGGACTCTCAACCGACGTTCTCTCCCGTCCTGTACCGAGTAACAATATTACATGCATATCCGCAATGAGGTTACCCTTTGTGGGCAAGGGCTCTAAACGGGCGTTGTCTCCCTAATTGTGTTGAGTACGGCAACATTGCATGTATTACGTGCAATGACGTTAAACTATGAGGACAAGGGCTCTAAACGGACGTTTTCTCCGTTCTTGAAAAATTAAAATCAAATTAATTTTTATTTCTGGACGCTATTTAATGCTGTGGTCCGTAGCGTCCCATTTTATATTGGGGGTGAGAGACCGGTAATTTTGCTCAGAGACATCTTTATTAGGTTTGAGGTTCTTTTACGTGCCGTAAATCTACAACACCGGACCACCGGCTTTACTTCCCTTCCGAAGGAAGACATGCTAAGGATTTTTTCACCCATAAAAAATCAATCGCCCTCCTACGGGTTTGAACCCGCGACCTCGGGAACTAGAGACTAGCATGGTAACCACTACAACCACGGAGGACGACTCTCCGTACCTGTACTGAGTATCAGAACATTACATGCATTATGTGCAATGAAGTTGAACCTTAGAACAAGGTCTCTAAACGGCGTTTTCTCCCTACTTGTACCGGGTACAAATACATCATATGCATTAAGTGCAATGAAGTTAAACCTGGAGAACAAGGACTAAACGGATGTTTTCTGCTTAACTTACTGAGTACAACATTACATGTATTCGTTGCAATGAAATTAAACTTTTGAGGACAAAGGCCCTAAATGGACGTTTTCCCCCTACCTGTACTGCGTACAACGTTACATGCATTAGGTGCAATGAAGTTAAACCTTGAGGATAAGGGCTCTGAACGGACGTGTTTACCCTATCTATACTGAGTAGAATATCTTTACTATCATTTACTTTAAAACTCCTTACACGTGCTAAATTGCTTTTAAATTTCTGTTGTTGCTTTGGCTGATCCTCCAGATACTCAATACTTTATTCATCCAAGGTTTTGGCTGCTTCTACATTCCCAAGCACATTTCTACAGCTGTACCTTTTTACTTGTGAAACGAACACTTGGCTTCAAGGTGGCTGAGTCTTGCGAGGACTTACTTCGCTCTCTTTCTATTGATGGCTTTTTTAAAGCACACCAATAGATCATGTTTTTCCGTGTAAATTGATAAAATAATTATGTAACCTAATAATGGGTAAGATAATTGTATTCTAAACAGTGCTGTGCAATACTCTAAGGTTAGGATTTAAGCTTTTGTAATACTAACTTTTGCTTTTAAATATGTATCTCATATTTTCTTTTTAATAGCGCTTAACGTCCGCTCTTACTTCATATGTCACTACAGGTGGTATCACATGAAATGACAATCGGAAAAGGAAATTTGGTAAGGCAACGCTCCACATTTAAGTTCAGGGTACCTTCCCGGTATTTGCCAGTTATGAGAAGCGAGGAAAACCTGAAAAGAAAAACAAACTCACAACCAAACATTCAGGAGAGGCAGATAAAAATCTCACATAACTGTTATGAAATGGGCTTAGGACGCCAAAAAGAAAATTTACATTCTCTGCTTTCCACTCGGGGGCCGCCACTTAGTACGATTTTGAGCGATAATTTGGATACTGTTTTGAGGATATAACTACAGAAAAAACGAGAGCATCGTGTTCACTTTGGATGAAGAATGCTATTGCGATTACGTCTATACAATAGCTTTACACTAAAATATATGATAAAGCGTTGTTTTGTGATGTTGAGGAGCACAAGGATGTAGCAAATAATAAACCACTTTGACCTTCTCTGCAAACAGCATTACTCTTGGTTTTTTCCCCGGAGATGGATCATACATAGATCCCAATTGCGGCGAACTACCGGTCCCAGATTTACGATACTTACGTAGATACCATGTTCGGATTCATTCGTGTGAATATTGAGTGTTGTAAACGTAAACATGGAGCAAATTCATTTTTACTCACAGTCATAGTCCCCCCACCCACCCCTCTCTTTTTTTTAACTGCTTACCCCCATCCTTATAGGACTTACACCCCCAAGGGCTTGCGAGCCAATGCCTTGGGCCAGTAGCCTGTAGAGGAGCAGGCAAACTCTAGATCATAGCATCTGCAGGATGGTTGATCAGCCCAATACCTGGTATGGAGGTGAACAAGAAAGGAATTAAATGTAGCGATAAAAGCAAAATTGCAGGATGTATTTATCCAACCAAACCGATTTTGACGTTTACGACGCACAGCTAGTCGTAAATGGTGTTCCGAAAGTAACTGTAATATGCACCATTCACACGATTTAGCGTAGGAACGGAATGAGTGACAAGTGCACCGTCGAAATCATTAGCAGCTATGAACATGACTAAGTGGATCCTGTTATTGCCGATACTTTTTTGGCCGTGGGGAATCATTGCGCTGCCACTTATTTGATTGTCTCTTAAATTTTGGTTGGGATTCTGAAACAGCTTTATTCGAGGTCGCAGTTCACAGTGTGTCCAAAGGAATTGTGCGACTTGAAGATGTCACAAATCATGAAATTGCACTCCGAACAGCCGCGACCTCTCGGTCTATAGGAAGGGGCCAAGGAGTCATCAGATGCATGTGCAAGTCCAAGTGCCGAAATATGACGTGCCTTTGTGTGAAAAGTAAAATACAGTGCAATTCTAAGTGTCACTCATCTCTCCCTTGTTGCAACAAATAGGACTCTTTGATTTTGGTAATTTAGTGTTCCTATGCTCTTCATTCTTTAAAAGCATATTTTGCATATTCAAATATTCATAGTCTCAGAATAGTTGTTTAAAATGTTCTGACATTATTTACATATTTAATTATTGTTTGTGTCTTTAACAATTTTTGTAAAAATATTTTCTATGCAACTGTATGGAATTATAAATTGTTCTTCTGTTTTTCTTTCATTTATATACCTTACCGTGACAGAGCCTGACATTGTATATAATGCCTAGGCAATATATACAATGCGTAGGAAGAGTATAAAACACAGTAAGAATTTTATACTTTGCCTGTAACACACACACACACACACATATATATATATATATATATATATATATATATATATATACTGGGTGGTTATATGTAATTAAAGTGACAGTGTTCAGCGTGACACAGCACAGACTGTAATGATTGTAGAGTCTGAGACTTGTAGATGTGCTATATAAACAACACGCTTGCGAATTATGCCAAACAAATAATTAGTTCCAAGTATTGCCACCAGGTGAAAATATGGCGTTGTAAGCAGTCAGAACATGGCATGGTCGCAGCAAAAAGCAGGAAAGATCAAACACGCGATAATAGTGGTTTTGGCATGTTTATTAGGTACTATGGTTATACACACTTTTTAACATTGCCTACCAGCTCGGCATCATTTTGCATCCGTAACATGGCATGGTTGACAGTTGCTCGCAGCGTATCTGGTGAATCAGAGCGCCTTGGCATTGTATGCTAGCCTTTATAACGGGCAGAGTTCGGGTATGACCCTGATAGACGCGATCTTTCAAATATCCCCACAATCAGAAGTCACGCGGATTTACGTCGGCGGGTCTTGAACGCCACGCATCTGGAAATTGCCTAGAAATGATGTGGTCGTTACTGAAGTCTCTTGCAGCAAATCTTTCACCTGGCGAATGAAAATAATGGTTTCGTCACAATGGTTTGCGTTCTTGCAAACCTGGGATCACGTGTTGCTCAAGGAGGTCTCTATGACGTGCATATGTCACTGCACACCTAAATGGCCCGTGAGGTGTCATCTGACCAAGAATAAAGAGCTTGTGAAATCAAACAGTAGTTATTTTTTTTATAATGTACGCTGAGTGCAATGGTTGTTCCTACACAACATGTGGAGGAGTTGCAACAGTTTTGTGAGTTCACTGCACCGTCCAGATTAAAATGCGCCTCATCAGTCCACAGAATATTCCTCGGCCACATGTTGTCTGCTTCCATGTGTACCAAAGACCGAAGAGCAAAGTCACGGTGTTGTGGAATATCTTCGGGCTTCAATTGCTGCGCAGTAGGGATTTTG
The DNA here is from genome assembly GCA_030765065.1 of Deroplatys truncata. Lineage (NCBI taxonomy): Eukaryota > Metazoa > Arthropoda > Insecta > Mantodea > Mantidae > Deroplatys > Deroplatys truncata. Next base: position 544,394,217 of record CM060990.1, read on the forward strand.
TAGGGAAACCAGTGTATTCAGAGCCATTATTTTCACCTGGTGGCACGACTTGAACTAATTCATTTTAGAATAAATTCAAGAGCACATTTGTTAATTAGGATATCTACGGGGTTTCGGACTTCTGCGATCACTACAGTCCGTGCTGTGACATACTGAATAGTGAAATTTTAATTATAACCAACAGGTATATAATATATAGGAATAGTAACTAAACAAGCCTTCGCAGAAAGCTGTATTTTATATGGGAAATTAAATGACATCTTCCATGGTTTATTAGAGTGTGAAATGGTAAACATGTGGAGAGATAGTGACTGAGATGAAAAATGGGATGCATTACCACAAGATGCGGTAGCAATTAAAATGTTGCCAGACATGAGGGTAGGGGACATTAAAAAGACGGTGAATTTTCAAGGAACAGTAAGGGATAAGTGGATGAGAAGTTTAAAGGAGTATGAGAGCATACATACCGAGCGAGGTGGCGCCGCGGTTACGTGTGCGACTCGCATTCGGGAGGTCCCGGGTCAATCCCCGGCGATCGCTCACTCTGACCCATGGATTTTTCGTGGTTTCCCTGGGGTCGGCAGGCGAATATTGCGGTGGTTCCTTCTCTACCATGACTTCCTTTCCACATCATTTCCTTTCATTCCGCTTCCTTCTATATTTCCGGTGTGCTTATAGGTTTCGTGGCGTAGGTATAGCGGTGTCGTACAGATGGCGTGGATGCATGCTCAATGGAAATAGCATTCCCCGTGGGCTGCTTGATTGGTGGGTAGTTCATCACCCTCTCTCGGCGACTCCAGCAGTGGGACGGGCCTGCGAGCTTGGAAATGTGAGGGACTTCCGCACGTCTGTGTGACCTGTCTGCCTACGGCCTGTAGCCTACTGTGGTTACTTCACCTCATCCCTTCCTCCTGAGGGGTGGTAGCCGCAATAGATCTGTGCAGGTCGCAGCACGCGAGCTGTACCCCTCCGTTGTATCATCTATATCTATACCTATGATGGCACACATTGTTGTGATAATGATGATGTATTGTAGAGACTCTCTGCCATACATCCAACCTGGGGTTTAAGGCTAGAATTTTTTAAATATATGGTTTGTTATGTTATTTGTACTTTATCGGAGTTATAAAAAACGAACATATTAAACTAAATAAGCAGTTAGTTTTCCTGAAATACTGCTTTAATTTGATTTTAAAGATAGTACTATTCAACACCTGATACAATAAAAATCGTGTTCAAAGTGCCGATCACACGTCTCAAGTGCTGTAATGTCCCTTTTGTGTTGCTCTGTTAAATCATACTTACTTTTGCATCTGTCCCAGTTTTAAAGCACCGTGTTCATCTTAATTTGGGCTGAGTGTGTTTGTCAATGTTACAGAACCAGAGCATTAGGCATTATCTAAATGTTATCATGCTAAAGCGGTATGTATCTCAATCTGGATAAAAGCAGGTCTTTTGGCATATAAAATAGAGATAAAGTACTCTTTGAATATCAGTAACACACGAAAACGTGCACAAAGCAAAGCCGTATACACCATATTGCCACTCTTCTTCAGCGTGAAACTTCAATCATGGTAAACACGGTTACGATCCACCACTGACTTGACTGTATACACATCGTGGGCTATGTTCTACACGATTCATCGGCACGTGTTTGTAAAGCAATAAATATCCAATTCGAAATTAGGTACGGTCACAAATAGATAGGTTGCGAAGTACCTGTTTCTTGGTCTCAAAGACCACCTGTATGAAGTATTTTGCATTTTCAGGTCTGGGATCAACTTGAAAGTTATACCATTAAGTACCCCCGCTGACAAATTTGAAGAATTAAAGGAACAAATTGTCAACATTTATCAGCAGTTTCGAAATCTATTAGGGTTTTCGAAAAGATTCGTACTCGATATTCAATGTTACTTATAGATACTCGAACTTCATTTTGAGTAACTTATCTAAAATGTACCAGTGTAGAGTATTGTAACATGCAATATACTTCTTATTAACATCGGCACACGTCGAACGAAATACCGTATATTTAATCAAAATAAGTTTTACTCCTATTAGTAACAAATAAAAGACTGGTGCCCAGTGTACTAAGTACAAGATCAAAGAATATCCATGTATATCATTGATCAAGTTAGTAGTGAATCCTAGGCATAAATTGGCAATTATCTCCCTAGGGGTTCATTTCCGAACTCATGTTTACTAAGACTCTTTTCATCTTACCATCTTGTACATGCACTGTTTCAGTTTGCGTCATTACTGTTGGACGAGAAGGCGAGCGGGGCCTGAGGGGGCGAGCAGGGTTCTGTAAGTGTTTATCTGCTCACGTACTGTCGATTGTTTACTACGTTTACTATGAAATGTGTTTATGTGTGCAAATGAACCACCCATGCTGCCAGATCTGATACTAGTAGAACAGCAACCGCCGTAATAGGTGTTAACGCATTGGCTCTTGCTGGTAACACGCGTTACGGTATATACTACAATACTACAACTTATATCATTTTTGTTACTTTTATTCTTTCTTTATTATTTATATATGGCTGAAATTCGAAAGAAGGGACAAACTATCCACAGTGAATCAAGGGAAGTAATAAGAAAAGTGATTGAAATATGTGACGAAGAAGCAAAATCAGGACAATTGGCATGTGTAATTTCACAAAGTAATTCACGCGTGACAAATTATTGTGGGATATCGGAACGCACTGTATCAAGAATAAGGAGAGAAGGTGTTACAGCTGGTGAAAAACTATTGCATACTCCGGGGAAAAAAGAGACCGTGTGCCGAGGAATTTAAATTTCATTGTGATGACTTTGATAGAACAGTAATTAAAAACTTAATTCAAGATTTTTATTTGGTTAGAAAAACAGCGCCTACTGTTCCCAAATTACTTGTAGCAATTAGAGAAACTGTTCATTTTCCATGGGGAAGAGAATCTCTACGGAAGCTGTTGCGCAGTATGGGCTACAAATGGAAACGATGTGGAAGCAAGAGAAAATTACTTATTGAACGTCCAGACATAGTTAACTGGAGAGCCAGATATCTAAGAACTATAAATGGATATAGAAATGCTGGGAGAAATACCATTTACATTGATGAGTCCTGGGTAGACAATAACTTGACGTTTGGAAAATGCTGGCAGAGTGATTATATCTATGGCATAACGACAAACACCAGCTCTTCGAACCGCCTGATTCTTGTAAATGCAGGCAGCAATGAAGGTTTCATACCCGGAGCCTCTCTGATATTCAAAGCTGGACTTGCTTGCGGGGATTATCATGGACAAATGAATGGAGTAAACTTCCAGAAATGGTTGAAGGAGAAACTTTTACCTAATATACCTTCCAACAGCGTCATCGTGCTTGATAATGCTCCATACCACAGCGTACAAGCAAATAAGCCTCCATCAAAGTACGCTGTAAAGCAGGAAATGATACAGTGGTTGGTGAACAACAATATTCCATGTTCTGCTGCAATGCGGAAGGGCGACTTGTTTGATTTAATTCAAATGCATAAGCCAAAAGAAAAAGTATACCATATCGACAAAGTAATAGAAAGGCATGGGCCTACAGTTCTTAGGTTATCTCCTTATATGTGCGAGCTGAACGCTATAGAACTGGCATGGGCAGAAATAAAGCGACATGTAAGAGAGCGTAATGTAACTGGAGATCTATCTTTAAGAAATCTACAGCAAGTGTGTGAAAGCTCAGTGAACTCTATTACATCAGTTAATTGGGTAGGCTATGTCAGGCACGTTAAAAAACTCGAGGATGAGTTCAGGCAAAAGGATGGGCTGGTGGACGATGCAATAGACAATTTTATTATGTCAGTTGGAGGCCTGGAGTCTAGCGATGAAGATTCGGAGAGCGGCAGCGACAGCAGCGAAAATGAGGACTTCTCAGACTTGGATCTTGCACGATCGCTGCTGGACTTCTAGCCATGGGTGAGTACTTGACAACACTGTGTAGTAGTTTATAACCTCCTAACATGCTTATCGTATCCACACGGCGAGCGTAAATATGATACGGACGCAGGAAAGTGTTGATGTTACACATTCCTCTCGCTTGCCTTCTTCTCGTGGTCTATCAGTACTTCTGATGCACTCTGTAGAGAGGTGATTAGGTTTATATTTTGACCGGAAGCGTAAATTAGATATCAAAGAGCTACTGGAAACGGACTTAGAATAGAGATGCAATTCTCGGTATCAATTTCTCCTCTTCGTGCCATGGAAGAGAGAGAGAAAGACAGAGAAGCATAGGATCTCTTTCCGCAGACTAAGACGATTTTGGGAATATGATCAGACTGAACAATTCAATGCCATAGCTGGGATTTGAACCATGGATCTTTCAGTTTTCCGTGCCGTTGCTCTAACCCACTGAGCTAACATGTCAAGATGCCGGCACGACATTAAATTCCTCAACTGACTCTCACTTTTTCCGGTAAACCACAAGGCCCTCACAAATCACTGGACAATTTTATCTTACGTAAAGAATTACAAACTCTGCGAAGCACACACATTCTTAGTTGAGTTCCGAGATAAAATCGGTGGCGTGTTAGACTTTTGACGTAGGCAAACAGCTCTGTGCCAGTTCATATCCGTTCTATACCATCGATAAACCACTGCAGTTGTACGTATATGGAAACAAACAAACGCAAGGCTAAATTTCAATAAAAAAAGACATCCTTCGATGATGGGGTAGCTATGGCATACATCAGAATTGCTCTGATTGCTTGAGAAAACTCACCTGAACTGTTTGACATTACGCATTAGCAATTTCTCCAGAATTCATCAAACTAGATACAAAATTCTTGGGGAAATCATATAATTTTCTCTGCATTGTTTTCGAGCTCTTTTGAACATTTGAAGAGAATTTAATAAAAGTCGAATCCTGTGGAAAATTCAATGCAATAAAACAAATAAAATCAAATCCGAGGAAACGCATTTGTAGGTGTGCTCGTATATGCTGTTAGGCGTAAAACCGTTTATAATAGGTCTTATCACGATATTTAAATTCCTTCACAGGTTATGAAAGTAAAACGTTCAACGACGCTTAAACTTTAAGGCCACAAAATGGATATGTGAAAGGGTTTTAACATAATCTAATCTATGCTTTCCCTTAGGAACATTTCGGTTATACAGACAGAGTTAATTGGCAACAACTATAAGCAGGCCACATTTGGACTGCGTTCGCTCCAGAAAACTCCTCTCATTTCGCTGAGAAAATCAAGAGCTGCAAACATTATTGGCAATGTTTACAGTAACATGATTAGGAGTCACTGATTTTAAAATGTTTCGCTATTGCTTTGAATTACACTTTAAGGGACAATTACGTAAATGGTGAGTTTGGTCAAAAGATGACATTTTTTGTTATGGGCACCAAATAAATATTTAACATTTTCTGTTTATAGTGATGTATGTTTCATGCGTGTAGGCTTACTCCACGCGCTTTAAATATTCTAATACACGTAGCATTGGAAGAATAAAAATAGTATGAAAATCCTCTTTTTTAAATCAGATCTTAACATTTTTATGTAGAAATGTCTGTTTTTCCAGGAACTATAAGTGACAGAATAATATTTTGTGGATATGAGGACAACACCACATTCATACTATGGAATCTCTTAAAATGAATGTTTCTTGGTGTGATTAGGAATAAAGTTAATCTGTATAAATTTAGCAGCGAAAAAGTGCAAATAAATTTTAAAAATTCTATAACGTCTTGATGCTATTCTCTAGAGAGGTGCTTCAGTAGACTAAAAATATTGCCTTTATGCCTTAAGAATGTCAACGATACCATAAACAGTGTTTAAGATAATAAGTCATAAACTTGGTGGTATAGAACATTTAATCTCCCCTTAAAGAACACACATTTAACACTATAAGCGTAACTTTATGGGACAATCGTCAACTATGTAGTGGCTTGTAAATTGATGTTACAGGTACAATTTTAATCAGTCATTATCGTGTATTTGAGATAGCAGTAAAATTGGATCAGACCACTGTATAACAAGCAATATTCAGTTTATCCTTTGTTTTTACTACTGACATCGTAGAAATAGGCTCAAAAGAAGAGGTACTATAGCTAGGATGAGCAAGCTGTGAAACATTACCGCAGAACACCTTTCAATTCTTTCAATTTGTGGAGCCTCTCAGTAAATCCATATGCTATTCTCAATTTTGGATAATAGAGTGGGGAACAAGAAACATCTTAGTTCGATACCCCAAGTTAATAAGATGTATAATAATTCTATTTCCTGAAACTTAAAAGTCACTGGTGAGAGAGTGATCCATAGTGAAGAGGTAAATAGAGCAAGCTGCCTGTCAATCTCTAAAATTGCTGTGCATGAAACATCCATGAGGTGCTTTGAAAAAACGTGTTAGGTGGATAAGAGGAATTGGGTCATTCGTTTCTACTTAAAATCACCAATAATTCACATCCTAGTCTAAATGTATCTAACATTTCCGGCATTCTCACTGATGCAGAGGAGTCACTATGTTCATAATTCACAGAGACAGCAAAGAGATTTCTCAAGCAAAAAATAATGAAAGAAATAAAATCGACCTTCACAACTTCTTATATCAATGAAAATATCCAGGATAAAACATTCAAAAGGATAAAGGCCGAAAAAACAAGAAGGAAGTATTGGTGCAAAGAACCACAATGAAAGGAATATTATGTTACGTCATTTGTTTGTATGAGAATCTTTATTTTTGTCAATAGAGGATGTATCCCTTTAAGAGCTACCTTTTTCCCAAAATGAAATCCCCAAACTGCATTCTCTAGACACTTTGTTTAAAAGCTGCCTTCTGCAGTACGCGTTTTGAAGTGCTAACACCAGATGGTCATCAGCAACAGTAACATATTACGTGTCATTCCATTTACATTAAAATACAATAGTAAGTTCCCAATAGTCAAAATGTATCCGAGATGAGATTAGCAAGATCTTATTCATTTTAGCTTGTCAAGGCGAGAATAACCATTTTGGAAGATTGATTCCCACTTTTGCAATACACAAGTCATGCATTTTCGTTGTTGTTGTTTTTTTTTACCAACCGAGATTGTTTTGGGTAGATCTTTTTTAAATAGGCTGGAATCGGAAGCGAAAATGAATTTAAGACATCTCACTGACCAGCTCCTGCCATTGCTTTAGAAGTACAGCCTAGTGATTGGTTAATGAGGGCAAGAATCGTGTTTCAGGCGCTTCAAATTAGGTAACACATATAAGAAGTGATATAAACACTTTTATGAATTGCTATAAAATATATGCAGGTTTCTATTGCAGTATATAATTGAAATTGTTGCTGAATATGCAAAATGCCATGCAGGGCGTGTCAATATTTGCTCCATTTGTGCCACAATCTGCGAGAATGGCTGAATGCAAATATGCGACTATACTAACAGTATGCAGGTAACAAAGCAACCATACAAATTATCGCTACTTTTGTGTAGTTTCTTCCATTATTGGCATGAACAGTGACATAAACATTGTTTGATTTACCCAAATATCCCATTAGCTGTGTTACTAAAAGCTGCGTATAAGACAACGAAGACACCACCACCACCACCACCACCACCACCACCACCACCACCACCACTACTACTACTACTGCAAGTATAATCTAAACAACAACCGCTGAACCATATCTACGTTGCTTTCAAATTTAACACGCCAAATTGCATTGCATTTCATTGGTTAATTTCGGACACATACAATTTGTCAATATTTGTTAACTAGTTACGGGCGCTATACAATTTATGTGGAAAATAATCGACCGTTTGAAACTTACTAGCTCCTATTGTAGGACAATGCGCAAGATCGAATATCGTTAGCAGTGGCGGCCGAAGCACTTACTGGAAATTAGTGAAGATATTATCAGACTCATGCGATTCGTTCTCTCTCTACATAAAATGCAAGTTGTAGTTTTCGAGATAAGTGCATACAGTTTAATTTTAAACTTAGGATATAACTGCTTATGTTTACTTCCTCTCTTCTCTTTAATCTGCAGTAAATTTTAATTTGAAGAGCTCAGACTGATGGTACTTGGGATATGGCTAGTATGAACCTATTGTCACATGGGCAACGGGAGATCGGTTCACTACTGGGGAGGTATAACGTTTATCCACCCAAAAGTGCCACCCTATTCGTCTATCTACGCTGAGATCATAAGACAAGTGTTCTTTATTTTATGTTTAATGCTATGAATATTTTAACACCTCAAAGCGTAACTGCGGAAGCAAGGTGTGCTTGGGCACATCTACGATGTGTTCTCAGATTAAAACAATGTAAAAGCTACCACTGAAAGTAAATAAGTCTGTGCGGAGCAGTACAGACACTAAATTAATATTAGCCCCCCCCCAATACAAAATGAGCTGTGCACTGTGCCAAGTGTCAAGTGCGACACAATCTGATTAAAAATAATTGAGAACACATTATGTTCCTTTTTTGGCTTGGTTTTGTTTATTTTGTTTGAAGAACACAAACCATATATTTCAGTTAAAGTATAAGTTGTAAGGCGAAGCGAAGCGTAATAAAGCCCACAAAAATTGAGAGGTAATAGAGGCGACATTATTCTGTTTTGCGTACTAAACGTTAGTCCTAGTGCTCTGAAACTAACAATGCAATGTCATTCGAAAAAGAGAACGCATTTGCAAACACGGGGATTTGAACCAGGTGCATTATGAATGACAGGCAAAACATTTAACCACTGTTCGTCTAAGTCTAGCATTAATTCGTATACCTATCTCGACATGCTATTCCGAGTCGAAATACAGAAGAGGACAGGAATTTTAACGCATGTACGGTTCTCTGAAAGCAGTTCCAAGAGTAGGCCCATTACTTTGTTCATGAAGTGTACACGTCAAAAAGTGGCAGTGACAATGGACAACATTGTCTGACTACACGTTTTATTGGCGTTGTTTTGGTACTTTCAGCAACCAGGAGCGTATCATTAAGATTTCGTTATTTACGTAAAGAGTCTGAATTACTTTAATTCGGTGTTGAATACCCTTTTATACCATAATATTCCAGAATGTATTCTCCTTCAAATCTCTTAACATACTAAAGGCCGCATAAGTTGGGATATTGAACTCTGTGCTTCTTTATTTAATATGTCTGAAAATATAGTCTCCACATGATCGACCTTTCCTGAAAACATTCTGAGATGTCATCATGTTAGTTTAGTTAGATGTCATTAATGTTAGTTTATTAAGACGAGTTTTCAATATTGTTGCTATACCTTATATCAAGAATTCAACACACTAATGCGGGGGTAAATTTCACAATTCAGCTTAGTGGGCATGTTTTTGCCATGTTCTATTCTTTGGAAATGTGCCCGCCCTGTTTCCCATCACAAACTGATCAAATCCAAAAGCCGAATTTTAGAGGAACTGATACATTATTAAACAGCTTTCCATTTTAGTTATTTCTCCCCGGAACCCTTTTAATACAGTTTAACATAGCTGCAAATTCATCTAAGGTGACTGGACTTACACCTTTGCTATATAGTTCAGGTGCATCAATATCATCATTACTTTCTTCCTTCCACATATTCAATCACCTAAAATACACGCTGACAGACAGTAACGTTTAGGAAATAAACGCTATTCCTGCCGTTTATTTCCTCCTGCCGAACAAGAAGAACACTTAGAACCGATTTTTAAAAACCCCATTGCTGGTTGGAACAGCGGCCTGACGTTGTAGACTACTGATGAGCCACTGCTAAATTTATTAAAATTGTTGTTTCCACTCAAAAATTACAAGATACAACATCCACTTCAACTAGTATCTAGTTGTAAAGTGCAAAGGACTGCTGAAAATAAATATAACTATTAAGAAGTAATAGCCCTTGAATTTTTACCCATATTACGTAGTAAACGTTACTAGAATCCTCACGGAAAGGATTTATAATAATAAATAATAATAATAATAATAATAATATTTTAGGTATAGGTTACACACCGATATCGAGCTAATTGACCTGAATTAAGAACCACAAAGCAAAATAAGCTTATGCTAATCAGTGCTAAAGAAGAGAATTCCACGCAAATGCATGTTTTATAGGACCATTGGACAAAGCTCAAACTTAGTACTTGCCCAATTCATTACTTTCTGATTCCAAATATGTATACTTTTCCCTGCATATTTGATCTTTTGGGGGATAAAAGCATCGTAATGCATATATAAGGCATTTTTAGCTTAATTATGCATATATAATATACATTGTTTTCAGTTTAAATGCATGTTTTAATGGTTTTGAGCAGACACGTCAGTTTTTCGATTTTATGATCCTTGTTTTTGCTTCAGGAATCAGGATTGAAGAAAGAAAAGGGGGGGGGGGGGTTAAACAGGTGTAAAAGGGTACAGAAACAGGAATCCAGATTACCGATTCTTCTGTTCAGTAAAGAAGGTGCTTTGTGGTGAAAGCATGAATGAAGAACTTGACATGACACTGTCACAAATATGTTCGTTCAAATTTGCGCCTATAACTTCTTGTGATGTAGAGATGTCATTTTCTACCTACAAAAATATTTTGACTGATAAGCGCAGGAACCTCACAGGAAAAGTTTAGAAACGTTGTTAATTATTAACTTTGATGAATTCCCAATTAATGAATTGGGAACCAAAATGACAGCGCATATTTTAATGTATTTTTCACTTGAATGGAATTCTCGTCTTTTTGTAAAGATTAGAAAGATCTCTTCCGCCCAGAATTAGTAATTTTGCTTTTCGATTTAAGCACGTTCCCTGGACGTTGAAAAAGAAATAACTGCACAAAAGAAGTTACAAGAAAGGAATAGGCAACACACTGAGTGCCAGAGTGCAACGTGATATAGCAGCTGATGGCAATAAGATTCAAGGGATCTGCTGGACTTGAATTAACCGCCCAGTTAATCAAGTTGGATTACGCTTGCTGCGCTGCGGTAGGGGTAATTTATATGCAGACAACTACTGGTGAAGATCTGCATTAATCTAAAACTTAGGTCCTAATGAGCTCCACCATCCGTGATCGCTGACCAACGCTTTTTCCAAAATTTAGCTTGCGCAGTAGATTTGTTTTTCTGGAGCAGCTTGAGGATTCGATGGAAAACTTCCACAGGAATTTTCAAAAGATATTTTTGAAACCTAAAAGGAAGATAAGGATAATTGGGAAATCATTAAATAAAACTGAAAAAAGTAGTGGGAATGCTTATTATGTGAACTCACAAATACAGAAGAGTATGACAACTTGATATTCTTACTTCTTTAGCCCCAGTTTCGTGAACGTCACACATGCGGACAAGCAACGGTGCCGATACAAGATGAGTCAGAAGGGAAACAATGAGTCTTCTTCCGACTCCTGAAGAAAGGTGTGCCTACGGAAAACATCTCCTATTTTCCCGAATGGATGTTTTCCTGAGGTTATATTTATCCGAACAACAATTCCCGGAATCCACTTTCCCGAAGCCATGGCCCAGAAACTCATTTACTTTTCAGTTTCCCGAATTTAATAATCGAAGAAAGAGTTTGCAGAACCACATGAAACATGACACAATCTGACAATCGACACATATTTTTAGGAATAACAGTTTGGTTACAAACAGGTTTGAGACAAGCAAATTCATAAAATTTGTTTGGTGTATTACATTTTTGTTATCAGAAACATGGCAGATAAGACTACTATTATAACTTCAGCATGAGGAGGTAAAAGGGTTCTGCTGAAGGTTACGCGTATTTAAAGAGCAAGAGTGTGGCTGGAGAGAAAATGAACTGGGGTTGTGTATAAAAGTGTGTTCCAAAGAATGTTCTGCAGGTGTGGAAAGGGCCTGCCGCAACTCGCCATATTTCACCCATAATCTTATGGCTGAAGCAGTAGCTCACCCAGAGCTACACCGGCGCATATACTGAGAAATGGGGTACCGAGAGTATCTTCCGACATAACTGTGCTCGTACCAGAATGAAATTATGGACGCTCTTTCACTGCTGCGGTCCTTAGCGCCCCATTCTACATTGGACGTGAAAGACCGGTAATTTTGCTCAGAGGTCCCTTTATCAGGCTTGAGGTTCTTTTACGTGCCGTAAATCTACGACACGCAACCACCGGCTTTACTTCCCTTCCGAAGCAAGCCATGCTAAGGATTTTTACCCCGAAAAAATCCATAGCCCTCCGCCGGGTTTGAACCCGCCACCTCGTGAACTAGAGGCTGGCATGGTAACCACCACACCACGGAGGACGACTCCTATTAGAATGGGAGAACATTTTAAAGCTAATGGGGAGAGAAAGAACCTGCGACTTGCAAGGAAATCCTGATGCTCTCCAGGAACAGCAAAACATTCCAGACAATTATACAAAACACTAACTGGCGAATAATTCCTTCTTAACGAGGTATAAAATGATATCGAATTCTACTATTTGGTACAACACGGAATCTAGAACTGCTTAAAAGAAGTGGTGTCCGATTTTTAGTTGGGACCTTTAAGATAACTCCATCCATCTTCATTCCACTACTTTGTATTTTAAGTTTGATAAGAAGACCAGCAGGTACACATGGGGATCCCAATATAGAAACGGCGTTTCCTTAGTATTTGTATTAATGCCATCTACACAACACCGTATCAACTATCTTTCAGAAGATAATACAGGAAGCTGGGCACTCTTCCCACTCAGTTTACTCCACCAAATCGCATTGTCTATGATTTTGAATTAGAGATAATCAACAGTGCAAGTATACTTCCTCGTACCCACCGCAAAATGTTTGTGTTGGTTTCCCATTTGAGGCAGTCAGTATATAACAAAATACAGACGGAAGTGCTTAAGGCTCAGTACAACGAGATGTTCTGCAATGTTTGGAAGAATTCCGTAATGAAGTTTCGAATGAGGTACTTCTTATGTTTTATTACTTTGACGTCACGTACATCAGAGGCACATGAGTACTTGGCAGTATGCGAATGGTATCTCCTCGATAGGATATTATTTTCCTGGAACCAGTACAATTCCACATTAAATAATGAACACAGAAGAAATAATCTGTAGGCTTTCACGTTCGCCTGCAAGTGGTGTTCGGGAAACACCATCCACGCTTTTATACTGTTTTAATTGAGCTGCAAAAGAAACAGATTGGCACTGGACCATGATTGCGGAATTCACATTCGGTAGACACTGTGCGCACACCGAAGAGGAAGTGGTTACAACTGCAAATATAAAAATACGAGCTATCGTGCAAGACTAGCGGACCTAAGCAGCCAGTGACATATACCTTAGAGCACTTGGGCATCACTTCTCCTTTTAAATGGAAATTAAAAATAAATTTGCATGATATTGTCAATTACTGTATTATAGTATGTACATTGTATCATAAATCGGAAAATGGAAATTAAAACAATTGGGTTGGAATGAGAATTTGACAATTATGTATATGGGAATGGTATTGGGGAAAATGTACGGGAACTATTTTCCTCCAGTACATGAATACTGCGTATCATCCGTGCAAAATAAAAGTCACTATCATATCTCATTTTCAAGTTGCATTTTAAACCGCATTGCAACACTTGCGAATGATATAATCATTGAGGGATTGTACGACTCTAATAAGTAACAAATACGATAAAGGCAGCAAAGATGCATTTAAAACAATTATATAAAATGCTCTGCAGCAGATGTTAAACTTTCACTTTTTCTTGCAAAAAATGGATGCAATAGCCACCATTTACTTGCAAAAAGGGGCTGAACTATGAATTTTACTCAGTTTTCACATATGATGAATATAAAGGAAATGACTGCTGAAAATATAGTAAGTAGCAATTGAGGTACCTATGTACGGAAGAGCGGCATAGGATTCTTAATCAGATCCACAATGGCTAAAATAGTTGTTGAGCAAAAGTACCTCCTGAGTAATGCAGCTATACATTAAGGGAGTTTAGGATAATTCGGCCGAATGCTCATGGTGGCTCATGATGAGCAATTGTTTACGTACTCTTAAATTCCATAATGTCATCGCCGTACATTTTAACAGCCTTGACATTCTGCTTTCCATTACTTATTTCACCATACAGTGTTATATGCCATTTTGCTCAGAAAATTACATATTTTATTAGATAAACAGCAAACTTTTGTTATTTTGACACCTTCTACACTTACACTAAAACATGACAGAAGTGCTTATTTCAAAGTTATTATGAGGGAAGGCGACAAGAAGCCTTGGTAATACTTACTTGGGTGATTTGGCAATCTTGACGATGTTCAGCTCACTGTTGGCGACAGGTTCAGCGGAGATGGCTTGACGTTTGATCCGCAGTGTTGGCGTGATCGGCTCATCCACTCGAGTCCCATGTTGTATCATCTGTTGCGTCAATGGTCGCACTACTTGTCGGAACATATCAAGCTCGTTATTGAGATGACGTATTGTTGCATCTTTACGATCTAATTCTCGTTCTAGATGCTCAATTTGTTTCTTCTTCCTCCTAAGTTCTTCCGTACGTTCTGCTACCAAGTTTGCTAGTTCTTGTATCGTCGCCATCGCGTTCACTAATGATTTTTTCACTTTAAAACTAATTGTGACTATTGTGCACAGTGCATTTTCATTTGAATAACTGCAATATATGCGACAGTGTTTAAGTGGTAGTGTCAATAATTCAGCTTTCCGTATAAAACTGCGCAGAGAAACAAGGGGAAAAAATATAAAGCAAAGGAACCTAAATATATGTAACCACACTTGTACAACTAAGTGTGTTATGTATGCAGTTGTCAGAGCACAGTTTTGCACCTTGTGAACGCAGCATTTGTATGTTCCTAATTTTAATGTTTAATACCTTACATAAATAAGTAGGACCGCCCTTTTCACATAAGTTTTGTATTCGTTAGACTGATGTGCAGGAAGTAGCTTTCGCCCATAAAATAACTTTTTAAAACCACAATCATTCATTAATAGTAAATATACAGCTCTTTATGGGTTCGTGTAAATACATCTCAGAGCGTGTCTTCGGGTAAAAGTTAGCTATGTCAAGTAACTTGGAGACGTTATTTGGGCCGCATATAAAAAACACTACTAACTATGTGGATGTAACTTTGTAACAAAAACAGCGCAATCATCCCTAAAAGGCGTAATGATAATTATTATTGATATTCTGGGAAGTACAAGTTGACAGTTGTACCAATAATAATAATAATAATAATAATAATAATAATAATAATACTACTAATAATGATTTAAGTCCTCCTTCAAGCAGATAAGATGACTTGTTATGACAGTCAGGTAAGTGTTACGAGCATATTTGGCTCCGTCTGATTCTAGAAAAAGAGTGTAGACAAGTAAAGGTAATTGATTAGTACTAGAAGTTTACCAAATGTGCTAATTTCCTTTCTATACCAAAGACCGCTTATTGCTACGAAAAACAAGGAATATTAAAATTATAAGCATTTTTATAGGTAACTATAACTGCAATAATGGGCTGAAGCTTAGATTCCTTAGATTCTCGGTTGTTTATTCTACCGAAATGGAAAAAAAGCGATGATATACAGTAGGAATTGATGATTTTCAATCTGAATAACAGAAAATTGCAGATGAAAGGAAACAGTGATATGAAGATACAGACATAAGGTAGATCAACGTCCAAAACAGCTAAATGCCATAGAAACAGCGACACTGCCGGCAACTAATCTGAAGTTGCATGTTGGTTGAAAATATAGATCAACTTATTTAGTCACACTGACTTATACAACCCTAAAGAAAAAGCTTAGGCATTCGTTTAGAACGAATTCAGGTACAACTACACAAATGTCTTTAAATCTATTCAACTGAATTGATTCTTATCGTTTCCTCATCATACATGCTTGCACTGATTCTCATTTGTCACTGTTGCCTCTGTTTTTACAAGAAAAAAAACGATTGTTTCCGGAATGCAAAGGAACACGTTGAAAATTGTGTCTCTTACTCCCACCTTAAAAACTAATCTGGGGGCAAAAAATAAAAGCTTGCATCTTGGTAAAAAAAAAAAAGAAGTAAAATGTGTGTCTCACAACCAAGACAGGAAGAGAATTAATGAGCCTATTTTAAAATCTGCCAACAGCTGCCTTCCAATTGCGGTAATTTATGGGAAGCATTGGCAAGAAATTAACTCAGTAAACACGAAAAAAGCGGGAGTGCTTCAAGCAGATTCGTATTGCAAGGCATTCTACCTCTATTCTGGGAGATGAATAAATGAGATATGATAAAATCCCCAAGTTCTCAAATGTGTTGTTTTATCCTAAAGTAAAGCACTTCCCGTCAAAACTCTGAAGGAAAAATATATTTTCGATGTTCGTAATATGTAACGTGGGTATTTTAAATTTGAGATCAACACATTGACAGTTTTTACTGTTGGGTCAGTTAATCGGCTAAACATACACTTAAATAATATATTATCACAACATATTCGTCTTCTGCTTGTGATGAAAGTGAAGGATTTCATGATAAGTCATTTTGAACGCTTTGAAAAGCAATAACATTTTATTTCAAATGCCAGCATTCAGGCAATTATAGAATGTTCTGAATAATACTGTGGCCAAGTGATGAAAATTCATCGATATCACTGAAAATGAAGAAGGTGTTAGACAGTAACAACTGTTACAAAACATTTGTTCAATTGGCATAGCTTTACCTGGTAAGGAATTTTTCCTCGTCCATGAGCCATTGTTTGCCCTCACTGCTGCTGCTTCCACTAGTCATGTGAAGATTTCTCTTAAGTATTTATACCTAATCTACTGGACAACATACCATTATGTAAGCTTATTCAGAACTTTAGCCAAGCTTTTGTCATTCGTTGTAATCCAAAATTGTTGCGAGGATTCGCCGAAATATGGAGGTTCAATAAGATACTTGGAAGGAATAATTCATATTCAAATCATGAATTTAAAATTCGTGGCATTCATTAGTTAATTTCCTATTTATTAAAATCTTTGATGTACTGCATTCACATGACTTTCTCTACTCACTGTTCTACAGAAGCGTATTCTTCTATCTACTTCTTGTTAATAGAGATGAATCTTCAGTACACATTTAGGTATTTTGTTGTAGGTATAAGAATACAGCAAAGCTGGATAGTCAATTTGTTTATAAGCCGGCCGCTATGTGATGGCTTTAAAATTCCATTCTCTTTGTTTGACACAAAAAAAAAGAAAGAAAGAATAGCTATTCGCAGCTGAGAAAGGTATTAAATATTTGAAACTTCAAACCAATAACAAAGAATGTCGCGGAAATAGTTAACACAACAAAAATGTTATTTGACATAACCGTAAGCTTTAACGAGATCCACATTTTTGTGTGGTAAAACCTACGGCTTACCAATTATACAAAGTCATTCAGAACGAAGAGGACTTCACAGCTATTCCCAGAAAATTCAAGATATGCATTTTCTTTGTTATGCAAATACTTTAAAAGTATGTTATTTTAATCAAAATCGTTAGAGCCATTTTTGAGAAAATAAAAAAACAATGACTTTTTTTCATGTAAAGGATAGTTTGGGGTGGGGGATTTTCTTGAAAATCTTAATGTAGCATACTTGGAGGACATTGAATTTGAATACCAAGCTAAGTATTTAACCGACCTTTCATTTTTGAGTTATGTTGTTCACAGACATATAGATAAACAGACATAGACACACACACAAATGTGGCATTAACAATTTCAGACATATTCTTTGTTATTAGATTGAAATGTTTTTTAAATGCTCATACTTTTTTCAAGTGGTTAGTCGCACTTCATTTTTCTCGTGGTCATGCAAAAACAACGGAATTTCAAAGCCTTCGCATAGCGACCCGTTCTTAAAAGATTTGACTATCGCTCAAGCCTACTGCATTCCCTTATTCCCATTGTACCTACAAGGAAATATTTAATAAATTTATTTCTACAAATCTTTATCTAGATTAACATGATGTAGATAGAAGAATAAGCTTTTGTAAGAGTAGTTTGTTGAAGAATGGATAGAGAAAGTCATGTGAATGGGACACATAAGATTTTTGTTGTTTTTATATTTGTAACTTGGGGCGGCGCCGTGGCCGAGTGGTTAGTCCACTCGTTTCTCCCGGGCTTAATCCCAGGGAACTGCATGTGGGATTTGTGGCGGACAAAGCGGCGTCTGGGAGAGTTTTCTCTGGGTTCTCCGGTTTCCCCCGCCATTCATTTCATCAATTGCTCTATCATCGCCTTTCCTTTCATTCATCTCACTGTCATTTCATATAATCTCCTCCCTCGCTCTCATGCCAGGCTTCGGGCTGATCATCCATCCTGGCTGTTCTCTCTGATCTATAGCCTGTGACCCCGACAGTCGTATCACCCTAGGCACCCGCTTGTAAGTCCTGGGGGGATTAAAAGCCCTAAAAATGGGAGAGTAAACAGAGAAAAACGAAGAAGAATATTTTTAAATTACGCATGGACGATTTACATGAACCACAACCTGTTTTGCAAATTTCCATAACTCCCGCGTAAGTTTAATCAAACCATTTAATTTGACAAAATAAAACAACTGAAATATACTATGTCAGCTCAAAATACAGAGGATAAATTTAACAGTCTACTAAAAAAGAAATTAATTACATGTTTTGATACGGGTAAGAAAAGAAGGAAAATAGTGAGTTCTCTTTTAAAAGAAGGAAGCCGCAATTCTACGAAAAACCTATAACTTATTGCTCTCCCAGCCATTTAGAGCAATACAAATGTCCAAGAGGAACGAAGACTTTCATCATTATGTCGACATTTGTATACAGACAAATATACATTTAACAATTCAAATCGAACATGCACATTTAGTAACACGAACATAAGGAAATCAGAAATTAATAGACGGTACTAATTCGACGGGTAAAACACAAATAAATAAAAAATAAGGTACCACAAGTGTATGAAAGCAGTGAAAGATGCACAAGGTAATTCCTTACTCTTTTGTGTTTTAATTGTAATGAACATCTTGTGTGTTGTTCATGAATATAACCTTAAGCTTTGGTAGGATCAACGTTATTAAACAGAGAGAAAATCAGACTACTGCATGGCAAAGTGAAGTGAGACGATACAAGCTCTGACAGCACACGTCACGAAGAGCATGTGGGAGAAATGCATTTTCGTAGTATAGAGTAGGTATTACTGAACAGGCCGTGGATTAAAATTTTAAATCAGATATGTTTAGATGAAAGAATAGCAGCATCCGGCTAGAAGCGGCCACATATAGCCTTCTTCAGTGTTTCAACAAAAAAGTAATAATAGTAAAAAATGATTTCATATCCAGTCTCATGTTTCTCCTATGGGCAGCTAAGGGATTAACATTTGGTATCATATTAAATTAAATATTCACATTTAAGATTATGGTAGATTGACCTGTATTTGTGCCGGAACAGCCCTGGGACTTCGTTCTTCTATGTTTACGTCTAATTCTTGGAAAATAGTTTTCTTTCTTACGATTGGAAGAAGCTTAAATCCTGCAGCATTTTATCCAACAATTAAAGTATCGGCATTAATGTAACTACCTAGTATGGCCGATGATTCTTCTGTATCGTTTTTAATGCTTCTTGGCATATTTTTGCAATCCTTTAATTTTCGTTTTTGGATTAAGAATGTACGTATAATCAACTGTGTACACAGCAACTTTATTAAATAACAAATATTCAAACAGGTAATATTTCGCTTGTACAGTGTAACTGTCTACTCTATTCTAGTTCAATAACTAAAATGGTGTTATCTAATTGTTAATGATGATGGTACAGAAATATAATTTCAAAATAGAGAAAGGGCCATAACTTCTGTAGAATTGCAACGAACTACGCGCTTGTGTTCACTCAGGGACATCAGCATTTACTTGGTTACCTCCAGAACAGGGAAATACACGAATTTCTTGCATTAAGCACATATTTTGTTTTACTGTACTGTTTCCAACTCCATTGTGGCAGATTGCACCTTACTTGAGGATCCTAGCACGTGCACGATATCCGTCCTTGACATACATATGGAGAACAATGCTAGTTACTGACTTGAATAACCCATGCTGGTAACGTTTTCTTTCAATAGAAGTATTCCACTCTTTGGCAAAATAGGGAAAAATGAAAATAAGGAATATGGCTACAGTAGTGAAACGTAAATAAAGTAACAAGCAAGAATTCCTGGGTGTTTATTTTCGGAATTTCGCGGGAAAAGTTTGAAGTAATGAGCTGATTAGGAGAGCGAGTTGCATAGAGCTTGACAATAAAACTGTGGTACTAATAGCGCTACCATTGCCTAGCCCTAAAGTATGAATGACGTAGTAGCACTTCCGATGGTATCTGCAAAAGTCACCACTGGATTGCACACTGTAGCCCTAGTAGCGCTTGACCTGATAATAGTAGATTGGTAAGTGCGTGAAGGAGCGTTGGTCCAATAAAAGAAATAGACAAACAAAAAAGAACTGTAGCTATCTCTGCCGAGTGTCAAGTTTGTACAATGACTAGGTTGTGCACTAACTTTAAAAAGCTATTTCGGCTCCCTCTCCCACCTAGTAACCAACAGTGGATGATACGCGCGCGAGGGTAAAAGGCTATTTTGGCTCCTCACTCCCTCTAATGCCATATCCAGCAATGTTCAACTAGCTATAACATTATGATATTCAAACGCATAAGAGGGAGTCCACTAAGGTACAGTTTCTTCGGGACAAAATGTAGTGCAGCAGTCATTTAAGATAAGACTAGACTACTTTACAGCTCACTTGCCGGTCCCTGTGGCCGTAACTACTAATGGTTTCACTTTGGTGCTTCGTAGTGTGGGAACGATGTATTCAAATACCGCCTTTGGCAAGCATGTGTGTGTGTGTGTGTGTGTGTGTGTGTGTGTGTGTGTGTGTGTGTGTGTGTGTGTGTGTGTGTGCGTGCGCACGCGCACCAGAATAAGAGCAGGAAAACAAATACTGAACAATATAGGTGATAAATGTTTCCTTTTAATGGAACTTAAAACTACTGAAATATGTCCAATGAGGTGCGCTAAATTAAAACCCTCCGATTTACCAAGAGTTACTTATTGCCCACGGACACTTATGGCTTCTAGTGTTACAACAATTTTAATTGCTAGATTGGCAATTATCATTGATTAACCGATGCTAATAGTATTGTAAGCACATCATGGATTGTCGTCCTCCGTGGTGCAGTGGTTACCATGCTAGTCTCTAGTTCCCGAGGTAGCGGCTTCTGGCTTCCTTCGGAAGGGAAGTAAAGCCGGTGGTCCCGTGTCGTAGATTTACGGCACATAAAAGAACCTCAAGCCTGATAAAGAGGCCTCTGAGAAAAATTTCCGGTCTTTCACGCCCAATATAGAATGGGACGCTAAGGACCACAGCATTTAAAGAGCGACCATAACTAAATAATTAAGGAAAGCATCATGGATTGTTAATAATATCATTAGCAGGCATAGGAATTTCCAAGAATTAAAGTCATGACCAAAGGAAATAAGGTTGAACTGTTACTAGACTTGAGGCAGGGACATCGCAAGTAACAAAGCACTCCCTCGCACGGCCTGTTGGCGTTTGCAGACGGCACCCTCAAGCCCGTGTTTACATGTCGTCCGTGACCCTTGGCCGCTGTTATTTACGTCCTTTATATTGACATTGGTTTGAGTGCAGATAACTAGAAGCCAATTGCTATGTCTGATCATTAGTATCACAAAATAATAACAATATTCTTAATATTCACTTGCAGTAAATTGAAAGCCTCCATTCAAAAGCATCATTCGTTGTGTTAGGGCTGATCCAAAAAATCTCATTTTCTACCCTCATCAAAAACAATCACTGAGCATGGAGGGCATAAAGAAATAAATGAAAATGCTTATACGGAAAAAAATATCCTGAATATTGTGCACATATCTATGATATACTTGCCAAGAAAGAATAAGAACTGCTAGAGATGAATAGATGCAGGAAACATTTCGGAAATAACCCAGAACGAAGAACATAGGAATAAAACCAGTAAAGCGAAACGAAGGAAGATATTAACAATGTGCAAAAAGGGAGGGAAAAAATTAGATACAGTTAAGAGGAAGCAGCAGTGAAGAAAAACAAGAGTTCTTACGAGGTTATAGCTCATACTCTCTTGTCATCAGGCTAGTTCGCATATACACATGGCCCAAGGGAAAAGGTAAATTCGATATCGACGTGGCTGCTAAGTTTAAAGTAATCGCTTTTCAATATAGGAAATATGATGTTGCATGACACGACCGATAATCAACTCCTTTGCAGACATAGGCCAAGGCTACAAATCACACCAACAGTATAAGGCGCTTCGGGCAAACAAATGTTTCTTTTTTTGCTGGTTCTTCCACTACGTAGTCCATGACAGATAGGTGCTCCTCATTCTTTTCAAACATTACAACAAGGAGAACGTGAATTCGAATAAAAAAGAACGAAGAATACCTTGCATAAACATCGTCTTGGATGCTGAGCTCGCATCCGTTTCATCCACTGTTGTAGGTATGCGCACTCATGTTGCTGTAACCTGGGGTTAAACATACGAGCATAATTACCACATTAACAATGCCATCAAGCCTCAACCAATAGCATACGATTAACACTAAACAGACGAGACCCTAGCTGAAATAGACTTTTTTTAATCAGCTTCATTGTTTCTGCTTTATTGACAAATACAAATTCAGAAACCTCGTTATTGTTAACATATAGAGGATCCTTTCCTTCACTTCAAAACCCAAATAGATGCTATTAGGATATTCTTGTGTTACAAATTCCGCTACATTCATTTTATAACCACTTATGCTTTAGGAAGTCCACCTGAGTTTTGTGAAACATATTTAACCAAGACATATATTTATATCGATATAATTTCGTCCTATCTATGTCATTAGCAGGCCCCGCATATTTGCACAAATGCCTATTTATTTCTTTTAGGGGGAGATGGAAAGGAAAATAAATTCAGATGTTTAGAATCCTGAAAAATAAAACCTGCTGAACGCAGTTTGCAATTCCTATCTCTTTGACTAGAACTGCCTAAGAATTCTACGTTATAAAAAGGTCTAAATGGGTAGTTAATATCCATTTTGAAGTTCTATAACCTAAAAGTGTCTAAAAGAAGAATAAAAAACGGATTATTTATTTTCAATTTGTATAACTTGTAGAACGGCTATGACGTGCGGATATTACAGATTCGTAGCGTTTAACGCCCGTTATTACTGCATACGGCACCACAGACGGTGGACAATAACAATACATGAAATGTAAGGATAATTGGGAAAGGAAATTTGGGAAGGATACGTTCCAGGCCCGGGTTTAGGGTACCTCCCGTGCACTTGCCAGTTATGAAGTCTGAGGAAAACCTGCAAAAAAACTTAAGTTAGGGAGGTTAGTCTTGGAAGGATTTGAACCGCGGACCTCCCGTTCAGGAGTCCATGCCTTAAGAACCTTGGCTACCAATATCGATGAGATTACAGATGAATTCGAGTCTACAAAAAACACCATCCATTCACCGCCCACGAACAATTCACATGCCATACGTTTTCAGTGCTGCAACGATGATACAAAATAGTTGTTTTAAATGTAATTTTTTATTTTCATTGTGCAGTTTGGACTTTTATATGTATGTGTCTGTGTGTGCGCGCGCAGGTGCGCATGTGTGCCAGAAGGGAAACAATGCAGAAAGAGAATTTTCGGAAACTTCTGTAATTCGTTTCTGTATAATGGATTGATTATAAAGAAGGGAAGAGGCTTTTAAGATTGTGCTGTAAACAGAGAAGAATAGAACAAATGTTCTTCATTATATGTAATTCGATAACTAATTTTAATGTAGTTAAAGCATACTGGGATTAAGTGAATTAAGGCGAGAGAATCGAAAAGAAAAGGAAAAATATGTCCAAGTGACCACCTTTCTAATGTTTGGTTTTAAAATATACTTCAGATTCAAGCGTTCCAAAAATACCTCCATATTCTCCTTTGACTATCCACAGATCTTGATTGGCAATTTGGATGTCTGTGTGCACACAAAAAAAAAATGGTTTAAATAGAAAAAATGTGTGCCCAAATGTAGAAAGCTTGTAGCAAATCTTGATAAAATAGCAGTAACATGTGATGCTTGTAACATTTACATTCAAACATTTAAAATTGCTGTATAATTAAAAATAGGGCCTATTTTGCGTAAAGCGTAATCAATTTGTGATCTACTTTAGATGCCTAAAACGTCACTTCCTCGTGCTTTAACTACTGCTTAAGTTGAAAGGCAATGAGTTCAATCCTCGAGTGCTCTACAGGCGCTCTTTTTCTGGGCAGCTGCCACAATAATGGTTTCTGATAATCATTGCACATTTGGTTGTTGTGCTGTTTCATAAATGTTGTTCACTGCACACAGTATTACAAGCCATTTGAGAAATATTGGCTTAATATATCTCTTAAAAACCTATTTGCCGCTAACAGCTGTAGGCTCTGTAGCATTTGAATGTCTAATATATGCGAAATGCGCTCTCATTTCCATAGTGAATGCTTAAAGAGAGAGAAATTATCATTTTTAAAACAAATTCTATGTGATTTCCATGAAGTAGTGCTTCTATGGGTTACGAACGTGCTTTCGGACCTCAAAAATGCTGCAACTGCGAGCCTATATGGTTCTGATGTGTCTTTTATTCACCAAGGTCATATTGGTAAAATGCATTTCTTATTAGTAAAATCGTCAGGCATTAGCGAATACTTCAATTACAGTCCGAATTGCAATTTCAAAGTTTCTTGAAAGACAGAGAATAGGACATTGGAACCCAGATTTTCCATTTTTCCTCCAATATGAATAAATATTGATTGTAGAGAAATTATTCATCTTAATTGTGAATGTAGAACTATTATGAAACTTTAGTTCTAATTGGTATAAAGACGTATTGAACAATTAAAATGTATCTGGTTGTGCTAACTTAAAAAAGCACTTAACTGGTTTGTATAATTTTTTCACTGTTGCAGTACTTCTCTTCTTCTTTGATTTTTTATATTTCTGAGGCGTTTTAAATGGAGGTGAAAGTAGTTAACTGAATGGAAAATACATACATCTGTGATCCTTTGACGATTTTGATGGATATTACCGTTACGAGCATGGCTGGGACGTTTTAAAAAAATAATACAACTTTAAACGAGTTGTAAAAGCATTTAATCAACATTTCATTCGAGATCTAATAATACAACAATACACAGAATAATACGATACGCAGCACTAACCAAAACAATTTTACCCTTCTGGATTGGATACATAAATCCCAAAAACCATTTCTGAGAAGAAGGTTTTTTTTTCTGTTCCGTTTGTACTACTGGCCCTTGCCTTATTTTATTGGCGATGTTCGGCCTATCAATTGGCTTGATTTTCATTTGAATAAATGACTCAAAGTAAACGCGAGGAGCACCAAGAATACTGGTCAAATTTTTCTTCCAGAAGTGTACGTTGCTGAAGAATGTCTTATATATGCAGTCCTTGTAAATTATTTCACAAACCAATTAACGCGAAAATAAGATCAGTGTCAAATGGACACGCGTTTCTACAGATGAATAAAGAGCTTAATAAATGATCCGTCTAAGAGCCTGCATGCGTTTAAAATTCAGCCCACCTTGATTGATATTTACTTGCAAATCTTGAATTGTTGGCGGCCAGGTTGAACCGAACCGGTTAGGATCATCAAAGAACTTCAGAAATAAATAACTCATCTTCTTATAAGACTAGGCATAAGCGCGGGCGCGCACGTACGTACGCACCCCCCCCCACACACACACACACATACACACACTTGAGAATTTGAGAATACACGAACTTATTGAATGCTATGACAATTAGCATATGTTTACTGGTCCGTAACAATACACCTGTTTTCACTACTACATAGCTAACGCAGAAAACTGCGAACACACCAAAATCTTACTTTAAGGAGCGAAGATTACGCTGTTAAAATCAACTGGACCAATATCTTGTTTTGGTAACGCACGATTTAGGACATTTATCCAATACCAACGTGATGTTTGGCTCTGCTGCAGGTGTGGCGAAAATGTGTTTCAGGATTATATTTGGACTCTCTCTGTCGTCTCCCCTCTGATCGTGATATCATGCAGGCTGCAAATTTCTGAGACCTGAGAGAGGTAGGCATTTTCGCCAATCATGCTCCACTGCTCTACTATTCGCAGCACGATGATAAAGTACATTAGAAAATGGAAATGTGATTATACAGAGCATCACATGCGACAGTCCATCAACACGGTTTAAGGTAAGGTCTAGAGAGATATCAAGAAGAGTGTGTGATTTCATCCTTTGTTCAAGTAACGTGACTTTTCTCTGCTTCTAGTAACACCTTCACAATAACGTCATGAATGAAGATACTGTCCTTGAGCGGGGTTTGATTAATGTATTTCATCTTCCAGATCTGGTATAATGTAGTTTTACTTTATTTAATCTGAAGGATGAACTAACACATATTGTATTCAATATTCCACTTTTATGGAATAGCTCTCATAAACGGCACCAAATAGTTTTATAGTTAGTTTAAATTGTTAAGCTGTTTGGGAACATAAAGGTTTTTAAAGTAATGCATCGTATGCCAAAACGAAACAAATGCATTATGAAATGCTTTATAAATTTAAATCTTGAATATTTAACGCATAAATTATACAGTGCTGCCGAAAATAGTTTGACACCAATAAAAAGTAAAAGACCATTAAGACAAAGCACCTGTAAGAACCTCAGTTGAAGTTGCTTTTAATTTTATATTCCATCATACGAACAGTAATATAGGAAAAAATATAACAGATGATGTTTAGAAGCATCCGTAAGCGCCTCAGTTGAACTTTTTAGATGCCGGGTCCGATTTTGGCTGCACGGCGGGGCATTTTCTTTAACTAGGATTATTCCCTATCCTCCCTAAAACCTGGCAGTATGAATGGGAAAAAAAGAGAGAAAGAGACGGAGAGAGAGACAGAGAGAGAGAGAGAGAGAGAGAGAGAGAGAGAGAGAGAGAGAGAGAGAGAGAAAGAGAGAGATTAACGAATGAAATCATTACACATTTGTAATTCCATCCAAAGGCAAAGCCTCCAGTATAACTAAAACAAGTGATATAAAAATACCTCTGATTTATTTTACCCGTTTTTTAAAAAGCTTATTAAAACGAGGTAAAAGTATGCAAAAAATGTAAAAAGTTATGGGGTGATTTCTGCACTGACGGCTTGAAACATTTTAAATTGACCGCCACTCTATGCTTAAATACATGACATAGATTCTTCGCTTTCGTCTAAGTGCATGATTAAGTAATAGCTATATGCATTGCTTTTTCTTCACACTGTGGCCCCCGCACGGCGGCCGCTGCAGCTCGGACTCCCGCCGAAACGGTTATAATACCCCCGCAACCGCCTCTCATTCTCATAGTTACAATTACGATGAGCACATACCTTCCATCAGCATATTTTTGACATCTTCTCAGGAAATTTGCATTTACATTCGAAGAGTTCAATATCGAAATTGAGTGAATTTCTCATCTGAGGTTTTCTTTTAGTTCTTCCAATGTAAGGGGTGTGTTGCACACACCTTATTTTTTAAGTTTCCTCGTAGATAAAAATTACACAGAGTTAAATCAAGGGATGGTGAGGGCCATAATGCTTTACTAATTGCCCTATCTTCAAAACGTTCCTGAATTAAACTTAATGATTCATCAGATGTAAACGCGGTAGCAAAATCTTGTTGGTAAAATCCAGACTGATATTCAACGTCGGCCAGCTGATCAAAAAATGTATAAGTCATTCCTGTAGCTCTCTGCATATATCGTTTGTCCAAAAAGTATATAGGTCCTCTTATTCTGTATACATTTACTGCACACCAGTTTTCACGTCATGCAAGTGAATCTCGTGGTAAAATCGGGTTTCTCTGCACTCCAATATCTGTTATTTTGCGACGAAACATAGCCATAGTCACAAAACCATGCTTCGTCAGAAAAGGATATTAAGTGTGGGTCAATTACTCTTATCATTTCGCAAAATCCAATTACAGAAATTTACCCGAATCTGATGATCGCGCGAAAAATAAGGTGTAAGCAACAAACCTCATACATTGGAAGAACTACAAGAAAACATCAGGTGAGAACTTCACTCAATTACTCAATTTCGTACACTGAACTCTCGAGTGTAAATGAAAATTTCCTGAGAAGATGCCAGAAATGTGCGTAGAGGACAACGCTTTCCACATTTTATGATAAAGTATATGCTTCTTATCATTGTAATTGTAACTAAGTATGAGAAGTGAGGCGGTTGCGGGGATATTATAAACGTTTCGGCGAGAATCCGAGCTGCGGCGGCGGCCGATGAACCGGCGTGCGATGGCCACAGTGTGAAGGAAAAGCACTGTATTATGTAACCGAATATGACATATATTCTTAAAAATATATTGTTTCACTGATAAAATACGCAGAAGTAAAGTATTCTCCCTTCGATATTTTCGCCTAGCATCGTTTAGGTGCCGACTTAAACGATGAAAAGCGCGCTGTTTCCGTACCCTAAGCGTTGCGAGGACGAGAGCAAGCTATGGTAAGCTACTAGTAATAGGGTCGATCACATATGAGCTGTGTATGGTTACAGATACTGTGGTGTTCAAGCTCTTAATGATAAAAATGCTGGAAATGCTAAAAAATATAAAACCTTACATTTTTCTTTTTTGGCCTGGAGCTGTTCTGATATGTAACGAACAAATTATAACACGTTTCACGCGTGAATGCATCTTATTAGCATATTTGGAGGCCACTTTTAAATTACCTAGGCGGTGGATATTTAAAGCTACGCCCATTCAGTGCACCCTGTTTACGTAAATTCGTTTTAACATGCGTTGCAGACAAAATTTGACATACCTTTGGAACAAATAGAGGTAATTGCATGGCATTTTAAACACAGATAATTTGGATTACCATAACCTCTAGAAAAATAGAATATTTCTGAATTTCTAAATAAATATAGGAGTATTTTGTGAAGCAATGTGCAAAATTTATTTTTAATTTTTTTTCCAAGTTCCTAAAACAGATACTGGACTTTTGCTCCACAGAACTTGTACAGTATCTTCATGCCAACAATTCTGTGAACATTTCTGAAGAAACATAAACGAATGCGCAAGATATATGAATCTTTCTGAAATGTTGTAATCGGTTAGATTTTTTTTTTTCAAAAGCTGGGGCTCCAAGGCCCCATTTTAATAAACCTTTGTTACATGTTTTCTAGTACTAGAATGTAAAGTAAAACTGTAAAACTCACAGAAATACGGAAGTTCACAGAACTTGGTTCACACATGCATGTATTACACTACAAATCAGACCACCGGGAAGTAATTCAAAGAACAGTTCTTCGCAAAAATGCACAGGTAAATACTCAAATGTAAAGGCAAACCTTTTGATTTGAAGCTCTGGTTACATGACTATATAAACAGAGAAGAATGCATTCCGAGTTAAAAATGGCTCAGGTTCTGCGTTAGAAGTTTAGTGTATTACATGAAGAGACGGTTGAACCCGGCGATCCGCGATCCGCATGTATTTTTTATTCATGTACTTTCCGTATAGTCACTTTGTATAGTTATGCAGGTTATGTTTTATGAATAGTATATTCAACTAAAATGTGGAGCTATCTATCTGCTGTTCTCAAAAAATAGAATAAAGTAAAAACCTTAATTCTATATAGCGACCTGAACTCCCTCCGGTCGCTCTTAAATGGAAAAGAAAGAGAGAGAGAGAGAGAGAGAGAGAGAGAGATCTAATTAAACTAAGGCAATCAGAAATAAGAACAAAATGTTTAATGTTTCGTGTGGTCCCCGTTATTTTCTATCACTGCCGTCAGTCTTCTGTGCATGGAACCCAACAGGTTCTTGAAATAATAAGATATCCTCTGCCAGTGATTTCCAAGTGTCTTCTTTGGCATACCAGAGTTGTGCAGCATTACATGGGACATCGAGAAACCTCTTCTTTATTTTTGCCCAATCTAGAGGCTTCGGAGGACATGGCATCTGATCAGAAGTGCCCGTGAGTTCCGAAAACCACTTTTGAACTCTGGCCGACCTATAGACCGAATGACTATCCCGTTGGAATGTAATAATTCTGTAGCATAACGCTCTGAACAGAAGGGAGGAGAACATGGAATATTTCAGTATACGTTTCGCGTTCAGCTTTCCATGAACGGTTCCAGCATACCTGCCCCATCTCAGAATATCCATACCCAAACAGCAACACTCATTCGACCACTTCTTGAATGAGTGGTCAGACACGTCTGTTGTCTCACTGAGTCTGTAAACAAACACAGTAGAAGCACTACTGGCAATACTGAATGTAACTTCGAGAAAATTACTTCTCTCCAATCGAAGTTCTCATACAGTTCTGCATATGCCAATATGTCAATCATGTGGACTTATGGTTACCTCTTCTTTAATTGCTGCACGTCTACGCCGAAGTCCAGCATCCTTGCAACGGTTGCTAACAGTACGTCCACTACCAGGAAATGAAGTCAAAGCCCTATATTCAGCAGCGGTTTGAAAGGGATCCCTTTCCACCTCCGCCAAGAGGGACGTATTTTCATCCTCTGTAAAGACACGCAAACACCTGCACTTTTTCTTGCAGCAACTTGTTCCCTTTCTCGATAAAATTCACCCACCTCGTCGAGATGGACTGGAAATACCGCAAATTCTGCTTGCTATGCTGGCCGTATAGCCCTGTGAAACAAGCGCGAGAACAGTAGAAGGTTTATCAGTGGAATCTGCCCTTGGTAGAAATGGAATGAATGCACTGTTGTAGGGTTATTGGTAGAAGAGGGATAGAGCCCCCTCGGTAATGTATGGGGCTAAGCACAAACATGTAAAAATGATAGAAATGAAACAAAAGAATGACAGAGCTATTGGGACTTATCGCTAGTAGTTGGAACCCTGGCTGTGATATACAATTGCAATGTATAAATACGAGTATTTTATAACATACTGTCATGGAAAATATATATGTGGGTTTAGTGTAAGAATAAGGTATATGGATGGAGAGGTGAAAAGAAGAAAATATAAAAGAAAGAAAAATAGACCATTACCCAGATTTGAGCACGTGTTGCCTGTGCGCGAAACGCATGCATTATCTCTGACTATTTGCTCTTTCTTTGCAAAGGTTCTGTTTCCACGTCTATTTATTGTTGGTCAATACGAACCATGGATTTCTTAGTTAGGTCACTTTCTCGTTTTACGGGTACTCGATGGTTACATGGGTTCGGTTTACTGACCGTTCTCTTCAACCGAGTTCTGGTTGCTCCTGTGATTTGTATAGCAACCAATGACATATTTTGCGTAATAGTAACACATTGGCTTACGAAGAAACAGGGGAAGTGAATTAACCAGCTCCACCACACCTCTTTCTTGCCAGAGAACAAACAGAAGGGCAAAGGGGTTTCAAGACGCCTCCTATTTATGCGCTGGACAAACGATAAGTAATGCCATGGATTTGCTGTTGCCACTATTGGAATGCTTGAAACCGAAGTACAAATGGAATAAATCCTTCTCTCAGAGTGCGCTCAATCATTTTTTCCACCACTGTACATATCACAGAGGGAAAAAGTAGATGTCCTATCAAATAGGTAAAAATAACACTCGTTTCCGACCATTCCTCCCCTTAAACGGAACGCGAATTGAGGTACGATGGCATTCCTCTTTTGGTCTGTTTAACTAGAATACTGCTAATAATACGCGCTGCAAAGGTTTTCAGAATATATTTTTTTGGAGTGCAAATAAGCCAGTAATAGAATGCTTATAAACGTTTAACGTGGTCTACTGACGCTAGAAAAATATATAATAAAACAAAAAATGTTTTATTCTGTCAATATGAACTAATTACAGAAAACATATGGTAATGCAAAAACGCGTTCGTATATGTCTGACACTAAATTACACATTTTAACTAACTTCAATATATTTAGGAATATATTAATTTCAAAAATAAGTTTTAACTCTGGTCTACGGTGAACGTTATTCATTTAGTATTTCTATTATTTATTTAAATACAAAGAGTTATTTTGTATACTTATGGTATTACCAAATAAACTGAATAATATTTGGATCAACGTTAACGTCAGAATAAAATTTCATTACTGATCTGAGGTGATAGCCATTCTTAGGTGAAATTAAGAGACGCAGAATGACGATTACTTAAGCAGAACAATGGACTATGTTCGCTAATTTGGACAAAAAAGGAGTGAAACGATATACATTTAGGAAAGAGATATATTTTAGAACACTCAAATTTCTGTAAAATCCGATAAAATTCAGTAATTAAACTTATTTTCTTTATCGATATTCCCTATACACGAGTATAATTGCAGTTCACCACAACGCATATTGAATTCCATTTTTTGGGGAGTTTGCTTATTTTAGTATTATGCAGGTAAATTATTATATATATATATATATATATATCAATTATTATTTGATTATTCCTACTGATATGCGCATATAAATAAAGACTTAATACGAATGTGGTGCTGATTCCCACTGTAAAACAGTTTAACACCGAAAGGAATTATTATTACGCTATTTTCAAAGCTATGAGCTTTGCTTTTTCTGGAAAAATGCTCCGTCTGCAAGGGCCAGCGTACCACTGATACATCCACCTTCACATGGAGAATCATTTGCATCAGAGAGACAAACAACAGTTAGGTGTACTAACAGCGCAGGCATACGTGTTCTGCTGTCAATCTGTTGGATTTGGGTTGCAAACCCGTACAAGCGGTTAAACAGTTTTGTTTTTCCCAAACAGATGAATGGCGTACGCTTGGAGTGAACACAGTTTTAATATCTGGTGTTTCTTTCAAAGTTTAAGTAAATGCTATGGAGGTATTGACATGGAATATTTCGCATAGCATGACCAGGATTACTCGCAACTAGCAGCAACTCAGGGAAGCTTTATCAGTGGCCTACTATATAATTATTGATTTTGATCTATTGCAAACAACCATTAAGTGTCCTATATCAAAGTGCTCCTCTAACTCCTGAAAGTTTGCGGTTGAATTGTGTAACAACTCTCTTGAAAATGGGCATTCGCACCACTTTCCTTGATTAATATAAGATGCTTGTACGTCGTTTACATTTATAGTACGCTCTCCTTCCCTTATTTTTATTATACAGGGAGACCCAATGAACTACGAACCGTCTGCGCTGTGCTTTTCCGATGTGCGATGACGGAGAGCGTTCCCGTCTGCGGCTGTCATAGAGTGGCGCTGACGTAACCGTAACTATGTTTAAAGGCTTTATTTACCAACATTATGAAAGGATGTTTTGAAACTGGCCACCGTCGTTGTCCATACAGTTTTGACACCTCTTTAAGAAACTATCCATCACTTGTAGTTAGCGTTGCGAAATGCTGGCAATTTCGGATATTTCCAGTCGGATATTTCGGATTTGTTTTGTATACTTTATATTTTCATTTATCCCAGAGATAAAAGTCGCAGGGGGTTCGGCCAGGAGATCAAAAGGCCATAAACCTCTACCAACAATTTTGTACCCCTCAAACATATTTTCAATTGTTCTCTTCGAAATAGTCGCAAGCTGTCTGTTAATTCTCTTAAACGACGCGGGCAAAATTGTATTCACGGATGTGAGGGCATCAACTGTTGACTCGAAAAAAATGGGTCCTATAATTCGTTCACCGCACCATACACCAATTTTTTCGTCGTGGAGGGGTACTTCATGAACACTATTAGGTTTCTCAGAGTTCCAATAACGATTATTTTGTGTACACACATATCCATGAAGGTGGAACTAGGCCTCGTCCGAGAAAAAGATGGGTCTAGTTCGCCACCGTATATACAACTGAGACTCCACTCACAAAATGTGCGCCTACGAACAGGATTACCTGGTTCACAGTTATTTTATAACGTTTTAACTTCAATATTTTAGTAGCTCTTTGCACAGAGCCATACGAAATACCTGCCTGTTGTGAAAGACGCTTAAGCGATTTCTGGAGGCAAAAGATGACCTATATCGTGTAATGTTCTTTCGGTAAGAACCCTACTTTGTGTTAGATTTCTTAGATTGAACACTACCTGCGGCCTAAAATGTATTATACGGATTAAAAAACCATTTTGGAATTCGTATTTACATCTAACGAGCTGACTGCATTAACATGTACGAATCATACATAAATACACGTTGCGCAACAGTAAACATGTACTGAGCCATTATTGTGACTAAATAAGGACAGTAATAAATAACTCGTAACAACTGCACTACACTGCATCACGGTCAACGCAATACTGCAGAGCAGAGGAGAGTCAGCGTCAGCAACGGCGGGAAGCACGTATCCACACGCCCAATGAAAAGACGCCGCGCAGCTGGTTCATAGTTCATTGGGTCTCTCGGTATTATACCTTATATATTATATCATATCTTATTTTATATACTAACAATGACTCCGCATGCGATCAGAAGTTATATCAGGGACTCACTGCCAATAAAATGCTCCACCGTTGGCTGAAGTCGGTCTTTCCTTTGACGTGCATAGCCCCTGCTCTTTGATCTTGGTGAGCTCGCTAATACAGAAAGGAAAGCGATAAGCTGACCCTTCAGTTGGTGATAAAATCAACAGCAGGTTGAGAAGTGCTTGGCATGAGAGGCAATGAAATATCTCGTCTTTTGAACTGTTAACCTTTTATGGCTATAGCACGAGAGCTGTTACACTCCAAATATGATTTCTTTATCATTTTTATCTTCAATTTTTTCGTAGAAGTCGCCCTGGAGAGTTAGTGGACGCATTCATGGGCAGCCTACACTGTTGAACAAAATTAATCACAAATACTATTCATGCAGTCCTCTGACATGACTGATTGGGGAAATCTCACAGGAGCATCGACGTGAACTTGCATTAATGAAATCTATTCGCTGTAATCCAGTAATCATTGCCATGTTACTTGTCATCGCTGCATCATTCAGTGTCCATCCTCGCCGTTGAACATTTCTGAATATACTAAAAAATATTGAAATTCAACGATTATGTAAATGTTCACAATAGTATAAAGTATCAAGATTTAGTATGTTGGAACAACAACAACACGTGTATTGTATCCTGATTGAGGGAAAGCAATAGCCTTTTTGAGGGGAGAGGTGGCTAAGTACTTGAGATCCGTTTGAAATCAAGTCACTGACAATACCCAAATAGGTGAGCTATTTGGAAAGCAAATTATAATCTGCAACAACTTTCTGACATTCAGCTAAGAGCCTATGACTAGTCCTTTGAATGCTCAACACACCAACCTAGTTTGGCATGCTTGAAACGATTCAGCATTGAACCCTAACCAAACATGGATTAGATTTTACAACTAATTGTGTAACGCCAATATGGCAAAACACAATCAATATCACACAAAATACTTTATCGCTATAATACTGCAAACGCAAACCAAATGAATAACTAAACTCAAAGGTGGCTATATGAAGTGTTGGTTTCCTTCTTCTCTAATAATTATAGGACCTAGAATAGTATTTTCAGTGTAATAAAATTTAATGTTCGGATCCACTACCAATGCATAACAATTGCTCTAATACGCAGTACAAATTTAATGACAAAGTGTACACACTCGTAGCTACAATTTTACTTAAAATTTGAAGACTTTTTAATTTAACATTATAGTTCAAATTACTTTTCTGTGGTTCGGTTATATTACTACTCGTATTATTGGAACATTTTATTAGCCATCAAACCTGAATAAATATGTATTTATATCATTTATCTATGATTTATTTTAATTTATCAATTTACACGCTGTATAGCAAGCGGACAGTAAGCTGATTTGTAACCTGGAATACATTCGCAATTTAAATAAGATATATATCGCAGTAGTCACCAACACTGCCATCTTCAACAAGGAAGGGGGACTATCTTTATGACCATGTGCACCAATTTCAATTGAAGTATGATCGCGGTCAATTCGACATTTGACCGCGCTCAACGCGATTTTACGGTGCATCGACAATGATCAAAGTGAAAGAGGTAGTTGATTATGGTCAAGTTTGACCGCGGGTGCTGGACCGAATTAAGATCTGTGATGGATTAAATCGATGGATTTTGCGGATGTCGTGCGAAATATAGACCTGCATTTTTATTGCATCAGCAATTGTTGAACTTCAGTAATTTTAGTAACGTTAGCTAAGGCAATATAAACTGTAATAAAAAAAACTATTATTGCGTTCGTCAACCGACAGTTTACGTCACATCATTATTATGAGTTAAGGAATTCTGCAGTATTATCAAAATGCTAGATATAACGCAGTTCACAAAACATTTTTTAATTTTCCGAAAAGCTTCCACACCCAGACTCACGCTATTTTTAACAAATAACGATTTATTTATGTATTCAGCCGCCTGGTGTCATGTTTAAATGAATGCCTATATACATCCGCTCTGTCTGTTTGTCCGTTCAAGAACATGAGTCAGTCTTTTTATTTTTCATTTTGTTGGAATATGAGACACAGCTAATTCCAGCAGAATGCCTATCCCATGCTGAGAAAAATTTTGGAGACCACCTTTTGTTTTCCATTTTCATTTATCGCCAAAATATAGTCCAAGCATACTTCTTCTTTCTCCGCTTACCCTTCCCGTTATTAGGGGTTACACCCCCGGGACTTACAAGCGTGTGCCTGGGATCAGACGCCTGCCAAAACAAACAAGATTTCAACCCCCCTCCCAAAAAATACAAAGCTACATAGACAAGGAAATTGTAATGGCACTGCAATCCCTTTGGACATAGATTTGGATGCTTTCCATTGAGTAATTCTAGTAGAATCATGATGGTTCAGCAACCTAGCGCACGCTCAGCTGATGGCGGTTCGATGGACGAGAATTAACATTGATGCGCCGCAACTACAATTTAACCGCGGTCAAAATTTGATCACGTTTCAGTGATTCCCGATCAGCAACGATTTCTTCACGAACGGTGCACATGACCATTAGCTATGTTAAGTAATTAATGATTCTGATCTTTCGAGAACTGTCCCAAATGTTACTCAGAAAATTCTCTCTCTCAAAGGAGTGTTAACAAAAGCGGAACCTACATGTAAACATCTTAAGCGTCGTGTTTTCATAAAAATGGTTAGTATGAAAGTCGCTCATTACGCTTAAGAAATAAGTAAAACTCGAAGAAAATTATCAGCAAATATACGAAAAATTATTCATGTGCTTCAAACATGTGTTTGTAAACGTTTTACCGAGAACATTACACTCCTCGTGAAACGCATTATTCTATTACCTTCCAAACCAGACCAATAACGAAGGAGATAGATTCTTTCCCTCTGCTGCATATAGCCCAATGGCGTAATTATATACTTTAAAAGCTTGTCCATTTGGCGCCAAATGATGCAATCCTAAAGCATCTACCATTTCATGCATTCAATGCTTTAAAGAATTATACTTATTCCCAAGAATATATTCAGCAGTGCACGGTACAAAAACACGGCGAACAGATAAATGTATGTGACAAAAAAGGAGTGCTGCCATACTAGGCTGCAAAAGCAAGAAGCAATGGACTGCTGTAATTCCAGCTATTACCACCTGCCTCTGCAGAAACAATAATTTTCTGTAACTCCACAACCAAATAAAAAGATAACTACATTTCTCTGAAAATTATAAATTAAGAAAAAAATATACGCCTGCAAATTAATCTCCATTAATATCTGCCTCCACTCCAAGCCAATAGTATACTGTGTAGCACCGTTAACCATTACATCAGGTTTCTTGGTGACGTAAATTAGAGAAAGAAGCTCACCCCATATAATCTCGATAAATGGTCGAGACGAGGGCAGAATTCGACTTTCATAATTCCAAACAAGAAACCGGTCTAGCCCGGAGGCTAGACATCAACATTGTCTCGCCCACTTAACTAACATTCTCCCGTCTACGATATGAGCCCACTCACGCAGGCATATTCCAGGTTCCAGCAAGGTAATATGTTTGAAGCATAACGCAGTAGGTACATAACTTAGATCATTAGTTTCTGGAGTTAGCTCCCTTAAAAGCCACAATCCAGGTACCAGCAAGGGAGTATGTAAGGAGCACAACACAGTACATAATTTAGGGCATTAGTATCTGAGCCAGCTACCTTACTAGCCATACTCCAGGTTTCAGCAAGGGAATGTGTGTGGAGCATAACACAGTACATAACTTCGGCATTAGTTTCCAAAGCTAGTTCCCTTACACAGGCATACACCAGTTTCCAACAAGGGAATGTGTGTGCAGCATAATATAGTACATAAACTCGGCAATGGTTTCCCTAGCCAGCTCCCTTACAGACCATACTACAGGTTCCAAAAAGGGAATATTTGTGGAGCATCACAGTGCGTAGCTTCGGCATTAGTTTCTGAAGCCAGCTCCCTTATACAGCCAAACCTTAGGATCCAGAAAGAAATATATGTGCAGAATAACACAGTAAATAGCTTCGGCATTAATTTCTTGAGCCAGCTCCCTTACAAGCCATACTCCAAATTCCAGCAGGAATATGTGTGGAGCATAACACAGTACATAACTTCGGCATTAGTTTCTGGAGCCAGTGCCCTCTGCAGCCATACTCCAGGTTCTGGCAAGGGAATATGTGTGGAGCATAACACAGTACATAACTTCGGCATTAATTTCTGGAGTCCCCTTACTTACACGCCCTACTCCAGGTTTCAGCAAGCAAATGTGTGTGCAAGATAACACAGTACATAACTTCGACATTAGTTTCTGGAGCTAGATCCCTTACACAGCCGTACTCCAGCTTCCAGCGAGGGAATGTATGTGGAGCATAACGCAACTTTGGCAATAGTTTCTGTAGTCAGCTTCCTTATAGACCATACTCCAGGTTCCAACAAGGGAAAATGTGTGAAGCCCCCTTACACACCTATACTCTAGGTTCCAGCAAGGAAATGTGTGTGTGGAGCATAACACGGTACATAACTTCGGCATTCGCTACTGGAGCCAACTCCCATACATAAAGATACTTCAGGCTCCAGCAAAGGAATGTGTGTGCAGCATCACATGGTAGATAACTTCGGCATTAGTTAATGTAACCATTTCCCTTACACAGCCATATTCCAGGTTCCAGCAACGGAATGTGTGTGCAGCATAACACGTACATAACTTTGGCATAATTACTGTAGCCAGCTCCCTTATAGGCCATACTCCAGGTTCCAGTATGGGAATATGCGTGGAGTAACACAGTACATAACTTCGGCATCAGTTTCTGGAGCCAGCTCCCTTACACAGCTATACTCCAGGTTCCAGCTTGCGAATGTGTGTGGAGCATAACACGGTGCATAACTTCGGCATTAGTTTCTGAAGCCAGCTCCTTCTACATAGCCATACTCCAGGTTCTAGCAAATATTTGTGGAGCATAACGCAATACATAATTTCGGTACTAGCTCCTGGAGCCAGCTTCCTTACACAGCCATATTCCTGGTTTCAGCAAGGGAATATGTTTCGAGCATAACAAAGTACATCATTTAGAATACTAGTTTCTGAAGCCAGCTCCCTTACAAGCCATACTCCATGTTCCAGCTTCCTTACACAGCCATACTGCAGGTTCCAGCAAGGGAATGCGTTACGTCGTGTCTTATAGATGCCACCACTGACCGGGATAACATTGCCAGAATTGTTTGTTCATCAGAAATCGTCTTTGCTGGCCGTTCGAGAATCGTGAAGAGGGGTGATCACCGGGAGGGTGGAACTGAGAGACTGCTTTGTTTTGAAGACAGTCTAGCAGCCAAGACGTGACTGAAAGAAAGGTGTCACATATAAAGCGTCTGCTCAGCTTTTAGTAAAAGTCCCAGCGAACCAAAGTTTGGAATGTTGCAACTGTTTACTTCTTATTATGTGTTAGTTGTTAAACGTATTAAAGTAAATATTTAAAGCAGTACCGCGGGTTGCACATTATTATTTAATGAGTTAACCCTGAACGCACGCAGTGCGCTAGGATAGCAAACCACTTGACGGGTCTATTCACACTAGAGAAGTATTTTTGGACTTCCGGGCCGGATCTTGCGTTTTCAGTTATTACGCAGTATAATAATAAATTATACAGGGAAACATGTCTTTATGCCCGCCATTTTTGAAGCCGTCTTTCCGCGCAAAACGCCGAGTTTGTATTCTTCGGAAAATAGCTGTCGTGTTCGAGATGATACAATAAATTACATGTGCTTCAAGCGGAAGTGCAACCAGCTGAACTAGAAGAAGTGGACATCTCCGGTAGCTTCCAGCCAATCCAGCCTGTGGTTTCGGTAAACGGTTTCCAAGGAGGGGCATCACTGCAACAACAGCCAAGTACCTGGTTTGTCTAGACCGGCATTTAATTTCCTTTGTTTCATTCCTAATGTGCTCTTATTCATACATATCTACCAATGTAGTCTTCTTCTTAAACCTATAAGTTCACAAGCTTCATTTCTTTGTGTGTTATTGATTCATTGTCCACAAAAC
This sequence comes from Deroplatys truncata, assembly GCA_030765065.1. Lineage (NCBI taxonomy): Eukaryota > Metazoa > Arthropoda > Insecta > Mantodea > Mantidae > Deroplatys > Deroplatys truncata. The sequence continues at coordinate 544,434,618 of CM060990.1, forward strand.
TCCTATTCACATGGATGCCCAAACAAAGAAACGCTTGATAACAACCCAAGTGGTTGCCAAGACAAGCCTCACACGAGTGTGTAAATTTGTGAATGAATGCACGCCAAAAGTTGGCATTCAGTTTTTAATTGTAAGAATCAAGGAATTAGATAACCTATGGAATAAATTTGAAAATGCTCAGTCCAAATTAGATCTGTATGAGGACTTTGATACCTATGCTTTAGACAGGGAGAACTTTGATGTAGCATTTTTTGAGGTACAAGGCACAATGACTAACACTGTAAACGAATAACACGGAAAAGATCAAGATGTTCGTCAAGTCAGTCCTTCTCTCTCTGATTCAAGTACAAAAAAAGACTATCAAATTACCCACAATAAAATTGTCAACTTTCAGTGGAGACAACTTTCAAATATTTTTAGACACGTTTTCAAGTCTAGTGGTAATTAATGACCATGTAGATAACATTCAGGAATTTCACTATTGGCTCTCTTCATTGAGTGGTGGTGCACATACTTTAAATGCTAATATTCCAGTAACAACTTCAAATTTCGAGGAACCATTTAATGCAATATGGGATCGATATGATGTGAGATTAATTGCAACTGCTCACCTTGGTCATCTGCTGAATCTAACGATAGTGCATAAGTCTTTTGTGTGCGAGCTCACGGCCTTTCTTAACAAAGTTATAAGTAACTTAAATCCACTAAAGGCTTTGAATCTGAGTGTTTTCTTGGATGAATTGATAGTGTCACAGCTCATTTTGGACAAACAGGACGTGTCAATAAGGAGGGAATATGAGTCTAGCTTGAATTGAAGGTTCTTTCGAGGCTTGAGGACCATTGTAATTTATTATAAAGTAAATGTAAAGCCTTAGAGTTTACAAACTGCAGCACAACGTCAAAGATCAGCACCAGTTCATATGCGAAGGCTTCAGATGGTTCAAACAAGAATAATAAACTAAGTCATCGATCTTATATTAGCACCTCAGTGCAACGTGATTACTGCAATTCTTTGCACGTCATTAGTAGAAGTAATTCGTTTGCCAGGGCTCCCGTCATGGTACGTAGAGACCTTATTAAGAGACTTAAACTCTGTTTTAATTGCTTGCAAGCAGGTCACAAAGTAAATACATGCAAATCAGGGAATTACAAACTTTGCAACAAAAAACAACACACGTTGGTATATTTGGACTCTCCCGATAATTCGCCAGTAGAGAGTAATGCCATAGACCACTTAACTCGTAGCTCAAGTGCTAAACAGGGTGAGCCAGGAGTTAGTAGTTACTATGCTTATAAAAGAGAGACGCGCAGACAGGAACCGTTGTCAACGGCAATGGTTAATGTCCAGGATGAAACTAATAATTGTCAGATCCGCAGGACTCTCTTACCTCTCTTCAGGTCCCCAATCTTGTTTTATGTCAGAGTCTTGTGCTGAACGCCTGAAACTGCAGAGATAGCATAACAGCAAGCCTATACAGGGAATTGGAAGTACTGTCTCACAATCCAAACACAGTATTGCGGTTCAAGTTGCTTCACGTTTGAGTAATTTCGTTACTCCAGTAGTGTGTTTGATATTACCCAAAGTTACAGAGGAATTGCCATGTCACCTCATTAATCCCAAGGAATGGAATCTGCTACACCACCTTCCACTGGATAACCGAAAGTTTCATGAGCCAGGACAAACTGATATTCTATTAGGGGCTGAGGTTTAGTCCTATATTCAGAGGCCGGGCAGACCATTCAGGGGCGCTGATCACCCTATTCTTCAGGAAACGCAGTTTGTATGGGCGCTAGCAGGAAAGTATTGTGAATATGCTGATCCCTCCAATACATCACGGCGGCCGGTAGTTTCGTGCTTTGCAAGTAATGAGGAAGATATCGCTAAACAGCTTCAGAAATTTTGAGAAATTGAGGATCTATCCCAGACTCCAAAAACTAGGGAAGAAGTAGAATGTGAAGTCCATTTTAGGGACAACACAATTCGGGATTCAACAGGACGGTTCGTAGTGCGACACCCCTTTAAACAAAATCCAAAGATATTTGGAGATTTGTTGGCTACAGCTAAGAAGCGATTTCAACTTCTTGAAAGAAAATTGACTAAGCAAGATAATCTAAGAGAAGATTATGTAAAGTTCCTTAAAGGATATGAAGAAATGGGTCACATGGAATTAACCAACATTCCTGCAAGATATGGCTATTACATGCCTCAGCATGCTGTCTTGAAGGCCGATAGCTCGACAACAAAAAAAACAGAGTCTTTTTTACTGTTATGCAGCTTCCAGTAGCGCAGTTTCGTTAAATGATCTTCTCGTTGAGCCGACGAACCAACAAGACCTTTACTCGATTATTTTGAGATTTAGAGTTCACGCCAACGATTTAACTGCTGACAGAAAAATGTTCAGGCAAATATTGTTGGACCCACAAGATTGTGTCTATTACCATGGAGAGATAATCCATCTGCTCCATTATCTGAATATGAGCATAAAATAGTTACGTATGGAATAGCAAGCTCTCCCGTTTCAGTCACTTGCTGTCTTCAGCAATTAGCTTTGGATGAGACTCGGGAATTTCCTAAGGCAGCTGAAGTATTATTAAGGGACTTCTATGTAGATGGCCTTATATCGGAATGTACAACTTTAGAGGAAACTCTTCACCTACAACAAGAGCTGACAGGCCTGATCGACAAAGAAGGATTTCCACTTCGTAATATGGTGCAGCAATCATCCAGAGCTTTTGGCATATATTCCAGCTGCTTTAAGGGCGATACATTTACCCTTAAAGTTCGACCATGGTGAGGTCAAAGCACTTTTTGACTGTTATGGCACATAACCACTGACAAATTCCAAATTGTGAATGGTGTAGGAACAAACTGTTATCCTCGTGGTTTTACTAAACCCATTATCCTCTCGGTTGTCTCAGGAATATTTGATCCACTTGGGTTGATCAGCCCCGTTGTTATATTAGGTAAGATGCTTCTACAGAAACTGTGGCAAGGACGCTTCATGAGAGATCAACCCGTTATCGGAAGTTATAAGCATTTGGCATCCAATTTATGACCAGCTCCCACAGATTAAAGAAATTCGTATTCATCGGAGGATTCTTGGACATGGTCCTCTTGTTAATATATAGTTTCACGGGTTTTGTGAGGGTTCAGATAAGGCATACGGAGCCTGCATTCTACAAATGATGACAGAATCATTACAGTAAGGCTGTTTTGCTTGAAATATCGAGTTGCTCCTCTAAAGTTGTCTCTACCGCGACTTGAGTTGTGTGGAGCTTTTCTGCCAGCCCGTCTGTTCCAACTTTCACTTAAAGGATTAAATATTAAATTTAATCAAATCTATTTATGGACAGATTCTTCAGTAATTTTGGCCTGAATCTCCAAACCGCCAACAAACTGGAAAATCTTCGTTGCGAACAGGGTTTCGGAAATTCAGGAGAGCACACATTTTGCTGAGTGGCGCCATGTAGTCTTTAAAGACAATCCTGCAGACCTCATTTCACGGGGTATGCAACCTAAAGATATTCTGACGAGCAAACTCTGGTGGTAAGGACCACTCTGGTTAACTGACTCCACCACGATTTGGCCTTTGAGCACAATTACACGATGGTTCTGAACTTACAGAAAAAAAAAACTGACGGTAGGAATCCCTTTCATTTGCCATATAGCCACAAATCTCGATGTAGTTTAATGACCAAGTTTTCCAAACTGCGAAGACAGCAACGCTTGTTGCAACAATTGCACAAAACTAAAGGAGAGTCGCTCATTAGGTCCACTTTCTACTGATGAACCCAACATCGCATTGGATCAGTGCATTCACCTTTCTCAGTTGGCAGCTTACGGAAGAGAGATACATCAACTACAAGCTAAAGGAACCTTGTTAACAAGTTGATATCACAAACTCCATTTTTGGATCATAGTCCTGTGCTGAGAGAAGGGGAACGATTGCAACCTGCTGATTTGGCAGATGACCAACGACATCATATCATCTTGCCTCCAAATCATGACCTAACAAGGTTAATTGCTGAACATGAACATAGGCGATTGCTTCATGCTGGATGCCAGCTACTCCTCTCATTACTCAGACAGAGATTTTGGGTTGTCATTGGAAAAACTACAATACGGCAAATTATTCATAACTGTCTTAATTTTTTTTCGACTTACAGCAAGGGCTACACACCAGCTAATGGGTCAGTTGCCACCAAGCAGAGCAATGGCTATAAGACCCTTTACCAACTACGGCATTGATTATACTGGCCCAATTTATATTAAATCTGTATCTCGGTAATCAAAACCAAAGATGCAAGGTTATATGGCAATCCTTGTGTGCCTAGCAACGAGAGCAGTTCACCTAAAAGTAGTTAACGACATGTCTAGCACGGCATTTTTAGCAGCTTTAAGACGGTTTGCGTCGCGCTGAGGTCGCAGTCAGACAAAGTTTTGCACAATGGAACCAAATTCGTGGGAGCAGAAAGAGAACTGCCTCAGATAGTAAATGTTCTCAAATCTCAATAACTTCAAACAGAATTAGACCAATTTGCCTTTCAGGATAGAATCACCTGAAAGTTCATCCCTCCCACAGCACCACACTTCGGTGGTTTATGGGAGGCAGGTGTCAAATCCTTTAAATACCATCTCCAACGTATAATGGGCACGATCTTCCTCACCTTTGAAGAACTTACAACCCTCACAGTTCAAATTGAAGGCTGCCTAAATTCCAGACCTCTAATTCCGCTTTCCAGTGACCCAAATGATCCTGAAGTTCTGACACCTGATCATTATTTAATTGGCAGTGCCCTTACTAGCCTCCCCCAACCAGATCTGGTCAATGCCAAGCTTAATTTGTTGACTCGGGAGAGGCTACAGCAACAGCTTCAGTTATTTTGGTGGTGTTGATCTGGGGATTATCTTAATAATCTCCAGCAACGTTCCAAGTGGACGACCGCTACACCAGATGTGACTCCGGGTACGATAGTCATTCTGAAGGATGATAACTTGCCGCCACTGCTCTAGAAATTGGCAGTAGTTGAAGAAGTATATTCAGATAGTGACAGATTAGTGCCTGTGGCCACAGTTCGTACCTCGAGTGGAGTCTTGAAGAGACCTATTGTGAAACTTTGCCGGCTTACCTCTGAAGTTGATTTATAACTAAGTTCTGATGCATTGTTGTTTCATTATGACATAAATTGCAATGTTGTGATTTTGTTAGGTACAGATTTGTCTGGTTTAAGTTTTAAGAAATAATGTTTCCTGGCGACCGGTATGTTACGTCGTGTCTTGTAGATGACAGCACTGACCGGGATAGTATTGCCAGAATTGTTTGTTCCTCCTCAGTATGGGTGGTATTTGCTGGCCATTCGAGAAACGTCAGGAGGGGTGATCACTGTGAGGGTGGAAGTGAGAGACTGCGTTATTTTGAAGACAGTCTATCAGCCAAGATGTGAGTGGAAGGAACGGCTCACATATAAACGTCTCCTCAACTTTTAGTACGAGTTCGAACGAACCAAAGTTTGGAATGTTGCAACTGTTTAGTTTTATTGTTAATATGTGTTAGTTGTTAAACGTGTTAAAGTAAATATTTAAAGCAGTAACACGTGTTGCACCCTGAACACACGCAGTCCGCTAGGATAGCAAACCACTTGACGATGCTATTCACACTACGAGAAACAGAATGTGTGCGCCGCATAACACGGTACATAACTTTAGCATTAGTTACTGCAGCCGCTCCCGTATAAGCCATACTCCAGGTTCCAACAAGGGAATTAGTGTGTAGCACACACGGTACATAACTTTGGCATTAGTTTCTGGAGCCATCTCTCTTACTCAGCCGTACTCCAGGTTCCAGCAAGGGAATGTGTGTGCAGCATAGCACGGTACATAACTTTGGCATAGTTTCTGCAGCCATCTCCCTTACGCAGCTGTACTCCAGGTTCCAGCAAGGATTTTGTGTGGTGCATAACACAGTACATAACTTCGGCATTAGTTACTGTAGCCAGCTCCCTTACACAGCCGTACTCCAGGTTCCAGCAAGGGAATGTGTGTATAGCATACACGGTACATAACTTCGGCATTAGTTACTGTAGCCAGCTCCCTTACACAGCCGTACTCCAGGTTCCAGCAAGGGAATGTGGTGCAGCATAACACGGTACATAACTTTGGCATTAGTTTCTGGAGCCATCTCCCTTACGGAGCTATACTCCAGGTTCCAGCAAGGATTTTGTGTAGTGCATAACACAGTACATAAATTAGGCAGAAATGCAGCCAGGTCATGTCTGTAGGAGGGGCAACAAAGTCATGGGAGGAGAAACGATTTATACTTCCTACATGTGCCAAAGTTACCATCCTCATAGAATATTACTAGAGGCGTATTCCGGTGTTCTACATGAGGTTTTCGCTTTTAAACTGTATGTAATTTAACATTATCACTTGCACAGTATAAAAGTATACATAAACGACTGCCAAGGTAGAAGAAGCAGTGTAACGCTAGCAATTCTGCCACAAGTCGGAAAATTAATGCATGCTGCAAAACAGAGCGAGATGTTCCTTCTGTTTCTAGTTATTTTCCGCGAAACGGAACACGCGTGATATGTTACTAACCAAAACCAGGAGCTGCTGTCGCTGCCACCGCCTTTGCCACTGCTGCTGCTATTTTCATGCGTAAATATACATTTTTTATTTAAAAAAAGAAAATGCATAACTTTATTTCCTCTGTACCTCAGTGCAGCTTCAATTTCCTTCCAAACTTCGAAACTGAGTACTGCAACCATTTAAACTGATTGCACCACGTATCGCGGAATTAAATATTATTACCCTGCTTTGTATATTTTCTCAATATCATTTGTTTGAACGCTTCATTTTTCTCGCTTAAATAGAATTCTTCAATGTATGTGATGAGTTAGCTTTTTTTTTGGTGGAAAACTATCCTTGCTTAAGTGTGCTTCCTTCGCAATATTGAAACTAGTATTACTACACGAGGTTGTAAGCTTGGTCTATTTTAAACATTGTTTCTTAGTAAAAACAAACGAAAAAAAACACATATGTGATACATTTCCCTGACTTTCTCTACCCTCTATTGTTTATTAGTGGGTATATAAACTATTCTTACTAAAGCTTATTTCTCTATCTATTACACTTTAATCCAAACAAGCCTTTGCAGAAATAGCTACATTACGCATTTCGTTATAGACACAAAGGGAACAGCGATAGTCAAATGTTAAGAACTGGACGCTATATGCTGACCTTAATATGCCATGCTGTTTCCGTGCAACCGCGAGAAACAACTGAATGTTGAAGGACTTTAAGGGAATGACCAATAGATGAACACCTCGCACCTTTAGTAACGGATTATCTCAAAAATAGTTGATGACACAAAGAAAGTTATTTGAAATAAATTGTGTCCTTTAAAGACATCCACATTTTTTGTGTAGTACGTTTTCGTCTAACGCTTAACGTTTGCTAGTTATACAAGATTATACAAAATTCCTTCCCAGTGAAGAGGAGCTAATAGGTTATTCCCAGAAAATTCAAGATATACATTTTGTTTGTCATGTAAATATCCTTATATCTAATAGTTCAATAAAAATCGTTATAGCCATTTTTGAGAAAATGAAGTTTCGAATAACGTGCTGTGTAACCGGTAGTTTGTGGTGGAGGGATTTCCTTGAAAATCTCACTCGCATTTTTTGAAGATACTGAACCTAAATACCAAGTTTGGTATTCATCCAATTTTCGTTTTTGAGTTATTCTGTTCACAGACACATGGGCATTTGTCTAAAAACGCTTTATTCGGATTCAGGACCTCAAAACATGCTTTTTCGCTGAAATCTCGATATCTAATTTTTGGGTGGAATGCAATACCTTCTCTACCTACTAGGTATTCTTACTTCCATTTATGCCGTAACAGCAGCTTTGGGGGGCATTCTATTGGCCTTCTCAGGTGGAGCATGTATTGCAAGGTGTGTGTTTCAGTGACGCGCATTCAGTGGCGGCCTGTTTAAAGTGCACAATTCTAGATTATTCACATATAATGTATATCTTTAAGCAATAGCTTTACTCGTCATCACTTATTAACTTTAAATTTATAACTAAATAAAACCCTGTTTTGCACAATATCTATGAAAAAGTATTTTAATGATAATATAATGTAAATATACATCTTTCTCAAAGCGGACACATTTACTACACATTATTTTAATAACATGCCCAATCTCCATTCTTGTCCAATACCAGATTTAGCCGCCTAGGCACTGAATCATTTAGGTGCTGCAAAAATTCTGGTTGTAAATGCAAATGTTCCCACATTTCATGACAGTGTGCCTAGAGGGCGATGAGTGATTCAGTGACAAGAATGGAGACTGGAAGGATTATTAAAATAATGCGTTGTAAATGTGTATCCTCTTTCAGAGTAAAAAGTATAACTTCAGTTTTACATTATATTGCCATTAAAACTATTTTTGTGGAGATATTGTGCAAAACAGAGTTTTATTTAGTTATATATTTAAACATGGTTATTATAAGTGATGAGTAAAGCTATTGCTTAAAGGGGAACGAAACACCAAAATCGTATTTCTTCCTAAATGAAGTATATGCAGTGGTAAAATCGTTTTCTTACTCCGCCACACCGTTACCGCTGAGCAAGTGAAATAATAACCACATTATACGTCATCAGAGCCAGCCGTGCGCTGGAACAGTAGGCAAATCACAAATCAGTCATTGCTGCACGTGCAGTAATACGGTTTCAAAAATTGTTCGTGTTGGTATTTAAGTTCAAGAGTGGTGTACTTTGTGGTGATGTTTTGATGATGGTGTTACTGGGTCAGTTTAGTATTATACAAGCAATGTATTATTGTGAAAAATAAAATGCCTCAATGTTGTGCATATGGCTGTAATGTGAGAAGGAAAACACAATGGAACTTGTTTTCATGCATTTTTAAACAGAGACAAACCTCCCAAAAGATATAGGAGATGGGTAGAAGTTTGGAAACAAAAACCTTTACCTGGTTCCTGTGCTCGTTTACGAGTATGTTCCTTCCATTTTAAGGACACAGATTATGAATGGACAAATTTATTAAAAAAGCAGTTTAAGGCGGATGAAAATTTCAGAGGGCCTTTATTACAATCTGGAACTACTCCTACTATAAGGAAAAATGAAGACAATTTCCAGATATCAAGTTCGAGTAAGACAATTGATCCTTTACCATCTTCATCAAAGAGCAAACCACAAAGAACAGAACGGTATTAGGCTAGAAATCGTAAAAGTATAGTTTCCGAGGTATACGATAGTGTTACTTGCAATAAGACTGACAACGAAGGCGATGGTGATAAAACTAGTGAAAGAGAATTCAGAATAAGTGATGAAACGCAAGAATTCAGAAATACAAATCTGAACTAGATACTGAAACCATAAGGAAATATATATTGTTGGAACCTGAAAATATCTATGAAACAAGCAATGAAGAGGAAGATCAGGATAAGCTGAATGAAGGTTTCTACGAACCTGATACTTCAGCTTCTGATACAAGTGATAACGAGGAAGAACAGGAAGAAACTTACACCATGCATGGAAATGAAGCTACAGCGGAATATTTCATTGTTGCCTGGACATCAGAATTTTATTTTTCAAGGTATGTGTTTTATGTAGAACTGAAGAAAAACAATTTCTCGTTACATTAAAGGGGTAATGCTATGTGTTAAAACAGTGTGTAATTGCGATAATACATTCACTTGGAACTCACAAAGTTTATCAGGAAAGAAACCAGAAGGAAAAGCCTTAATAGCAAGTTCTTTGTTATTATCTGGTATATTGTTTCAGCAGTTTTAAGTCCTGCAAATCACTGGGTTTGGCAATGTTTTCAAGGCGTGCATTCGATAACACCATTCGGAACATGGCAACACCAGTTGCGAGCATTTTGGGTTCAAGAAAGAAAAAAATACTTGAATTCATTAAAAGGTTGTGGTATACCTAAATGCTTGGCAGGGGATGGACAGCACGACTCCTTGTATATAGTCTATTCCGTCATGGATTTAAATTCTCGCAAAATTATTGCTTTTGAACTTGTTCAAAGAGGTATGGTGAAAGGCGATTTGGAAAAGGCTGCTTGTGACAACACAATGACAAAGCTTGCAAAACAGGAAATGTATGGAGTTGAAGTTTTTCTCTCCCAGAGAGACAAAGGTGAGATACCTGCTAAAAACTCAGTATTCAGAACTTGAAAATTAATTTGACGTATGACATTTGTATAAAAGTCTAATGAAAAAAATTAAAATGGTAGAAAAAAATTACCCAGAGCTGATGGTATGGAAAGCCAGTATAAATAACAATTTATGGTGGGCTGCGCAAAACTGCACTGAGAACGTACCATATTAATTGAAAATTTCATACAAATTCTTCATGATATAAAAAATGAAATAAATGGCTAGAAAACGGTGAATGGAAATTTTGTGAACATTATGAATTGTTGGAAGAAGACCAAAGAAATAAATTATGGATTAAAGGCGAATTAAACGCCTATCATGCTCGGAAGAAAACTATTTTGGATAATACTTTAAAGATTTGGTTCATATTCTGCATTATATATATGGTGGCAGTTTAGAAAGTTTTCGCAGTCTTCGTCTGAGATATGCTCCGAAAAAATACATTTTTTACATAATGGCCTTCAACTTAGATCCATGATAGCAGCTCTAGATCACAATTTCAATGTAAATAAAAAACGACTGGTGTCAAAGCTCAGTACTCCAAAGCATCTGGGTCTGGGATCATGAAAAACAAATATGAGGAACCTAACGAAAATGAAAACTGCTGATAATGCGTAAAATAAAAAAAATCCATCCATCCATCCATCCATCCATCCATTACCGGTCGCAGCAATTGATCTGCCACTACAAAATATACCTCCCACGCTTCGACCTCCATTAGAGTTACTACGATTAAAGCGCTTCTCACGTTTTAAGTCAGCATACGAAGGTTGGTCATAGACACATTATACAATTTTAAATAATAATAATAATAGTTGAATTTAAAACTTACTATTGTAATTTGAGTGCTTAGTGGTGAAGTTTGAAGCCTACATATACATCGTTGGGTTCTGGAAAAGCATTCCTAATACTAAGCACTACATATGATGGTATGTCAACTCTTCTTCTGTGTCCAGTAGCAGTCCATGAATTAATCTCAGGCTGTAAGCTGTTTGTAGCAGGAATATTACCAGGATTGTTGGCGGTGATTAATTTCTTTTTAGGTCAACTTTTTGTTTTTAACGCTAAGCTTTATGCCTCACAATATTCAAAACATCACGATCTATAACTAATTTGTGAAAATTAGGATGCTTTGTGATACAAAATCACTCTTCACTAAGTTTGTGTTTTCTTAGTCCGAGCACCACACACTTTCCTCATCATTATTCGTAGGTGTACAATCCTTTTACACCAAAGGATGGAACCAGCAAGGTTTTCGGTGTTCACACTTCTCGGAATCGCTGTCAGAATGGTGTAAATCTTCAAAATCGCTCTGTCTTGGTTCAACTAATAAGGTCGGCTAACACGTTCACTCATTCTCAAAGCAGATTGCGGGACTACTGTTTATCACCTAGTAAGTATTAACAGGATTATGAAAAGTGATTGGCTAGCTTTAGCTCTGATCTGTGATATTCAGAGAAGTGAAATTAACACGTAAACTTGTTAGTCATTTAAAACACCTTTGCTGCGTACGTCTTGTCTGGGTGCAGTGTGGCTCTCATGACGTAACGCGTGAACTCAACAACAGGCCGTAACCTGATAACCATTCACCTTGGGATGGTGAAACTGCGTGCGTTGTTATTTATTTCTGACGACAAATAAACTAACGTGGTGGATGAAATATTCACCTTTGTGTTTCGTTCCCCTTTAAAGTTATATATTCAAATGTGAATAATCTAGAATTGTGCACGTAAAACAGGACGCCACTGCATGCGCGGAAAGGTAAACAGATACACACACCTCCTCCTTGCTATACATACTCCGCCTGCGAAGGCCAGTAGAATGCCTCTTGAAGCTGTGGTGACGGCATACATGGAAGCGAGTGTATGTGACAGAGAATGTAATAAAGCCTCGAACTACCTGTCTGAGGAATAAGTGCAGACAGAAGGCAGAAGAAGCTCGCGCAGAAAAATAACAGGCAGGCCAAATTACGTCACCATTCCCGGCGCGTAACAGGTATTTTACTCTCGTTCCGGCGGTAACTCTCCTGACTAAACCCAGCCATGGCACACTAGGGACCTCGCCTGAAAATTGCACTCTTTCGTCAGACAGTACTATGTCCATTTTATAATATAATGTTATATCATACAAAAGCAATACTGAACACACCAAGAATTTTATACAATATAGTAATAAAATATACTGTTGATGTTTTACAAAAATTATACATAAACGTTCCCGTCACTACTGCTTAACGTCAACTCAACCACTATAAATTTCGTAAGCATATTAACCTCTTTCAGGAAGGGTGGTTTTCCGCCAAAGGGGCAGAAACACGCATTTTTTTGTCGTGCAACGTATCCAGGTAGGATGTGTTCCTCTTTTGTGTCTTTGTGGTGTACAACCGCCCAAAGCATTGTAAATTATGCCGCTGGAAGTGTTTCTGATATCCCACCACCTGTACTCCCCAACCACCAAAAATACATTAGCAAACTGGACATATCAATGAGCACACTAATTTAATGCGAACTGCGAACGTAGCGCACGATTTTTCTACGGAAGTTTTCGCGCACGTGTTTAGTGTTCCTATTTGCAAGAGTTCGTCAATACCACCTGTGAGATCTAAGTTTACACGCTGCAAAAGAGGGGGCAGATAAGGAAGATTGCTCAATTGTTTTATAAACTTATCAAGCAAGAGGCAGAGGAAGCTAAGGGCAGAGTACCAAAGGAGTGGGGAAAGGAACTGTTAAAGGTTCAGGAAAGAGTGGGAAAAGCTATGGGTGTATCCCGGCGAACAATTAGAATAATTTTGGCAGAGGAAAGGCAACATAAACACTAGAAAACTTCATTCAGCACGTAAAAACCGAAAGTCAATTAACCTGTCACCGGCACTGATACGTGCCTTATTCGGTGTTCTATTCATAAATTTTACATTTCGCACAAAATGTCTCCCACGCTGTACAAATTACTGCCGGTACTCGGAGGAAAAATATAATTTTCAGGGAAGCAGCAGCAGCTAACGACGTATCATCAATACACGTGGACTAACAGAAAACCAGGATATACGAACAAAATAGTAGCCTTTGTAACTACCCCTAAAATGCACCAGGAAAAATGTCGTTATGTCTTTTACCGGCACAGCTGCGAATATGACTCATCTTGATAAGCGATACAGAGATCATCTTCGTTGTACTGCTGGGATAATTATCTGATGAATAGGCTTCGGACATGACTTTAGGTTAAGTTAATTCTATTATACTGCTACTTTGTTTACAAGCGAGAGGAGAGAAGCAGTAGTCTCGTGCGCTATTGAGTTTGTGCTGTGCTAAGTACTGTGTACGCTATAGGTATAGGTGGGCACAGATGTAGGTACACAGTTCTGTAGTAAACTTAAGCTTTTATTACAGACTATAAATAAGATGAACAAAATAATAAATCTGAACTATGGCAGATGAAATAATCAGTTTCATGGATGTTTTACATGCCTGGACAACTATTACAATGGATTACAATATATTTTCTTAGTGTATCAAAAGCAAAACGTCTTCTCAAGCTCAAAAGTTTATATCTTGAAAAGCTCCGTTCCACATCACATGATGTTACTAGTGCAAAACGAAACTGACGAACGTCACACACCTCTGGGAAAAGCATGTATTTTCATTATTTAGAATAATGTTATTCTTAACATTAATAATATTATTATTAATGCCTAATACGGCATACAATTGCATATCCTCGGTTTTTATCTAAAACAGTCTTCAGTTTCTGCTGTGGTATTTCAGCAGGAGAACATTTGTCTACTTCTGCAAAGTGTTGGCCAAATTATCGACATGTTTCAAGAACTCTGGTATTGCTATCTATGACAAAGACAAATAAAATTTGCGTAAAGTAGACTCACAAGGACGTTTCATAGCTGTACATTTCTCTAGAAACGTTTTAAAACAGAATTTTGCAGCTTATTAAACGGGACATTTGAGCTTACCATCATGTCAGACGAATCGCTGTAAGCTTCGGTTTGGCTACACGAGTTTATGGTTTCTGATGTGCATAATATATCCTCACCGCTTAATTTCTAGGAAGCAACGTAATATTTTGTGTTTTTTAGATTTACAGTGTTTTGCAATAAAATCCCTCCTCTCTCCTTTGATTTCAATCAAGCATACTTTACAAAATATATTTTCCCCTCTTACATCAAAATATTCACGCCCATATTCATTTACAAGTACGACACTCTTCTTACTGGTTGTTTCTGGCATGTTTTGTCAGCTATCAACGGCCGGAATTCTAACTTCCTGTATATATACTGATCGCTTGGTTACAGTGAATGGCTGGCAGTGCTTGGGGAGGGGGAGGTCTCAGTGAAACCCTGTGCCCACGTAACTGTTTTCCAGTCAAAGTGCAACGAAACAGCAACCGTGTCCGAAGCCTACTGATGAGGATAACTTCATAGTGATACGAGGGGTAATCAGAAACTAGGGCTACAAAGCCTGCAGTGAAACGTGTACATTTTATACAACCAATACAGTCAACTGATACTACATAGATTAGCTTATTTTTCGGCATAGTCTCCATATCGGTTTAGGCACTTGTCGCTTCGTGGGATGAGTTTGAATATTCCTCCCTGTTAAAAATCCTGTCCTTGCGTGTTCAGCCACGTTGTTGCAAAGTGTTTCACCTCCTCGTCTGAAGAGAATCGTCGGCCTCCTAGGTGCTCCTTTAAGTGAGGAAAAAGGTGAAAGTCACTTGGAGCGAGGTCCGGGCTGTAGGGAGGGTGGTCGGTGATGTCCCAAAGAAACTGCTTCAACGGCGTGGTGTTCATCTGGGCTGTATGTGGTCGCGCGTTTTCCTGAAGCAAGATGACACCCTCAATGAGAAGTCCTGGCTGCTTCCTCCTGATTGCTTCGCGCAATCGTGTCAAGGTCTCGCAGTACCGGTCAGGGGTTACAGTGTGTCCTCTTTCCAAAACTCCTCGAGTATGACACCCGCGCTGCCCCAAAACACTGTGGCCATCACCTTCCTGGAAGATGGCATCACTTTAAGCTTATTTGTCTTTGGAGAGGAGGGGTGTTTCCACTCCATTAGGATCGCTTATTGCTGCTGGGAGTGTAGTAGTTACCCGTGACAATGTGGTGAAGAAAACTGTTCCCTTCCGTGGATAACCGTTGCAAAAGTTTCAGATTTGCCCCCATGCGCTTCTCCTTGTGTTGGTTGGACAGATTTCGTGGAATCCATCAGGAACAAACTTTTCGTTCCTGCAGAATATCCTGAACAATGTGACGAACGCTTCCGAACGACATTCTAAATTCTACCACCATATGCTGCAACGTGATCCTGCTGTTGTCCTGAACCAGCTCCTCCACGCGAGCTGTGTTCAAATCTGTTGATACCGTGCTGGGTTGGCAATCCTCGTCGTTGACGTTTTCTCTACCGGCCGCAAACTGCTATATACTGACGAGACATTACAGTTTCTCCGTAAACCTCTACCAGCTACCGGTGAATTTCAGCCGCGTTAGATGTTTCGCCCACAGAAATGAATAACGGGGCGGATTTACTCGCGAGACCAGTTTTCCAAACGAGTCACCATTTGTGTTTACCTACAACTAACGCTGTAGGTGGTGGATGGCTGAAGCTCTGCACAGTTGTCAACGGCTTGTATTAGAAATATTACACACCGCTAATTTCTCTATAACGGACGAAACTCCAGGAATATCGGCCTTGTAACCTTAGTTTCTGATCACCCCTTATACAACGTGGTATGGAGTATTCCTTTCTACAGCGCGAGAGGGCAAAGCTTCTGTACACATTAAGTGTGCTTTTGCAGAGGGACCAGGGAGCGGAGTTACACCAGGGTAGGTGGTGGATTGGAAACAGCACAACAGGACAAAACATCTGTACTTCATGCCCTATATATTCGATGTGTCAGCGACGGTAATAACGGAGTGGGAAGGTTCAAAGCTGTAAATGCATTCGATATTTTCAAGGATTTAATTACGAAGACAGCTTTCAGGTTTCATTTTGGATGGATAACTTTAGGCTCTTCTTCGAAGCTAGATCGGGCAAAATAAATTATAGAACGGCGTTACCCATCATGCCCCCCCTCTGGCTACGACCCTGAACTTATGACATTAGTTTCTGGAGTAAGCAAGACTACGATAGGAGCCCACACACACAGCTATACTCCAGGTTCCAGGAAGGAAATTTGTGTCGAGCATAACACAGTATATAACTAAGAACATTGGTTTGTGGAGCCAGGTACCTTACACAGTCATACTCCACGTTCCAGCAAGGGAATGCGTGTGGAGCATAACACAGTACATAACTTAGGACATTAGCCTCTGGAGCCAGCTTCCCTGCATAGCCATTCTCCAGGTTCCAGCAAGGGATTGTATGTGGAGCATTACACAGTACATAACTTAGGACAGGTTCCAGCAAGGGAATGTGTGTGAAGTATAGCACAGTACATAACTTAGGAGATTTCCCTTACACAGCCATGTTCCATATGGGTATGTGTGTAGAGCATAACGCAGTACATAACATAATTCGTTTCTGGAGCCAGAAGGGCTACAATATGTGTCACCTCGCACAGACATACTGAGGTTGCAGCAAGGGATATATGTGGAGCATATCGCAATAAACAATTTAAGGCATTAGTTAGAGGAGTAAGATTTTGAATTCTCACAGAGTACATTGTAGTAGAAATACTTAGCGCATCACCCTTGCTTGAAACATACCAAATGTTTTATAGGACGAACATAAAACGGCGATTAAGTTCTTTAGAACGGTCTTCTGGCAAATAAAAATGGCCTATTGGAATTATATTTTAATTCCGCTCTTTATATAACAGTACCTTAATAATAAAAAAGGAAAAGAAAGCCTATGCAATAAGAGTGAAGGTGTACAATATATAGCAATTCTTTTGGTGTATAACAGAGGTGGCGAAAAAGTGCTTCGCGAGTTATTTTGACTCGCAGGCGCCGTTCCCTCTGCAACCGTCCCTTTGTTTTACACGTGCTGTGAGTGATGCAGTGCGTGTTGCATATTTGGTGACTCGAGGAAGGAAGTCGTTTTCACCACCCTTGGTGTATAAGAATGATAACTAATTTGCTACTGTGCCATATTGTCAATTGATGATAATAGTGTATTCTGAAAGTACTCAAAACATTCATTTGAATTAAAGCACAGAGGAAACTTAAGGCTATTGAGAACGAATTTCTGGCTGAATTGTACGAAAATAGCAAGGCATGAAATATTCTGAAAGCTACATTCAGATAACATGGATACCAGCATCACGAAAGATTCATTATCTCTAAGCATGTTATTGCATATCCTGACAGGGATCGCCTTGTATAAAATTTGCATTCCACAAACCTTCCACCTACGCTATCTTTTGTGACATGACACAAATTAAGATAACATTCCTGCGAAATGCGCCAGAAGCAAGATAAAACCTCACACACATACATCTCTAGATACACAAATTAACTGACTCAACCTATAGTTAATGCTTATACGTTTAATTAGTTCTTGTAAATTGATTTATTACGCTGATTGATTATATTTAGTTAGCTCGGAGCAGAGAAATTAGACACAGGTATATTCCAACACGAAGTTCATTAACCTCTCAAAGTTCCTTTTTAATGGAACAAGTTATTTAATGGCGACCTTTCGAGCCAGATCTAGAGCACAGCATGATTCATACAGAAGCTAATTAACACAGCTGCGTATGTGAATTTATTACTATGGATTCATATACAACTAAGGAAGCAGTATGACGATAGTGAAACTGCTAGAGGTTGTATTGCTTGTAGTGGTGGAGGTGTTTTAACTCGCGACAGCAACAGTTACAATGATAACCGTGGTCCTCCAAGGCAACAACAGTAGTGGTAGCTCTAGCGGCAGTAGTGCCCGGGTGGTAGTAAGCGTAACAGTGCTGGCAGTACTGTATGTAAGAGTAGCGGAGATGTGCCTGGAATCAACACTAGCGATGGCAGCAGTAGTAGTATCCGGGGTCATAGTTATTGTAACGGTGCCGACAGCGTTGGCAAGAGTAGTGGAGGCCCTCCTAGAAGCAACAGTAGTGGTGTTAGCGGTAGCAGCATCCGGGTGATGGTAATCGTAACGATTCCGGCAGTAGTGTATCTAAGCCAAGTTGGAGGACCGCCTAGAATCAACACTAGCGGTGGTAGCGGATGTAATACCCGGGATGTTAGTAATCATAATGATGGCGGCGGTAGTGTATCTAAGCCTAATGGAGGCCCTCCTAGAATCAACACTAGCGGCGGTAGTGGTACTAATACCCAGGATGTTAGTAATCGTAATGATGGCGGCGGTAGTGTATCTAAGCCTAATGAAGGCCCTCCTAGAATCAACACTAGCGACGGTAGCGGTACTAATACCCGGGATGTTAGTAATCGTAATGATGGCGGCGGTAGTGTATCTAAGCCTAATGAAGGCCCTCCTAGAATCAACACTAGCGACGGTAGCGGTACTAATACCCGGGATGTTAGTAATCGTAATGATGGCGGCGGTAGTGTATCTAAGCCTAATGAAGGCCCTCCTAGAATCAACACTAGCGACGGTAGCGGTACTAATACCCGGGATGTTAGTAATCATAATGATGGCGGCGGTAGTGTATCTAAGCATAATGGAGGCCCTCCTAGAATCAACACTAGCGGCGGTAGCGGATGTAATACCCGGGATGTTAGTAATCGTAATGATGGCGGCAGTAGTGTATCTAAGCCTAATGAAGGCCCTCCTAGAATCAACACTAGCGACGGTAGCGGTACTAATACCCGGGATGTTAGTAATCATAATGATGGCGGCGGTAGTGTATCTAAGCATAATGGAGGCCCTCCTAGAATCAACACTAGCGACGGTAGCGGTACTAATACCCGGGATGTTAGTAATCGTAATGATGGCGGCGGTAGTGTATCTAAGCCTAATGAAGGCCCTCCTAGAATCAACACTAGCGACGGTAGCGGTACTAATACCCGGGATGTTAGTAATCATAATGATGGCGGCGGTAGTGTATCTAAGCATAATGGAGGCCCTCCTAGAATCAACACTAGCGGCGGTAGCGGATGTAATACCCGGGATGTTAGTAATCGTAATGATGGCGGCAGTAGTGTATCTAAGCATAATGGAGGTCCTCCTAGAATCAACACTAGCGACGGTAGCGCTACTAATACCCGGGATGTTAGTAATCATAATGATGGCGGCGGTAGTGTATCTAAGCCTAATGGAGGCCCTCCTAGAATCAACACTAGCGGCGGTAGCGGATGTAATACCCGGGATGTTAGTAATCGTAATGATGGCGGCAGTAGTGTATCTAAGCATAATGGAGGTCCTCCTAGAATCAACACTAGCGACGGTAGCGCTACTAATACCCGGGATGTTAGTAATCATAATGATGGCGGCGGTAGTGTATCTAAGCCTAATGGAGGCCCTCCTAGAATCAACACTAGCGGCGGTAGCGGATGTAATACCCGGGATGTTAGTAATCGTAATGATGGCGGCGGTAGTGTATCTAAGCCTAATGGAGGCCCTCCTAGAATCAACACTAGCGGCGGTAGTGGTACTAATACCCAGGATGTTAGTAATCGTAATGATGGCGGCGGTAGTGTATCTAAGCCTAATGAAGGCCCTCCTAGAATCAACACTAGCGACGGTAGCGGTACTAATACCCGGGATGTTAGTAATCGTAATGATGGCGGCGGTAGTGTATCTAAGCCTAATGAAGGCCCTCCTAGAATCAACACTAGCGACGGTAGCGGTACTAATACCCGGGATGTTAGTAATCGTAATGATGGCGGCGGTAGTGTATCTAAGCCTAATGAAGGCCCTCCTAGAATCAACACTAGCGACGGTAGCGGTACTAATACCCGGGATGTTAGTAATCATAATGATGGCGGCGGTAGTGTATCTAAGCATAATGGAGGCCCTCCTAGAATCAACACTAGCGGCGGTAGCGGATGTAATACCCGGGATGTTAGTAATCGTAATGATGGCGGCAGTAGTGTATCTAAGCCTAATGAAGGCCCTCCTAGAATCAACACTAGCGACGGTAGCGGTACTAATACCCGGGATGTTAGTAATCATAATGATGGCGGCGGTAGTGTATCTAAGCATAATGGAGGCCCTCCTAGAATCAACACTAGCGACGGTAGCGGTACTAATACCCGGGATGTTAGTAATCGTAATGATGGCGGCGGTAGTGTATCTAAGCCTAATGAAGGCCCTCCTAGAATCAACACTAGCGACGGTAGCGGTACTAATACCCGGGATGTTAGTAATCATAATGATGGCGGCGGTAGTGTATCTAAGCATAATGGAGGCCCTCCTAGAATCAACACTAGCGGCGGTAGCGGATGTAATACCCGGGATGTTAGTAATCGTAATGATGGCGGCAGTAGTGTATCTAAGCATAATGGAGGTCCTCCTAGAATCAACACTAGCGACGGTAGCGCTACTAATACCCGGGATGTTAGTAATCATAATGATGGCGGCGGTAGTGTATCTAAGCCTAATGGAGGCCCTCCTAGAATCAACACTAGCGGCGGTAGCGGATGTAATACCCGGGATGTTAGTAATCGTAATGATGGCGGCAGTAGTGTATCTAAGCATAATGGAGGTCCTCCTAGAATCAACACTAGCGACGGTAGCGCTACTAATACCCGGGATGTTAGTAATCATAATGATGGCGGCGGTAGTGTATCTAAGCCTAATGGAGGCCCTCCTAGAATCAACACTAGCGGCGGTAGCGGATGTAATACCCGGGATGTTAGTAATCGTAATGATGGCGGCGGTAGTGTATCTAAGCCTAATGGAGGCCCTCCTAGAATCAACACTAGCGGCGGTAGCGGTACTAATACCCGGGATGTTAGTAATCATAATGATGGCGGCGGTAAAGTATCTAAGCCTAATGGAGGCCCTCCTAGAATCAACACTAGCGGCGGTAGCGGTAGTAATACCGGTATGTTAGTAATCGTAATGATGGCGACAGTAGTGTATGTAAGAGTAGTGGAGGCATTCTTAAAACCAACACCAGTGGTGGCAGCGGTAGTAATACCCGGGATGTCAGTAATAGCAATGATGGGGACAGTAGTGTATGTAAGAGTAGTGGAGGCCTTCTTAAAACCAACACCAGTGGTGGTAGCGGATGTAATACCCGGGCTGTTAGTAATCGCAATGATGGCGGCAGTAGTGTATGTAAGAATAGTGGAGGCCTTCTTAAAACCAACACCAGTGGTGGTAGCGGATGTAATACCCGCGATGTTAATAATCGTAATGATGACGGCAGTAGTGTATGTAAGAGTAGTGGAGGCCTTCTTAGAATCAACACCAGTGGTGGTAGCGGTAGTAACACCGGGATGTTAGTAATCGCAATGATGACGGCAGTAGTGTATGTAAGAGTACTGGAGGCCCTCCTAGATTCAACACTAGTGGTGGTAGCGGATGTAATACCCGCGATGTTAATAATCGTAATGATGACGGTAGTAGTGTATGTAAGAGTAGTGGAGGCCTTCTTAGAATCAACACCAGTGGTGGTAGCGGATGTAATACCCGGGATGTTAGTAATCGTAATGATGGCGGCAGTAGTGTATCTAAGCCTAGTGGAGGCTCTCCTAGAATTAACACTAGCGGAGGTAGCGGATGTAATACTCGGGATGTTAGTAATCGTAATAATGGCGGCAGTAGTGTATGTAAGAGTAGTGAAGACCTTCTTAGAATCAACACCAGTGGTGGTAGCGGATGTAATACCCGGGATGTCAGTAATCGCAATGATGGCGGCAGTAGTGTATGCAAGTAGTGGAGGGCTTCTTAGAATAACACCAGAGGTGGTAGCGGTAGTAATACTCGGGATGTCAGTAATCGTAATGATGGCGGCAGTAGTGTATGTAAGAGTAGTGGAGGCTTTCTTAGAATCAACACTAGTGGTGGTAGCGGATGTAATACCCGGGATGTTAGTAATCGTAATGGTGGAGGCAATAGTGCATGTAAGACTAGTGGAGGCCCTCCTAGAATCAACACTAGTGGTAGTATGGGTAGTAACACCCAGGATGTCAGTAATCGTAATGATGGCGGCAGTAGTGTTTGTAAGAGTAGTGGAGGCCTTCTTAGAATCAACACTAGTGGTAGTAGCGGTAGTAATACCCGGGATAAGAGTAATCGTAATGATGGCAGCAGTAGTGTATGTAAGAGTAGTGGAGGCCTTAGAACCAACATTAGTGGTAGTAGCAGTAGCAATACCCGGGATGTTAGTAATCGTAATGATGCCGGCAGTAGTGTATGTAAGAGTAGTGGAGGCCCTCTTAGAGCCAACACTAGCAGTGGTAGTGGTAGTGGTATGGTAGTAATACGCGGGCGGTGGTAATCGTAACGATGCCGGCAGTAATGTAACTATAGTGGGGGCCCTCCTCGAATCAACAGTAGCAGCGGTAGTCGTAGTAGTACGCGGGGCGGTGGTAATCGTAACGATGCTGGCAGTAATGTAACAGTAGTGGGGACCCTCCTAGAATCAACAGTCTCGGGGTGGTGGTAATCGTAACGACGCCGGCAGTAATGTAACAGTAGTGGTGGCCCTCCTAGAATCAACAGTAGGAGCGGTAGTCGTAGTAGTACGCGGGCGGTGGTAATCGTAACGATGCCGGCAGTAATTTAACAGTAGTGGGGACCCTCCTAGAATCAACAGTCTCGGGGTGGTGGTAATCGTAACGACGCCGGCAGTAATTTAACAGTAGTGGGGGCCCTCCTAGAATCATCAGTAGCAGCTGTAGTCGTAGTAATACGCGGGACGGTGGTAATCGTAAGGATGCCGGCAGTAATGTAACAGTGGTGGTGGCCCTCCTAGAATCAACAGTAGCAGCGGTAGTCGTAGCAGTACGCGGGCGGTGGTAATCGTAACGATGCCGGCAGTAATGTAACAGTAGTGGGGACCCTCCTAGAATCAACAGTAGCAGCGGTAGTGGTAGTAGTATTCGGGGTGGTTGTAATCGTAACGATGCCGGCAGTAATGTAACAGTAGTGGGGGCCCTCCTAGAATCATCTGTAGCAGCGGTAGTCGTAGTAATACGCGGGACGGTGGTAATCGTAAGGATGCCGGCAGTAATGTAACAGTAGTGGGGGCCCTCCTAGAATCAACAGTAGCAGCGGTAGTGGTAGTAGTACCCTGGGTGGTAGTAATCGTAACGATGCCGGCAGTAATGTAACAGTAGTGGTGGCCCTCCTAGAATCAACAGTAGCAGCGGTAGTCGTAGTAGTACCTGGGTCGTAGTAATTGCAATGGTGCCGACAGTGTTGGCAAGTGTAGTAGTGGTATCAGTGGTCCTATAGGCGTCGTAGTGACTGTAACGGTGCTACGGGTAGAGTTTGTAAGAGCAATGGTGGGCTTCCTAAAAGCAACAGTGTTGGTGTAAAAGCATCAGTGGTCGTAGTATTAGTAACGTGTCGGTGGTGGCGGTGACCTGCTGCATGGAACTCTGCAAAATTTTATTACCGCTATATCGCTGAATTTTGAAACCCGGCTTATAAACATGGGATGACGGGGCAAAATTCTTTTTTAAATTTCCACCTATATATGAATGTACCACAAAGTTGCGTCACCTCAGGGAGTTGCTGTCGGCCCTGTGGACTGACATAACTTTGTGGTACCTTTACAAGTAGTTGGGAAATTTAAAACAGAATTTTGGGTCAAACTCATCCCATAGGGTAAAAACATCCCGCTTTGCTGTATTTATAAACGTTTTGTTTCCGATACCCTCATACGATGCTCTTTCGCTGCACCTGAGCTAGATACCTGATTTTGTAGTGGCGAAGAAGAATGGATCATTTCGCGCCAGAATGGCTAGAATAAAGTTAGTGTATGATGTCGAAAGAATGCTAATGGCTGCAAAATACAATATCGTCACCACTATTCAAATCCTAGTGTTTGCCATAGCAAAGGCACAGCCATTTTATGTTTATGAACAAACTTACCTACACTTAAGAATGGGGCTAGTTTGCTCAACTGTGATTATCTGCAATGGCATCAAGGAATATTCTAATTCCGCAGGTAAGTAGATATTTTGCGTTTAATATAATCACCATAGCCATTAGAATGAAAGAGAAGAGTTTTGGATGCATAGCGTTTGCAAACGCAACTAGCAATGTCTCTCAGCTCTATTCTTGACTTGGTCAACTTCGGAAGCGGGAGTTTGCTAAATGAATTGGACAGTTTTTTTCCTCTAAAATGATTACCAGCATTCATTATCGCAATGCATCGGCAGCTAAATCACTAACAAATGTGACGAATATATCTAACATACAGCTGATTTCGCATTTTCGTTTAGATTTACCGGAAATTCGATGCATAATTTAGCCTTGAATATTTGAGTTAAAGTTTTTAAGTAGCTCAATTTAACACAGCAATCTCCCCCGGATGGCTTTCCTGTGATGCAGGGGCGTCATTTCGAGCTACAGTAGGGGGCAATTGCCCTCCCCCAAGTTATGAGAAATAATTAGGCAACAGGTTATTATTGCTCTACCATAAGAACAACTAGGAGAACTGTACTTTAAACATAAATATTTAACATTTAAGAAACAAAAGATAACTTTCTCTTAGGCCAAATGTGTCGTTAAAATTCACATGAAAATTCAAACAACTGCTTCAGGCAAACTTGCCCCCCCCCCCAAGCAGAAACTGAAATGACGCCCCTGCTGTGATGTATTAATTTTGTGGATATTCATCAGCTTCATAGGAATCAACTTACTTAAGAACTTGGTGTACATTAATTGTAACAATCTGTGCAATACTGCAGCGTCAATGCTCTCTTCATTTGATGTTGGGATATACACGGTAAGACATGTATACTATTATGCTTTATCTTTCAGCCAATGCGAAAATTCAACTACGAACCCATTTAATTGTACTTATGGAGAATCAACAACCTTACAAAAAGGATTTCCTTTTGCCTTTGTGGACCATCATAACTTACAGTACATAGGCCTAGAATTAAAAGAAATACTAATCCAGCAGAAAATTTACAGGGAGACTTTTGAGTGTTAAGCCCTTAGGAAGTTAAGCTCAAACTTTCGTCTCTATTAGGTTTTAATTGGCAGGTTTGCAAGTCCATGGAAATTGTGGGCCAAAATTTCCATTCCTAGCAATCAGCAAAGGAATATATTTCTTCTGAAATGCTTTTAAAAAGAAATTCACTCTCCCAATTTCTATGGACAGTTTACTCCTTTGTGACCATTACTTCTACATCTGCGTAACAACTAGTATTTGTAGAATAAATTAGTTGGGAGTTTTAACATTAACATCTCAACATTCCCTGTAAAATCATAGAGGAAATTAATACTGTTGTTATATTTGGGCTGCACGAAGAATAATATCACCTTTTCTGTAGTAATGCTCGGCGACCAATGATATTATATAAGCAGTTCACAAGCGAAGGCTCCCCTCTCTGTTTACAATTCGGGTAACATTCCTAATGTTTTCCCCAATGAAAGGCATTTGTATTATGAATGTAAACCAGTAGAAAACACGTAATTAATGAAATAACAAATGGAGCATTGGACAGAAATTCATAACTTGTAATTTAATAATGCTGAAAAAGGTATTAACGTTTTAAGTGCAAATCAAACATATATGTATTAATACATAAATAACTACCAAAACTTGCAGTTCCGCGTGCAGTCTCTCGTTAACTTCTGAGGTTCCCCTTTCAACTTGACTGTTATATCATCTTTTCTTATTAGTTCATCGTAAAACTTATTAAAAACAGCATACTGATATATTCAAATGCTCAGGACACTCGAACACACACGCACGCAGATACACACGGACACACATGCGAGCGCGCACACACACTCGGACGGACACACATGCACGCACATAACACCCCCTCATCACACACACAAACAAGTGGAATGTTGTGTATGTCCGAAATACATAATTTTGCTACATAGACATAAGCTCTATGACCACGATAACACGTTAAACATTGGCACAAGCAGATGTATAGGTACAGTTTCAATCACACTACAATGAAAGTATGTTTCTAACGCTCTCCCTAGAGGGCGCTAATGACTTTGCAGTTGAGCGCCCTTAACTCCAAATCATCATCATCATCAACATGCTTTCCCTAGACTTATGGACCTTCGAAGGAGTTATCATTCCACCAAGCGATGACTGGACCCATTTCAGAAATGGATGTACCCAGCGGGTGGAATCCGTTGGCTCTGATGGTAGGGTGATAATGAGGGTAGCGGTGGAATGAGAGGACCTACAGTTTTTACTGTGGACCACGAACTACGTTGGGCCTTGGGGATACTTCACATGAGCAAGTTAGAGGTGAAGGCGTGGATAGGGCCGACTTAAAATCGCCACCCCAGAGCCGGGAATCCAACCCCGGACCCTCAGCACGAGAGCCGGAAACGAAACCACTGCGCTACCCCGGCGCCCTCACAATGAAATTATGTAAAGTTCGAGAAATAGACTGAATGTTTTGTAAGAGAAAAGATTTTCAAACTTTTATCCTCTAGATTACTGGTTAAAGCATTTCTTCATGTACTAATTGGAAGAATACTGCAGTTAAATTCAATTTTTTTGCTCAAAACTACGCCCTTTTCTGTGTCGACCAAAATTGGTAGCACTAAGTATTCACGCGTTAGCTATGTCATACACACAGAAGAATGATAAATATGAACATACCTCCTGTAATATTCATTCTATTAAAATTCTACAAGTAAAAGAACTTGACAAAAGTTTTGCTCGCTATCTTTAGCTACATAATGTTATTTTAAAAACTTAATAAACAAGCTATTTTAATGTTATAATTCCGTGCCCCACTATAAGCTCCTCTTAGAGGAATATAATTAAGGTATCATAGAGCCTATGGCAAATCCCATTATATTAGAAATGTTATAGTAATCAGATGATTCCTCGACAAGTTATAAACTAGAAAGGAGAACACGTTCACAGATAAAAATATTTTGGAAATGCGATTTTTGTTTCAGTTTGGTTCATTAAGCGTAACAATGCCACTCATTTATCAAAATTCGAAAATTACTGTGAAAACAGTTCTTGGCTCTTTTTAACTAGCTTAAGAACAGAGGCACAGAAGTTTATGAAAGGAGTACAAGATAAAAAAATGTTAATAGGTGTTTTCTTCCACCTGTGCTAATTCTCCCATGTAGCCTATAACCAGTCGAAATCCAATTACCGTAACGATGAAGTCATTGCTTTTCTTGAAACGTCTAGAATTCCTTCCTCCAGTTATACCGGTTGCAGTGATCGCCCGATTCATTTCCATTTCCGTACTTGTGAGAACCATTAATCTTAATCTTCTGACAGCAATGACTCAATTTGCTGAATATCGTCAGATAAGTTGGGTGTTGGTACAACGTAACGGTTGATTAGCACCAAATCAATAGCGGTGACTAAACTACACAGTGATAATAATGCTCATAAACCCTTTGTTGAGAAATAGCACAGGAAGGATCGGGAAAACCAGCTTTTCATATTAAATGTATACATAGATGGAGAACAGCAATCAAAATAAAAGTCTTTATTGAAAAAACTAGTCACACTTTCAGTAATATAATTTCACTGTTTTGTGGAGATTTTTTAATTATACCAGGTGTGATTCATTTTATTTATGTTCTGGTATACCATATTGACGTACAGCGGTTTGTATGCTACGATAGCTTTTAGGCCGTTTACATTTTTATATTTAATCCATGCTCTTTGTCTAAAATAATTAAAGAACGTAATTAAAGTTGTTTAGAAGACTGAGTATCTTAAAATTAGTGAAGGAAAGTTACAAACTATTATTCCAGGAGTTAGAGCACATATGCAATAGAACGTAAATTCAATTCCGGATTTTCCATTCCAGCCTTATAAAATCGGCTACACTTTTTATAAAGTAAATTAATGTTATACTACAAGATTTAATTAGATAAAATAGAGGGGTTGAGAAAAATGGTCTGTGTTTACAGTGGCCAACTCCTTGTCCTTTCAGCATATGCTGACATCACGTTCTTTAACTTTCGTGGAAAGACAAATTAAACCGCCAAATCTATCTTTGACGAAGGAATGAAAACTCTATATTACGACGTACCCTTTCAAAAAGTTAAGACAGAGAATGAAAGGGCTAATCTTCGAGCATAATGCCTGACTACGACCAAGGTAGACAGCGAAATGTACGCCAAGACCACGTACTGCTACGCACATCAGTCCTTTCTATTTTTACCAAAAGGAAGTTCATCGAAGGACAAATGAGAGAGAGAGAGTGACAAAACGTCACAACCTGGTGCCAAAACATAACGAGTACGGAAAACTAAGCAGGAGTTTTCTAAATGGAACTAAATGTACCGCTTTTGGTCAAATGGAGGCTTTAGTGTAAGTATCAGTAAGAGTGGCAGTTGTATCTGTCTGAGTATTAGAACTGTGAGTACTTTGCTTCACTGTGCTCATATGGAGGCTTTAGTTAAATATTAGCAGGAGTGGCAGCGTAAACTGTGTCTGAGTGCTTTAACTTTACCATTTGTAGTCATAGAAAGGCTCTGGTGTAAGTACTAGCAAGCGTAACAGTGGTATCGTGTCTGATAAGAGCACTCCACTTACTGTTTGTGATCATAGAAAGGCTCTGATGGAAGTACTAGCAAGCGTAACAGCGGTATCGTGTCTGATAAGAGCACTCCACTTACTGTTTGTGATCATAGAAAGGCTCTGATGGAAGTACTAGCAAGCGTGAAAGTGGTATCTGTGTCTGATAAGAGCACTCCACTTACTGTTTGTGATCATAGAAAGGCTCTGGTGGAAGTACTAGCAAGCGTGAAAGTGGTATCTGTGTCTGATAAGAGCACTCCACTTACTGTTTGTGATCATAGGAGGCTCTGGTGTAAGTACTAGCAAGCGTGACAGTGGTATCTGTGTCTGATAAGAGCACTCCACTTACTGTTTGTGATCATATAAAGACTCTGGTGTAAGTACCAGCAAGCGTGACAGTGGTATCTGTGTCTGATAAGAGCACTCCACTTACTGTTTGTGATCATAGAAAGGCTCTGATGGAAGTACTAGCAAGCGTGAAAGTGGTATCTGTGTCTGATAAGAGCACTCCACTTACTGTTTGTGATCATAGAAAGGCTCTGGTGGAAGTACTAGCAAGCGTGAAAGTGGTATCTGTGTCTGATAAGAGCACTCCACTTACTGTTTGTGATCATAGGAGGCTCTGGTGTAAGTACCAGCAAGCGTGACAGTGGTATCTGTGTCTGATAAGAGCACTCCACTTACTGTTTGTGATCATAGGAGGCTCTGGTGTAAGTACTAGAAAGCGTGACAGTGGTATCTGTGCCTGATAAGAGCACTCCGCTTACTG
The DNA here is from genome assembly GCA_030765065.1 of Deroplatys truncata. NCBI lineage: Eukaryota > Metazoa > Arthropoda > Insecta > Mantodea > Mantidae > Deroplatys > Deroplatys truncata. The sequence continues at coordinate 544,464,153 of CM060990.1, forward strand.
TTTGTGATCATAGAAAGGCTCTAGTGTAAGTACTAGCAAGCGTGACAGTGGTATCTGTGCCTGATAAGAGCACTCCACTTACTGTTTGTGATCATAGAAGGCTCTGGTGTAAGTACTAGCAAGCGTGACAGTGGAATCTGTGTCTGATAAGAGCATTCCACTTACTGTTTGTGATCATAGAAGGCTCTGGTGTAAGTACCAGCAAGCGTGACAGTGGTATCTGTGTCTAATAAGAGCACTCCACTTACTGTTTGTGATCATATAAAGACTCTAGTGTAAGTACCAGCAAGCGTGACAGTGGTATCTGTGTCTGATAAGAGCACTCCACTTACTGTTTGTGATCATATAAAGACTCTGGTGTAAGTACCAGCAAGCGTGACAGTGGTATCTGTGTCTGATAAGAGCACTCCACTTACTGTTTGTGATCATATAAAGACTCTGGTGTAAGTACTAGCAAGCGTGACAGTGGTATCTGTGTCTGATAAGAGCACTCCACTTACTGTTTGTGATCATATAAAGACTCTGGTGTAAGTACTAGCAAGCGTGACAGTGGTATCTGTGTCTCATAAGAGCACTCCACTTACTGTTTGTGATCATATAAAGACTCTAGTGTAAGTACTAGCAAGCGTGACAGTGGTATCTGTGTCTGATAAGAGCACTCCACTTACTGTTTGTGATCATATAAAGACTCCAGTGTAAGTACTAGCAAGCGTGACACTGGTATCTGTGTTTGATAAGAGCACTCCACTTACTGTTTGTGATCATAGAAAGACTCTAGTGTAAGTACTAGCAAGCGTGACAGTGGTATCTGTGTCTGATAAGAGCATTCCACTTACTGTTTGTGATCATATAAAGACTCTAGTGTAAGTACTAGCAAGCGTGACAGTGGTATCTGTGTCTGATAAGAGCACTCCACTTACTGTTTGTGATCTTATAAAGACTCTAGTGTAAGTGCTAGCAAGCGTAACAGTGGTACCTGTGACTGATACCAGCACTCCACCTACTGTTTGTGATCTTATATAGACTCTAGTGTAAGTACTAGCAAGCGTGACAGTGGTATTTGTGTCTGATAAGAGCACTCCACTTACTGTTTGTGATCTTATAAAGACTCTAGTGTAAGTGCTAGCAAGCGTAACAGTGGTACCTGTGGCTGATACCAGCACTCCACTTACTGTTTGTGATCTTATATAGACTCTAGTGTAAGTACTAGCAAGCGTGACAGTGGTATCTGTGTCTGATACCAGCACTCAACCTTACTGTTTGTTACCTTATAATGACTCTGGTATAAGTACTAGCAAGCGTGACAGTGGTGTCTATGTCTGATACTAGCACTTAACTTTAGTGTTGTCATGGTATATGAGAAAAGCTCGCTGTAAGTCAAGTATTATGCAGAAACGGAAACACTGAGGCGACTCTGTCAATCAAAAGATATACCTTTCTAAATTGTACGATAAGAAATTACGCAGAATATTTCGTTCACAAGAAAATGCGATATCTAGAAAGAAAAGAGGCAGTGCATTCTCTGCAGGTATAGAAATAAAGAGAAAAATTAAAGTCGCAAATTGTGTTAAATAAGAAACAGCCAGGCAAAGCTGCTACCTACCCGCATCTATAACAACCGTTGACATATCATTGGGATTAAGTCGTACATAGACCCAATGAGAAACACTGGGGTTAAGATAATATGAGAAACTATTTAATGAGTAATTCTTATATATACGTGAAATCAATAATAAGAATTAATACTGAAATTATCATGATTACTTCACAAGTACATTGCGGACCATGCTAAACCTAACGGCGTACTAGTGGGCCGTAGGCATGTATGTTCTAGGTTGAACCGACCGCTCCCTCATGGGAAGAAAATTAATCGCCACACACCCGTACCGGCCGACCGATCGCTGAGTGCCATTCTAACTTCTTGTTAAAAACACACGGGTTGCAATCCCCGCACTCTTCAAGAACTTGAGAATGAAATCTGGGGAGCGCTCAGTGAAAAACAGGTAGATTGTTGCAGAAGGCCTTTCAGATTTTTCTAGGCCGTTATATCTTTGCATTCAGAAAGAGGTACTCATTTTCAACAATATACTTTGATAAAAGTAAACTCAACGTTACATTTTCTTATTACCTCCTACTGACGCATAATTTGTGTGGGACGGTGGGGCCATCCATGAACATGTTTTCGTATCGTGCGAGAGCGCGCTGTAAGGCCCGCTAGAACATCGGCAGATTTGAAATGGTCCCCACTATATTAGGCACAGATCATTATCATGGTAATCTGATTGGCTGCTGCCTGAATAGCGGAATGGTTGTGTTTGATCCCGGGTAACGTATGGAACTGTTTGAAACGGATGATACTAAGACTAATAACCAGGGCCCGGATTCTGATGACGTCATGTTTTAATTGTTGCATCATAGTATTGCTCATATGTACATAAATCCTTATAATAGGTCCCAGATTACTTAAATGCTAATTCTTCGATTATGTTAGTCATATTATACCACATTCTATTTTAGGGCATTGTTTTCTATTTTACTACATTTTCTTGTCTTTTGTGTCTTTGTTTAGTCATTTTTAGCATTTACATGGAGTAAATAAAGAGCTTTATATTATTGACATTTTACATACGGATAATTTTCCAAACATCAGAATTTGCACTATTCACCTGAGTTATAAGAATAAATTTGTACATCCTTTACTGGCATTCTTGGGAAAACATCACATTCCTATTTAATGATCAGTCTCGAAAGGATTGCTTGTGGGTGGAGGGATGGTTATTGTCGGGGAGCAGGCGCAATTGAAGATATGAATTAATGTCCCAAACTAGGAATGAGACAGGTCCGTTTTGCATTAATTAACGCGCACAGTCAGGTTGCTCTTGTCTTTATCCTTAAGTCTTGTGATAGGCTGTAAGGCCATCTTCTTTCGCTATGAGTTTTATGTAATCTAAAACTCGAGTGTTGCAAGACCTACTTCAAAAACAATTTTATTAATTTTCTTTTCATATTCTTCAAACAAGAGTATGGTACAAATATCCTTTTTAATTACTTTCTAAATTATCTCATAATTTACTTTTATACCTACATTTTCTGCTTGTATAGCAGTGATACCCATGTAGGTATAAATTAATTTATATGTTTCTGTGCACTAATTTTAATAAATTAAATAAATCATTTTTTTAGTTCATTTGTGTTACTATGTGATTAAAAATAATTTTATAGGGTACTTTTCAAACATTTTTGGGTCACCAAAATCCGGGCCCTGCTAATTACCAAACATACGGAGCTGGGGGGATGAGAATATTTTCCCCTCTAATCAGGTAGTAAGCATGGCTCATAGAACCATTTCCACATGAGCTATAAGACAGAATTCAACAAAATAAGGTTACATCCTGAGGTATTTCTGAATAGATTTTGCTAGTGCATAAAATACTGTTTCGCTATCCCCCCTCGTCAAAAAGCTAATTTCAAACACCGCGAAGACCATCTCAGCCAGTTTGGAAAGCGCAGCAGTAGAGATTTGGTGTTTCAGAGTTTTGAAATATTTACCATATCCACATTCTCAATTCTGCGCCCTATTTCTGGTGATGTACATAAACGGAAAAATGATACTTGGCAATCTAGATCTATAGTAGGTATTAGTTAAAAGTTAGCTAGAAATGTATATTGTCACAAAATGGTTTCAAGCATTTTCTCGAAACACTTATAAGATACGTCGCGCAATTTCGCTTAGACATGCTGCTTCAAACCAAAATCCCATGAACACAAAATCCTAATATTAGCCTTAATAAAGAAATACTTTGTACACATATATTTGTGTTAAAACGGGGTGATAAGAGATTTGCCTAGCTGTTCTTAGTTGACAGAATTTGTCACGTTTAATTTCCGTCTGTAATTGTATTAATGTACAAAATATATTGCCTCTTGTCCTTCCTTGCTATCATATTGTTTGTGAACAAAATATTCTGCCTATGTTTTACCGAATCATTTACAATGACGTTCTTTTTTATGTAATGTTTTTCTCTTTTCTTTCCCCCCTTTTTTTCTATCATCACATTCTATGGTATAATTCAACACGTTCTCTGAATTATTAACTCAGCTTCTTACCATATTTTAGGAAATAAATCATTTTGAAAGCCTTTATTGAGCCCATGCCATTCTCGATAGGGAAAATAAAGATTTTGTCATTCGCTGCTGTGTTCCCAATGCGTAGTTCAGTTAAATTAAAATTAAATAGAGTTTTATTTATGGAACCACTTTAACTACTATGGTTCTTAGCGTCCCATTTTATATTGGGCGTGAAAAAACGGAAATTTTTGCTCAGAGGCCTCTTTATCAGGCTTGAGGTTCTTTTACGTGCCGTTAATCTACGACACGGGACCACCGGCTTTACTTCCCTTCCAAAGGAAGCCATGCTAAGGGTTTTTACGCCGGAAAAAATCCATCGGCCTCCGCCGTGTGTGAACCCGCGCCCTCGGGAACTAGAGGCTAGCTGGTACCCCCAGACCACGGAAAACGACTGCGAAGGATAGCGATGTTTTTCCTTTCATTTCCATAAACTTATCTTGACAAACAAAAAATGGTTTCCTGTTTTATTGGGCTGTATTCTATTTACTGCATTTACATTACGAGTTCACCATTGTATGCAAGAAGTAGTTTCCAATCTCTCTCTCTCTCTCTCTCTCTCTCTCTCTCTCTCTCTCTCTCAATTTGCATGTTTCTAAACTGCAATGACTCAATTCGCCAATGAAAAAAGACAAACGAGCACAATATTACTATTTTATAACAGCGTTATCAGCTTTAGAAACCTTGTAAAAGGAGGAAGATCCATCGCCGAAATTAATAAGACACCACAGTTGTTCCAACTCTCATTATTTATTAAAACATTTGTAGTAGCAAAGAGCAGTGAAAAGGAACCTGAAACAAGTACGATCTGCTGCATACAACCTTCATCTGACCTTAACTCTTGGTATTTATCACAATATTTAATGATATCGTCGGCGACACAAGCTAGGGACCGATATTGTCGGATTACGTCATGTAACCATGGAATGAAGTCACTTGCTCAGTAAATCGCAAAATTTACTTAGTATATGTTTTATCAATGTATGTAAGTTGCTAATATAATTTTAAAATTATCAAGCATAAACCTAAAGAAACAGAACAGATATGAGTAGCAAACGTCATAACTGCTCTGTTTCGTAGTCTTCAAGAAGGCTAAGCATGCCAAAACCAATAACTTGAAAGGATAGAAACGGAAAACTGAAAGAGCAAGGATATAGAATGTTATTATTAGATATAATTTTTATTTTAATTAACATTCTCAAATCATTCGAGTTAACTTAAATTATGCTACTTTTGTATGATTTGACTAGTTTAACCACATGACTAAGACGTCCTTACCGAAATAAGCGTAAGTGCTGGATTCTAACGACGACACAGGAAAACTCAGTTTTTGCCTTAGGAGAATAACTACAAAACAAAAAACTTTATAGGCACTCGATGAAATATTACACATAACATTTTAGAGGAAACAGAGTAAGAATCTGCATATACGTACTTTATTCGACACTATCAGTTAGATACTAAAGATGAGTGTTACATTTTCTTCGTAATAAATAATTTGGAAGCTTTATTGAGATTATGCCATTCTCGTTACGGAAAATAAACTTTTGGTCATTCGCTGCTGAGGTCTTTTGCCATCGAAGTTCTAGAGGTTTTTGATACTTCAGAATGGGACCTCAGAGAAGATTAACAATAGTTTATTAGCGCTTGATATATCTAGCAGGAAAATTGTCAAGAGTGTCACCAACTTTAACACTCAAAATTGCCTCGACGCAAAAAAAAGCATTAATGTAGTTCTTTAAATGCGGAAGTGGGACATTTATGTTTACTTCACCTTGAAAGGTAATGGTGTGCGTCACGATTATTCAGTTCGCATGTCTGGCCTACAAAACAGATGAATGCTTATTGAAGCCTGCTTGCCAATCTCCAAGGTATGAGTACTCTGTCGGCGTGAATGCTAAATGCGGTGGGAGTGAATCGCATGGATTCTTCATGCCTTTGCCTTTATTCTTGGAAGCCAAATATCGGTAATTCTGCTCTTTGGTTAAGGTCTAATCTGAGCAGTTTCGTCTCTGTAGACCTGAGATGTTATAAGGGATTTTAAATGGTCATTTGCCTTAATAGGCTTTCTTAAGCGATATTTTAATATGCACTCTGACGCCTATTACTGTGAAAGATCGGCAGCATAAATTTTACATTTCATACGTCTTAAGAGAAATATATAAGTAAACGTGATTGAAAATTTAAAATATACACCCTTACACTCCAGTTCACATCACGGACTGGTGCGCGAGACAGTTTTCCTAGCACCCAATCCTGTCGTCGGTTTTCCTGTTTAGGCATATTTTGACGTCACCACCCCTGTCCTGTTTCGTTTCCTGACCACCCGTCGATGCTTCCTGAACAGTCCTTCACTAACTATCCCGACTCACCACATCCTGACACACACCAAATTGTGGTTTGCAGCGTAGTCTTTGTGGCAGTTCAAAATAACAATTTTCTTTCTCAATGCAGCCCTCAGCGCCTCATAGATAATCTTATACTAGTCAAGCATCAGTTGGTGTCTTATGTTGGAGTCAGTCAAGGCTCCCTTCAACTAAATAATGTGCATTTCCTGGCACAAGAAAACGGTAACGGGGTCGATGAAGGCCTTGTTCGTAAGTTCTATAAACAGGGTGAAGTGGAGTCTCCCTTTTGGTTGCTGCCGCCTCAGTTTAAATTAGCTGCCATATGTGACAGCCAAACGGTGGTTCCCAAAACGGTTCTCGAGAGTCTTCCAAATGTCCTTCCCCGCAGCTGATGTCGGAACTGCCTTGAGGCTCTCCGCAGCCCACCCTCTGAAAACTGATTACTAGCTTCGCGGCTACTTCCTCAAATGAACACAAACTGTGCGTCACGACGGTGGAGGATTCAGCGAAAGACTCCAGAGGAAGCCGCCCTGCCTCGTTTCAGCAGTTTAATGCGTGCTGCAGCAGAGATTTTGGGTCCTGGTGCGTCTGTTTTCAGATCAAGCTTTCTGCCGATCACTTCTTTGTGGAGCATGTTCATCCTCTTGGAGTGTTTTCTTCTCGCCTCTTATATGTTCTCGACACACCCATTTAAGTCCTCAGAGGCACCCAAATGCCGAAGTCATGCATTTCCTTTGTCACACCGGTAACCTTCTCCACCAAAATACACCTTACTTCTATGCCCTTGCTTTTCATTACCCTTGGCCGCAATCTTATCGAAATATTAGCTCATCTTTTCATTTCACTTTTCATCTGTGCTTTCATCCAATTGATCTTCGCCGTCGATCTCGTATTTTCAGTTTGAAGTTCATCTTCATTTCTCCAGGTTGTTAACTTCACTTTAGATCTTCTTGTCAGTTTTGGTCTCTTTCTTCACCTTCAGTTCACCTTTCACCCCCATTTTACTTAAAAGCCTAATTGTATCGCATCCCTGACAACAAATTTAAAATGCATGATAAAATTTTATAATCATTTATGGTGAATAGATTACCTGTACAACAATCCAAAGCCAAGTTTTAAACACACACCGAGATAATACTAATCTCCTCTACGCACAAAATGATTTCTCTTTCCGCGCTACCAACGGAAGGCTTTTCTCAAAGTCGCCTTCATCTTTACTTTTATTTTAACGCAGCTGCTCTCGCGTGGGTGCCTAAATTGCCAATTCCGTTACGGTAGCAGCCCACTGGCCTGTGCACAAAAGCGTGCTTTTCAAATATTACTGTCAGAAAAAATTGTATGTTTATAAAACGCACCATTAAACCATTAAACCTTTGAAGTGTTGAACCTTCATCAGAAATTAGGGTGAAGTAAATCTATTTATACTTTAATTGCCTGAGGAAAGGCACGATTTAAGAATATGAAGTGGATACACATTTAAGTATTATTGGATATGTGACTTTACACTCTCCAATTTAGAAAAGCAACTTAAGAGCAAGGTGGTCACAAGTGTATACCAAGAGTGTTTTGAATAAAAAAATATTGTTATATTGTATCCACATCTATGTTACAAATTATCAAATTATTATGTTTAATTTATTTCGAAACATCTATAGGGCATTAAAATAAATTAACCAACCTAATTAATGATTAGCTTATTTCATTTTTAAAACACTACACTTATAGGAATTTGTTATGTTGCTGAAGAAACGAACTGCATCTCATTTAGTAAAGGTGCGCATACTGCCTCTATGGTCGAGGTCAATGTTCTGGGCGGAGAGCTTCTTTTATCCAGAATAACCATTCCTTAAGCTCAGCAAATTCTGGTGGTATGGATGCAGGAGTGAATGTGAATGTTCATTGTAAAAGTTAATGAAACCAACGATAAGAAATCCCACAGTTCAGACAGTAAAAACACCATTAGTAAGTTGTTTCTCAAGTTAAAGCCCCCAATCTGACTATAAAAGTTAAATGTGGCTATACAAATGAAATAATTTTAAAAATATGGGAGTTAACGTCTTAAATTAAGAAAGTAGAACCATAAAAGTGACTTTATCGCTCCTCGTAGCAACATCACATCCAGAAATATGAAAGTGACCAATTCCTAAGGGAGCGAGCGTTCATGAATAAGCCTAAAATTATCACTAGATAACAACACACATAGATGAAATTAAATACATTACACTTCAGCGACGAGGTAGGCCTGTATAAAACAATCGCTGCATTTATAACAGTGTCTTTATAGCACTCGGAAAAATGGATATCTTCAATATCACCTGTTGGGTCCCACCGATAAAAGTATACTGTTAGATGTCACAAGCTGTCTCTCACACCTAAAGTGAACTGGTGTATGTCATTTGCTGTGTCCCACTGATAAAGTGAATAGTTGTATGTCACCTTTTGGGTTCCACTGATAAATGTGAACTGTTGCATGTCACCAGCGATGTCTCATCGGTAAAAGTATGTCTCCTGCAGTGTTTTACTGATAGAAGTGAACTGTTGGATGTCACCAGTTGTGTCTCACCGCTAAAAGTGAATTGGTGTGTCACCTGTTGTGTCCCTTTGATAAAAGTGGATTGTTGTATGTCACCTGCTTTGTCCCACTCATAAAAGTGAATTGTTATATTATGTCACCTGTTGTGTCCTACTGATAAAAGGGAATTGGTGTATGTCACCTGCAGTGTCTATCCAATAAATGTGAACTGCTGTATGTCACCAGCTGTGTATCGCCACTAAAAGTGAATTGGTGTATGCCGCCTGTTGTGTCCCACTGATAACAGTGAACTGCTGCATACTACCTCTTGTGTCTCACTGATAAAAGTGAGTTGTTGCATGTTACTTCTGCCCCGCTGATGAAAGTGAGTTGTATGTCACCTGCTGAGTCACACTGATAAAGGTGAATTGGTGTACAACACCTGCAGTATCCCACTGATAAAAATGAACTGGTGTAGGTCACCTGTTGTGTCCCACTGATAAAGGTGAGTTGTAGCACGTCACCTGCAGTGTCACACTGAAAGAAGTGAATTGTTATATGTCAACTGTAGTTACACACTGATGAAAGCGAATTGGTGTACGTCTCCTGCAGTGTCACACTGATAAAAGTGGACTTGTGCATGTCAACTACAGTGTCACACCGATAAAAGTGAATTGTTGTATGTCACTGTAGTGTCACACTGATAAAAGTGAATTGGTGTATGTCTCCTGCAGTGTAACACTGATAAAAGTGGACTTGTGCATGTCAACTACAGTCTCACACTGATAAAAGTGAATTGTTGTATGTCACTGTAGTGTCACACTGATAAAAGTGGACTTGTGCATGTCAACTACAGTGTCACACTGATAAAAGTGAATTGTTGTATGTCAACTACAGTGTCACACTGATGAAAGTGAATTGTTGTATGTCAACTACAGTGTCACTGATAAAAGTGAATTGGTGTACGTCTCCTGCAGTGTAACACTGATGAAAGTGAATTGTTGTATGTCAACTACAGTGTCACACTGATAAAAGCGAATTGGTGTACGTCTCCTGCAGTGTAACACTGATGAAAGTGAATTGTTGTATGTCAACTACAGTGTCACTGATAAAAGTGAATTGTTGTATGTCACTGTAGTGTCACACTGATAAAAGCGAATTGGTGTATGTCTCCTGCAGTGTCACACTGATAAAAGTGGACTTGTGTATGTCAACTACAGTCTCACACTGATAAAAGTGAATTGTTGTATGTCACTGTAGTGTCACACTGATAAAAGTGAATTGGTGTATGTCTCCTGCAGCGTCTCACCAATTAAAGTGAACTGCTGCATGTCGCCTCCAGTGTCTCATCAATTAAAGTAAATTGCTGCAAGTCTCCTGCAGTATCTCGCCAAGAAAAGTGAATTCCTCTGTCACCTGTAATGCCTCGCATTATTACCGCTCCAAATGCTGTAAGCTGACCTTCACAACTATATGTTTTATTGCAATTTTCTTTAAGTATGTGCTGTTTTGCGATAGGTCGTTGTAACTGAACGTCACCAATGTTTATACTTCTGCTCTGTGTTAATGAGGGGTGTGAATGATGTAATCTGCCTGCTGCTACAGCTGTAGTGTGCAATGGTGTTACAGTTATGGAAGATGAACATTTATGGGGTAGCATATCACATATACTAAATAACTGTATTACGGTGCCAAGTAATGCACCGAGAAATACGAGTAAATTTCATGAAGAAATAACATTAATTGTAACCATGCATGTGGTAGACGGTAGAGCATCAATTTCTTTAACGACTCCTAGCCCCATCTCTTCCGTTCTTCTTTGATATGCTTCTCCCAGTCCATTATTATGACTCCCGATTATCTGGGCACGTGGGACACATAAGGTAAACGCTCTAGACACGAACACTGACCAGATCCGTACTCTATAAATTCACTTCCTGTTTGTTGAGATTATTTAAACGGAACACTTTACCGTTACATGTTAGCAAATAAAACAGAGGTTCGCTATAAGGATTTTTTTTTTTTACGAATTCTGGGAACTGCAAGAATGATAAATGCCATGACTGACCCATTACACGTTCGCAGTATTAATGTGCCATGAGAGGATAAGAGAAGGCCCTCATTTAGAAACTGGACTACTTCTGCCATGTAGGAAACGAAAACAAGGAGTTGCTTGTGTTCTGTTGGTTTAAATTACAGACAGTGTTTATCCTCTAAGGTAATGTTGCTGCACTGCTATACCTTAATTTAAAATGTTCCAAATTTTAACCCTAAAAGCGCAAATCCACTACGTTTTTACCAAACAGACTTTAATGCGTATTAAACATGCATTTATCTACAAGGAGTAATAGTTTAATGTTTCTACGAGTATGTTGTATGTTTACATCGGCCAAAACTAAAGCGTCAGATCAAAATACATTGCAGAATTTCGCATCATGCCTTAGATGATTATCTCCAAAAGAGAAACACTTAATCCCTTAAGCATAATTTTCATTCCGAAAGTATAAGTCCGATATGTTACATTCTCATGATTTTTTGTACCCACAATTACTCATTTTTATGTAGCAAACTATTCTTGCAATAACTTATTTCTCTATCGACTTCATATTAATTGAGGTGGCAATTGAGAAATTCTTACATTACACATTTTATTGTAGTTACAAGAGGGATAGGGAAAACCGAATCGATATTCAGATATTTAAAAGCGGGCCACTATGTGCTGGCCATGAAGTTTCATACCCTTTCCATGGCATCACTAGAAATAACTGAGTAACGATAGCAACTTAAAAAATGACAAAAGTAATAAAAATTCAAACCAATAATCATAGCTATATCGGAAATGATTGTGTTTACAGAGATCTACAGTTTTTGCGCACTACTTTTTGTCCATATACTAAGGTTTACCAGTGAAACAAAATTATACAAAATTTCTTCGTAAGAGGACTGCAAGGCTATTCCCAGAAAATTCAAGATAGGTTTTATGTAATGTAAATATCTTAATATATATCGCATTTTAATCAAAATCGTTAGAGCCATTTTTAGGAAATAAAATTACCTCAAAATGTAAAGGGTAGTTTAGGTGCGGCATTTTCGTATTACGGTGTTCACAGACTGATACAGATATACATATTATGTCATGTAGTATCTTAAAATATGTGGTAATTTAATCATAATCGTTAGACCCTTTTTTAGGAAATTAGAAGTTTCGAAAAATGTTTCATGTAAAGAATAGTTTGAGGTACGTGATTTTCTTGAAAATCTTCACATCCTTGGAAGATGTTGAGCTTAAATGCCAAGTTTGATATTTATCCGAAGTATCGTTTTCGAGTTATGCAGTTCACAGACAGACTCACACACACACATGGAACTTTTTGTAAACATGCGCTTTTGTTTTGGATTCAGTGAGCCTCAAAATGTGTTTGTGGTGAAATCTCGATATCGAATTTTTAGGTGGAATGCAATACTTCCTCTACCTACTAGATACGAGGCAGAAAAAGTAAAAGTGGTAGCAAATTACACTGACGATGCTCTGAAAAACAAACCTATAAACCTCGCTGCGTCACAAACTGCAACTTAGATAGCATCATCATTAAGATAAACGCCTTCAGAGATCATACACCTGAAGCTAAACCTGCTTCAATTGAACCTAGAGGAATATTAAGTTCCATACATGAAACTCCACCCCTGTTGTACGAGAAATTACTGACGGCATAAGAAATGAAGAGGTTTTTGTCAGCTAGTCCAAAAAGAATAATCAAATCAGAACTGTAAATAGGGAACAGAACCGCCATCCTCGCCGAACATGCGAAATGTAAGACTTTTGAAATAGTGTCATCATATAATGCTACACTATGGACAGAATGATTATATTACTTGATTCTGGGGAAAATTGTGTGGACTGATTAATAATATTGGCATGAGAAAGGAACATCCAACACCTCTGCAATTCGCCGTACATTTACACCGATGGGGCATTAAAATCAGTACCTCCCTTGTTCATGCGTTAGTTACATTCGACGGAATGGTGCATGATATTGCATATAGGAAGATGCAACCGCATATACGAGATTTTGAGCAGCAATGTCGATGATTGGAGCCAAACCTGGTAGTAATGGACTTCCAATTACCAAATATAAATCCTGCCCGACAGTTTCCCCTACAGTTGATCAGAGATTGTCAGTACCAATATCCCTAATGCAATTATTACGGAACACTTATACACATGTAGCTGGTCCTATTGTTTCCCTGCGCGAAGCGGCAATCCGCTGCTTACTCATGAGGTACGAAATACCATTTTTGTTTGTTTAATTTTAATCAATTGCTCAGCACGCCTAAGTGCTATACAAATTGCAGATATACTAAGAAATAAAATAAAATATCACTACAAAGAATACAAATTAAAAGGATGCTCATATGCGAGTCGCCAAATCGAAAACAAATCAATCAATGAGAAGAGAAAGTAAGGAAACGAGTACCACACTATATCTCCTTAAGGTAAGATAATATCCTGCGGCAAGCGCGGCTTCAGGGGAGGCTCAGAACCTGTACGGCGTCTCAGTTAAAAGTGTGCAGCAGCAGGTATTCGAGGAAGGTGAGCATAGAATTTGCGAATCATCGTAGAGATGTGCACTCGGATTCGTGATTCCCAATACACGGTGAAGTTGTGCATTCCGGATGTACCATGGAGCGTTCACAGTATACGCAAGACCTTGTTCTGGAAGACCTGAAGCCGTTGGATCTTAGTAGGAGAAGCACAAACCCATAAAGGACTGGCACACAGGAAGAGTGGCCGCAGAATGCTCTTGTATAGCAGCAGAGTACAGTCAACTAGTAGAGAAAATTTGCGATATAGAATTTGATAAAGCTTATGGAGACGAGAATATGCCTGATTGAATTTAGTGTTGATGTGGGTATGCCATGTTAACCGACGATCAAGGTGAACGCCCAGATAATTCACTGCTCGATCAGAAAGCAGCCATGACACCTCCGTGTAGCAGAGTCGAATATTTGCTGGATTATGAGGTATACGTCAGGTGAAGAGCTTTATCTTACACTTACTGGAGTTGAGAGCAATGCGTCAGGGAGACCAGCAGTGAAGAAAAATGTCCAGCGAAGACTGTGGAGTTACAGATACAGTATCAATGGAACAATGAGTAGTAAAGATCACGGTATCGTCAGTAAACAGTGCAGTACTCGCTGTAGGTAGTGCAGGCATATCAGCCGTATATATATATATATATATATATATATATATATATGGGTACTGAGAATAGGGGCAGGCATGCTACACTGAGGCACACCAGATAGTATTTTACGGGGTGTGAATCGTGTCGCTCCAAGACATACAGAAAATTGGCGATCCTGAAGTTAACTGGTAAGCAAGCGAAGCAAATAAAGTGGCAGGCCAATGCCATGGAGTTTATAAAGAAGGCCGTCGTGCCATACGCTATCAAAAGCCTGGGTGAAATATAAAAACGCCGCTACAGTATGTTCTTTGGCTTCAAATCTGCAAATGATGTGTTCAATAAGTCGTAAGAGATGAGTGCGCGAGTGGTGGCGTAGGAAACCAAACCGCTGATGACGTATAACTGAGATATCAGCAACATAACAAAGGAGGCGTTTTTAAGGAGCTTCTCTAGCAGTTTTGTCAGAGGCGGTAAGAGGCTTATAGGCCGAAGGCTCTGTGGAGAGCTTGCAAGGCTTGCATATAGCAATAACGTCAACATGTTTCCAGGCTTCCGAAAATAACCAATGCAAACAACCGCATTGTATAAGGAGGTAACGAAGGCTATTGTCTTTCTGGAGAAGTGCTTTAACACAAGCGGTGGTATAAGATCATTCCCAGGGGCCTTTCTTAGTGGGTAAAAATTGGGTGAATGAGCGAAGCTCTCTAGATAAACCCCACTTTATGGGCAATGGGACCGTAAGCCGTGTAGCACTTAAGCTGTGCTGAACAATTGTCACGAAGGCAGGATCAGTGGACGGATTCGGTGTAAAGGTAGATTCAAAGTACGTAGCCAAAGTTTCGCACTTTTTCAGAATGCTATTACTCATCATGTTGTTTGTTCTAAGCGGTGGCATATGGGAAGGCTCGCGAAGTATATGTTTCGTCAACTTCCATAGGGAACCATCAGCACATAAGTTCGATACCAAGTGCTGATACTTACTGTAACGGTGTACATCTAAGGCATGCTTAACCTGGGGAATTAACTGGTTTAGGGCTTGGCGTTCTCATAGCTGCCGCTGGTGTTGCAGAGACGATACGTTTGGTTTTGGGCACGAATAAGCTGTAAGAGGTGAGCTGGCAAAGGCAGTAAACACAGCTCATGACTGAATGGAGGTTTAGCAATAGTAGCTCTTTTTACTGAGATGTGAATCAGATTTCGGAGATGTGTGATAGGTGAAAAACATCCCTAGGGCTAGCAATGTTTCGTGAGATTTGCGGAAGCGTATCCATATGCTTCTGAAATGCATCCCAATTGACAGGTCCAGTAATGAGTCTCTCAGGTTGCGTCGCTGATATAGGATCAAAGCAGAATTTCATAACTGTCCGGCAATGATCAGAATCAAGCTCTGGAACAGGGTGCATGTAAACAGGGAGAGTAAAAAGTTTAATAAGTCCAGAATATCCGGTTGCGCCGCAGGATTGTAAGATTAATGCGTGGATTCATTGGGAGCGATCACTTGTAGTTCAGTTGTCGCCTGGAATAGACAACGTTCACTGTGATTTGTTAGACTACAGCACCAAAACTTGTGTTTACTGCTGAAATCACCCAAAAGCAGGGTAGGTTGGTTGTCTTCAAATAAACGATGAAGATAGGTGGAAATTAGCCGACGGCATGGTTGTTTACAACCGGCAGGGATTTTAACGGGAGAAGCGTTTTGTTGACACAGTTGCACTCCCGCAACTCCAAGGTCAGGTAAAATAGGAAGGTAGATCGATTGATGTTTCAGGCTACGCTTCACGAGGAGGGCCCCCCTCCAAAGGCAACGTTGGCAACTCTATCCTCTCGGTACGCGACATAATCAAGGACCTTGAAGGCTTTGGTGGTAAGTGAGTTTCACTGATATAAGTAATTCAATATTGTGGTGAAGTAAGAACGCCGTGAAGGAGGATTACTTCTCCCTCGATCCATTAGCATTCCAACTCAGCAACTAAAGTTGAGAGAAGAGGCGATCAAGGACCACCATCTCGTAATTAGAAGTTAAAACATTACGTGAAATAAGAAAATACTGGAGGATAAGGGGTCAGAAGCAAACCTAAAGTAATCAAAAGCTGTGAAATGCGATCAGAAGTCTGTTGAGAGGGAGCCGAAGAACGAACAGGTTCATTGGGGCGAGGGGTACTAGATACGTCTGCATAAGATGGCCTAACAGATAAGGACAGTGGAGTAGTTTAACGCTGTCAGGAAAGATGTAGGATTGGGAAATACGAAGATGAATCAGAGTGGTGAAGGTCGAATCTGGGATGTAACATTCCGATTGGACGGTTGTCGATTCGTTCTGTTGGATGGTTGCGTATTCGTCTCATTTGACGGTGGCTTATCAGACCTTCTAAACGGTTGAACCGGAGACGTAGACGTCATCTTCTGAAAGTACAAACATCCTTTGAAGCTAGCAAGGTGATCACCACAGTTAACACATTTATGGGCAACGGTGCTAAGAACTGGACATTCCGTGTAATGGTATATTCCGTCGCAGCGCACACATCTGGGTTGATGTTTACAGTAGTTTTTAGTATGCCCATAATATTGGCATGCAGTGCACTGAGGTAAAGTGTGGGATGCATGGGGTTTCTCCAACTGTACAATAGAATGAGAAAGTCGAGTAAGTTGAAAGATTTTCATACCGGCTTCGGATTTTGTTAGTTCCACAGGTCATAAAGGCATCGGCGTCCGGTCCTTGCTGTAGCGTCTATTTACTTGTAACATAGGATATTGCAGTGCCGTGAGTTCTTGGAATATCTCCTCATTGTTTAGGGAATACGGAACATCCCGAATAATTGCATTGACCTTAGAGTTATCAGGCGAGCGAAAACAATGATACTGTTGTTTGTAAGCATCTAGGTGCTTTGTAAGCGCAGCGATCCATTACGGCAGGTGTTCCTCAGGGAACCATCCTTGCACCTCTCCTCTTTAATGTCTATATGTTTGACTTTCCCAATGTGCTACCCACTTGTACCGCTATGTATACTGATGATACCGTACTGTATTACGCTCATTCTGATCTGCACACAGCTATCCAGAACTCTACAGTATTCTATTGATGCACTTTCTCCTTGGTTCGCCAATTGGCGCATTTGACTGAATGCATACAACACAGAGGCCAAAATCTTCTCCCTCCGTCCTTGCAGGAATCCCTTCCCTCTCGTTTTGCTCCACGAGCCTCTATCTTGGCTACCAGTATAAACATCGGTGAAATATCTCTACTATCTCGGTGTACTGCTTGACACCAGGCTTATGTTGAATTCCCATGTACAATGCATGGTCACCTTAGCTTCAGCCAGACTCTCAAAACTTTAATCCGTATTTCACCGGCGATCACCTTTGGCTCTTGAATGCTCTTTGCTGTTATATACATCTCTTCTTCGACCTCGCCTATGCAGCTCCTGTGTGGGGTGCTGCCAGCAAGACTCATATTCACCGCCTTCGATCATACAAAATAGAGCAACTCCTATTATCACCTAAGCCCCATGGTTGATCCGAAATCGACAGCTTCGCCGTGAGTTGGAACTTTCTACTATACACCAGTTCATCCGCACCGTCTCTGAACCTTTCTTCGCCAACCTTCAGCAAGTGCAGGGAGCAGTAGAATACAACCTCGGATCAAGAACTCGTGGGCCATCTCGGCTGAAGCGCAGACCACCACAAGATTTGCTTCTCAGTGATCCCACTTCTGCCTCCGACACTCACTGATTTGCGTGTTCACTGACTATTTTGTTTTATACTGAGTGCTATTTCTTGTCTTATATTTTTTCTGTGCCTTCTATTTACTGTATTGTTTACTTATTTTTTTAGTTCGAAGAGCTAGGTTCACCTCTATGTTATGTCCTGTGTTAAATCTCCATTCTGTTCACTGATATCTGCAAAGCATTAGTGTTGAACGATGTATTTGTCTTAAAAAAAGACTACTATTGTAATTCTCGAACACACCCTTAACACGCGATTGTAACTTCGGTATATACATCGTTACTAATATTGCACGTCGTTTTATTTCTTTGTAAGGAAAGTTTCCATAAGAATTACACAGTAAAGTTGTATTCTCGTTTATTAAATGTCGAAATAACATCATTAACTTATTATTGCATTTTCTTTGTTAAAAAATACCCAACTTACTTTATTTGTTCTCAGTGAATGTTGTATAGGCACCTGGAGTCTTATATTTATACTTATAAAGTATAGTTATAAAAGTACAGTACCTACATTTCAGCGCTTTACATTACGTGCTAAAATACTTTAAAGAACCGGTAAGAACTGCCACGTTAACGTCGTCCCTTTAATTCACCAACAACTTCACAGCGGCATCGGAAAAAAGCACGTATTCTAATGTGACGCCCCTGGCCTTAACCGTGAAGTTTATTTTCTCACCCGCCTATAAGCGAATGCGCACTATTGCCAAACGTCTCTTCATTTCATAGCGTTTTCTACAACTCTATGATAGATAGAAGAATAGTGGTAATTAGGTTTTTCAATTACCACCCGAGGTCTATCTGATTTAAAAGATCGCATCTATACCCCTTTCACCCGCAGTCTTGTAGAAACGTTAGGCGATTTTTAACGGAATTTCTACCTGTACATGGTGCTTATAGAAGTACTTGTCAATAAATTATGTGCTACAAGTTATGTTCTAGATAAAGTGCAGGCATATCCTTATTGAAGAGAAGCTAGACGAAGATGCAGAACAAAGTCCATTTTCCTAGAAGTTCCTTATGAACCCCGAGAGGAAACATTTTCAAATAGCTCAATATAAGGAGCTACGAAAATTTTACGGTACGTAACTGAAACTATTCAAAACCATGAATTAAAAGGAAGTGGTCCTTATATTCAGGTTAACTTTTGGAATTCAATGGCACGTTGTTGATATGAGTAACTGATTCAAGCCTAATATTCTATACCTACACCACTTACCTAATTCCACTTACACGGTCATGCTTCGACAAAAATAACAAGTGATGTATTACAGAAAAAACTCAAATTCACACCAGGAACACTCTTCTATGACGGAAAAATTGGTGAATGGAGTGAAGTAAAAGCATAAAGGTAATAGAATATACCTTTTTTGAGAATATCTTAACTGCTGAAACATAAGGTGTACGTAACATTCTCGGAAGGTTTTTCGAACGAATGATATTGCGTCATTAAATTTAATTAAGAAACATTTTAAATTTAAGGTATTATGCCCTGCTCATGAAGTTAACATACTGCATGCATTCTTTTCCGGACCGGTAATTGCTTAGGACTCGGGTGGCTGTAGATAATCTTACTTCAACAAGTTTTTCCCTTAGCCAACAACTGCACCCATTTACTGTTGACAGCTGCAAATATCAACTCCACGTGGAATTGGAGTAGACGTTTAAACATTTTTTCTCTTGTAATTCACAGCCCGAGAGTAAACAACGTAGCAATATTTCATTCGACAGATAAACTACGTGATCAAAAGTATCCGGACAGCTGGCTGAAAATGATGTACAAGTTCGTGGCGTCCTCCATCGGTAATGCTGCAAGTCAATATAGTGTTGGTCCACCCTTAGCCTTGAAGTCAGCGTTCACTCTCGCAGGCATACTTTCAATCAGGTGCTGGAAGGTTTCTTGGAGAATGGCAGCCTATTCTTCACGGAGTGCGGAACTGGGGAGAGGTATCGATGTAGATCGGTGAGGCCTGGCACGAAGTCGGCGTTCCAAAACATACCAAAGGTGTTCTATAGGATTCAAGTCAGGACTCTGTGCAGGCCAGTCCATTACAGGGATGTTATTGTCGTGTAACCACTCCGCCACAGCCCGTGCAGTATGAACAGGTGCTCGATCGTGTTGAAAGATGCAATCGCCATCCCCGAATTGCTTTTCAACAGTGGAAAGCAAGAAGGTGCTTAAAATATCAATGTAGGTCTGCGCTGTGATCGTGCCACGCAAAACAACAAGGGGTGCAAGCCCCCTCTAGGAAAAACACGATCACACCATTACACCACCACCTCCGAATTTCACTGTTGGCACTTCACGCTGGCAGATGACGTTCACCTGGCATTCGCCATACCCACACCCTGCCATCGGATCGCCACATTGTGTACCGTGATTCGTCACTCCACACAACGTTTTGCTACAGTTCAATCGTGTAATGTTGACGCTCCTTACACCAAGCGAGGCGTCGTTTGGCATTTTCCTGCGTGATGTGTGGCTTATGCGAGCCGCTCGACCATGGAATCCAAGGTTTCTCACCTCACACCTAACTGTCATAGTACTTGGATTGGATCCTGATGCAGTTTGGAATTCCTGTGTTATAGTCTGGATAGATGTCTGCCTATTACTCTTTACGACCCTCTTCAAATGTCGGCGGTCTCTGTCAGTCAACAGACGAGGTCGGCCTGTACGCTTTTGTGCTGTACATGTCCCTTCACGTTTCCACTTCACTATCAGATCAGAAACAGTGGACGTAGGAATGTTTAGGAGTGTGGAAATCTCGCGTACAGACTTCTGACACAAGTGGCATCCAATCACCTGACCACGTTCGAAGTCCGTGAGTTCCACGGAGCGTCCCATTCTGCTGTTTCACGATGTCTGATGACTACTGAGGTCGCGGATAATGAGTACCAGGCAGTAGGTGGCAGCACAATGCACCTAAGATGAAAAACGTATGTTTGTGGGGTGTCCGGATACTTTTGATCACATAGGGTATGTTTAGGTGTGAAGTGATAAGCAGCGTTTCAGACACCGATATTAACTTAACGACTGCTGCGATAATAATTAGTGGGTTATTTTGGCTCCTGTGGTAAACTAAAGAAGGAAGTTTTAGAATTTAAGAAATCTTACATTAGAAGAACAGAAACAAAATATCGTGTGATAAACGGACTCCGTTTCGGAAATGTGTGTAAATGAGAAATTTAATAAATCCGCCTAATGTGTGTGAATCATGGAGAACATCATTTTCAGCACCTCCTAGAACTTGAGTTTGTTTCACGTATACCACTACAAAGAGTTCCACTGGGGAGCACCTTCGTGAATCACTAATCACAACATTATCTGAGTTAGGATACGGCTGGCAATCCGGCATAAGAAGCCCTACATCTGTCTTTAAAAAATCTGATGTGTTACATTCACATGGTATTCTCTACCTTCTTTCGCTTATTAGTGGACATAAAAATTATTCTTACCAAAGCTTATTTTCCTATCTACTTCGTTTTAATCGAGATAAACCTTTCCGGAAATAGCTACGCTACACATTTCGTTATGGATATCAAGAGAATAGCGATAGTCAAAAGTTTTAGAATTGGACTCTATACGCTGGCCTTAAAATTCCATACTCTTTCCATGACATCGCGAGAAACAGCTGAAAATCGACAGGACTGTAAAAGAATGGCTAAATATTGAATTCGTACCATTAATAACGGATATCTCTGAAATGGCTGAGGCTACAAAAAAATATTTGAAATAAATTGCGTGTTTTAAAGAGATCTAAATATTTTGTGTGGCACGCTTTCGTCTATCGCTTAACGTTTACTAGTTATGTAAGATTATATAAATTTCCTTCCGAATGAAGAGGACTTCACAAGCTATTCCCAGAAAATTCAAGATGTGCATTTTATTTGTCATGCAATTATCTTTAATATATGGCATTTAAATAAAAATCGTTAAGACATTTTTCAGAAAGTCAAAATATTGGAAAACTGATGTAAACGGCCGTTTGGGGTGAGGAATTTTCTTCAAAATCTTCGTCGCATCTTTGGAAGGTATTGACCCTAAATACAAAGTTCGGCGTTTATCCGACTTTTCGTTTAGTTATGCTGTTCACAGGCGCACACGCGCGCGCTCGCAAGGACCTGTTTCTAAAAATGCTTGTTTTGGATTTAAGGTGCCTCAAAAAGTGTATTTCTGGTGACATGACGGTATCGAATTTTGGGGTGGAATGTAATACCTTTTCTACCTACTGTGTACATGGTAGAGAAATTAAAAAACGTTTTTTGCCTGAATACCAAATTATCTACAGCAAATATATAAACAGAGATTACTTACTGAACACGACAAAACGAGAAACGCCAATGTTTAAAAAAGGATCCAATCGCACGCATTAGCAGTGTTTAGGACTGCTATGCATGGCTCTTCACTAGGTTTTTGCATTTTTCGTGTTAGGCAAGGGTCAAAGTCATCCGATTGTCGCTACCTTCAAAGCTGTTGTTTTTAACGTCCAATAAGAAAGGAAAAACCCTGCACGGTTAAGCACGAGAAATAATGGGTAAATGTCGCTGAAACCTGTGAGAGGAGTGTAAACAGAAGTAAACGGCCATTCTGAGATCCCGGATTCAAGTTCTGGCTGGTGTACGGCCTTCTTGAATTAGATTTATTTGCTACTGTTCGCAAAGTCCGAAAGTGTGGAGTTAGAGGAATGGGATGTGTTTCTAAAGTAAAACGGAAAATGAAACCTTATGCAAAAGCCTAAATTAAGCGAGTTAACTGCAAGCGATGTTAAAGTTCAAAATTTTAGTTCACAGCCGCCGATATGAACAGAGTAAGGAAATAGGAGGGACCATGAAAATACAAACAATATGGACAAAACTGGAATTTTTGTTGTTCAGCCCAAGAAATCGTTTAACCAATGTGTATTTATTTTTCAAAAGCATAATCGTAATACGAAAACAAACTGCTGATAGGTAGCCACCTTAGATTGCTACATACAGTAATGGTATCACTGTAAAATAAAGCTTATTTTTGGATTTCCTAAAATATGAATTTTGTTAACTTTTCAGTTTTTACTGAAGTAATTCAGACATTACTGCATATAAGTATGTAAATGAAATTTTCAGGGCATCTTTAACGCATGCCAAGTAATACTTACACAAGATAAATCCTTAATAGTTAAAAAAAACTTAGCTTTATAATCTATAGTAGAATTCTTTTATAAAAAGCGAAACAAAGATTTTAAAATATATATAGCAAATGGTTTAAAAATGCCCTCTAGGATATCTTTAGGTGCTTGTAAGCTTCCATTGAAGCCCAACATAAAATCTTTACGTAGGAGTTGGACTAGGTACGGAGGAAGACGTAGCACCTCGACCTACAAGATCTTTTGTGCCTGAGCACCTCACGGGGTGCCCCCAGGAGGGAGGGATGAGCTAAGAGGAGACAGAGGGGGCCGGATCAGGAGGCACGACAGGGCAGAGGACAGGGGTCCTATCTTTTACAGATTGAAACTCCCCGAATGGCAGCTGGTGCAACCGGCTCCTCTCCCCCTGCAGACTTGCACATCCTATTGGGGGCCCGGAACTCTGAGACCGCCCCCATTCCGGGGAACGAAGTGTTACATAGGGCATCCTTTTCCCCTGCCATGCAACGCCGAGACTCCCGCCCGACACTTTCAACTCTGAAACAGATTAAGCAGATGAAAGGTGAAGTGAAATGGGAATGGAGGTGAAATGAAAGGACAGGAAACTCGGGAGATGTAATGAACCTTCCCAGCATTCGCCTACCGACCCAGGGAAACCTCAGAAAAAACCCATGGGTCAGGAAGGTCGGCCGCGGTAAACGAATGCGGGCCACAGACGTTACCGCCTGTGCCATCCCGCTAGATAAATCTTTATGTAAAAGGCTATTGAGGTTATTTCATTTTGTATCTGCGTCTGTATTTCCATTGCTTTCCTAAATATGTGCAATGAACGGCTGGTGTTAAAAATGAAAGCGTATTAATGCGGATTTGTACGCTATTTAAATACAACCATGTATTAAAATATCTTTAGATAAACAAATAAGGGGTCCCCGTTTAACGCAAGCTGTATAAATAAAAATCCCTCTAATGTGCAAAACAGTACTATCTCTACGAGTAAAAATACATGACATTCTGTATATATCACACTATTCATATAAAACTGATTTTTCTTTTCCCTCAATGTCGTCCATAACAATCCGTTTAGTCTTGTTTACAAATTAGTCAATAATGCGGAAACAGCATTCAGCTGTTTGTATCACAGCTCGACTTTTATCCTGTGATGAAATCATGCGAAAAAAAAGTCGCAAATTTTCAAACAAACAAATTACACACCAAACCTCAAAAAAAAAGAGACGCCGCCTAATGGCAGGAAAGACGTTATACATCGTAATGAGCACTGCATGTAAGCTATACTACATCTTGTTTTTCCAGTTACACAAAATTCTGTGAGCATGAAGAGGACTTTGCATTCCATTTGCAAGCATTCAAAATATACTCATTGCCATGGCTATATCCCAGATACATGCTATTTTAATCAAAATTGTCAGAACCGAAAATTAAAAAAAGAAAAGAAGAGTTAACTTTTCCGTGAAAAGTGTTGCTAGGGGTGGGAGAAATTTCCTTCAAATCTTCGTGTCGCTACCTTAAATGCCTGATGTCAGAATAAAATTGGGTACGTATACAAATTTTTGTTTTTGAATTATGCTATTCTCATCATACACAAAAACGCAAACACGCGCTTGTGTTAGAAATAGTTCTTTCAAATTCAGGGGTCTCAAAACGCAGTGAAATACCGGGATCGAATGCAACACTTCCTCTACCTTAGTGCCAGAGAAAGCAATAAAAATACATTTCTTACGTGTGATCTCAATCAGTATTTCACTTTATTCCTTCTTATTTAATTCTCGCCTAGAATCTTCAGTTAGAGCAATTGGATACACTAGCACATTTAGTTGCTGTTTCTGTTGCTTCTATTTACTATTCTCATCAACAGTTTTAGCGTAATTTGCCATTATTTCTCGGTTTCCATTTTTCTTGGCACTGAAGACACTACAAAATACTACAAAGGAGTGATCAGGACAAAATACACTCGGCAAATCTGGTCGAGCGATGTTTTTATGTTATTACTCCAGCTCACAGATGGCGTTGTTCCCCGCTCTCTTCGCGATATATTCTCCTGAGTGCAGAACGCTTTATTATCGTCGGGAAACGGGTAACAAACGTACCAGGCGTTTCTTTTCTTATACGGCTGCATTATGTCATTCTAATTAGCGGTAAATGTTAATCTCGAGAACAGTGATTATTAGAACCCGATTAAGTTATATTTCTCATCTTTTAATGCAGACGATTTTATTTCCTCTAATCACTTAGGAAGCCTGGGTAGATAAATGCCACATTCGAATCACAATACAAGTTTCAGGGTCCTTTGAAATATTAAAAAAAATAAATAAATAATTTCCCAAAACTTCCCGCATCGTGTGTATGTGGCAGTTCTTGAAGAGTATAACTAAATAACAATGGTAATAATGATAATGATGATGATAATAATAATAATAATAATAATAATAATAATAATAATAATAATAATAATAAAGAAACAATGGAATAAACACACCGTACTTAATGAAGCACCTTTTAAGGTTGCACAGCGTGGATTTTTAGAAAATCTCCCCCTCTTCAAACCATTCTCTGCATGGGAAAATTATCAATATTTTATTTTCTCAGAAACAGCTTCAACGATTTTGATCGAAATATATATTTGAAATATTAGAGTGCCAATTTTGAAATTTCATAAATAGCCAACGAAGGGGTTCTTTAACTCATGAGAAGCCATTAGATATAGAAAGAACTTACTAAACAAATATGTAAATCTCTTTAAAGTACACAGCTTATATGAAATAAGAGCTTTGTTGCATTATTCGTATTCGAAATATTGGTTGTTCGTTTGAATTTTCCGTTGTTTAAGCAGCACATGGTGGCATGTTAAGAGCTCGTTTTTTCATTTCTAATCAGTTGAAGTAAAGAATATGCAATATTAAAGCTGGCACAATATACCTGCTTTTAAATAGTTGACTATATTCGCAGGATTCTTTGTGCCTACAACAAAATCTGTAATGAAATCACTTAATATTTATTTTCATTAATAACAAATCGAGATATACAGAGTGGACCATTTAAGCTGAGACTGTACAATATCTCCAAAACTAAGCGTTGTAGAAAGAAATGTCTTGAATAAAAGTAGCTTGGTATTATGGGGAAAGTAAATGACATTAGTCATGCTTTATTTGGAGGATGTTGTGATGGCCATTTTAGGATCAATTTAATTTGATCCTAATTTTAGGTTCCCATTTAAAAAAATTAAATTGACCCAAAAATGACTATCATAGCGTCCTCCAAACAAAACACGGCTAATGGCGTTTACCTTCCCCCATAATACCAAGCAACTTTTATTGAAGACATTTATTTCTACAACGCTTAGTTTTGGAGATATTGTACACTCTCAGCTTAAATGGTCCACCCTGTATACATTTTTGCATAAATAGTTTGTTGAACAGCCATGTAAATAGTCGATATTGAGTAGAGGAAGCCGTGTAACTGCTACACATTAAGTAGCTGTCACTGGGAATGTCTCCAAGGTAAAACTCTCTCTGTTTTCTTATTAACATGGCAAAACAAATCCATAATACCAGCGATCTCAAAGTGGCAACGCCAATGGTATCAACAGAATTATAAATTCATTTACGAACTCTTCAGGGGTAACAGTAAATATACTGAACAGTAAATTACTCTTATGGTCAATGTATAAGCAAAAAAACTAGTTCGTATAAGGGCTAATTATACAATGTGGTAATTAACAGCATTGGATATCGTGATTATAGGAAATGAGTTTAAAATACCAAAATGAGAGCTTCTTTCGAAATGCTCGTCTATGTAGAGTTCCATGCTAATAAAAAGTAAGGTTTCACATTTTACATTTAGTGTTTCTGTTAAGCTTATGACATTTAAACTTTTTAGAGAGAAATATAAACGCTGCGTCTTTTAGCTTTTGTAAACACAATTACGGAGATAAATATATTGGTATAAAAATTAAAGAGAGGCGTGTTAGAATATTGAAAATATGTTAAATCCTATGCGGACAAATTAAATATTTACTCAACTTTCATGGAAATTCTTAAGAGCCATCTCATAATCCGGACAGAACTATTTAAGAACTACCTACAACTTACATTTTTATCTTTCTTATTTCTTAACTCTATAGACTTCCAAGTTTGCTTTGGGATATGCCATACATATGTTTGTTTCAGGAACAAATTGAAGGTTTGTAAGAACCAATTTCAACATCAGATTTCATTCATATGTTTTACCCCGGATTCGACTCACGGTACCGGCATGCACTCCTGACAATTTGATGGAGAAGTAGCGACTTCCCGTCTCCGAATCCCTGGCATATTTTACTGGATTTCGCATACTATAGGGCAGGAGAGGAAAAGATGATCCACAGTGACTGTGAACTCCCTTCGCCACTTTCCGCCGATTTTCAATTAATGCTCCTTGGTAGTTCATATACATAGCTTTTCCTGCGACTCGGGGAAGGAGAGCATTTTCGTTCTTGGCTGTTGTAGGGATTCAACATACTTCGTCCGCGAACACAAAATAACTAATTTGTGGGACATTTTTTACCTCTCACATATTTGGGCAACTGAAAGGTACTGCTAACGTTTTTTATTCTAAGGACCATTAAAAGCTTTCCTTTGATCCTAATCAAATGCGGAAACAATGGCCAGAGGTTTGAAGAATGACTCTTTTCGTGCCCTTTTTCATGCTTGAGTCTTTGATTTTCGTGTTCTATGACTATTTTGGTCTTTAAGCGTTTAAGTTTAATTTTGTGATAACTTATTTGACCATGTGGGTGCATTTCAACAGACGTTATACTAACTTTAAACTTCTCATTTTCACAATTTTCACAAGTTTGAGTATATAAATTGCTCTACACGTTGGTGTTTTCAATCAAAGAACTTGAAAGCTATACTAAAGCTACAGGGAAATGTATTCAACAATTTTGTGATATAAATTTGGCTGAAAAACCAGCATTTTCATCTGACACATTTTGAAGTTCTAAGTTGACACAAAACAGCTACAATCCTGTGTGTATGTATAAAAAATAACTATTCTCTCAAAACCTTACGTGTAGGTGAAAAGAAAAACCTAGGATGAAGCATTTTTAATCAGAATTATGAAAGTTTAAGCAAATCATGTTAATTTTCACACAGCATGCAGGTATTTTAAGCGCGGTAAATGGAAATCGTAACATTTTTCAAATAAAGTTGTTACGTTTTAGAACCTTAAACATTTTGTGTGCATTTGCATTTATTATGCATTTTCAAAAAACTTCAATATTAGTTTTAAATCCGCGAAATTTGAGATTGTTGCCAACTCCTCCCTTCAAAGCCACGTCTATAATTCGCCAAACATTTACATATGTAGCACAGAATTTTACTTAATGACATCTTATCTCATCAACCGACCACTTAACTCTGTTGTAAAATGTTGGAGTACATGCGTTATTTCTCCTTTAGCCTATCTCTTCCTAACACCTGGCCCTGGATATTCCCAAGGTTGAAACATTCCAATGGTAGAAACGAGCTGCAGTTTGACAGAAAAGAGAAAACATTAGTTCAGCTTGTAATATTTAGTCAATACGCACAAAATATGACGAGGATACTGTCATTAGATCTAAATAATGGCAGAGGAAAAACAAAACACTGTATTGCGAACGAAAAAAATATATTTTAACGATAACAGCAATGCTCCGAGATAATTAGAGAAAAAATAAACAAACAAACGAAAACGTTAAAATTAATACATTTTCTTTAACGGTTTGGTTTACTCTTTAATGGTTGCAATCCTCGCTAACTTTCATATATTATGTGTGCGGCAGTGTTCGTTTGTTAGAGCCTCGAACAGTGGCGATTCGCGCTAAAGGGCAGAAGAACATGTATCCTACCTTTAATTTTGAACTATAAATACCCTTAAATAATTTCATAATAAATAGCCGACTAAAAAAAGTTATAGAATTTTAGACGCCAACCTTGAATGTTCCTACATCTGCAATGTAGTATACAAGAGAAGCGCGTGGTTTAAACTGTTTCTCAGACGAATACAATCAACTTGGTGTGTGTACGTATGAAAAGAAAGGTCAGGGCACATCCTCGTGTCCAGGCATATGCTTTGGTTTAAAAGGAGCTCGTATGCAAGGGGATGATACGAGTGTCGCAGGGAGGGTTCACGCAGGGCTTTCCTCGCACATGCGCACTGAGCTTGTCCTCCCTATCGGATCACCTGCAAGAGGAGCTTTCCTAAGCGATTTGTCGTGTTATTACTTCCATCAGCTGTTTGCTCTTTCGCGCCAATGGCTTATGAAGAATCTAAATTATAAGAAGCTCCTCCACTATAAAGGCAACTCAGCTAACTCACCTTAAATAAAGTTACATTTTAAAAAGAGCCAGTGTTGTAAAGTAAACTTGAATGGTTAGTGAGAGAACGTTTGCAGAATGAGCTTCATCTATAAATACAGAGGTTAGTGTTTATTCCATCCTTTAACTTTATATTTCATTATTGCTTTTAATACACTTTGAAGTCTCTCCCCTAAAAAAGATTGGCGTCGCAGACAGTAGTGTTGTTTAAATATGCTGCTTCATTCTGTGTATTTATATTTATTGCGGACATTAGTTCCTGCATGTAGTTTCTGAACAAGAGCACGTAGTGAAACTGTTAACAACGATATAAAATGCACGAGAAACTTATGTGAAGATTATTTAATTCAGAAAGCGTGAGGTGCGTAGTGAATATTTTACGTCAAATAAAAATCGAATACCGTACATAAAATTACGTTTGATTATATTTTCGAGAAAAGTGAAATTATCTTTTTTGAAGGAACTGGCCTGTTTTAGCAGTGCAGCAAGTTAATTCATGTTCGTGGATTCTAGGCAATGTTATTGTTATAAGTTATGTCCCACCAACTAAAATTTGCAAGAGCCGCCACTGGCTCGGAGCTTCTCATTTCACACCACGCACAGAACCCTTCAATTGTCCTTTAAGCCCATCCAACTGATGCAAGTATTGGTTTCTAACAAATAGCAGATCGACAGAATATGAGCACGCTGCCTAAGAAAAGCCCACCGGCTCATCTCATACGACTGCTATAGAAAACTGAATTATGTTACGAAGCATCTGTAACTCATTTGCTTAATTTAGAACTGAAATTAATGTGCAATTTAAAGAAAGCACGTATTCCCACTACATATAATGTCTGGTAATACAAAAGCTATTTAGACTTATACACAAACAAACTCCATATTTTAATCAATATAAGAATTCCCACCATAAAAGGAGGAACAAAAAAAATTGAAGTTTCGTTTCCTATTATTAATCCTTTCAAGGGGACCACTTTTTCAAAATCATTAAAGTGTAGAATTTAGGAACAGAAAGTTATACTGATTTTGCATAAGATGGTAAGAAATGATGTTATTAACGCAATGAGAGAAAGCATATGATTTAGTTTTTGTGCATTAGGGTAACGCTTTGCTTAATCCTGCTTTGGACCATACCTACATTACATCGAAATTAAAAGGTGTAGAAGTCTAAAGGTTTGTGAGAGCTTGGTCGGAAATGTTATTATTGGATCTTTTTACTACCATCATCATCATAAGATGCCTGAAAAGATTTACTTGGAATCTCCGTGTGAAAAAATTCAGGCATATTTATTTTAGGTTTATCGCGGCACATTTATTTCCCAAGGCTCTATAAGCGATCCGTTAATTTTCCTTAGTATAAGAGCATATAATGCTTTTTATGCATATACAACTTAAGGGATTTTGCCGGTGAATCTGAATCACAATATAGAACACCTTCCTGAAGTTTATTTGGTACGATAATAACTGACGCTGGTTTCATAAATGCGTACCTGAGGTTTTCGAATATAGTGAAATTACAGTATGTCCCGTGTTCTGTTCTAAATCAAGTCTGGCATTTTCATAGCAACCAGTAAATATTTAAACACTTTGAGAGCGTTTGGCAGCTTAGCACTAATAAAGTGTAACTATAAATTTAAGTATTTACAGCTATTTAAACTTACCAAAATGAAAATAATTCGCTGAGAAAAGCATGGAGATGTAAAGCAAGTAACCAGTAATTTTATAGGCATTTTAAAGACTGCCTTATACTTGCGTGCTCTTTGATAAAGACAATCAACCCCTTATCTGATTATACATAACAGCTTTCTTGCATTCATAAAGCAATAACTTGGTTGCTATGAAGTCAGCGTTTTAGTACATGAATCCAACACTTTGGAAAGGAAAATTTAGCCTCGTTATAGACCTATGTGGTCTCGAAATTTGCATGAACAATCATAAATTCACTACTACTTTGAACTAAATTAAATAACTGCAGTAATTTAATTCTTCAGGCTGCGATTTCAGATGATCCATGAAAAATGAACCCCTGAACATCACATACAGCAGTCAGGATAAACGTGAACAGTGAATAAAATGACTCCTGGGTCACAACATGGACATGTGAGAACAGTCTGCGGCTCAGTGATGTAACTGTAAAAATCGTCGCTTGGTGTTCCTTCACTTTTTTCCTTCCATTTCGACTTTAATGCACAACAGATGTTAATGCTGACATAACCCTATCTGGCCCTGTGACTATACATGTGACTATAACATTGTAGCAAACTGCGCACCCAAGTCCAAGCATTTCAGCTGTAGAGGAAGCATCTATTACATTCAACCCAAAAATTCCGTTTCGAGATTTCAATGTAAATACACGTTTTGAGGTTCCCTGAATCAGGAAAAACTAGTAGTGTTAGAAGAAATGTATCTGTCTGTCTACCTGCCCCTCTCTGTGTGAACAGCACAGCTGAAAAACATACATTTAGATAAATGGCAAATGTTGCATTAAGTGCTAGGTGCCATTTAAGGGGAGTAGGAAGGTCAGCATATTTTTTAAAATGGGAATAATATTCCGCAATATGTATACAATGCCTTTACACTATTACTTTGTCTTATAACTGTGTTTAAAGACTTCAAAGGTCATTTAATTAAAGGGCTGCAGCAGAGACAACGCCCACTTTTCACTCTTAGTTGCTCCCACTTAGTAATAATTTCTATAACTTTGAGTGGATAGGAAAACCAGAAAATGCCATGACTGGGATGTTACAGCAAGCAAGAAAGGAGAGGAGAGCTAAAAAAGACAAAAACGACCAAAGACGCGGTTTAGAGCAATCCTAGGTAAATTTGTTATAGTCCCAACTTTAACGCTTGTTTTCTAGGATTCAGGTATACTTTTTTTTTAAACACACTGCGTTCACCTCACGGACTACTTAACATAGAACGTAAGTCCTTTTATGTACTTATAATATAAATATTTCTTTAAAGGTTAAACTCGGTGATAAATTAGTTTGCCATTCGTTTAACTTATAGAAGGCAAAAAACGATTTTTTTTCACAGAAAAAGAGAAACAAGTCTTGGTTTCCTCTTTAGTTATGAATAAAAACATGGGAAACAAATAACTTTAATGGAAATATAAAACTTTGTAAAATAGCACGTAAAACGTTGACTACAACATTCCAAATAAATTTGCAGATGACTGCAACTGAAATTTGATAATTTAGCATTGCCGACCTTTCTATTTCCCTTTAAGGACGTTTTGTATGCGTTTTAAGGAAATTCTCTAATCTAAACAAAACAAAATAAAACAAAAAAAGCTTTACCTCGAGAAGTTTTATCGTCTTCTAAAATATTGTTAATGATTTTCATTAACATATCATAGATGGATAATTAGAAATGTATATGATGGCCAAAAATTGATATTTTGCAATTAAACTGTATATAATTGCGAAACCCTAAGTGGCAGACAAACCTTATTTCACCCGAAAAGATACATGGTTTACGTGAAATAAACTGTTGTATGGCATTAAACATTTTCGGAATATTTACTGTTTTGAGTATTATATCTTAAAGCGTTAAGTGACGGTTCCTTTGTTACTCATGAACCCATATAAAGACTGCATAATAGCATGGCTATTGAGTGCTAGCTCAAGTCTACAAATTATATATTACCTAACTGTAAGCTAGCCCGGCTAATATTTATCATGCTTAATTGGCAGTTTGTGTGTAAGAATAAATTGTTATCTGAACAACTTATAGGGCAGGTATGAAAGAAAATGGCGTAAAGGGAGTACATTTCTAAATGTTAAAGTGTTTGATAAACTGCCATGTTGTTAGTATCAGTATTTCCATGGTAGTTATGTGAATGTTACTTTCAAGCTTTAAAATATTTCAGAAAGTGTCACTGTGTTAATTGAAATATTATTTGACAAAGTTTGTGAGTGAAAACAAGTTCAACTTCCGTCAACTGATAAGCAATAACAATGCTCTGTGCTACATTATGAACTTCCTTTTCTTCCCCTGAAAATGCCGTGAGTATATAATTTAGGATTTTTTTCAGCTCTTTGTATGCCAAAAGAAAAGTTTTGGGCAAAAAATTGTTTCGCCAAATAAAAGCAAAAAAGTGACCGGAATCAATCAGGACTAGTACTACGCCTATCAACTTTTCACTGATATAAAGTAACGTGCTACTGTATTATTATTACCATTGTTCTGTTTGATACATTTTGTGCGATTGTTACACCGGTCAAATCAACTGCATTATACCCTGGAATTACAAACTCCCTGCAAACCTGTTTTTATTTATGATATTCGTTTAAATATGGACTATGTTATACTCCATTCAGCAGCTATTATGCTATCCCGATCTACTTGATATTACAGATCAAAAGGGTTCAGAGAGCCTTTTGTACATATTTTGTATATGTATATAACTTCACATGTAAAAGCTTATATTTTTCTGTTTTTCCAGCATTAAAAACTATAAAACCAATAACGGCGTTACAACAAAACCTATAACTCTGACAACTGCACACTGTGATCCGTTATTTACCATCACACTTTTTAGACTGGCAGATGTGTTCCTCCTTGTTGCTGCGTCACTCCACTTCACATGCTCTGCACTTATGCAGTTTACACCCGTTAAACTTTCACCTTTGCACCTGACGAAACACGCAAGATTTCCTTATGAGAAAAGCCAGCAATGGTCCGACTGCAACCAGACCTAGACACCGTACGACTGAATAAGTAAACCAACCGACTGGCAGAGTTAAGCGGCCGGGCCTCCCCACTCCCTTCTAGCCATGCAAGATTCTGCAGTGCTTGCTGACTTCCGCGGGCATCCTCGTCAAGCACTTGGTCCATCTCTGCTGTCATAAAAGTTAGCTTGACTGTAGCAACAGCAGCCACGATCAAACCATTCACGGGTGTTCAGCATTACATGCTACATGCACTTAACCTAGCCCAAGCATCCCTAAACTAAGATTGTTCGTCTACTACATTTGTCATTCGATAAACACACAACTCCGCTTTCCCGAAAATACATATACCTTTGTTTATTGGTCAGTCAGTTGGTCAGTTCTGGCAGCTTCATGAAAACTGAATACCTATGCGTCATTAACTTTAAAAGCATTACTTGCAAGATCACAGAATAATCGCATCAAATGAGCCTGAAAAGGAAACATGCAATTATATGAACAGAATAAACAGAAGACCGTATGAATATTTCGCGTTGTGGAAGACTATCCATATGAAAGTCTGAGTAACAGTCGGTAAGAAAGAGTTGCTTACACTTATGCACAGTTAACCGTGCAAACTAGATTATCTCGTGCTAACCACACGAAGCTACATTAGGCTCTGGCTCCAGTGTAATCACAATCAGTTGAAGCAGGTAGACTAGGTCGTTTCCTGTGTTATGTCATACTAATCAGAATCATTCACGAAGGTACAATAGAACTTATGTTCCACGTGTAATCACAATCACCCAAGAGGATACATTAGGCTTTGTGTACGATGTGTAATCACTATCAGTCAGGCAGGTACACTAGGTCGTTTTTTGGTGCGTGTTCTCATTTTAATTACAATGAATCAACAAGGTACATTAGGCTTTGCGTTCCATGTGTAATCACAATCATTCAAGCAGGTAAACTAGATCGTTTCCTGTGTTCTCATGTTAATCACAATAGCTCAAGAGGATACATATGGCTTTGTGTTACATGTGTAATCACTATCAGTTGAGCAGGTACACTCGGTCGTTTCCGGTATTCTCATGTTAATCACAATCACCCAAGAGGATACATTAGGCTTTGTGTTACATGCGTAATCACAATCATTCAATCAGGTAAACTAGTTCGTTTCCTGTGTTCTCATGTTAATCACAATAGCTCAAGAAGCTACATTAGGCTTTGTGTCCCATGTGTAATCACTATCAGTCAAGTAGGTACACTAGATCGTTTCCTGTGTTCTCATGTTAATCACAATAGCTCAAGAAGCTACATTAGGCTTTGTGTCCCATGTGTAATCACTATCAGTCAAGTAGGTACACTAGATCGTTTCCTGTGTTCTCATGTTAATCACAATCACCCAAGAGGATACATTAGGCTTTGTGTCCCATGTGTAATCACTATCAGTCAAGTAGGTACACTAGGTCGTTTCCTGTGTTCTCATGTTAATCACAGCAGCTCAAGAAGCTGCATTAGGCTTTGTGTTCCATGTGTAATCACTATCAGTCAAGTAGGTACACTAGATCGTTTCCTGTGTTCTCATGTTAATCACAATAGCTCAAGAAGGTACATTAGGCTTTGTGTCCCATGTGTAATCACTATCAGTCAAGTAGGTACACTAGATCGTTTCCTGTGTTCTCATGTTAATCACAATAGCTCAAGAAGGTACATTAGGCTTTGTGTCCCATGTGTAATCACTATCAGTCAAGTAGGTACACTAGATCGTTTCCTGTGTTCTCATGTTAATCACAATAGCTCAAGAAGGTACATTAGGCTTTGTGTCCCATGTGTAATCACTATCAGTCAAGTAGGTACACTAGATCGTTTCCTGTGTTCTCATGTTAATCACAATAGCTCAAGAAGGTACATTAGGCTTTGTGTCCCATGTGTAATCACTATCAGTCAAGTAGGTACACTAGATCGTTTCCTGTGTTCTCATGTTAATCACAATAGCTCAAGAAGGTACATTAGGCTTTGTGTCCCATGTGTAATCACTATCAGTCAAGTAGGTACACTAGATCGTTTCCTGTGTTCTCATGTTAATCACAATAGCTCAAGAAGGTACATTAGGCTTTGTGTCCCATGTGTAATCACTATCAGTCAAGTAGGTACACTAGGTCGTTTCCTGCGTTATCTCATGTATAAGCACAATCATTCAAGAAGGTACATTAAGCTCTGTGTTCCATATCACATTCAAGCAGGTACACTAGGTCGTTTGCTGTCTTACCTCACATTAATCACAATCATTCAAGAAGGTATATTAGGTTCTCAACCGTCAAGCATGTATACTAGGTCTTGTTGTGTGTCATCTCACGTGTAATCACAATCATTTAAGAAAGTTCATTAGGGTTTGTGTTCCATGTGTAATCACCAGGCATAGGAATTTCCGAGTATTAAAGCCGGACGAAAGGAAATTAGGTTGAACTGCTACCGAACTTTAAGTAGTGATGACGTCGTAGATAACAAACCACCCAATCCCACGTAAATCTGTTGGCGTGTGCCGACTATTCACTAGACTGTGTTTTACCCGCTGTCAGTGACCCTTTACGCTGTTGTGTACATTCTATGTAGTGATGATGGTTTAAGTGTAGCTAACTTGAAACCAACTACCTAAGAATTCCTATGCCTGGTAATCATAATGATTCCAGCAGGTACACTAGGTTATGTTCCATGTGCAATAACAATCAGTAAAGCAGGTAGACTAGGATATGTCCCCTGAATAATCATAATTAGTAAAACAGGTAGACTAGGATATATCCCCTGAGTAAACACAATCAGTCAAGCAGGTAGACTACGAACTCTCCCATGCGTAATAGAAATCATGAAACAGATAGCCTAGGAAATGTCCCATGCGTAATGGGAATCATGAAACAGACAGACTAGGAAATGCCCCATGCGTAATGGGAATCATGAAACAGACAGACTAGGAAATGTCCCATGCGTAATGGGAATCATGAAACAGACAGACTAGGAAATGTCCCATGCGTAATCGGAATCATGAAACAGACGGAACTAGGATATGTTCCATTGCAATCACAATCAGTTAAACAGGTAGATTAGGATATGTTCCATGTGCAATAACAATCAGTAAAGCAGGTAGACTAGGATATGTCCCCTGAATAATCATAATTAGTAAAACAGGTAGACTAGGATATATCCCCTGAGTAAACACAATCAGTCAAGCAGGTAGACTACGAACTCTCCCATGCGTAATAGAAATCATGAAACAGATAGCCTAGGAAATGTCCCATGCGTAATGGGAATCATGAAACAGACAGACTAGGAAATGTCCCATGCGTAATGGGAATCATGAAACAGACAGACTAGGAAATGTCCCATGCGTAATGGGAATCATGAAACAGACAGACTAGGAAATGTCCCATGCGTAATCGGAATCATGAAACAGACGGAACTAGGATATGTTCCATTGCAATCACAATCAGTTAAACAGGTAGATTAGGATATGTTCCATTGCAATCACAATCAGTTAAACAGGTAGACTAGGATATGTTCCATGTGTAATCACAATCAGTTAAACAGGTAGACTAGGATATGTTCCATGTCTAATCACAATCAGTTAAACAGGTAGACTAGGATATGTTCCATGTGTAATCACAATCAGTTAAACGGCTAGACTAGGATATGTTCCATGTGTAATCACAATCAGTTAAACAGGTAGACTAGGATATGTTCCATGTGTAATCACAATCAGTTAAACGGCTAGACTAGGATATGTCCCATGTGTAATCACAATCAGTTAAACGGCTAGACTAGGACATGTTCCATGTGTAATCACAATCAGTTAAACAGGTAGACTAGGATATGTTCCATGTGTAATCACAATCAGTTAAACAGGTAGACTAGGATATGTTCCATGTGTAATCACAATCAGTTAAACGGCTAGACTAGGATATGTTCCATGTGTAATCACAATCAGTAAAACGGCTAGACTAGGATATGTTCCATGTGTAATCACAATCAGTTAAACAGGTAGACTAGGATATGTCCCATGTGTAATCACAATCAGTTAAACAGGTAGACTACGATATGTCCCATGTGTAATCACAATTAGTTAAACAGGTAGACTAGGATATGTTCCATGTGTAATCACAATCAGTAAAACGGCTAGACTAGGATATGTTCCATGTGTAATCACAATCAGTTAAACAGGTAGACTACGATATGTCCCATGTGTAATCACAATTAGTTAAACAGGTAGACTACGATATGTCCCATGTGTAATCACAATTAGTTAAACAGGTAGACTACGATATGTCCCATGTGTAATCACAATCAGTTAAACAGGTAGACTACGATATGTCCCATGTGTAATCACAATTAGTTAAACAGGTAGACTAGGATATGTTCCATGTGTAATCACAATCAGTAAAACGGCTAGACTAGGATATGTTCCATGTGTAATCACAATCAGTTAAACAGGTAGACTACGATATGTTCCATGTGTAATCACAATCAGTAAAACGGCTAGACTAGGATATGTTCCATGTGTAATCACAATCAGTTAAACAGGTAGACTAGGATATGTTCCATGTGTAATCACAATCAGTAAAACGGCTAGACTAGGATATGTCCCATGTGTAATCACAATCAGTTAAACAGGTAGACTAGGATATGTCCCATGTGTAATCACAATCAGTAAAACGGCTAGACTAGGATATGTTCCATTGCAATCACAATCAGTTAAACAGGTAGACTAGGATATGTTCCATGTGTAATCACAATCAGTTAAACAGGTAGACTAGGATATGTCCCATGTGTAATCACAATCAGTTAAACAGGTAGACTAGGATATGTCCCATGTGTAATCACAATCAGTTAAACAGGTAGACTAGGATATGTTCCATGTGTAATCACAATCAGTTAAACAGGTAGACTAGGATATGTCCCATGTGTAATCACAATCAGTTAAACAGGTAGACTAGGATGTGTTCCATGTGTAATCACAATCAGTTAAACAGGTAGACTAGGATGTGTTCCATGTGTAATCACAATCAGTTAAACAGGTAGACTAGGATATGTCCCATGTGTAATCACAATTAGTAAAACAGGTAGACTAGGATATGTTCCATGTGTAATCACAATCAGTAAAACAGGTAGACTAGGATATGTCCCATGTGTAATCACAATCAGTTAAACAGGTAGGCTAGGATATGTTCCATGTGTAATCACAATCAGTAAAACAGGTAGACTAGGATATGTTCCATGTGTAATCACAATCAGTAAAACAGGTAGACTAGGATATATCCCATGTGTAATCACAATCAGTAAAACGGCTAGACTAGGATATGTTCCATGTGTAATCACAACCAGTGGAAAAGGTAGACTAGGATATGTCCCATGCTAATAATAATCAGTGGAACAGTAGACTTGGATATGTCCAATACATAATCACAATCAAAAGAGACTGGTAGACTAGGATATGTCCCATGCAAAATCACAATCAAAAGAAACAGGTAGACTAGAATATGTCCGACGATGCATAATCGCAATCAATGGAAGAGGTAGACTAGGATATGTCCCATGAATAATGAAAATCGGTAAAGCAGGTAGACTAGAATGTCCTATAAACAGTCACAATCAGTGGGACAGGTAGACTAGGATATGTTCCATAAATAATAATCACAATCAGTGGAGGAGGTAGAGTAGGGTGTGTCCCATTCCATGTGTAATTGCAATCGGTCAAGCATGTAGTGTATGCTGTCTCCCATGTTTAATCGGAATGAGCCAAGCAGGTAGATCACGCAGTATCCCGGCTATAATCACCGACGCACCAGTAAGTATAGTCCATTTTATAATTAGACTGACATCGCACCTAAGGTGTTGACGGCAGTAAAGCGGAATCAACGTGGAGAAGATATTCTGATGGCTTTGATTGGCTTAAGTTAGATATGAATGGATTCCTACTGGATGGAGCTGGGATAGCATCAAACTCTGCTCTAGCCAATGAAGGATGTCACCTTGGCTGGAACAGATGTCGTTGCTACTCCCACTCCATCCAGTAGAAATCCATTCATATTTAACTTAAGCCAATAAAAGCCATCGGAATATTTTCTCCACGTGGAGTAAATGGTTCCGCTTTACTGCTGTGGACACCTTAGGTATGATGTCAGTCTAATAATAAAATGGATTATGCAGTAAGTCGTGTTTCGCAGTAATCACATACAAGCCAGTATATTGGGCGATATGCCCAGGGCAATCAAACGCTAGCAAGTAGACCAGGCTGTGTCTTCCTTAAATTCAGAGAGGAAATGGCGTTTGAGCTCGCTTAAAGAGGGGTAGATAAAAGTCTTTTCTAATGCTCCCCGTATGCTTTATGACCTTCGGGGATACCTCATTCCACCAAGTGTTGACTAGACTAATTTGTGAGGTGGAGCCTCCTAGAGGGCGGAATTCGATGCCTCGCGTGGTAGGGCGAAGATGAGGATGGCGGTGGAATGAGAGGACCTACGCTTTTTCCTGAACCATGATGGGCCTTGGAGATACTTCACATGAGCAGGTCATAGGTGGTGAAAGCGTGGGTAGGGACGACTTAAAATCGCCACTCCAGAGCCGGGAATCGAACCTCGGATCCTTAGCACGGGAGCTGGAAACTAAATCACTGCACTACCCCAGCGCCTAGGAGTAGATTCGTTACAACTCATAGTTACAGTTATAGACAATGTAAGTTTACCTTAGTACTAAGAAGTAATAAATAAAACTGACTCAAATTTCATTCTTCTGCACCGACATACGTGAATGCGCTGAATCTATTATTATTAATAATAATCTCTTGGTGCTACAGCCCTAATGGAACCCGGGCCGACGAACCCGACTGCCGGCTTACGCACGGTAGAGGTGGACGATCAACCAACCGATACGGGGAGGTGATGTGATCGCATCACGCTTTTCCCAGCCGGAATGTTGGCTTTCGTGGCCGGGATTGTTGCTTATCGTGTTACTCATGATGCCGAGTCCTATACCAGGGACCTTTAAAATCCAATCCCGTGGGATCGACCCCGGAGGCATTCTGTAGCTGGAAACCAGAGTTCCACGCTCTAGCCCTCGGAGCAAGAGTATTTATTTTGTCACATAGACGTAACGGGATTGAACTGATTTCGTTACATGGTTTGTCTTTGATTGTAGGATTGGTGGTTGCTAAGAAAAACAGCTATTCCATAGATAACTAACGAAACATAAATAAATTAATTAAAAAAAGAATTGAAATTATCTAACAGCTGTCTGATGCTTTTATAATTGTTAGAATTTATCTAAATTAGATTCATAAATAATTATGAGTGAGCTCTATAGGTGATAATAGCACAACTGCACAATTCTCAACCTGAGTTTACGATCACTCAGACTTTCAGAGCGGTGAACATTTGAAGTACCTCACAGACAGGGCCATGCCCACTAAGGAGGGGACGTGACCTCAGATACTTTAGTGGTTTCTAATTTCCTGTTCTCAAGTAAGTTTGCGCAATTTCTCATTCTTATTTTCGGTTTAAGGATTACATTGTGGTACACATGCTGAAATAAATCTATGTAATTACCATAAACCAACACATATTGTGAATTATCTGCATAATTTGGCTCATTCTAAGCTGAAAATTAAGTGCTATTATAAACCCGGTCCTTTGCAATATTTACGTAGTAGAATGCAATGTGATAATATGTAGTGCAGAGGGAAATGGTAAGAAACGAAGGATTATTAAGAAACATGACAACCGTGTTTCCGTGAATATGATTTAAACACTTGCGCAGTATAAAAGAAATTTTTCGCAAAATACGTCCAGTTTACGAATCGATGTAGGATTTTAAAGACATCACATACAAAATATTTAGGTGTTCTCTTTTAGTAGCATTCGGAAACCGCATTGCG
This sequence comes from Deroplatys truncata, assembly GCA_030765065.1. Lineage (NCBI taxonomy): Eukaryota > Metazoa > Arthropoda > Insecta > Mantodea > Mantidae > Deroplatys > Deroplatys truncata. The sequence continues at coordinate 544,506,098 of CM060990.1, forward strand.
AATTGTTTTACAAGGAAATGAAGACATCAGTTATTATTTTGCCAGTAATATGAAGATCTAATTCTTGGGCTGTTTTGTGTTCTGGAATATTGATGTACAAAGCTTTCAGAATCTGATTACGCTAAACGCAAGTTTCTGCTAGGTTCTTTTCACAATGATTTTAAAAGAAGTGTAAAATTCAAGGACAACGTAGGATGACACAAATGTTGTTCTGCAATTTCTATAATTGTGAACAGAAGTTCTGTTTTAATCTGAAACATTGTAGTATAAGATTTTCGATAATATAAATTGCTAAACCTGTAACTGCGGGTAGTAAACAGTTTCCGTTTGGATCGCAACGGGCGCTGAAAATTTTCCGGTATAGCCAAACGAGCTGCCAGTTACCGCCGTTTGTTTATAGTTAGTAGTGGTGAGATGCCTGTATTGCTCGAGCGAAGCCGTCCGTAGCCTCGTGCAAAATCGTGTATTCGTACTTTTTGTGTGATGAATGAAGTGTAATTTAGAATTAAGCACTCTGTTTATGATGAATTTCTTAGTTGGATATAAAGAGAGAATGGCATAGGACAAGGATAGCGAATCTGGTGACACGCGGGCACGAATTCTTAGCGCGCCACCTGAACGCATTACATTATCATATTTTTTGTTATTATTCTTTATTTTTCACACAGGCCTAATCGGTACTTAATCTGGTGTGTGCTATTTCTTGTGCAGATTATGTCTTGTAGACTTTATGAACGCGCACACAGTAAAGAAATGCATGTCCATTTCATGAATCTGTTTAGCGGAAGGTGAGCAAGAATAGTGGTAGAATTTTACAAGAGGAATGAACAACAGAATTTGGAGTGACATAATAGAAGAACAGTTTTCTGTTCCTTATGTTCACAAACAGTAGCATTATGCATATAATGTAGAGACTTTTCACACTACTCATTAAATGCAATGCCAAATAGAGAAAGTTCATTTCACAACTGCACAAAATAAACAAATTATCTTATAAGCTGTATTGTTAGTAATACTCGCCAAAAATTTCATACCAAAATATTACTTTTTTGGAGTAAAAACTATAGACAATATTAATTTATTTAAAAAATAACTAGCTTACCCAATATGGTATGTGTGGCGCTTTAAACCTAGAATGGCGGTTTAATTAATTTCATTTACCTCCTTCCCCTTCCCCGTATTCTTTATAGAATTATTGTAGGATGATCTAGAAGTGTTTATTTCCAAACCCTTCCCACTGCCCCTTAGATCTCTAATTTCATAAAGCCATTATATTCCTAATAACGTATTAAAAGTCTGTGATATTCATGAAAATGGGTATAGAATATCGACGGATGTTATATTTCTAATTTCCCTAACCTCTCAGCGACAACCTTCTAAGTTCTGGAAATGCTTGTATACCCTACAGTATTTCTTACTGGCGAAACAACTATTGGAATGACGAGTAATTTTTAATCTTAATACATGAAATTTTGCATGTCTGTAGCTTTTCTTTCGCTGCGTAATAACTATGTAATAATATAAAGCTAAAGAATTTTCACATTATACGAAAACTCCTGACATCAATATACCTATACAACGGAATATAGGAAAATAGTGAATATGAAGATTCCCCAACCCAGAAAACCAAGGTTTAATTATTGTTTATAAAATAAGTATCAGTTGAGAAATTTCTGATGTTACGCGGGACATTATTTTGTATATTTGTATTGCTGAGTCCTCAGTGTTGAAACCGAATATTTTTTTCATTTTTTCATTAAATATTGCCATTTAGGACTACAGTCGATTATTTGGTGTTGAAAAGCAAAAAAGTCGCAATTATGTATTGGTAGAAACATAAGTGCTGTTTGTCCTGTTTGTTGTTGAAAGTAAATATGTCACTTATTTGGTTTCAAAAAGCTTCCCTGAATACGCATGGGAATTTTGTATGTGCGTTGGTAGACTTGTGTTCTGCTTTTCTTGTGGCAGTAACAGTCACATTGGTGTTTCGTGAGCAAACTATTTGCAGTACTGTTATGGCTCCAAAAAGGAAGAATAATAGTGCAAGTTATGGAAGGAAGAAGGTAAAGGCATCTCGTACAAACGGCTATCTTACCGAAATTATAATAGGGATTGTGTTGCAGAGAAAGCAGTTGGAGAATCATGCACATAAATATTAATACAACATCTTGTAACAACAATAGAATGAACAGAGAAATGCAGTTTGTTATACAGAAGTAGTTCGAAAATGTGTATTATTACTATTATTATTATTAGTATTAGTATTTACTTTCAATTGTAGAATGAAATGCTATGATTCCATTGATGAAAATCAATGTAACGCTATTTTGGGCAAGTTCCACGCTCTTCCAAACAAATATGCCAGGACACACATCTGAAGCAAAGGAATTGAAGCAGACGCGTCCTCAGAATTCTGATGCAGAGATTCAATATTTTTTGTGTGACGTGTGGAGGTGCAAGAAAGTTGGAGTATAAGAAAGCTTTTTAATATACATGCAGTGACAAGCACTGTGTGTTTCGTATTTCTAAGTTATTACATCAGGGAAATGTCACCTATTGGCAGGCGAGGGAAAAATTCTAACATTAATAGGACACCAGAATACACTCCTAGTCTCATTCATCAACATATTATGTCATGCCCTTAAAAAATATCCATTCTCGGGAAAGGAAGTAATATATTTAAAACCTGAACTAAACTTACGCATTATGAGAAGTATGTAGATTGCACAGTACAGTCTGATGTCTATCGTGATTATTTACTAAGCAAAATTATTCCTTTGGAAAACCCCAAGTGGATACGTGTTGTAAATGTGAAGAGCTTGAAGTAAAATTTAAAAGTCCACATTCAAATGAAAGAGCCAAGCAAGAGTTCTATCTATCTTATGATAATATGTGAGCGTTGTTTTTTATTTTATACAGAACCTTCCGCTTCCACAAAACCCAATCCAACAAAATGTTTAATCAAGTGTAGCTATGCTGTTTCGGCATACAAGATTTGAAAACTGAACACGCTACCGTACACTTATAGGTACATCATGAGGGGTTAGAAAAAAAGTTGCAAACGGAGTAGAATTCTTTGTCTCCGATTACATAAGACAATCATCTTAGTAAAAACGTACTGAACTGCTTTTGTTCTAAAACTGAGTATCGGACAGAATAAAAATCACTCATTTAGTTATAGACATGTGTATGGGCAAGCTTCAAGCAAGAACAGTAAAGATACCACAAATTTCCAGATAGAGGTCGCTCACTCCTCACCTGTAATCGCGACTTTGGAGCATATAAAAGTAAAACAAAAACACATGATCGCATTTACGCTCATTATGAAGACTCATAAAGAACTGGTGGAGGTAAATGAAGTTATCTCAATCGTCATTAGAGTTGAAAAAGCTATTTGTGCAACGTCGGATAGCCAAATAGTACATAATAATATAACGAGAATAATAGGTGTGAACTTAAAAGTAATGTCGGAAACCACTCTAGTATTTTGATAATCCTTTCATCATTGAAAAGCACTGTTCTTCCGGACGGACAAGATCTACAAGGCATCTTCCAATTCCAGCGCGCGGCCTGGATAGCCGTAAAGGAATGTGTTTACGAAGAAGGTTTCAGTTTTCGTTAAGAATACCATGGATTAGAAAATTGTTGTTGTTCCATAGAAGACGCATGTAAAACATAGCTAAAAGCCGCCGATAATTCATTCCACACAACAAACATTCACGATTTAGTAATTGAAAAAACAGAAGACACCTCACAAAAAATGTGCTTGTGAGGGATGATACGTATGCTATATTTATGCTAAAACCTTTTAATAGCACTCATGTAGAAAAGTTTTATTGTATTTTCTCGTAAATAAAATTGAACGGTGTATTCTGTTAAAATTGAATCGTTAATTTTTTAATCAAATGTCTTTTCATTTTACAAACAGTTTAACTCGGATTTTTTATTAAAGACAACTTGATGCTGCTTATATTGAAAAATAATGAATTTGTTGAATATGATCTCCATTTGAAAATATTTTGACCTTATTTCCGGTCGAGGTCGGTTCCTCTTCGTTGTGACCAGTGGACGCAAAGAAGACTCTCATGGCATCGATGCAATATCGTTGCAGATTTCGCCTCTCATGCTATTCATCGCTTTTTCCTGTGTAGTCCTTTCCTGCCCATGTCATTCATGCGCACTCTATCGAGCGAGAAGGCTCCGCGGTAACCTGTGAGCCTCGCATTCGGGAGGTCTGCGGTTCAAATAGGACCAGGACAGTCCTCCCTAATTGAAGTTTTCACCAGGTTTTCCTCAGTCCTCAGTAGTTTAGATAGGGGATCCTGGGCCACTTTTTTGCATTTATATTTGAAAAGATAGTGAAAACGAGGGGTGATGCTAAGCTAGATAGTGCTTGAAGAGTAGAATATGCTTTTATGTAGGGGATATGGGAATATGAGGAGAGATGCAAGGATAGAAAGGGCTTGAAGGCTAGAACATGCGGTTATATGGGAAAAGATAGGGATTACGAGGAAAGATGCCGTCTAGACAGGGGTTGAAAGCGTAGAGTACATGTTTTATGGGAAAAGATACAGAATACGATGCGAGATGGTAGGCTAGACAGGGGTTGAAGGATAGAATATGCTTTTATGTAGGGGATATTGGAATATGAGAAGGGATGCTAGGATAGAAAGGGCTTGAAGCCTAGAACATGCGGTTATATGGGAAAAGATAGTGACTACGAGGAAAGATGCCGTCTAGACAGGGGTTGAAAGAGTAGAATATATGTTTATGGGAAAAGATGGAGAATACGAGGCGAGATGATAAGCTAGACAGGAGTTGAAGGGTAGAATGTGCGTTTTATATGGAAGAGATAGGAAACCTGGAGAGGTGCGAGGCTAGGCGGGGTAGGAGACTAGAAAAGGCGTTCATATAGCAGAGATACGGAATACGAGGAGAGATGCCAGGCTCACAGGGATTGAAAGATGGAATATGGGTTTATATCGCCGAAATAGTGAATATAAGGAGAGATGCCAAGTTAGACAGATGTTAAAGGACGGAACATGGGTTTATACGGAGAGATGCTAGACTAGCATGGCGTTGAGGACTAGAAAATGCGTTTATATGGGAAGAGACAAGGAATACGGGGAGAAATGCTACGGAAGACGGGGACTGAAGGTATTTAGGGGTGTTTTCCAGAAGGATGGAGTAACAATTTCGTGGGTATTTAGAGCACAGGCACAATATAACTATTTTAGAAGGCACTTAGAAGCTTTTTTAAGGCACATGTTTAGCTTACTTTGCAGGTATTCTGATGTTTTAATGCAGTGGAGCAGGCATTGGGCATCTTATTACTGGCTTTGGGACATTTTTAAACACAGAAACAGGTACGTATTTTAGGGTGTTGGTGTAAGCATTTCGAAGGTATTTTAGCCAATGTACTAGGAATTGTGGGGCATTTTAACATTCCTTTTGGGACATTTTAGGCACAGTACATATATTCTTATCGCTTTAGAGCATTTCAGATATGTACACAGGCTTTCAAACACATTTAGCTACACGGCAGGGGAATTTCAGGTGTTTCAAAAGAAATTTTGGAAACTGGAGCAGGTAGTTTTAGGGTACTGGTACGGGTTTTTAAGATTTTTCGGAATATTTCGAGGTATTTTATGTTGCTTTTAAGGTATTTTAACACCTATGCTGGTATTTTCAGACCACTGATATGGGTATTTGTGGCTCTTTAAAGGTACTTTAGGCTATGGATGTGGCATAAGCACAGGCCTTTAGAGTATTCTGAAGGGCTTTTTAGAAATTGTTCCACTATTTTTATGGTATTGGCACATGGTTTTAGAGTATGCTGATGGGTTTTAGAACGTCAGAGGTTTTTAGATTATCTTGAGACATTTTATGCTCTTTGAAACTTACAAGGGTGTTTTTTTAAGGTTCTATATGAGTATTTGAGGATTTTTAAAGGTACTTTAGACTATGGAAGCAGGTATCGGTACAGGTCTTTAGGACATTCTGGTACACGGCAGGAGAATTTCAGGTGTTTCAATGGTATTTAGATACTGGAGCAGGTATTTTAAGGTATTGGTGCAGGCATTTCGAGGGTATTTTAACTACTGCAGTAGGAATTTTGGAGCATTTTACTGTACATTTATAGTCTTTTTTATAAACAGCTGCAGGCATTTTCCATCCTTATTTCTTCTGCTGTATTCTGATGGCTTTTACAAAACAGCACCAGGAATTTTCGTGGCGTTGGGTTTTGAGGCATTCTCTCATGTTTTATAGAGATTTTCTCTTGCATTACACAGAGCTTGTGATCATCTATAACCATTTCTATCGTTTTTACAGTCATATGGGCTCCTTTTAAGGTCTTCTCGAAATTCTAATGCTAACATGTAATAAACTATGTAGAGATATCTTTTCTAACCCAGCCTTAAGCTCCGTTATTGATATTGTTTTTATTCAGGTTTTCTGTTTTATGTAGTTATATTATTAGCTAGACGTATCCACTTCACCGGTAAATTGATGCCTTATTAGATAAGGATTGTAAGGAAAGGCGCCTCTCGCCTTTATCTAGGCTTGTGACTAGCATTAGGATTTGCTCCTAATGGCAGGGTTAACCCCTTCCCTTCCATCTTCTTATTCTTCTTTATTCATTAAGTGTCTGCTAGGTGTATACACAGCAAATGGATAAACTTCCATTTTTTTAAATTGTAGACTCACAGAAAAAATGTTCATCTTCAGGTTCCATTCTCTTACGCACTGTTTGCAATGCTGTAATGTCCATATGCATATGTCGTTATCTCATCCTCTGGAATGACCCTTTTATCATCGTATGGCGTCAACGTAATTTTATTCACTTGCACCGAGGCGACAGCATGCTCTCGTGACAGGATCAGATTCATGGGCGATCTTATTATTTCTTCGGACTTAAAACAGTCTGTATAGCAGTATGTGATGTACTGCTTAACAGACCTACGTTTTATGCCTTTCTTTTTTATCATTGAGCCGTGGATATCTAGTGATTGCGGCAGTCACCTCCTCCTGTCCGTTGCTGCATCCTCCATGTTGGTTCCAGAAGTTCGCAGTGTGCTGGTTCTCTGCAATTTTATCCTCGGCTAGCTGCAGTAATTTTCTTTAAACTATATGGGAGCATGGACTTATCCTTGGTAAAGGAAGCGTCGATCTCGGGTGGTGATATAAGAAGACATAGACGTGCTTTGGTTATGAAAAGATGACACTGCCGTTTCTTTTTATTTAGTTAATCCACGTAGTATACAACACTGGTATTGCCGCCGTTAAAATACTGTCCACCGCTGTTAAAACGCGGCGCGGATATGACACGAAGTTTAAATATGCTTATTATCTCTTTACGAGTTGCGGTTCTTAGGTGTGTTTCTAAAACTGTCTTTATTCCCTTTTTGGCGCGATATCTCACTCATCCTGCAGCATCTCTCCCTGCCTGTAGTTGTTACAAAATGTTCCCTAACTACATGATAAATGACCCACACATGACAAAATGCCAAACTGAAATGCCCCTGATTTGTTCCTAGCAGATCCATTTATAGTCGCAGGATTCTGGGGCTGCTTCCTTTCCTATTGGTCCAGTTTTAGCGCCACTCGACGCGTCTCACTATTTCGTATAAACTTACAGGGATCTCATTGGTCCAAGTTTAACGTAAATCGCGGCTTTTCCTAAATTTACCGTTAAGCTATCTGTCTCTCTCACTTGGTCACGGCGAATTATCAAATAAAGGGACAAAAGCGCTACACCCTCGCTGTATGAACAATACCTCTGCGACCAGAGAGACGTCGTAAAACTAGATTTTCTGCCTTCGATGACACTATTTCTGTAGCTAAAACATTTCGTCGTGGAAAGTATTTTAACTTAGCGCTTAAATTATTTACATTAAACCATTTATAACTCTTCTAATATTAGTAACCTAGATACATACATAACGTTAAATCACCCTTCTTAAACTATACAAGCAGTATAAGAAAAATATATGTACATACTATGATTTAACATCAATAAAAATTAATTAATAAATTATCTATAATTACAGTTCTCGGGCTCGGCCTAGAGTTGCCGTTTCAAATAGCCCTGTTCTGGAAAAGAATAAATTTTTTAGCACTTGATACAATTTTCTTTTCCAGAATAATTCCTCTGAGTATACATCTTTGTTGGTTTGTTTCGTTTACAGAGACCCTTCGCTATACCTGTTCCTTCACAACGGTTCTGACAAACCAGTGGTGTTTACACTTGGGTCATTCACTCTTACACTTTGTTATGGTTGATCATCCTCTCCTTTTAAAAACAGGTTTTCCGAGACGGCATTCTGACGCACAATACACTTCCACTCACACAAATAACTTGTAACGCAAACAAATGCACTAATATCCAAATTAAGTTCTAAAAGTTAAATCTATTTACATACATACTGGTAGATAATAATTATTATGTATTTAGTTATTTACACACATCCTTATTTATCTGGTGTATTACCTTTATTACTTGTTCATAAGTTTGCTACCTCATTTCGAGTAGAACTCACCTGATTATTTTCATTACATTCTTCACCCTTCTCATTTTCTAAACATTTGTACGGTTTGAGCAACTGTTTATGATATCTCCCTACGATCTTGGAATTCTTTATTTCTTGTAACTCAAATGTATCCGAGCCAAAAATGTTAATCACCCGGTATGGACCTTTAAATACATTTTTCATCCTATGATACCTCTTGTTCAGAATGCTAGACTTTTTCTTGTCCCGTACCAATACTAAGTCTCCCAATTCGATCAACCAGTGTTTTCGCTTCTTTTGTTTAAGCTTTTCTTTTCTTTTCTGCGCCTTCTTTGCCATTCTTTCAAAAGCTTTCTTAAACATCTCTACTTCCGTTAGTGTTTTCAAATCTTTAGTTTCTAGTGTCTGTGGTAATTCCCCTTCAAGTGTTTCCATTAATTTCCCCTTCATCAGCTCGATGGGCTTATAACCGGTAGTAGGGCTCACACTTTCATTTAAAATACTTTCGATACGTTGGTAGTGATTGGCCCAATCACTGTGTTTTTTATTGGCCAAAATTCTCAAATAAACCGAAATGTCCCGTATTATTCTTTCGCAGGGATTGCTTTGTGGGTGGTATTTTGAGCAATGATACAACGTGATTTCGTTTTCTTTTAAGGTGTCTACAAATTTTCTGCTGGTAAATATTGAAGCATTATCACATAAAATTGCCTTCATCTTTCCAAATTGTGGAACATACGACTTCATTATCTTCCTTAGGCATGTTTCACTAGTAATCTTCCTAACTGGGTAAATTTTCACGAATTTTGAAAATACATCTATTAGCACTACTATATACCTAAATCCAAATTTACTACAAGGCATCTCACCATGACAGTCCAAGGTCACTAACATGCCTGGTTTTTCTCTTAGTATATAGTTTGTCTCGTATTCGTATTGTAGGTTCAATGGCTTTGCTATTTGACATTGTAAGCATGTCGAAATTATTCTCCTTACTTTATAATGTAATTTTGGAATATACAGATTTTCTTGGATCATTAAAGCGGTGCGTTCTGAGCCAGAATGTGCTAGAGCTTGATGGAACGTGCTTATGAGTTCATTCTCCATGTTCTTAGGTATATACGTCTTCCATTTCTGTATTTCGCTGCCATGTAGTTTATACAACACGCCCCCTTTTAACCCTATGTTTCCCTTGATATTTTCAGCTATTTATGGGGCCTTTTTTATTAATTTACTTAATTTCTCATCTTGTCGCTGTTGGTCCCCTATTCCTTTTAATTCTTTTATCAATCTTTTACTCAAGGGTATTTCGATACTCATTAAGGTTACTTCATTTTTAGGGCGTTCTATTCTCTCCGGTATTTCACTGTTGTTATGTAATCTAGACAGCAAATCGCTAAAGACATTTGTTTTTCCTGGGATGTGTTTCACCTCCACATCATACGAAAGAATCTCATGCATGTACCTAGATAATTTAGTGCTCGTAAGCCGACAACGTTTCATAAATGACTCACATGATCTGCGTATATAAGAACCTTCTGTAGATATATATATATATATATATATATATATATGATCTAAATTTCTGTAGTGCGTAATACACAGCACAGATTTCTAATTCGGTAACCGAAGCATTTTTCTCTGTTTGACTTAAATGTTTTGACGCTTTAATTATCCTCCTCTGATTTATTCCTTTTTCAAATAATTTTGAATCTCACCCATTAGTTCTCCTAATATAAAATCATTGTTTAGCCCTGTTTTACATTTGCTCTTTATTTGAGAATTTTGCGCGCTTAGAATCCGCTCCGAGCTCTTGATTGGATCCTGTCTTAGTTTTCCGGGTTATCGACATTATTTGGTGCTCCGCTAGTCTCTTCTACATTTCCCTCTCTGTGGGTTTGCCTATAGTTTCCTCTGTTTCCTCTAAAATGTCCCCGAGAAGGCCTCTCTCTCCTTTCGTCTCTCTCTGGGTAATTTTCGTCATACCTCTCTCCTACGTCGCTTTCCCCTCGTGTCAGAAAAATAATGTTCCCTGGGTCTGTTTTCATTGTTCCGGCCTCTCCTATAGTTAAAACGGCCCCTGTATCTTGGTCTGGTTTGTATAGCATTGATGCGATACTGATTATCACCTTCCCTCCTGAAACGGTTGTTATCCCGGGTTCTGTTTCCAGATTGTGGCACGTCGTTCCAGTATCTATCTCTAGGGTTATAGTTCCCTCTCGCATTTCCACTCCAGTTCGCATTCCTTGCATTATCCGGTATTGGACGAACTGTATAGTTTTGTCCGTGGTTCCTACTACTTGTCTCGAATGACGATACCAACTCAATCAATTCGGGAATAGAATTTGGCTTCGCAATGAGTAGGTAATGGTGTATGCGTTCTGGATAATGGGGTACAATCATGTTGATGAAATTCCTCTCACTTATGGGTGGCTCGATTAATCTACTGCTTTGTGCTTTCGTTAGTAAATAATCTACCATGGTCAGGTTTCCGCGTTCGTCGTACTTGCCATTAACTAGGACAGATCTCACCTGGTTCTGAGTATTAGTACTCCAATACTTATTCAAAAATACCCTTCTGAAATACTCAAAATTATTATTCTCCCCCAAAGTCAATCTTACCCATTGGAGAACCCTTTGACGTAAACCTTTACGAACGATTAACATCTTTAGCTTGTCCGGAATATGCTTTAAACGGAAATACTCCTCAAGGTCATTTAGGTATTGTTTCGGATTATCAGCCGAGTTTTCCTGGAAAGTAGGTACTCCTATCTCATTTAATAAATGCTAGTTTGCATTGCTTGCATGGTTAGATGTACATTGCTGCCCTGAATTGAAATTATATGGGTCGGCAGCTGGACTTTGACCTCCATTTGCCTCCCTAAAATTGGTGCTAGTTTCACTGGGTGAGCTATCATCACTCTGTCTCACACTTATCCCAAGTCTACTAATAGAGCGTTTTAGCTCCTTTACACAATTTTCTTCAACCCTCTTCACAATTTCATGATGATTTGAGAGCTGTTCAGTTATTATTGACGAAAGTTCATTTATCCTTCCCTGATCCTTTTCTACCACTGTTCTAAATTCTCTGAACTCCCTTTGAATGTTAGTTTCTAAGGTACTTTGTTTTTTTCTAAAGAAACATTTACAGCTCTTAAGTCATCATCCAATTGTTTTTTTATGGCTAAGCTGGTAACACTTAATTCCGTTTCTACATCCCTCCTTAGTTTTCTACATCCTTTATTAGACCTAGTTGTCCTGGCTGAATTTCTTGCCCAACTTTCCCTTGTTTACTGAATTTAGAGTCCAGCTGACTTTGTAATCTGGCCACCTGTTCACCAAAATATTCCCTATCTCCTGAGCTAATTCCCCTCTCATTTTTCTATTTTCCTCTCGTATGTATTCCCCTATTTGGATACTCTGCTCATTTAATTTCCCTTCTAAATTCTTATTTTGTTCCCTTAAGTCCTTACTCTGCTCGTCTATCTTTGTGCCCAATTGTTGGAGGAATACCATCAGCTGGTTTTGACTTGGGTCAATGACCTGCTCAATCGGTGGTTGCCCTTCCAGCCTAACTTCTATCTCTGCTTCCCCCATATTTTCTCCATCTGGTGATATGCTGACAATGGCCTCCCCATTCAGTTCTTCCAAATCTTCCCTTGACCTACTCATGGTTCCGTTAGCCAGTTCTACCTCCCTAGTAATGACTTTACCCCCTCTCAACAACATGTGTTCACAAAACTGAGTCACTACTCTGCATGACTTTTTGTTTGTTTTTGTATAAATGTTCTAACCTGTACTTTCTCCTATGTTAATTGATGCGTCCCGGGTTCGAATCCTGGTGAACTTCTAGAAGCGGTGTTCTCAGCTGTTTTGTTGTCCCACGTAGGTAGACTAGAAGTTCGCGTTGTAATTTTGCTCTGATGTGCCCCTTTCCTCTGAAGATTCTTCCTCTATGCGTTGTTTGCTAGTCTTCCGGTTGTGCTGGTCTTCCCTTCGTGTTGGTCTTCCCTTCGAGCTCCACGTTATGGCGCCCGTTTGCGGCAGTCACCTCCTCCTGTATGTTGCTGCATCCTCCATGTTGGTTCCAGAAGTTCGCAGTGCGCTGGTTCTCTGCAATTTTATCCTTGGCTAGCTGCAGTAATTTTCTTTAAACTATATGGGAGCATGGACTTATCCTTGGTAAAGGAAGCGTCGATCTCGGGTGGTGATATAAGAAGACATAGACGTGCTTTGGTTATGAAAAGATGACACTGCCGTTTCCTTTTATTTAGTTAATCCACGTAGTATACAACACTGGTATTGCCGCCGTTAAAATACTGTCCACCGCTGTTAAAACGCGGCGCGGATATGACACGAAGTTTAAATATGCTTATTATCTCTTTACGAGTTGCGGTTCTTAGGTGTGTTTCTAAAACTGTCTTTATTCCCTTTTTGGCGCGATATCTCACTCATCCTGCAGCATCTCTCCCTGCCTGTAGTTGTTACAAAATGTTCCCTAACTACATGATAAATGACCCACACATGACAAAATGCCAAACTGAAATGCCCCTGATTTGTTCCTAGCAGATCCATTTATAGTCGCAGGATTCTGGGGCTGCTTCCTTTCCTATTGGTCCAGTTTTAGCGCCACTCGACGCGTCTCACTATTTCGTATAAACTTACAGGGATCTCATTGGTCCAAGTTTAACGTAAATCGCGGCTTTTCCTAAATTTACCGTTAAGCTATCTGTCTCTCTCACTTGGTCACGGCGAATTATCAAATAAAGGGACAAAAGCGCTACACCCTCGCTGTATGAACGATACCCCTGCGACCAGAGAGACGTCGTAAAACTAGATTTTCTGCCTTCGATGACACTATTTCTGTAGCTAAAACATTTCGTCGTGGACAGTATTTTAACATAGCGCTTAAATTATTTACATTAAACCATTTATAACTCTTCTAATATTAGTAACCTAGATACATACATAACGTTAAATCACCCTTCTTAAACTATACAAGCAGTATAAGAAAAATATATGTACATAGTATGATTTAACATCAATAAAAATTAATTAATAAACTATCTATAATTACAGTTCTCGGGCTCGGCCTAGAGTTGCCGTTTCAGCATACATCTTAGGTCGTAATCCGACAAAGCGATGGATGATTTAGCCCCATCTTTAAATTTTCCCAGCACCATCTTGTTTAGAGTTGAATAACATATGGTTTGTAGGATAATCAGCTGTATCTGGCTGCTCAAGAAAACGCAGCTTGTCCTGGTACTCATCTTCAGTTCTCACCCGATGAATGAATAAATCAGTGTCCATATACATAAGCTTCAGGTTTTCAGCTCCATAATACGGTAACAACACATCATAGTGATAGTGGTACATTAATGTCTAAGAGATGTCCAATACACTCATTCCAATGTATATAGGCTTGCTGAACACAATCTGTCGGATGGCCATATGCACAGCAGCTAGATTGGTAGCATATATTGTTCCGTCGATGAACGTAGGCCTGGCAATTAACTTTTCCAGAGTCTTCTCGTTTGTAACTAGCCGTATATCCATACGATTGTGCAGGTTCTTCATTGTTTTTCCAAACATAGAATTGTTGAACAGTTTGTAGACATCCTTCTCAAAATCATTTGCAGCTTGTTGGCGTAGTCTGTTGTTAAATTCCACATAAGGTTTTAACCACTCAGACTGTTGGAATTGTAGCACGCGGTTGATTTTTGTTAGCCGTAGTCCATTGACTAAGAGCTTGCTTCAAAGTCATGTAATGCACTACATACTTCTTCCCAGGTCCCTCATGGGGTATTAGTTTCTTGTAGTCGACTCCTTAGGCTTCAGCCACTCAGGCAGGAATGGTAAATCATTACCCAGGTCATGGAGCTCAACAGGATACTCGATATCAGCTTCTAATATGTATCCGTGAGGATCAGTTTCTTATAGTCTTTGTAGGTTATTTCACTAGGAGAAACCCGATGAAATCCACCATAAGGAAGGGCGTAGCACATCGCCCCACCATATTGGTTATTAGCGTCCGCGTATGTGATAAATTGGGTTGGTCTTGACGGATCAAACTTCTCCATGTAGGTGTTATTTGCTTCTGCATACCGGTGGGAAACTTGGAATAAACCTCCTCCTATACCGGATTCCACTATGAGTAGTTGATCGTAATCTTTAGCAGTTCAAGCTCAACTCCAATATATAGTAACATGGTGTCCCATGTAAGTCCTTAAGAGGTGAATTAATGTGCTAGATCAGCTTTGTGCGTTATTACGGTTTGCTCTCTGAATGTCTCAAAGACATTAACTAGAAGAACGACTGAGGTTAAGCAAAGGACACTGTATTCTCCCAGGTTTCTCACCTTAAAAATTCTGCACACATTTCTAGCATGATCTTAGCCGGCATCACTAATTTATTCTTCATTTAATCTATTGTAGAAGGAGTCCGTAAGAGGATGGCAGGTCTCGTTCAAAACATCCCATGAAGTGTCATAACCATAGGGAAATACGCTCTTAAGTGTCATCAACTTCAAACCGTCTTCTCGAAGTACTTCAATGTTTCAGGATATGAGGTTAGACTTACTACCAACTTATCCAAGCTTGTACTCAGGAATAGAAGGCTATCCACAAACCGGAGCTTTATATCTTCGAGATACTTGGAGAATGAGATATAATTTTCTTCAGAGTTAGGAGTTACCTCTAGACGTTCACTTGTACAACCCAACTCACTAACAATGAAATGAGAGTCATATCCGCTACGGTTATGCATGAAGACAGGAATATACTTACGCGTTTTGCAGGCCAAATTGCGTTCATTATGAAGACTTCCACGACATTCACCGCTGATGTGATCATGATCGCGTACTTTGTAGTTCTCTTCCGCAAAGGTTTTTTTTCCTTTTGCTGTTGAGCCGTAAGTTTCAGAGGCCTGGCAGATTTGTATATATACATTATGATCTTCTTTGCAAGGGATGGCAGGTATTCCATAAACGTCTGAGCGGCATCGTAACCACGATATACATAGAGTTGCTTAGGAAGACCAGTTTCGAGGTGTTCAACGACGGATGACGGCTTGACGTAAAGACAGAAGCTCATAGTTGTATGCTTTTGATAAGGGGTTGTATAGGAAGTTTCAGGATTGAGGATGCACGTATGACATGGAGTGAGAATACTCTCAAAATCCGCATAGATGTAATAAGATACTTTCAGTATCCTCTCAAGATTTTTAAACTGTACAGTTGATTTTCCTTGCCACATCAAGTTGGTTAGAGATGGCTACATATTCTTGTAGTTTTTCCAAGCCATATCGTTAATGGAAATGTGTAGCAAGCAGCGCTTGCAGGCATAAACACATTCTTTATGCTTAGTTTTCTGACGTCGAACGAGCTTCTCAAAATTCTTGATATATACGTAGTGATGTTTTCCACTACTATCACTCAATAATAACAGGTCACGGTGATCAGGTAGTTCAGTGTCAGCAACCTTTATTGGATACACCATGTTTCTCAGCCAGCCCGAAAACGTTGATAGACATACTGTTAAACTTCTCAGATTTAGGTATTTCAGAAGGTGGAGTAGGGTAGAAAACACAGCTGAAGTCGTACTTATCTTGGAGCTGTTTGCATTTACTGACGCGTTAAGGCTTGGTGCTGACGAATTTAGCTAGTACAGAGTACATGAAGCATTTCTCGTCGCTGTAGTTCTGGATGTTTATACAGGCTTTTCTTGCTTCAGCGGATGTAGGTAGTGGTATATAGTAGGTTCCAATTTGCTTTTCCTCTCAAGGATTCGTATTTCACATACATTTCGTGCCGCTGTCCCTTATAGCCATCATTGAACGTTACGCTACAATGTTTACATTTGAAGAGCCTCTTGCAGCCCAACTAATGCCTTCTCTTGTCATAACCTTGGAGGAATTTCTTTCTACATTTACTAAAAGCGTATCCATTAACACTAGGAATGATGTCCTTATATGCAGAGTTATTCATCCTTACTCTTGATGCAGACTTCCTCGCCTTGATAACGTTTATCCATTGTCGAAAGCTGATTATTCTTGGAGAGAACACGATGTTGACACCTCAAGACTAATTAGCACTATGAAGTCCCAGTGCACGATGACAACCTATTTATAGAGAGGTCACGAACCTTTCAGTTCAATCATGCGCCGAATTTAATAATAAACGCTGATTATGCGTCCAAACTTTATATTTCAATAGGTGTTTTACATGTGTTCGAGTATGTCCGTCGGTCTTCGTACAAGTTCATATGTTAGGAGAGGTGCTCGTATGTGTTTGTGTATGTGTGTTTGTGCGAGTGCGTGTTTAACTGTCTCTATGCGTGTATGTGTGATAATGTTGTGTATGGGTATAGACGAGTCTGTAAGCACGTGTGTTTTATTGTCTGTGGATCAAGAACAAGAAAAAATGAGAATAAAAAAAGGAAAGAAGGAAAGAAAGAAGTATGAAAAGGAATAAAAAGGAAGGAAAGAAAGAAATAAGAATAAAGAGAGAGAAAAAGGAAGGAATGAAAAGAGAAAAGGAAGGAAAGAAAGAAAGAAAAAGTAAGGAAAGAAATAAGAAAGAATGGAAAGAATGAAAAAGGAAGTAAAGAAAGAATGAGAAGAAGGAAAAAGAAAGGTAAGAAAGAGGGTAAAGAAACAAAGAAAGAAGGAAAATGAAAAGGAATAAAAAGAAAAGAATGAAAAGAAAGAAAAAGAAGGAAAGAAAGAATGAAAATAAAGAAAAGAAGAACGAATGAAACGAAAGAAAAGGGCAAGAAAGAAAGCAAGAAAGAAGCAAAGTAAAAAAGAAAATTAAGAATCAAAACCAACCTCCGGATACCTAAGTATACATATAGATAATGATATTTGTGAAGTACATTTAATACACTCGTATACGTCCCTTAGTTTAATATTTATTAATCATTAAACATTTGTAAGATTCGAACAAGGACCTCAGGATACCTAAGTACGCACCATGGTTTAACACAGATAATATCTGATAAATACATCTTAATCCACCCGTCTAAGTAATGGGTAGTAAACATTAAAGCTTTTCTATACCGATAATCAAAGTCGGTCTCTGGATACCTGAGAACGACTTTCACTAAGCCACTCAATGCTATAACATTATTGTGATTAACCCTACTCGTCCAAGTCTATAATTCATTAACAATTAAGCATTTAAGTTTTGCCCATCCAAGAGTTGAATATGACATCGGGATGCCTAATTAGTTATTCAGGAGAAACTAACTAATGTGACCAATTTAATGCAATTTGTCCCAAGCGTCTACCTGCCCTAGTTCAGGAATAATTAAACATCAAAATTTGAACTGCAGGGATTGGAATTGTACAAACTAGGGCTTCCCTCCTGTAAGTAAACCATAATATTAACAGGTATGGATCATAGTTGATGCAAAAATGGCATAGTCAGTAGGGGACATATTTATGTTCACAAACAATTTCAAGGTCACATAGTTATCTGGTAGTCATAATCAATTAATTGATATTTCCGGTCTTTAGAGCAAAGCCGACCTAAACGACACCTATGTTCTGGCAGAGATTCAAGGTCACTGGTAGAGCGGGGAGGTTTCTTAGCGTCACATTCATTGGGTTTAATATATATTTGTCTATGGACACGTGTTCATATTTAGAGCAAATACGACATAAATGACACCTATGTTCTGGCACATATTCAAGGTCACTAGTGGAGTGCGCTGGTTTCTGTATTACAATGCTCAACAACTCGAATACAAAGAAATGCTTAGATCTCACCCATGTACACTGTATATGTATTAACAAAATATTAATGATAAATGTGATAGCTGACACCTTGGAAATCAACACAGACTTAAGTAACAATATCTTTTTTCGAACAAAAGGAGCTTGAAGTATTATCCTAAAATGTAGAAAACAAATTACGAAACTATGAAAATTAACACATTCCATTTGGTCAGATTTCCCTGTTGGGAAACTAATTACTTGCTTTATTTATTACTACCGATACCTTTTCTGGCTAGAAATCATTAACAAGCTTATTAAATCACATGAAATATCAATTCTCTTAAACTAGCCACAATCCCGCATTGAACAATAGTTCACAGATATGTGTACTTTGAGAAGAAATTTAACAGTTAGTTCACAGACTTTGGCTGATTATTAAAATGAGATTCTAATAAAAATATTCATATACTTATCTAATAACCTGAAATCATTCCCATATCAAAGAATTCATAAGCATAAAATATAAACAAATGCATGACTTGCGTGTATCAAAAGATTAAAGAGAAATATCAAAATGTCCATATCAGCTAGTGGCTAGTTACCACAGAAAAAACCATTAAGTATTAAAAAAAACAATTAGTATGGCATTAAGTTTTCCAGACAGCAGTATGAAAACCATTTCTGCAGCATTCACCTAGAAGATTACTCGAAAAGAGTTCTAATGATGATGATCATAATAATAAAAATAAAAATAATAACAAATATTAATATAATCTGTTAGCACCACTAAATGCAGAAACTGATTTTTCAGTACAATCTTGAATTCTCCTATACCCTTCAGCAAACAAAACTCTGCACACCAATGAATGAGCTGTGAACACTGCAAAGCAATGGTTGAACTATGACCACGCTGCACAGCAATGGACGAGCTGTGACTATGCGCAGTCTGCACAGCAACGAACGAGCTCTCGACCTCTGAACAGCAATAAACGAAGTGGGTAAATTATGCAAGAAAAGGAGGAGCTACTCTCTCCACGGTAATGATTGACCTGCGAACTCTCCTCACAGCAATGAATGAGCTTTGAACACTCTACACTGAAATGGAAGAGCTGAGCTGTGAGGGCTCTACACAGCAGAGTGTGAGCCGTGAAGACTACACAGCAATGAGTGAGCTGTAAACACTCTAAAGCAATCAGTGTACAGTGAACACTACACAGCAACGAATCTGCTGCGAACACTCTAGTGAGCGCTCTACACAGCAATGAAAGAGCTGTGAGTGCTCTACACAGCAATGAAAGAGCTGTGAGCGCTCTACACAGCAATGAAAGAGCTGTCAGCGCTCTACACAGCAATGAGGGAGCCGTTAGCGCTACGCAGCAATGAGTGAGCTGTGAATGCTCTACAGCAATGAGTGAGCTGTGAATTCTCTACAGCAATGAGTGAGCAGCAAACGCACAACAGAACAATGAGTGAGCTGTAAACACTCTACAGCAATCAGTGTACAGTGAACACTACACAGCAGTGGGTGAGCCGTGATGATGATGATGATGATGATGATATGCGGCTTAAGGGCGCTAAACTGCTGAGGTCATCAGCGGCCTTACAATGGAGAGAATATAAAGTCAAAAGATAAAAACAGGTAAAAGAACCGCATAATTAAAAAACGGGACGTAAACCAGCGATGTCCAAAAGGCTAAAAATAACAATAAGATAACAATAACAATAATGATAACAATAACAACAAGAATAACAATAACAACAATAAAATCAATAACAACAATAAAAGCAATAACAACAACAATAACAATACAAATATCTGAAAAAACCAACACACTAAAAGCATAGGCAATAAACGATTAAAACGTGTCAAGGACTATGGAATGCGAGGGACATGAGCGCCATATGTCCACTGGGGAATAGAGTCCCCATAAAAACTGACAGAATAAAAGTAATAAGCTAAAAGACGCTCAACGCATTAAATGCGCAGGTTAAAATCACTGTCATGAATAAAACGTAAAACACATTCCACAGCATGCGTGTCGTCTGCCAAAACGTTGGCTAAGCCAACAGGCAGACCTACACGAGCACGCAATGCAGCTAAAACCTGACACTCTGTTAAAATGTGACGCACCGTTAAGGGCACGTCACACTGCCCACAGAGTGGTGCGGGGTCACCACTGAGCAAATACCTATGACTAAAAACACAATGTCCAATTCGTAAGCGGGCTAAAAGTACCTCCTCCCGACGTGAAGAACGAGAAGAGGTACCCCAGATTAACGGGAGAGGCTTAACCTCCCGCAACTTGTTCCCCCGGAGGGCCGTCCACTCATCGCGCCAGCGCGAGAGGATGCGGCGACGTAAAAGAGCACACGAATCTGACGAGGGAACTACAGAGGTAAAAAATCTGGGTAATAAAATCGCCGATTTCGCAGCGGCGTCGGCAGACTCGTTACCTGAGATGCCCACATGACCTGGAATCCACATGAAGCAGACGCTGATGCCAGAGACACCGAGCGAGTGGAGCAGGTCATGTATGCGCTGTACGAGTGGGTGGTAATTGTACAGCGCATGAATAGCCTGAAGGGCACTCAGAGAGTCCGTACAAATAAAACAGTGCCGTAAGTCGTGCCGCTGAAGGAATAAAACAGATTGATAAATGCTAAAAAGTTCGGCGGTAAAAATTGAACATTGTTGAGGTAAACGAAAAGTAAAACTCCGTACACCAAAAACAAAGGCACATCCTACTCCAACATCAGTCTTAGACCCATCAGTATATATAAAATGACAGTCCCCGAACTGCGCCTGTAGTTCTAAAAAGGCGGATCTAAGAACAGAAGCAGGGGTCGCATTTTTCGGCATCGACGTTAGCCCAAGGTGGATGTGGGCCTCAGCGCGCGACCATGGAGGAAAACGCGTTTCCCCTCGGGTAAGGGCCGGCGCTGGCGTAACGCCCAAATGCCGAAGTAGCAGTCGAAATCGAACCCCTGGGGGGAGCAATGCAGAGGCGCTAACGAAATATTGTCGATCTAGCGAATCCTCGTAAAATACATCGAAGGACGGGTGGTTAGGCAAGCTTGAGAGCCGACAAGCATAGCTACATAAGAGCATCTCACGCCTGAAAGACAGCGGAGGCTCTGCAGCCTCAGCGTAAAGACTGGGCACGGGGCTAGTTGGAAAGGCCCCTGTAGCGACTCTAATACCACGATGATGAATGGGATTCAAACGACGTAACACAGATGGACGTGCCGACGAATAAACTATACACCCGTAATCAAGTTTGGATCGGACCAAAGAGCGATAAAGGCGAAGAAGGACGGTCCGATCAGCTCCCCAGGATGTGCCACTTAAAACACGTAAAAGATTAAGAGAACGGTCACACTTTGCTTTTAAAAAGGAAACGTGCGAGGTCCAACACAACTTCCTGTCAAAAATCAACCCCAAAAATTTCGCCTCGTCTGCAAACGGAAGTATCCCTGGCCCAAGATGGAGAGAGGGCGGAGGGAAATACTTCCGGCCCCAGAAGTTGATGCAGACGGATTTCTCGGCGGAGAAATTAAAGCCGTTGGCGTTACTCCAGGCGTAGAGACGGTCGATACAGCTCTGGAGACGGCGTTCGAGTAGACAGGTCCGCCGTGAACTGCAATAAATAGCGAAATCGTCAACAAAAAGGGACGATGAAATGCCAGGTGGAATACAATCAACAATGGGGTTGATAGCAATCGCAAAAAGTGTGACACTGAGTACAGAGCCCTGCGGTACTCCGTTCTCTTGAATAAAACGACGAGATAAAACCGAGCCCACACGTACACGAAAGACGCGGTCCGTCATAAACTCCCGAAGAAATATGGGAAGACGACCGCGGATATTCCAATCGTGAAGTGTACGTAAAATGCCGCCCCTCCAACAAGTGTCATAAGCTTTCTCCAGGTCAAAAAATACAGCCACGGTTTGACACTTTCTCAGAAATCCATTCATAATATGCGTCGACAAGGACACCAGATGGTCGACGGTAGAGCGATAGCGACGAAACCCGCACTGAGCGTTCGCTAGAAGTTTCTGAGACTCAAGCCACCATGTCAACCGCCCGTTGATCATGCGCTCCATCACCTTGCAAATGCAACTGGTGAGAGAGATAGGGCGGTAGCTGGAAGGTAGTTGGCGATCCTTCCCAGGCTTAAGTATAGGGACAATGGTGGCTTCGCGCCAAACGGAAGGAAAAATGCCGTCTTGCCAAATACGGTTATAGACCTGTAAGAGAAATAGTTTACTATCGGCTGAAAGGTTCTTTAACATCAGGACATGAATGCCGTCCGGCCCGGGAGCGGAGTGCCGAGAGCAATGAAGAGCGTGCTCCAGCTCCCTCATTGTGAATAGTTCGTTATAGCATTCAGCATTAGCAGACCGAAAAGTATATGATGCGGAATCCTGCCGGTCTTTAATAGAGCGAAAGCCGGCGGAATAATGGTCTGAACTGGATACCGCCTCAAAGGCAGAACCCAGAGTGTTAGCGATGGCAGCCGGATCCACTATGGTGGCATTAGAAACCTGAAGGCCAGAAACAGTACAATGTGACACTTTACCTGAGAAGCGACGAAGTTTATCCCAAACAACGGATGAAGGCGTAAAACGATTAAAAGACTCGACAAAACGAGCCCAAGATGCCTTCTTGCTATCCTGAATAATGCGACGAGCCCTGGCGCGCGATTGTTTAAAAGTCACCAAATTATCAAGTGTAGGGTGGCGCCGAAACACCCTAAGTGCAGTCCTACGGGCACGAACGGCGTCCCGACAATCCTCGTTCCACCACGGAACAGGTGGCCGCCGAGGTTGGGAGGATGAACGGGGTATTGCACGTTCGGCGGCTGAGAAAATAATAGACGTAAGGTGCTGCACTAGTTGATTAATGTCGGAGAAGGGCTGGTCGTCAAAATGCACGAGGCTGGAATACAAGCTCCAGTCGGCTTTTGCGAATGTCCAGGTAGGTACTCTGGAATGCTGTACGTGGTGCGACAGAAGAGAAACGATGCAGGGGAAATGGTCGCTGGAGTAGGTGTCAGCGACGACGTTCCACTGAAGACGACGTGCAAGCTGGATTGAGCAAATCGCAAGGTCCAGGTGAGAGAAGGTACCAGAAGAATCAGAAATAAAAGTAGGTGCACCTGTATTGAGGATGGAAAGACTGAACTGATAAAAAATGTCGGAAAGAAGAGTTCCCCTCGCACAAGCCCTTGGCGAACCCCATAGTGGGTGATGGGCATTAAAATCTCCCAACAGAAGAAATGGTGTTGGGAGAGCGGACAGGAGAGCTCGAATGTCCGCGGGAGCGAGGGGAGACGATGGAGGTGAATATACAGAGCAAACAGAAAACAAAAAGCCGGGTAAGTGAAGGCGAACGGCAACAGCTTGCAAGTCGGATGTAAGTGTGACAGGTGTAAAATGAACGTCGTTACGCACTAAGAACATGACACCTCCATGAGCAGGAGTACCCTCCTCCGGTTCAAGGTCGTAGCGAACCGGAGTATATCCTCGGAGATCAAAAGGATCGTGAGGGCGAAGCTTAGTCTCCTGCAAACATACGACCATAGGCGAATGGGAACGCAATAAAAGTTGCAGTTCCGCCCTATGCGATCGTACACCACGTACATTCCAGGTCAGGATAGCCATTAAGAATAAGGGGATAAACTGTCTATTTAGAAGGGCGGCTTAAAATTACCTTTTGTTTAACCTTTGGGCTCGGGCTTTTTGTATGGAGTTGGTCAGACTCCATAGCTTCCTCGGAGGGAGGGCCCACGCGCTCAGTGCCAGAAACCGATTCAAGCGCCGTGAATCGGTTCTGGGTGGCGATGGGTGAAGGGTGCCGCTGAGCGCGGCTTGTCCCAGGACCATCCTGGGACAGCGACCTCCGAGGAGGAGAAGGTGAACTTTTGTTACCGCGCGCACGCGGAGGGTCTTTCAAAAAATCTTCCCTACGAAGTTTCTGCTTGGGCTTCTTTTCAACGGCTTGCGACTTCATTGACTTGGGACCAGGTTTATACGGCTTGGTAACTGTAGCCTTAATAGACGGCCGGATGGTAGTGGCGGTTAATCCAGTCAAGGTCCAGGTCTGAGTTTCGGCATCTACTCGTGGTACTGGCGAGGCAACAACAGAACTAAATGTGCCAGATCGCAGGAGTGAAGGTTGGCGCGCATGGTAACGCCTCCGGGCTTCAGCGAAGGAGAGTTTTTCCTTTACCCGGATCTCCTGGATCGCCTTCTCGTCCAAGTACCGCGGACAGTCGGCAAACGAAGCAGAATGAGACCCTTTACAATTAACGCAGACGGGGGCTGTTGAACAGGTACCTTCGTGTGAGGGCTGGCTACAGGTGGCACAGATGTTAACGGCACTCTTACATGAGACTTGCGTATGCCCAAAACGTTGGCATTTAAAACAACGCAGAGGTCTAGGAATATAAGGCCTCACAGAAATACGTTCGTACCCTGCGGAAATGCTCGTGGGCAGATCGACGCCATCAAATGTAATAAACAGGGTACGAGTGGGTACCAACACGCCGTCGCGTTTGGCCTGCACTCGATGAACCGCTGTCACCCTCTGGTCTGCAAGATATTCCACCAGGTCTTCGTCAGAGATACCATCGAGGCTATGCGTGGTGACAACGCCTCTACAAGAATTCAAGGTGCGGTGCTTCTCAACACGGATAGGATAACCGTGGAGAAGCGTGGCGCTCAACAAGGACTTACTTTGTGCCTCGGATTTGCTTTGAACTAGCAACGAACCATTACGAAGCCGAGTGCAGGAAAGAACCGGACCAGCAATTGAGTCAATGCCCTTCTGGATAATAAAAGGGTTCACCTTCTCGAAGGATTGTCCCTCCTCTGTACGGGTAATCACTAAGTAACAACCAGCTGTTGGCGGTGCTACTTCTGTTACTAAAACTTTGCGGCGCTTGTTGTTAACAATGGAGAAAGGGTGCTCCATAGCGAAAAAAATCCTCCACCATTGCAACCGTCTCCGACCTCGGGCTCTGACTTCTCGGGCGTTACCCCGGCTTGGGTGAGTGGCCTATCTATACCAGACTCACCCCAGGGTCACACCTCCCAGAACATAGACAGAGGGACCCAATCGCCGTCAGAAGTCAGCAGCTCATGCAATGGCCCCCCCGCGGGACTGCAGTTGAACAGCGGATACGAACACAAACCCTACATGACGACCCCGGGTGGTGGGGATGACGCCATTACCCACTCATCCAGCTGCGCACGCGGTGCGCGGGTATCCGTCAGGCCGTGTCCACGGAGGATTTAAATAAAAAGGTAAAAGAAACTAAAACTGTGTGGGCGTTTCGCACGCAAGGTAGGCCGGCGGGGAAGAAAAAGAGTTATGCGAATGTCGTGGTGCGAAATGGCCGGAAAGTGATACGAGAAGAAAGAAACGATGGTGAGGTGCGGTATGAATGGAATGCAAAGAACGCACGAGAGCCTACCTTGGGTCCACCGGTCACTTGAAGAACCCACCTCGACCGGATGGGGGTGAGGGGATGAATATGGCGATGATTGGCTCGGGAACCCCCGGGTGCGCCAAAAACCCGTACTCACATAAGGTGAGCCCCTGAAGGGTGGGTGAGCCGTGAATGCTCTACAGAGCAATGAGTGAGCTATGAACACTCTACAGCAATCAGTGTACAGTGACCACCACACAGCAATGCATGAGCTGTGAACACTCTACACTGCGTTGAAAGAGCCGTGAGCGCTCTACACAGCAATGAGTGAGTCGTTAATGCCACGCAGCAATGAGTGAGACGCTAACGCTACAAAGGAATGAGTGAGCTGTGAATTCTCTACAAGAATGAGTGAGCAGTGAGCGCACTATACAGCAATGTGTCGTCTGTAAACACTCTACAGCCATTAGTATACCGTGAACACTACATAGCAATCAGTGAGCAGTGAACGCTCTACACAGCAATGAGTGAGCTGTGAACGCTCAACAGCAATGAGTGAGTTGTGAATGCTCCATAGCAATGAGTGAGCAGTGAATGCTCCATAGCAATGAGTGAGCAGTGTACGCTCCGCATAGCAGTTAGTGAGCAGTGAACGCTCTGCATAGCAATGAGTGAGTGATGAAAACTCTACAGCAATCAGTGTACAGTGAACACAACAGAGCAATGCATGAGCTGTAACACTCAACACAGCAATGAAAGAACTGTGAGTACCCTAAACAGCAATGAGTGAGCTGTTAACGTTACACAGCAATGAGTGAGCTGTGAATGCCGCACACAGCAATGAGTCAGCTGTAAACCCTCTACAGCAATCAGTGTACAGTGAGCACTTCACAGCAATGCATGAGCTGTGAACTCTCTACACAGCAATGAAAGAGCTGTGAGCGCTCTACACAGTAATGTGTGAGTGAGTCGTTAACGACACACAGCAATGAGTGAGCCGTTTATGCTACACAGCAGTGAGTGAACATGGAATGCTCTACAACAAAGAGTGTGCAGTGAACGCTCTACACAATAATGACTGAGCTGTGAACAGTCTACAGCAACCAGTGTACAGTGAACATTACACAGCAATGCATGAGCTGTGAACACTCTACACAGCAATGAAAGAACTCTGAGCGCCTCACACAGCAATGACTGAGCTGTGAATGGTCAACACAGCAATGACTGAGCTGTGAGCACCCTACAGTAATCGTTGTACAGTGAACACTACACAGCAATGAAACACCTGTGAATACTCTACACAGCAATGCCTGAGCTCTAAACACTTTATAAAGCAATGAAAGAGCTGTGAGCACTTTGCACAGCAATTAGTTAGTGAGTCGTTACCACACAGCAATGAGTGAGTTGTTAAAACCACACAGCAATGAGTGAGTCGTTAACACCACACAGCAATGAGTGAGTCGTTAATACCACACAGAAATGAGTGAGCCGTTAAAGCTACACAGCAATGAGTCGGCTGCAAACACACTCTAGCCATCAGTACACAGTGAACACCTCACAGCAATGAGTGAGCAGTGAACGCTATACACAGCAATGAGTAAGCTGTGAACGCTCAACAGCAATGAGTGAGCTGTGAATGCTCTATAGCAATGACTGAGCAGTGAAAGCTCTCCATAGCAATGAGTGAGCAGTGAACGCTCTACACAGTAATGAGTGAGCTGTGAACGCTCTACCGCAATCACTGTACCTGAGCATTGCACAGCAACGCATCTGGTGTCAAAACTCTACACAGCAATGAATGAGCTGTGAGCGCCCTACATCGCAATGAGTGAGCCGTTAAAGCTACACAGCAATGAGTGAGCTGTGAATACTCTACACAGCAGCCAGTGAGCTGTAAACATTCTACAGCAATCAGTGTACAGTTAACATTACATAACAATGAAGCACCTGTGAATACTCTATGCAGCAATGAAAGAGCTATGAGCGCTCTACAAAGCAATGAGCGAGCCGTTAGCGCTACACAGCAAATGGTGAGCTGTGAATTCTCTACAGCAATGAGTGAGCTGTGAACGCACTACACAGCAATGAGCGAGCTGTGAACTCTCTACAGCAATCAGTGTACAGTGAAGATTCTACAGCAATGAAAGACCTGTGAGCGCTCTACACATCAATGACTGAGCCGTTAACTCTATACAGCAATGAGTGAGCTGTGAATGTTCTACAGCAATCAGTGTACAGTGAAGACTCTACAGCAATGAGTGAGCAGTAAACGCTCTACACAGCAATGAGTGAGCTGTGAACGCTCTACAGCAACGAGTGAGCAGTAAACGCTCTACACCGCAATCAGTGAGCAGTGAACGCACTACACAGCAATCCGTGAGCTGTGAACACTCTACAGCAATCAGTGTACAGTGAGCACTACACAGCAAAGGGTGAGCAGTGAACGCTGTACACAGCACTGAGTGAGCTGCGAACACTCTACAGCAATCAGTGTACAGTGAACACTACGCAGCAACAAGTGAGCTGTGAACACGTTACAGCAATCAGTGGACAGTGAGCACTATACAGCAGGTAGAGAGTAGTGAACGCTCTACACAGCAGTGATTGAGCTGTGAACACTCTACAGCAATCAGTGTACAGTGAACACTACGCTGCAACGAGTGAGCAGTGAACGCTCTACACAGCACTGAGTGAGCTGTGAACACTACAGCAATCAGTGTACAGTGAACACTACGCAGATACGATGAGCAGTGAACGCTCTAAACGGCAATGCGTGAACTGTGAACACTCTGCAGCAATCAGTATACAGTGAGCACTACACAGCAACGAGTGAGCAGTGAGCGTTCTACACAGCAGTGAGTGAGCTGTGAACACTCTAGAGCCATCAGTATACAGTGAACACTACACAGCAATGAGTGAGCAGTGAACGCACTATACAGCAATGCGTGTGCTGTTAACACGCTACAGCAATCAGTGGACAGTGAGCACTACACCGCAAGCAGTGAGCAGTTAACGCTCTACACAGCGGTGAGTGAGCTGTGAACACTCTACAGCAATCAGTATAATGTGAACACTACGCAGCAACGAGTGAGCAGTGAACGCTCTACACAGCAATGAGTGAGCAGTGAATGTTCTACAGTAATGAATGATCTGGGAATGCTTTACAGCAATAAGTGAGCAGTAACCGCCCTACGCAGCAATGATTGAGCTGTGAACACTACACCCATCAGTATAGAGTGAACACTACACAGCAATGAGTGAGCATTGAACGCAATATACAGCAATGCGTGAGCTGTGAACACTCTAGAGTAATCAGTGTACAGTGAGCACTACACAGCAACGAGTGTGCAGTGAACGCTCTACACAGCTGTGAGTGAGTTGTGAACACTCTACAGCAATCAGTGTACAGTGAACACTACGCATCAACGAGTGAGCAGTGAACGCTCTACACAGCAATGAGTGAGATGTGATCACTCTACAGCAATCAGTGTACAGTGAACACTACGCAGCAACGAGTGAGCAGTGAACCCTCTACACAGCAATGAGTGAGCTGTGAATGTTCTACAGTAATGAATTATCTGTGACTGCGCTACAGCAGTTAGTGAGCAGTAAACGCCCTACTCAGCAATGATTGAGCTGTGAACACTGTACAGCCATCAGTAAACGGTGAACACTACACAGCAATGAGTGAGAAGTGAACACTCTACACCACAATGAGTGAACTGTGAACGCTAAAAAGAAATGAGTCATCTGTGAATGCTCTACATCAAGGGTGACGAAAATGCCTTTCTCTCTCGAGTCATCAAATATGCATCACGCACTACACCAATCAGCAGCACATGGAAAACAAATTAACAGACGGCTAAAAATAAGTGGCCCCTTCCAATTACACTGTCTCGCGAGTTGCGTTTCCGCTACCACTGCTCTACGCAGCAATGAATGAGCTGCGAACACTCTGCAGCAATCAGTGTACAGTGAACACTACACAGCAACGAGTGAGTAGTGAACGCTCTACAGAGTAATGAGTGAGCTGTGAATGATCTACAGCGATGAGACAACTGTGAATGTTCTATAGCAATGAGTGAGCAGTTACGCTCTACAGCAATCAGTGTGCAGTGAACACTATACAGCAATGAGTCAGCAGTGAACGCTCTACAAAGCAAGGACTGACTTGGAAATGCTCTACAAAGCAGTGAGTGAACTGAGAAGGCTCTATACAGAAATGGGTGAGCAGTGAACACTACACAGCAATGAAAGAGGCGTGAGAACTCTTCCTAGCAATGAGTTATCTGTGCAGACGCTACACAGCATTGAAAGAGCTGCGAGAGCGCTAAACAGCAATGACTGAGCCGTGAGCACTACACAACAATGACTGAGTTGCGAAAACTACACATCGGTAAGTGAACTGTGAACACTACACAGCAATAAGCGAGCAGTGAATGCTCTACACAGCAATGAGAGAGTTGTGAATGCTCTACACAGCAATGAGTGAGATGTCAATGCTCTACAAAGGAATGTGTGAACTCTGTACGCTCTACATAGCAATGAGCGAGCTGTGAACGCTCTAACAGCAATTAGTGAGCTGTAAATGCTCTACAGCAATTAGTGAGCTGTGAACGCTCTGTAGCAATCAGTGTACAATGAACACCACACAGCAATAAGTGAGCTGTGAATGCTCTACTCAGCAACGAGGGAGCAGTGAATGCTCTACACAGCAATGAGTAAGCTGTGATCTCCACACAGCAATGAGTGAGCAGTGAATGATCTACACAGCAATGAGTAAGTAGGGAACACTGTACACAGTAATGAGTGAGCAGTGAACACTACACAGCAATGAGTGAGCAGTGAACACTACACAGTAATAAGTGAGCAGTGAACGCTCTACAAGCAATAAGTGAGCTGTGAACACAACGCAGTAATGAGTGAGCGGTGAACACTCTACACAGCAATGAATGATCAGTGAGCGCTCTACAAAGCAATGAGTGAGCTGTGAACACAACGCAATAATGAGTGAGCGGTGAACACTCTACACAGCTATGAATGATCAGTGAGCGCTCTACAAAGCAATGAGTGAGCTGTGAACGCTGTACAGCAATGATTGATCAGGGAACTCTCCACACAACAGTGAGAAAATTGAGTTTTATTTATGGATGCTCTTTAACTTCTGTGGTCCTTAACGTTCCATTCCATATTGGGCGGGAAAGATTGCCCAAAGGATTATTAGTCGAATTCTTTTTCAGCACTTGCATATCGAACACCACCATGCTCCACCTTTTTAGGCCCTAGGGAAAGACAGTGGTTGTATACTCGAACTAGTATTGTGCCTTGGTGACGTCACACGGTTGGACTGCTGCTATTTGCGGCTACATTTATAAAATCACAAAGAAGCAATCGTTTACCTGTAATTAATTTCCTTTCACTAGCTAATTTGCTAGCTATTAGATCAGTTATTAAATTTTTTTACTTGCTGCGGGAATTTTCTTTTATCTTATAATTATGCCAGTGTTACATCGCTCATAATAAATAAGGTGTGTGAGCAGTCAACCGTAACATCTAGTAATCGTTATCACATATTAATCATAAGCTGACATAACATAAAAAAATGTTGGTTGGGTTAGTTTACTGCACATAAACTTAAAGTGATTAATTCATTTAGTTATTTAGATATCAAGAGTCGCTGCACTTCTTTGCCTGCTGACCAGGTTTGATTAAGATTTTTATTTTCAACCCAATATAAATATAAGGCGTATTATTATAATATAACAGCATTTCAATAATTTGTTGTGTGACGGCAGAACTTGCCTCTTTTGTTCTCACTCAGCATGCAGCCGTTTTGCTTCATATGTTTGGGTTACGGCGTTACTCCAGTGAATTCTGTCCAGTGCTGTAACTACTGATTCTCGGAAGTGATTGTCGGTCTGGGTAACTCAGTTGGTTAGGCGTTCGCCTTCTGATCCCAAGGTCCTGGATTCAACCCGGCCCAGCCCGATCATTTTTAAGTGTGCTTAAACGCGACAGCCCCGTGTCAGTGGATATACTAGCAGGTAAAAGAACTCCTAGGGAACGAAATTTCGGCACTCCGTCGGCGCTGATATGTTCTTGGCAATTGACAGCGTCGTTAACAATTTTTATTCACGTGCGATTGTGTTACATGTCGTATAGAGTAATACAGCTGGATCTGAAGAATTACATTCATCCATTGTGATTTTTGCAATATCCTACCTTTAAAATTACACCCGGTGGCATATCTGCGCCAGCAGCTGTTTATTAGACATTCACCACGATTATATCGATCATGTTGCTGCCGAATTTAAAGGCGTAATGAGTTTATCTGAATTACCGGCAGTCTTACTGATAATGTCTCCTCGACATAGAAAGCTCTTCATGATTTCTCCTCTTTGGGTGGTTGTCTATATTTCTTTTTCAGCCGGCGTTAATTGGCCACCTGGTACATAATGTTGGGTCTAGGCCCAACCTGTTAGGCTAGCCGTGCTGTTGAGCACGATTTGCCAAACCTTGCACTGGGCAATACGATATTGTGTGGAAATCGACAGAAGGTTTACAGACCTGAAAAATCTGCCTTGTGGGAAATCCATCCCTTTGCAAGTTAAGACAGATGCGCTCACTACCACGGTACTAGGGCAGACAAAATGGATAACGTTTGTTTTCAACATTCGAAAAAAGTAATATATTTAGTTCATCCTTTTAAATAATGTGGCACAAAATTCATTGCAAGAACATTTTAATGTGTATTGAGAACAGCATTAGCTTCAGTGCACGGCCAAATGCTGTAAAGTTACTACTGAGTTTCTTTCTTTTCGGCTTTCCTCATATGATATTTACTGGTATAATCCATTATTACAAAAACTCCATTAATTTTGCATTAATTTAAGGAAATTCCGTAGCCTCCCAAACATATTTTTTCTCCAATTTTTATCTGCTTAAATTCTATTAAAAACAGCTAATATGCCGTTATTTCTGATCTTTTTATATTTTATAGGCACTATTACCTTAACAAACAAATTGGATATTTTAGAGTAGGAGCTGCACAGGTATATAGCCGATATTGACCTACTAATATATTATGACCACAGATGGTGTAAAAACGTGGATTGGTTTATAGTTGTGTGAGCCAACCTTGAACTCCTGGTTATACGGGTTGTCCGAGACGAAATGCCCTAATTTGAAAACACTTATACTGAACATAAACAATCCAGAAATTTTTTAGGTGTTGGATGGTAGATTCGTTGTGGAAACTAAACTTATAAAGCTATATAAAGTTCATTTTTATTTTTATTTAATTTTTATTTCAGGAGTTGAAAACGAAGAAATTGAAAAATTAAAAAAAAAACAACTTAAAAATGGCAACGAATGCTGAAGAAGGACAAACCCTGTGATGGTATAGTACAGAACTAGGGTCCATTATTGCAGTTCAACGACGTTTCTGTGCAGAGTAGTTCAATGACGCCATTCGAACGGATTTCTTGGAACTTCTTGCAAACGTACTTGAAACGGATTAACAGTCTCCTGTGATGTTCTTGATGGTCTACCACCATGCTTCATAGCAAGAGATTCTGTTTCTAGAAGCGCTGCTTTCCACGCCTTGATTTTCTTGGCACCGGGAGGGTTTCTGTGGTATTCTACATGGAAACATCGTTGAACTGCAATAATGGATCCTAATTCTGCATACCATCACAAGGTTTGCGCTTTTTCAGAATTAGTTGCCATTTTTCAGGGTTTTTTTCTCTTTCTTTCTTTCTTTCTTTCTTTCTTCAAATCTTTCAATTTCTTGAAATCAAAATGAAATAACAATGAACTTGACATAACACATTGAATATAAATTTCCACAGCTAATCTATCATCTAATACGTAACAAAATTGTCTGGATTGTTTATGTTAAGTATAAGTGTATCAAATTAGGGCGTTTCGTGTTGGATACCATCTATATTAATGGAAGGCTTAGCTTATGAAAACAATAATGCATAAACACCGGTTTAGTTTTATATTCCAGAATAACATAGGATTGTGAATACTGATCGTGGAGGCATGGTGTAATGTTCTGCACATGATTTGGCTGCCCACCTGTGTTCCTAATGACGAAAAAAGTATATTTGCTGGGGATTGCAAAGATAATTTTACTTATGTCATAAATATGATCAAGCTTGCGGTCATCTTCTTTGCATTTCAAGGAAAAATTATACACATAAAATGAATGTAAGCGATGTGTTTCCGGTAATTTTCGATTTTGGACATAACTTTGCTTAAGTGCAAAATGCGCTGCTCTAAAGCCATAAATACAATTTTAAACGTGTGTGTGTTTTATAAACAAATTGTTTAACATAAATTTCATTATTTGCGCGATATCAACCGGAAAAATATTTAGAAATTTATACAATGTTGTTACCGTTATTTGGGTACATAAACGATTTAGGTGCATAGTAATTGTGCATTTTTCAGCCATTGGCGCTTTCTCGTTACCACAAAAAATAGTGCCTTTCTGATCAAATAATAATCAGGAGACTTCCACGATTGGTGGACAGCATGTTCGATACGGGCTACGACATGAGAGCTTTTCTTTAATCATTCCCTACCCTCTGGTGAGTTCGGAAGTATGAATATTGACAAATGCCACGCTGCTATTTCTAAAGCAAAATCACCGATATAATCAGAATAGTTTAGGGTAGCTATATAAACGAAACAAAAAAGTGTGCTATTAAACTCTTTAACTTACGTTTAAACTTTTAACTAACACCATATACAAAGTCGTTTTATTAACTTTGTAAAGCTTCACTGGGCAGAGAAAGAGAAGGGTGGTAGACGGAGGGGAAGGGAGCTGGAAGGGAGAGAGACAGGCAGGGAGGATAATGATAGAGTAATGGGGTGAGAAAACAAATAATATTCGCCATTAAAGTAATAACGCGAGCGGGTTCTTCTAGATATTTAAATTAGCCTACAAAAACTAACCGACACTTCAAGGCATTTGATAAGCAAGATGCAATGCTTAAGCTCTGGAACTCATCACAAACAAACGGCCAGTTGCTGGGAGTGCAAAATTATTTCGCTTCTTTCCAGAGTGTTCAGCTGACAGGCGTCCGCAAGTTTTTCTTCTGGAAGCACCCTGCATTCATTCATGTCTAATTCTAGAGAGGAAGTCTTAAATAGTACATTTCAAGTGCCATAAATTGGTGAGTGGCATGTCCGTGAAATTCAATGCCGAACCTAATTTATAGATTGCTAAATATGTTCCTAATTATCAATTCATCGCCATAACATAACTGTAGACTATTAATTCCATGTTACAGAGGCGAAGATGCCTTTCCTTGTATTTTTGCTATGTTAGTTTTTTCTCCGAGTTGGGCTTAAATTACACCACGCATGTAGAAACAGAGTTCCGCTATATATTTTGTATTATCTAACCAGAATATGTTATTCAAATTAATTATATACATTCAGGTTTATTGATGAGCAATTTATTGTAGTTTAACATGTTTATGACCCTTGTATGAGTCCAGAAAATTACATGTTACAGGAAGACGGTTGGGATTGTAAATAGTTTTTGTGTATAGGGAACTGCTACGCTGTGTAGATTGTTGACTTGATTTATTCTCCGAATAAAATTACCTGTAAAACTATAGCTGCCGAGAAGGAATGATTAATTATATGGCTAGAACGAGGAACCCAAGATAATTTCAAATCCGATCATTATGAAATATGCGCCTTAAGTCTAATAAATGTTAAGTTGTAAACAAAAACGGCTCCGCAAGCTCATGAAACCGTTGTTTATATATCAGGTGCGCAAAGTTAAACTTAGGCGAACGAGGCCAGCCAAACAAAGGGATATTTACGTAAGTGGTGCATGCAGTATTTTACAGAAAACTTTTCCAATTTATCTAAGAAAATTAAAGTTACCTCAAAGTAAAATAAAATGGAATATTGAATCAAATCCTCTCATGTTGGTTAATGAAGCCATCCACATTTGTTCTGCAAATAGCATGAAAACATTTATGTGACATTTCTACGGCAACCAATTTTATGCCGCTCTTCTTAATAGAACCTTAATTTTTTCTAAAACGACTTTTGTAACCTGAGCGCTAAACTTCATTTTTCCAACTATTAACAATCTATTAAATAATTCCATGGCAAATTTTGAAGTCTATGCCACTATAGTCTGAAAAGCAACTGTTTTAGAGAGCAGCATATCGTTATCCAACCTGGAAAGGCTGTAGTCTATTGGGCTCCAAGACTAAAACTCTTAATATTTCCAAGTAAACTGTAAGATGCGTTATATCCCCCCAAAAC
Source organism: Deroplatys truncata (assembly GCA_030765065.1). NCBI lineage: Eukaryota > Metazoa > Arthropoda > Insecta > Mantodea > Mantidae > Deroplatys > Deroplatys truncata. The sequence goes on from CM060990.1 coordinate 544,542,058, forward strand.
TTAATTCTTAATTTTCTACGAAAAAAGCTTCGATGGACCAAATACTTAAGAATTGATTTCTTACTATCAATTTTGTATCTTATTTTATTCCAGAAGATTCACATATAGCACAATCTCTTGAGCTCCTAAATGAGTACGTTTCAGAATGCAAGTCCTCCACCGAGGTGTAGTGGTTACCATGCTAGCCTCTAGCTCCCGAGGTCCCGGCTTCAAAACCGGCGGATGGGCTGGATTTTTTCGGGCGTAAAAATCCTTAGCATGGCTTCCTTCGGAAGGGAAGTAAAGCCGGTGGTCCCGTGTCGTAGATTTACGGCACGTAAAAGAAACTCAAGCCTGATAAAGAGGTCTCTGAGCAAAATTGCCAGTCTTTCACGCCCAATATAGAATGGGACGCTAAGGACCACATCAGTTAAAGAGCGTCCATAAATAAAACCCTTTTTTTTCGGAATACACGTCATACATTTGATTGATTTTTAACTTTCGTCGTGGAAATGGATAAACTTTCCTGTTATGAGTAATAACACTCACGTAAATCGGAGCAATAATATAAAATAGCCCGTCAACAGACGAAGCTTCCAAGCAAAGATCCACATTTTATTCTTGTAATCAAAATACCGCTTTTAAAACTTCTGATACTGCAATCTGTGAATTTGATGAACAAACTCAAGATTCAACATCGTACAGGAATGCCATTCCGAATGTCCTTAAAATGACAGGGAAAGCTTGCTGATTCCCTAAGAATGAAACTTTAACTGCACTGTAGTTAACAGATATTCACAGTTGTTTTGACGAGATTTATTTTGTGAGCTTGTTCCAAACAAACTAAAGATTTACTTACCCATTATCATTTATTTGCACATCCGTTCAACAAATCATTCATTCATACAAAAACTTGTTTTTCTACCTAATTGTTAATTGTTGTACAGTTTTGCAGGTGCATAGATTAAATAAGAGGCTGAGAAGAGAATCAGCTGCCTAAAGCGTGATTCTATATATGCCAGCTTTGATACATACAATCCTCCCTTCCGCTGCGACGACGGTAAGGCGCATATAACTGAAGGGAAAAGCAGCAGAAGCAGCAGTAGGACTTTTATTGTCATTCAGTTTCAGTCTACGCTTGGAAAATACAACAATCGCATGGTCCTCATGGTCCTACATGCGCTTCTTGTCCCTGGAATATTACAATAAGATACATTTGGTAATCGCATACTAACAGAACTGGGAAAAAAATAAAAATAAAACATACAGGAAAAATAATAACGAATTAAAATTACAAACGTAGCGTCAAATATATTACAGTGCTCTGACCCTTAAGATTTTGTTCTTATGTACCTTCCCTCCTGCGTTCCCCAGGGCAATTAACCTCCTTTGCCGAATCTTAGGTAAAAAAGACATTACATTCAAGCAAGCCTTCATACTATTGACTGTAGAAATTGCGGTGGTAAATATTTGTATTAATAATTCTGTTTCTCTGCACTCAGCCAGAATATGACTTCATGTTTCCCCTTACCCACAAAGTGGACATATTCTCACCCGGTGTCATTAGTTAATTTTTTGCCTTTCCAGGCGCCCAAGCTTAGCAACCATTTGTACTGAATTGCAAGGTTATATACGTTGCTTTACGCTTTACAACGACGGTATAACTTACAAGAGGCCATTGTCACTTTGATGTTACACATCAAACTGTTTGTTTTTTTTGTTTTCTTTTTTTTTTAATACATTTTGGAGTTCCATTTTTTCTATGAACATTTCCTGCCCAGGCATTTTAGGTTTTGTTCGTGAACATGAAACATACATTCTAGCAACGTTGCAAGGTTTGCTGACCCATGAGCGCGGAGGTATCACTTTCACTTTCAAAGCAGTTGGAGGGCACTACGTAAACATTTCTATTTCGCTTTCAGTGGCGTGTGCTTCATGAGAGTAAACAAACTTTCTGTGTATGCCACCTCTTAATAATTGCATCTGAAACTTCCAATTGCGCGTTTTGTAACCTAAACTCACAATCTACGGATATTTTTATCAGATCTTTCAACATTACATTTAAATACTGCTATGTTTTGCAATTGATACTGCTGTAATGTAATCAACCAAACCATCCCTCTGGCATGTAAACACAAAACAACTACATCGTTAGGCCCTTACAAAGTCTACTAAATGGTACTTTTATCATGGACAGCAAAAGAAGAAACAATAAACCAAATTATTCACCCGCTTCACAGGTATTGTTCAAAATGTCCACCATTTGCACATCTATAATCTTCACACCTTCTTAATCAATTACGTCATACACTAGTAAAGACATCCTCAATGTTGCGTATTTCCTCCGCAGCCAGATAAATACTTTCTCTCAAAGATTCGACGTCAGTAATCGATGTTCTGTAGGCCCTGCTGGTCATATTGGATGCTGAAGGCATTCCTTCCATTTTACACTAGTCTAGTATAGGCAAAAGGCTTGCCAGTTGTACTTGTTATTTCGCCGAAACATCACACTACTCTTTGGTCGTGTTTGTTTGGATTAAGGGACGTGTGGAAAATAAAACCGCTAGTCACCCTTCAGATAAAGGAGGAGAATGAGGTACGCTAGGTTTTGTTTACGCCTGGTAATTATTTAACCCTACGTGATGTCACATGGTCACTACCAAACCTATATCAGAAGTAGGTTACTCTACTCATTTTACAAGTAACATTCTCGTTGAATTAAACATCTAATTTGGAATAAAAAACTATTTATTTTTTTCGAAAACCCCCAATAAAAGAAGAAAATGCTATTACACTTTTTTTTTGTAATACCTTTATTAAACACATATTGGAAGGAATGCAATAAGTTGCCTTCCACGCGGTATCTGGGTTTAAAAAGTATTAAGCGAGAGAACTTACAAAAATACAATTTTGCTCTCTTCAGTTTCTTCTTAGAGGTACCCATTACTGAGAAAAAAATGAAACGTTACTGCGGCCGATTTCCTTTTGCTAAAATTGTCCTACGTTCTCTTATGAAAACAGTTTAAACATAAGACAGACCTAAAGTCAGGCGTTACAACTTAAAACTTTATAATCTTTTCTTGGCAAATGGGGACACTATGGGAAAAAAAGTCGAGACAGGGTACTTTTGTGTTCGATATGTTTTCGCTATAAAAATCGCAGCTTAATCTGCGACATCAGTGTGACAAAGCCCCTTATTATCTAAACTGTATACACGGAGTGCTTAGCATAGTATGGCCCAACAATTATTGTATGGAACTTTTTGCTTGCCATGTATGGACAATGCACCTCCATCTCCTTGGCCCGCTATTCGACGAATGCTTTGCTTATGTTTTACCTTGCCACTTAAAACTGGAGGCATGATTATGGTCCTGAAAAATGTTATATTTTGTGACATTTCATTTTCCTTGCCAGAGGATAAATACCCTAACATAAATAACAGGCGAACGAGCAAACTTTCAAGCATATCGACAGAAGAACACAGAGTAAGCCAGGGCAAAATTATTTTCTGCAGGAAGCTACTACTTAGAATCGTAACCAACTAACGGAGGACATTATAGTAGAAAAATAAAACAAAAACATCACATGCTTTCGCGTACATATATTGCAAAAGAAACCACCCAAATCACATTTTGCTATTTGTTAACAAACGGTGTCAGGTGCTCTTCCTGCTTAAAAACGAACGAACCACAAGTAATGCTTCTTCCTAAATGAAGGATATGACCTGCAAACTGCAGTTGTAACATTGTTTTCTTACTGCGCCACACCGTTACCGCTGAGCAAGCGAAATAATAACCACCTTATACGTCATCAGAGCCAGCCGTGCGCTAGAAGCAGTAAGGAAATCACGTCAGTCATTGCGATACGTAAAGTAACACGTTTTCAAACATTGTTCTTTTTGGTATTTAAGTTCAAGAGTAGTGTACTTTGTGTTGGTATTTTGGTGATGGTGTTACCGAGTCAGTTTAGTATTATACAAACAATGTAATATTGTGAAAAATAAAATGCCCCAAAATTGTGCATATGGCTGTAATGTGAGAAGGCAAACACACAAGGGAACTCATTTTCACGCATTTCCAAACAGAGACAAATCTCTCAAAAGATATAGATGGGTAGAAGTTTGCAAAAGAAAAGATTTTTTTCCTTGTCCCTGTGCTCGTTTATGTTCCTTGTATTTTAAGGACACAGGTTATGAACAGACACAGTTATTTAAAAAGCAGTTTATGCCTGATAAAATTTCAGAGGGCCTTTATTAAAACCTGGAACTATTCCTACTACAAGAGAATATGAAGTCAATTTACAGATATTAAGTCCGAGTAAGACAACTGATCCTTTGCTATCTTCATCCAAGAGCAAGCGACAAAGAACAGAACGGTATTAGGTTAGAAATTGTAAAAGCATAGTTTCTGAGCTATGCAATAATGTTACTGGCAATAAGACTGACAACGAAGGCGATGATGATAAAAGTGTTGAAAGAGAATTCAGAATAGAGGGTGACGAAAAAAAAAACAAGAATTCAGAAGTACAAATCTGAACCAGGTACTGAAATCATAAGAAAATATATATTGTTGGAACCTGAAAATATCTACGAAACAAGCAATGAAGAGCAAAATCAGGATAAGCTGAATGAAAGTTTCTACGAACCTGATACTTCAGATTCTGATACAAGTCATAACGAGGAGGAGGGAGAAGAAGAAGAAGAAGAAGAAGAAGATACTTTCACCATACACAAAAATGAAGCTACAGCGGAATACTTTATTGTTGCCTGGACATCTCTACTTTTATTTTTCACGGTATGTGTTTTATGTAGAAATGAAATCAAAACAATTTCTCATTACATTAAAGGAACAATGATAGGTGTTAAAACTGTGTGTTATTGCGGTAATACGTTCACTTGGAACGCACAAAGTTTATCAGGTAAGAAACCAGAAGAAAATGCTTTAATAGCAAGTTCTTTATTATTATCTGGTATATTGTTTCAGCAGCTTTAAGTCCTTCTGCAAATCACTGGGTTTGGCAATGTTTTCAAGGTGTACATTCGATAAAGCCATTCGGAACATGGCAGCACCAGTTGTGAGCACTTTGAGTTCAAGAAAGAACAAAAACTTGGACATTAAAAGGTTGTGGTATACCTATATGGTTGGCAGGGGATGGGCAGCACGACTCCCCAGGATTTTCAGCCAAATATTTAGTCTATTCCGTCATGGATTTAAATTTCCACAAAATTATTGATTTTGAACTTGTTCAAAGAGGTATGGTGAAAGGCGATTTGGTTAAGGCTGTTTGTGACAACATAATGACTAAGCTTACAAAACAGGAAATGTGTAGAATTGAAGTTTTTCTCTCCGACAGACACAAAGGTAAGATACCCGTTAAAAACTCACTATCCGCAAGTTGAACATGAATTTGACATATGGCATTTGTATAAAAGTCTAATGAAAAAAATTTAAAATTGTAGGGAAAAATTACCCAGAGCTGATGGTATGCAAAGCCAGTATAAATAACTATATATGGTGGGCTGCGCAAAACTGCAATGAGAACGGTACCATATTAATTGAAAGATTCATATAAATTCTTCATCATGTCAAAAATTACCATAAATCCCTAGAAAACGGTGAATGGAAATCTTGTGAACATGATATATTGTTGGAAGAAAATCAAAGAAATAATTTATGGGTTAAAGGCGAATTAAACGCCTCTCATGCTCTGAAGAAAATTGTATCAGATAGTACCTTAAAAGATTTGGCTCATATTCGACATTATAAACATACTGGCAGTTTAGAAAGTTATCAGTCTTCGTCTGAGATATGCTCAAAAAGAATACATTTTTCACATCATAGCAGTTCTAGATCTCAATTTCAATGTAAATAAAAAACGACTGGTGTCAAAGCTCAGTACGCCAAAGCATCTGGGTCTTGGATCATGAAAAATAAATATGAGGAATCTAACGAAGAATGGAAACTGCTGATAATACGTAAAATAACAAAAATCTCTTCACGCACTTTGTGTGGATCCATTACCGGACGTAGCAATTGATCTGTCACTACCGAAGAGTATAGCGCCTACGCTTCGACCTCCATTAGAGTTGCTACGATTGAAGCACTTCTCACGTTTTCAGTCAACATAAGAATATTGTTCACACACACGTTATACAATTTCAAATAATAATAATAGTAATAATAATTATTGAATTTAAAACTTAATATTTAAATTTTGTGTTTAGTAGTGAAGTTTTAAGCCTACATATACATGTTGGGTTCTGGAAAAAACATTTCTAATACTAAGCACTACATATGATGGTAAGACAACTCTTCTGTGTCCAACAGCAGTCCATGAATTAATCCACGCTGTAAGTTGTTTGTAGCAGGAATATTGCCAAGTTCATATTAGCAGGATTATTGACGGTGATTAACTTTTTTTAGGTCAACTTTTGGTTTCTAACGCTAAGCTTTATGCCTCGCAATATTCAAAACATCAGGATGTATAACTAATTTGTGAAAATTAGGAAGCTTTGTGATACAAAATCACTCTTCACTAAGTTTGTGTTTTCATAGTCCGAGCATCACGCACTTTCCTCATCATTATTCGTAGGTGTACAATGGATGGAAACAGCACGGTTTTCGGTGTTCACACTGTCTCGGAATCGCCGTCAGAATGGTGTTAATCTTCAAAATCGCTCTTTTATGGTTTAATTGATAAGGTCGGCTACCACGTTCACTCATTTTATAGCAGATTGTTGGACTACTGTTTATCACCTAGTAGGTAATAATTGGATTATGAAAAGTGACTGGCTAATTATAGCTCTGATCTTGTGTTATTCAGAGAAGTTAGAAACTTCTAGTGAAATTAACACGTAAACTTGTTAGTCATTTAAAACACCTATGCTGCGTACGTCTTGTCTGGATGTAGTGTTGCTCTCATGACGTCACGCGTGAACTCAACAACAGGCCGTAACCCGATAACCATTCACCTTGGGTTGGTGAAGCTGCGTGCGTTGTTATTTATTCCTGACGACAAATAAACTAGCGTGGTGAATGAAATATTCATTTTTGTGTATTGTTCCCCTTTAAATGCGATTTTTAAACCAAGGGTAGGAATTTAAAACGCAAACCGTTGGAATATTTACAAAGAAAGCCGCCCGACTGCTCAGCAAGTAAAAAATCTTGTATTGAGGAGGGCTTTGGAAACATCTTAGGATGTCACTTTCAGAATAACACTGTTAATAAAATCTCGCACTATAGTCGCATTACTGGATTTTTGGCGTAAAATGCAACAGAACAACTCTAAGCGATCTCATGTAGTGACACCGCATCGGAAGAATTTCAGTTTGCTTTCAATTCTTCAGTAGTTAGCAGAAAAGATCAGACCCAATAAACACCTTTCCTCACAGTTGAATGAAAGTACCATCATAACAAGCACGAATGTATAATGGGAGAAATATTGATTTGTGAAGCGGAGCTTGCACAAATCACCTTAGATTGTTTTTGTCAGAGACCAATTAAAAAAATGAAGTAAGTCTTTACCCGTTCAAACCACCTTAGATTGTTTTCACAACAGACCAATTAGAAGAAATGAAGACAGTTCTTTATTTTAAGTGCCGATAACGAATTTTGCTTCAGGTATTTTTAATAGGTACTACATAATCTTAGAATCATGCCTGCGGACATAACTAAAACGGACAACTATAGTGGCAATGATGCGTTTGCTGGTACAAGGAGAGAACCATATTTCCCAATAAAATAAAAACTGGAAAAAACAGATGAATGTCCATAACATAACAGCATTCATGGTGAAGTTTTTAGGGATGTAATCGAGCCAGAGCGAACCAGATCTCCAACCCGGTACGTTTTTTTATAGAACCCAAAATGTTTAAATTAATTAACAGGAAGTGCACAATTTATCACAATGAGAATGCCAATGAATGATCAATTTATAGTTAAAAACAGTAACTGACAGCTCTTGTTATTTTTGCTTCCAAAATGTTGCCTCTTTGGAATTTCTCGGTTTTCAGTGGAATTTGCAACTCCTTTGAAGGCCTCTACTGTTCACCCTCCTGGACCAAAAGAAAATACATACACCACTGCAGTGTGCCCATTGCAAAGGCATTAAGACAAATACCACGATACCAGAAGGATATTTTTATAATACAAGCACAAAGGTTAATATATTATTTACATTATTTTCATGTTTGTGTTTATTTGAAGTGCGCCGTAATGTCCGTCAAGAGCACTATATAATACTTCAAGTTATTCTAAACCAGAAGTTACATAACGGCATGACACAATAACAATAATAATAATAATAATAATAATAATAATAATAATAATAATAATCTACCCTGCGGTAGTCATAATAAAAGACCGAAACAAATTGACATGTGCACAGAGTAACTTATAATATACAGCACTTCTAAATGTATCGAGGTACATTCTAAAAGAAAAGGGGGAAAAAAGACGTGTTTCCCCGAGAATTTAACACCAACCTTCCTGAGTAGCAAACAAGTTTTCACCGATTACGCTGTAAGACCACGCATGTCCACTAATAAAAAAACACACACACACACACACACACACACACACACACACACACACACACACACACACACACACACACACACACACCCTACAGTTGTATTGCTCCTGTGTGCATGCGCAGGTAAAAACATTCGTGCTGTTTCGGGACCTATAACCTGTAGCTTTAATGAGACTTGTGGTCATGCATTTTTATAATTCTTTTTAGTTAAAATTTGGTTACTTATATCGTTGCTCTTTTTAAAATAGCTACTAAATACAGAGTTTGTGGATGGAAACGTTAAGTGGCTTAACGTCAAGCAAAGATGCCTTTAAGCCAACGGGACGTGTTAAAGTGTTGATCGTTAAAACGCTGTTCAAACAAAATCTGACAAAGAATCTTTAATTGATTTAAGGAAGTGTTAGGACAGTAATGAAGATCGGTAAAATATTCAACGAAAATCTTGCAAGGGGCGTGTAGCACAACGTGATATGTTTACGTACTTATCAAACTGCCCCTACCTGCTTATAACGATGGTCACATAAGATCTTCCATATGTGAAACCTAGTCTCAATTACTTACTCTGAAAAATGTTTTTACCATTTACGTTTTAATGACGTGAATAAAGCTTCTCACCATAAGCAGAAATTGCTTCCTCTGGTCAGCATTACCATAGGCAGCCCCCATTCTTACCTGCAAGAAAACAAACGTAATGTACTTTTTCTGTTTATTTATGAATATATAAACTCATAAACTGAACTGGAAAACACAGCTGAAACAAAGAGGAAAGATGTTAAAAGCAACCGAGGTTAGGTATCTCAGAAACAGTGGTCGTTTTAAATCGGTGAAGCCTCATTTTAATACGCAAGGATTAGTTAGATAACTTCAAAGAGAATAGCATATTATAATCACCAGGGTTAGGATTTTAGGTGCAAATTTCAGATGAAAAAAGGAAGGGAAAAGGTGCTCAAATAAGGTGCTGGTTTATTTAAGGGGATGCACAACTGAAATTGCTATTTTCTAAACTATCCATTCAATTGGGCTGAACTTTTAACCACATGTCAGTCTTCTTTAGATATAATTGTTTTGTGAGTTTCAATCCAAAATCTTAATATGTTTTCAAGTTATTAATTTTCAAAATATAAAATTATGGGTATATGCAAAATGCAACACATTATGCATTTTTCAAACAAAAATCTTAGAACCTTCTTCAGGGCAGAGATAAATTGATTTGCGATGTCGTATTCGTTCCTTATGGATTCACAAACCCTATCAAGGGCATGAGCCAAACATGTCACATGCTTCAAGTTAGGAAATAAAGGTTTCAATTGGTTAACAGCTGAAACCATATATGGAGCCTGATCCGTAACCACAAGAAGAAGTTTTTCAAACTCGATACCATTAGGTCAGAGTTTTTGGCAGAAGTCCATAATGGATTGCATTACTGTACTGGCATTGGCTTTCTGCAGCTCGTGCATTTTTAACAACATGGGCTTAACTTTCTCCCCTGCTAAGGCAAAAACAAAAATGTTCAAAACATATCGTTCCATTGAGTGTATGGTTTCATCCACAATGATTCCCACATCGCAATCAGACACTTTCTCCTTTATTCTTTCTATGGTTTCTTGGTAAACAGGCTCCATGTAGTTTCTTCTTTAAGTACTCTAATCGGGCATTGACATCTTTGAGTATTTTTCAAGAAATCCCTTGAAGGCCGGATGGTTCACTTTATTGAGCGGAATTCCTGCTTGTGTAAGAGCTGCACATAAATCAATGTTTAATTCCTTCAAATTTTTGCTTTTTGAAGAACTCTGTTGAAACGCCTTTCGTAATAGAGGTTGCCGTGATTTGTTTGCTTGAAAAGTCTTGTTCATTTGATTCTTAAAGCTGGAAATGTGTTGTTTGATGCGATCTCGCTAGTGTTTTCATCTAACAAACTTCCTGAATCACAAATAGTACATCGCATAACAGTTCCATCAGTGTCTATGAAATCTTGTTTGAATTTCTCAGCCAGAACAATAAATCGAGCACTGGACACCTTTGGCATCGTAAAATCTAGTACTAGTACACTCGTTTGGAGAGCTAACACTAGTTCACTTGCTAACACAATGCGACTGTCACACAACTCACTCTTGCGCCCATTCGTTGTCCATATTCTCTTATAACACCGCGACAATTACCAGAATGTTCTCATTCATGCTGGAACTCCAGTCTCGGCGATTTCTAGTAGTTTCGAGCAGAACCCAGTCTTAATAATTCTCGGAACTGCGCGGGTGAGGTTACTGCCGTCTCTGCGTGCCCAGCCTTCGCCTCCACGCAAACAAATGACGTCTCTCACAGTAACAAACTCACATTCACGAACAGCAGGCTACTGATTCTGGTGGGATAGAATCACTCGTTGCCAATTGCATTATTGCAGGCTACTTTATAGCGGTAAAGCGAGAGAAAGAGGTTTTCCTCGAACACACAATTACTTTCCATTGTTGCGGGTGTGCTTTCAATTCCCGCGCGGCGTTTACTGAAAGAGGTAGGCTTACTATTCGCACGTACACAGTAAGCTGAGGAGACGTTAATTGAAAGTTAAAGAATAAATTGGAATGAAACTTAAAAGAAAAAAGGGGGAAATGGGATTATGGGCATGGTTGGGAAAAATGGGATAAAGGTATCAAAAAGGGTTAAAGGTCCCAAAAAAGGGAAAAAGTTGCGAGAAAAAGTGCCTCTTTTCGAAACTAGAAACAAAATTTCACACTGTGATAACTAAAGAGGATTCTAAGGCATATTTCGCCCTATACCTGTTTTTTCAACCTCTGGGATTTCTTTTTACTTTTGGTTTCGTGGCCGGGATTTGTTTTTTTTTCAATAATATGGCTTCTTTATTGACTCAAATATAAACTTTACATATAGGCTACGTCTTAAACATAACGCAATGCTCAACGCAATGCTCCCTTTATATGTCCAAGAACTGTAGTACAACTGAGCGAGGTGGCCCCGCGCATTCGGGTGCCGTCGTGTTCAAACTCCCGGGGCCGACCAACCTCACCGAAGGTTTTTCCGCGATGTTCCTCGGTCGCTAAGGTGAATGCTGGGTTGACTAATTTGAGCCGCGAATTTTCCTATCATCCGTTTCATCACTACGTTTCATTTCCTTCTTCTTACCCCCATACCAAACATAGAGCTGATCACCCATCCTGGATATGCTATGATTCAGAGTTTGCTTTCTCCTCGACAGGCTACTGACCCAAGGCATTGTGTTGCAAATCCTTGGTGCTGTAACTCCTACAAAGAGGAGGGTGATCCGTTGAAGAAGGCGAAGAACTGTAGTACCAAACGGTAATATTGATATCTACTATTTGCTTAGCCATGAATGCAAATATTACCCCGAATATTATGTTAACGACATAATCTAATCTAAAATAAGCATTTCATATTAACATTAATAAATATATTAAGTAAAACCATAGAATGACAGAATGTTTTAATGAACCCACAACGACGATGTTCGGTCGTCGAAAGTTGATGTGAGATGGTCAACTACGCGTGGCGATCAAGCTTTCATTTCCAGAATCCAAAGAAAATTCAACGCGAATAACACCATCAGCAGCATGTAACCAGGCTACTGCCGGCAGAGGGAGTTCAAATGCATATCTTGTTCTAAACCAATACACTCATGGGTGCTCCTTTGTCAGCAAAAGGAAAAGTTGAGGGAGTTGTAAAATTAGAGGCAGTATATTATGTGGTATGAGCAAGCAATTTGGTATACATGTCTTCAAAGAAATTTTTGGCTATTTACCAAGCACGTGGGAGGCGCCAGATGAGTCAGAGAACACTGTTTTCTAAGGAGCGCAGGAATAGAGCACCCTAATTTTCGGAGCTTGTACACCACGTAACCCGGAAAGGCTTAGCAATTCCAAACGATAAGCATTCCTTTCGGTAAGTAAGGAGAAAAATCCTATACACCCATATTTTACAGTTAATGAAAAGTGAACAACCATAGGCGCCTTGAGATGCTAAAAGATGCAAGTGATACTCTAAGCATTAGGGCGCTGACTTGGAAGATGACTGAACATGCTTAGCAATTTGGTCTAAGGGTATACGGTGGTTATTTGCCCTTTATCTTTTCTACTTCCACAAATACCACAAATATAGATTACACAAGAATGTACGATGCTCCCTTAGGCGAGTAAATGTGTACTAACATCTAATGGGATGATGGAAGAGTTGTCGGTTAGTAGCAGCAACTTTTAATTAATATTCAGAAACGGTTAATCGCTCAGGGCGACTATATTAACCAAGACATGAACGCTGCTCCATTACATAAGTCTCTCTCCTTCCCTCCCAATTTTTTTAACTTCTCTGCAAGATCTTTTCGGTTAGAGAGACGGTTATTTTTAAAGCTTCTTCTCTGCCAACAGGCAAAGCAATCTCATAAATTCTCGCTTCACGTTTAGCACATGTTAGAAGATGCTCCCTGAGAAGTTACGAAAGGCAGCAATAAACATATGATATGTGTTTCCGTGTTCGCGCGCAGTCCGACATCATCAAATTCAAAATTTTAAGTATATCAGGTGAATCATTCGCCCCTACAATTTATGAAATTATGTAACCTGATGAGCGGCAGATGTCCACTTACAGCTTATTTACGTATATGGAGAGTGAAAAAGCAATTTAAGTGACACACGGTAGTCTGGAATCAAGTGCATTTCGAAAGCGTAGTACGCTTCTATTGAGAGTTGCACCAGTTTTACAGACGATTTTATAAACTTATACTACTTTGCTTGCTACTTTTACTACATCCTTACAATCCCACCAAGTGAACCAACTATCACACACAATTGTTCAATTGTCGATGTTCAATTAGTCAAAAATAAAATGGCGGGTGCATAAGATTAGAAAATAAGATCAATTAGCGAACCTTCATGTACCCAAAATACATGTTGTGCAGGCACGTCACACAGAAATGACAAGTTAATATTTCAATTCTGGCCTGAACTATAGCACATGCATTTGATATAGCATATGTAAAAGGTTAGTAGCATTAAATTAACAGCGGTAATACATCTAAAAGGAGCTTCTATGCATGCTTAAAGACAAATAAAATATCCAGGCAGTAGCAAAGAATTTCTTCGGTGTAAAGGCAAAACAAAATCTAAAACCCGCTGAGCTACACAGTTCAAAGCAGCTGATTGTATCATGACCATTCGTTTATTGTTTACAAGTGAGAGCACTGGTTTTAATCTTAAAGAGGATCTTAACCTTCTCGCTTTTTACTCCTTTCGCATTGGTATTTGATATTTCTGCATAAAAACACTGCGTACGAAAGTCAAGATACGTTATATCAGCTAAGCCTTTGAAGGTAGGGAGGGAGGGTGGGTGGGTGGGTGGGTGGGTGGGTGGGTGGGTGGGTGGGTGGGTGGGTGGGTGGGTGGGTGGGTGGGTGGGTGGGTGGGTGGGTGGGTGGGTGGGTGGGTGGGTGGGTGGGTGGGTGGGTGGGTGGGTGGGTGGGTGGGTGGGTGGGTGGGTGGGTGGGTGGGTGGGTGGGTAGGTAGGTAGGTAGGTAGGTAGGTAGGTAGGTAGGTAGGTAGGTAGGTAGGTAGGTAGGTAGGTAGGTAGGTAGGTAGGTAGGTAGGTAGGTAGGTAGGTAGGTAGGTAGGTAGGTAGGTAGGTAGGTAGGTAGGTAGGTAGGTAGGTAGGTAGGTAGGTAGGTAGGTAGGTAGGTAGGTAGGTAGGTAGGTAGGTAGGTAGGTAGGTAGGTAGGTAGGTAGGTAGGTAGGTAGGTAGGTAGGTAGGTAGGTAGGTAGGTAGGTAGGTAGGTAGGTAGGTAGGTAGGTAGGTAGGTAGGTAGGTAGGTAGGTAGGTAGGTAGGTAGGTAGGTAGGTAGGTAGGTAGGTAGGTAGGTAGGTAGGTAGGTAGGTAGGTAGGTAGGTAGGTAGGTAGGTAGGTAGGTAGGTAGGTAGGTAGGTAGGTAGGTAGGTAGGTAGGTAGGTAGGTAGGTAGGTAGGTAGGTAGGTAGGTAGGTAGGTAGGTAGGTAGGTAGGTAGGTAGGTAGGTAGGTAGGTAGGTAGGTAGGTAGGTAGGTAGGTAGGTAGGTAGGTAGGTAGGTAGGTAGGTAGGTAGGTAGGTAGGTAGGTAGGTAGGTAGGTAGGTAGGTAGGTAGGTAGGTAGGTAGGTAGGTAGGTAGGTAGGTAGGTAGGTAGGTAGGTAGGTAGGTAGGTAGGTAGGTAGGTAGGTAGGTAGGTAGGTAGGTAGGTAGGTAGGTAGGTAGGTAGGTAGGTAGGTAGGTAGGTAGGTAGGTAGGTAGGTAGGTAGGTAGGTAGGTAGGTAGGTAGGTAGGTAGGTAGGTAGGTAGGTAGGTAGGTAGGTAGGTAGGTAGGTAAGTAATAACTAAGAATTGCTAATATTTACTTGCTCTCGGCGTATTTGAAAAAGAATTGACACTAAATAAACGAAAATGACAGTCACGGATTCAGTGGAATAAATTAATAACTAAATAATCATAATTAGTATTTAGATTAACCTATTTCACTTCCAGTGGCACCTGATTTGAACCATCTATTTATTTATTAACCTTAATAATGCCCCTTTGCATTTACGCAGAATCTAATAATTAATACTGGTTAGGCACATATCCAAATAAACATGTAAAACACCTAGCTAAAAACACCATATTTAGTCGCAAAGAGGCCATGTTGTGACGTAAGATTTTAACCTGCTGGTTGTAGCGATTCCTTGAGCCGGGCAATTCGCTTGGTGTTAAAACCTGGGTAATACTTACTTCATCGAGGTCCGTCCCATCCCTTTAAGATTTTGAAACATTTTGGGTCAGGCCAGGTGGTGCGTAAGCTCTCTGATACTCGTGTATGGAATTAATAAACAAGCATCTCTTTTCATAAATTAAGAAAGACAATAAATTTTGTTAGGTTTCGTTGGCGTTATACTGTTTTCCATTAAGTGCCACCCTAATACAGATTATTCGTGAAAATCCATTTCATAGAAATGTTGGAATCCTAAATTACATTTGAACTGTTGTTAGTTGTTGCCTGTTTATTACACGTTTGAAACGTGATCTTCATTAATGCAGAAAATTAATACGTTAAATATTGTGAATCATGTTAGCTAGCCTCATTCGAAATAATATGAATTTTATAAAACAACTCTTTTGAATGGTGTAATGCTTTTTCTGTTAATTTGCTTCAATCATGCCTCTTTTGTTGTCCTTTTGACTTCGAAAAGAAAAAGAAAGCATGCCAGGGGATTTTAAAATGTTTTGTGATTCACTTCCTTCTTGTTAGCGTAAACTGAGGTTGATATAAATATATAAACAAAACCACAACTATTATGCGCCGTTTCATGATCTTAACTGGAGAGCAAAATAAGATATCATGCAATCATTCGTCCAAAATTGGGTTCGCGTTTACTACTGCATAAGAGCAGTAAAGCCACCAATTTATTGACCGTGATGTCAAGTGTATCTAGGTACATGCAAATATAGTTAGCATGATTCTTCTAAGATAAAGGAAAAACCCTGATATCTTCGAGTCACCTTAATCTTGTCGTAGATAAACCCTTCAATTCTACCGTTCCAATCCTTTGAACGTTTAGTAAACTGTTCAACATTCTGCCACATTAACGTTCTCTAATAAATATATCATGGAACTACAGACATCTAATTTGGGGTATTCTAAGAGTCCACGACAGTGACACTTACTGCATAATCATTAGTCATCGATCAGTTATTGAAAAAGGTTTGATCTCCAGCTAAGTTAACGTCACTGAGTACAACGGCATTCTTTATTGAAGAAATGCTTGAATTGTCAGATATGTTTACATAGGCGCATACAAACGCAACCCGTATTTGAATCATAGGTATGTGTACTTTGCTAGAACAAGTTTTGTAAGTTCTAATGTTTATTACAAACTAACGACACGAGAGGCACGGTAACACAAAATACATTGCTCTACGAATTACTATCTTGATGTTTTCACACACCAACAATAAGCGTGAGTAGGTAGCTGCAAATCCACACCACAGTAGATATTCCCGTCGCGGAATACAGATTGTTATGTTTTCCTTAGAATGTGCAATATCTAATATTAAGTGAACATGTATTGGCACTTAAACTACTTTCAAATATTGTTTGTATGGGGAAAGGTAATAAAATTGACAGAGGTATGAAAACAGAAGCACCTAATCTTGGAGTACTCTTTTAACCGAGCGGGATGACTCAAGCGGTTACGTATGTGACCCACATTCGGGAGGTCGCGGGTTCGATTCCCATGGCCGACCCTCCTGAACCATTGGGTTTTTAAGGAGTTTTCCCGGGTCGCCAGGCGAATGCTAGGAAGGATCATTACATCCCCCGAATTTCCTGTCCCTCCATTTGATCTCGTTTCTCATTTAACTTCACCTTTCATTTGGTTGGTCGCTTTCAGGGTTGCAAGTGTCGGAGGGAGGTCTCGACATGTGCAGGGGAAAAGGATGCTCTGAGGAAACTTCGTCCCCCGGACTGCGAGCGGTCTCCGGGTCCCGGGCTCCCCAGGGGACATGTAAGTCCTCAGGGGCGAGGGCGCCGGCTGCACCAGCAAGCACCCGGGGAGTACAAATCTGTAAATGGTATGGACCCTGCCCTCTGCCTGTCATGCCTCTTATTCCGGCCGCCCTCTGTATCCTCTAACCTCATCTTTCCCTCTCGGGGGCGCCCCATCAGAGGCCTAGGCACAAAAGATCTGCGTAGATCGAGATGCGAAGTCCTTCTCCGCTTCTAGTCCTATCCTATCCTGCCCTACAACCCTCTTTTAATACAGTATAAAATCTGTTGTAGCCAAACGTCAACATCAGCTAAAACGTAAGTTTAACATAAGTAGTTAAGCATTATTCCTTTTAGCACAGCTAATCACACCGACATGGGTAGTCGAGGTGGTTAAGACACGGACTCATGAACGGGAGTCTGCCGTTCAAGTCCCGCTAGGACCATCCTCCTTGGCTGAGCCTTTTTACAGGATTTCCTCAGTCCTCATAACTGGCAAATGCCGACGAGTTGCCCTAAACTTAGGCCTTGAACGTCTCCTTCCCAAATTTCGTTTCTCAATTATTATTTAACTTCAAGTATCATCAGTTCACCTGCTGTCATGGCATATTTAGTAAGACCGGGCGTTCAACACTATTTAAAAAAGTTAATCCTTGTCTTGCTAATTCCATATAGCTGGTAGCACAGTTACGCCTAATCCCCTTCTAATACGATTTTTTTCTAATTATTGATGGAGAATAAGACTTTTAGGATGTTCTGAATCTGCGGTTGTTAGTTTGGGCAGCTGTTCGTATCCAGCCATGGGTAAAGATGCCTAACTTCCAAATTATATTAGTTTGAAAAATTCAATAAATTTTAAAAACATATTTTAATTATTTACACAGGGATGTGTAACTTGGGATGTTGTATGACATTTGGCTCGACCCCCGTCATGAGTAAAAATGTGTAACTTCTAAGTATATGGGATAGAAAGATTAAATAAACTTTTAAAATATATTTTAATTATTCTACAGAGGAGATGTATCCTTCGGGAAGTTGTATCACATTGTTTATACCCCCGCCATATGTAAAAATGTGCAACTTTTGAATTGAGTTAAATCTTTAAATAAGTTTTAAAAATATATTTAAATTATTCCACAGTAATATAGTACATTATGTCACTCCGCATTGTATATAATGTTTAACATTATATTTAACAGTATATCAGAATCAATCCATCCAAAATACTGGTACCTATACCTCTGCTTTTATATATTAAACGTATCCTTTTGCTTGTATATATATATATATATATATATATAGAGAGAGAGAGAGAGAGAGAGAGAGGCGTATTGTTGAATAACATGTTTCATTGTATAGTTTAAGGGTTGAAAGCAAAAATTTCGGTGTTTTATAGTTGATGAAGCTCACCGTATAATTTTAAAATATTTACATTTTTAATATAGTTATGTGATCTCAGGATAGAATGAGCTAAATTAATGTTTAACATTACACTATAAGTTTAACTATCCTTATTAAACTGTTCTCTTCTTCCTTAAATCTATTTTAGTGTAATGTAAATGGATCATACAATGTTCATAAAGGGTACATACCACAGCGATCATACAGCAAACACAAAATAGCAGAGAACTGATGCAGGAGATTGTTAAACATTGTCTAATCTGACCAGACCCTACATTGTACATTTCGAACCACAGAACTTCATACTCACTATTGCTGTACGTCCCTCCACTGAAACAGCAACGAAAACTTGAAAACTGTGTCTTTATAGAGGAAATCCTACTAACTATTGCTCAGAGTTTGAGCATGGTAACATTTTCTACTCCCAATAGCAAATGCTACCCTACCATGACGTGAGCTTGAACTTTATACACTCTAAGTTTGCATTTCTATGTGATATATACGGCAAATTTCAAAGCGCATATTATGACAGTTTATTATTCTCCTCCCCTTGGAAGCCGCAGGACCTTATAGTTTGTGGGAAAGCTTCTGTATTCCTTGAACCTGTAGGGTCACACCAAGAGAGTTACTCATGCCAGGAGGCTACAAGGGAGGTACCAGACAAAGAAGCGGCTTATCACCTGAAAACTTACCCAAGGAGCTCCAGTGGGGGCTTCCAGCTGGAAAACCATTCACCGTGTATAACCTCTGGTCTACCGAATCCAAGGTGATAATGCATCGTACCCACAGAAGTGTGGCACTGGGGTAGTTGAAAAGAGTGTCGTGAACGATCTCTACAGGCACCAGGCGACACCTGTAGTATTTAGCCCTTCCAGAACAATCGGGGCTGTGCTGAGTGACATCTATTTACCCGGTACTCGTGGGACTTTTTTTGGAAACACAGAAACCAAAAAGGAATGATAGGGACCTTCCAATTGAGGTGGACCAATCATCAGATAAAGATATAGGCAAAACTGCATCATCTGTGAATAGACTACATCTATACAAAAATTCGTATGGTGTAGCAAGAAGAATAAACGGGAGTGCCAGAGAAACGAGGAGAACTGGGGGCGAGCTGCAAGTAGGACCCTCTGCCTGTGCTGGTATAACCAATGTGCCGTGGTTAACCTTACTATGAAAGCAGTTCCGATTAACCTGCAGCACTGCAAAGCAGTCTACTATTTTGAGCAAAAAGCTGCAGAGAAAAACTTTCTACAGAACACATACAGCAACCTTGGCTGTCGAAGGGCACTGTAAGAGGAGTAAGCTGTAATGGGGGGGAGGTTTAAATTTTTACCACCGTATTTATAATCCAAGAACTTGCATCTATGCTAGGGATTGGTTGAATGCATTGCTACATGTAAAATACTGTTCTAGGGATGTGGCCGTTCTTGAAACATCCTTGATATTAGGGGTCAGGAAGAGAGCTGTAGTGTTCTCATCAGCGTACCTACCTTATGATGAACCTAATTTGCCGTCGGAGGCAACGAGGAACTTGGTGATTCACTACGACCAGATGTATAAGGAAATCACCATACGGACTGATACGAATGCTTACCATTTTTATGGGGCAGCACTAACATCAACCCAAGAAGAGAGCAAGTGGCAGAATATTTGATAAGTACAAAACTAAATACTCTAAATAAATTCAATGAACCTACCTTTGTTAGTTCTCAAAGAAGGGAAGTCATTCATATAACGCTAAGGACTACACTTAATGAAGACCTAATTTCTAACTGGCATGTACTATCAGATGTTTCGACATCTGATCACAGATACTTTTGCTTTAAGATTATGTCTCGGTTTATTAACGCTGTGACATATAGAAATCGGATGACTGCTGATTGGGACGGGTATAAAAACGACCTTTCAGCATTAGTATCGAGATTATCCAAGAATGTTAATTCGGTGTGAATGTGGAGTTAGCCGCTGACCACCTGCAGCAGTACATTCTCCAATCCCACTGCCAAAATTGTCAGGCCAAGGTTGCTTACTCGCCAAAGTTGTCTCTTTGGAAGTCTAGAAAGCTTAACGAACCTAGAAAGCAAGCAAAGAGACATTTCAAGCTTGGAAGAAGATCTGGCATGTGGGCCACTTACCACGAAGCAGTTACAACAAAGCCATCCGTAAAAACAAAAGGCTTCTTGCAGACTGTATTGCCAGAGATGGAAGATATTCCCAACAGCTTAAGAGTCATTAAATTCATGGCTCAATGCTAATAAGATAATTAGCCATTAAACTGCCTATCGTCCAATAAGCCACTCAGTCTTTTATATAAGAATTGGAGAGACTAGTTGATAGACACTAAGGGATAGTGTACTGGAGAATGTCCCACTACACATATACCAATTTGCCTATCAATCTGAGAAATCGACAGAAACAGCGCTTCACCAAATAGTTTACTATAGAGAAGTTGCTGTCGACCAGAGAGATTGCCATTTGTGCATGTCTCGATATAGATGATGCCTTTGATAAGATTGCTGTGAAGTAATTGTGAACGACCAAGAGCATGATGTAACACAGATTATTTGTAAGTGGATACATTTCATGATAACCAATTTAGGTCAATTAGTTTCCAAAGCTTACACGGTCTTTAGGACTGTAAAAGCCTATTTGGCAAGACATGGGGTCTATAACCCAAAGTGATGTATTCGAATATATATATATATATATATATATATATATATATAACGATAGTTAGATCTCCTTTCTCTTACGCTGCATTATACTGGTGACCAATAGTTAAATTATAGCAGTGCAAAATTGAACTCAATAAGTTGCAAAGGGTGTTTTGCATTGCCATTAGAGGCGCATTGACAACTACCTCTACTGCAACCATGGAAATGCTATTGGAACTCGCCTCCTTACCCATCTGGGTTGAGGCAGAAGCCTTTGGGGTATTCCACAGTTTCAAGCATCAAACCGAAGTTCCCATCAATGAACACTTAGATCACCTCAAACTATTCTGGGACAAAAAAATTGTTCAGGATCCTCAGTATGAGAACCGACATTTTTATGACAAAGCTTTCATTTGGCAAAACGTTTACTGTCTCTTATCTTAAACGCAGTGAATGGGTACAACAAGTTAAAGCTGAAGACAATTAAGGCTCAATTAGGTATACTGACGGTTCTAAAACCAGGTTTGGGAAAGTACAGTGGTCTATAGTCTTGATGACAGGCAATCATTTAGCTTGGACGAATATGCCGCGATCTTTCAGGCAGAACTATTTGCTATTTTTGCTAGTTGGGAGAGTGTAAGTAGATGCTATAGTAAGATTCTTATACTCTCAAGTAGTCAGACAGGTCTGAAGGCCCTCGATAACCACTTGGTTAAGTACAAATTGGTCCTGTAATTACGCGAGTCCCTAAAGGCTCCAGCTACCCACAACTCAGTTAAGCTGAATCGGGTGCCGCGGCATTTGCGGATTCTAGGCAACGAAAGAGTAGATGATGCTGCTAAAAAGGGAACTGAGCAACCTTTTATAGGACTGGAACAAGTACGGGGGCTATCATTAGGGCCGGTCAAGTTGGCTATTAGGGACTGGTTGCTCAGAGAATATGAGAAATACTGGAAACCCTCTGTAGGTTTCAAGCACTCCATATCTCTCATAGAGATTGGACAGAAGCAGGTCGCGAGAACTGATAAAATTAGGCAGGGAAAAGCTCTCATGGGCCTCTTTATAGGACACTGTCCCCTTAGAGAGCGCCTGCATAAAATGTGAAAGTAAGTGAATCCTGCCTGTAGACGGTGTCAACAGGCAGATGAGACAGCTGCTCATCTACTATGAGTGCCCAGCACTTGCTCAACTAAGTCCTCAATTTTGGGAGTCCGTTTCAACTTGAAGAGGTTTCAACCATTCAACCTGAGGCCTGATTCAGTTGATTATGGACGTCAGATTTCTGGATCAATGATAATAAGACTGGGGACGCGCAACAGATCTGCAAAGTCGCACTGCAGTACAGAGCTGTCCCCCTATCATACTCATGCTCATGATCCTCTCATTCAGGAAAAAAATTCCTGAATATGTACCTTTATTCTTCACTGGTTGTTCACATTAAAACTGAAGAAACGCTACTGGAGCTGTGTCAACATCAGGATTGAAATTCAAGTATGGATTTTCAGTTCCTTATTCTTTTAATTCTGTATGCAACTTCCATTTTCAACTATAAATTTTGTCTTTTCTGTATTAGCTAGAATTAATTATTGTAAGTGACTGAATTTTATAATAAACAATGTAACTGGGCTTATACTTCTTATGTTCCAAATAAACAAATAAAAATGTATTGTTTTAAGAATTTCCTTATACCAACTGATATAAAATCTGTGTTAAGGTATTCAGAAGCTTCTTGGAGCAGGGCTTTGAGCCATAGGATTGAATGCTACATTTTGCAATATCTAAAATTGTACAACACCTGAAAATAGGAAAGTTAACGAGTGCCTTGACTTAGGGTAGACTTGAGACACATTCATTGGGTGGTGTCACATTACCAGTCTGAATAGATAAAGGTTAATATCAAGATTAAACTCGAGAAGCGTGCTAGGGAAACTTCTAAGTTTGGGCAGAATCTCTGGAAAAAGATGAACAACGCTGTATGGCATGTTCATTGTAAATGAACACAAATACAGAGATTTGCAGCGCATTATGACCTGGAAACAAGTACAGTGAAATCATGCAGAGCACCTCTAATAAAGACAATAGGGCAGCTCATTCGTTCCTCATATTATTTTTCACTATTTCTTACAGATTCAATAATTAGTCTTTAATTATTAACGTTAACTAAATCAGAGTACTAAACCAGATTGAAACCAATGCACTTAGAACTATCAATATATGCGTAGTCTTGCATCTAGAATTGTGAATAGTTTTTGCAACCAACTTCATAGTGAACGATCATTAGATTACGCATGTTCTTGAAACATTAGATAACACACTGAATGTTACATAAAAAGTTGACACTCTTCCGTATTAATGAGTTGAGGACAGTTTCTAGGGCAAGAAGCACTAATTAGCATAAACTTAAAGCTGAAAGGCACCCCTCACTCGAAATGCTAACCCATTCGACAAGGTAAAGTGAATTATGGTTGCAAAAACCAATTACCGTAGTTTAAAATGGAGCTCATTGAATGAATTCGTCTTTGTGCTGCTGAAAGATGACATTCTTAAAACTGAATAATCTGAAAAACTTCTACACCTGGTATTTCAAACCAGAGACTCACCTATGGTATCTCAGACTAGATCTTTCACCTGGAACAACAAAGCTTGCATTATCATAGTAGGTGCCAATAACCAAAACCTGTTCAGAGTTTGTACATTGCTATATTACTAATATGAAACCTTTTTCTGAAATCAAAATCTTATACCTATACTTAGCCGCATTTAGAAAAGTGCTCAATAGAATGAATGAATTTAGTACCTCGTCTTACATCTGTATAATGAAGTTTTGACTGCTTAAAATCCGCCAAAATGAAAGCTAAACACTTCATATTTTATGAACGTAGCTTGCAATGGGAGAGAACACTGTCATGGCTACCTGTACAGTGATAGCGGGTGCGCTGCCGCAACGGGTCCTGCTGCCTGAATTATTGCGTGTTTTAGTCTAAGGGGGCTACTCGCTGAGGACCAGGATCTCTAATATAGCCGACGGCTGCCTGCTAGCATATCCCCTGTCCTTGGCGCTGATGGGGACATAGTTAGGGGTTCAGAGGGGAACTCGAAAAGGGAAACAACATACGGGAACGCTTACCCTACGAGGAGGGTGCAGGACAGGGATGCAAGTATGACCGGAGAAACCCAGGCTAAAGCATGCTAAGTCTCACTGCTAAGATGTGAGTAGGAGTTTGTTAGCAAGCATGGCTCTGGGCCAAAAGAGTTACAATTTAATTAAGAGATGTAAGGATTTACCTGGACTGAACGGTGGTGCAGGGTGGTGATTGGTGAGTGTCGCTGATAAAATGACATTTTGTAACACGTGGGTTTTCAAGAAACCAAACGACGCAGGCTCCCGCCGCAACGCGAAATAGAATTCCCCGAGTGACCAGAATTCCCCGAGTGACCAAAACTGAGGGTTTTTAAAGCGAAATCCGACCACTCAGACAATATGTCACTCGATAGATTAACGTACTGACTGTAACTCAGCGATCTTCCGATCATTACCTCAAGTCTGACACAGCGACTTCCGTGTCTCGCCACTTGACTACCGTATGGTAGCTTTATGTTGCGAGTTTTATAATTTAGGATTATGTGGCCAAACGCTATACATTAATCATTATGATAACGCTAATGCCAAATGCACCGTGACAATACATTTAAATTATAATACACGAGTAAAGCCTGAGCATACTCATGCAGGTTTAGATTTACTGTCTACCTCCTAGTCAATTAATTGAACATATGGTATTTACCTATGTGCACAGTAATATCTACAAACATGCAAGCACATGGCTTGCCTTGTGAAACGTATTCTTTGCATACGTAACCATAGTGATGTCACTTACTTCTATTCTTCTGTTATTACTGTTTGTTGAATACACATTATTGAATTAAAATGGGATCCCTTATATCTTAGTTGATGTTAATCCTTCTAGGCGCTCCTATACTTTGCATGTGTGCAGAGTAATAGCTAAAGACGTGCCCCTTGTAATAAGTTTGAAATCTTTATTGTTGTGAGATCGTGCAAACAGCTGAAAGACTTCGAACCTCTTCATTGTCAACGCTCTACCACAGATTACCGTGTCTCTTTACAGTAGAAATTATCCTTCACTTTATGGAATCGTATTGTTTTCAAACAGAAACGTACCGATGTCATTATGGTCGAATGCTATTCTTTCAGGTATACTTCAATGCTTGATACTTAGACTTTGTATACAGATATCCATACTGGTGTGAACTTCCTCTCTGTGCAATTTGATGCTGTCGTCAAATATTATACTTCTTACATTTTGACATGCTATTAACTTGATGTCAAGTTACACTTGAGCATATTCTCAATGAATGAGATTATTCACGATTGTGGCCAGTCAAAATAAGTTTTGGATAAAGAGTTATTATGAATAGTGTATCTATCAGATAAGGGTGTGAGATAGCTTAAATCAATCGTAGGACAATCTGACCATGAACAACGTTCACCTAAGTATATTTTGCGGTATATTTTTAATAGCAGGATAAAGTTTCAAATTATCAAACTTTTTCGTTCTTCAATTTTAACCGAAGCAGATATTTGGATCTCTAGTCCAGAACACTTAGGTCGATAACCTTTAGATGAGGAACCTAACCCGCTTATAGACATGATAAAGTCGTTCGGAATATATTCGAGGTTGAACCTAATAAAGTATGTATATATGTATGTATAATATCCAAATTTATTTACCTTTTTATCATCAATAATTCTTAATTAGCCTATTTCACATTCCAAACCGTGAGAAAAGAACCAAAATCCAAAAGTAATTAGGGTAATGGATTTCTGAGTAAACTTTATTTATTTGATATAATATGAGTGCACCTTCCTTATTGTTTATATATTACCATCACTTAAGATAGTATATATTCTGTTTACATATGTCGAATGACAATTCAGATATTTCATTGCTCCTTTCGTGAGAATTGAACGCACCAGACTTACATATTTGCTACACGTGTTCACCACTACATTTAGTGAGATTTCAACTCAGCAACCTCAAAAGCATTCATCTGAATTAATAAAGAGAAAGCCGTTTCCTCTCAACGAGAATCTACCCCAAACAGTTACAAGAAAACGTTAGCATTAGATTTCCGATTCTTATTCGATATACAACTTCTCTTTCTTTTTTTTACCGACACTGTAGTTAATGGATATTGTGACGGAGTTAACATTCTTGCTTAAGGGAATCTTGTAAATCGTACAAAAACATCTATCACGTCAAAATACCTCTACTCAACCAGAACTGATTCTACCTCATCGGAAATGGATTTGTCTAGTGATATGAAGAACCGAACTATCCCATCAAAGATTTGATGAGCTACAGCAAAATGATACTTATCATTGAGAATTGAAGACAACGAATTTTCTATTGTCCTATGAGTGTACTTGAATCTTACTATTATTATTTTAATATATTCAGTCAACAGCAAATGTATTTTATCTACTCAAAAGAATACCTTCCGTTCACCCCGTAAACATCAAATACAGAGTGCAACAAAAATGTAAGGCACAAATTGTAGGACAAATTCCTCACATGTAGACGAAGAAACTATGTTATATGAACATGGGTCTGGAAACGCTGTTACTACGCTACAACTCATTTTCTCCAACTCATTAATCATGGGAAAGATGTCCACAAGAATAAAATGTACCAGCATACCACATGCAACTCTTTCTCACAGGAGATGTTCAATATGCCCTCCGTGAGCATTGATACATGCATCAACCCACCGTCGTAGTGAATCCCGGATGCGCTGATGTATCCCTGGAGTACTGCGTATGGTTTCGCAGTCTTCTGTATTACGCGCACGGAGGCTCTGAACATCTGGTAATTGGGTTCGATACACAAGAGCTTTCAAATGGACCCACAAATAAAAGTCCAGTAGGTTTAGGTCCGGGGAGCGTAGAACCGGGCAACTGGTCCAACTCCACCTATCCACCTATCACCGAATCTGTCATTTAGAAGCCGACGGACATTAACACTAGAATGAGGAGGTGCTCCATTGTGCATGAAGTACATGTTTTGTCGCACAGGTAAAGCACATCTGCTAGCAGATCAGGTAAAACATTCTCTACGAAATTGTGGTAAGTTTGTACGTTGAGTCTGGGTGGAAGAACGTGAGGCCCTACCAAACAGTCACCAACAATGTCGGTCCAAACATTGACAGAAAAATTTCGTTGATGACTTGCTTCAACAGTTGGGCGAGGATTGACGTCAGCCCATACAAGCCGATTGTGATAATTTCCAATCTGATCTCGTTGAAACGACGCCTCATCTGTGAATAGCACCGTTGCACTAATAAAATTAGGGTTGACACTTTGTTGCATAAACCATTCCCAGAAGCGTATCCGTGTAGGAACATCAGCTGCTGATAGTGCTTGCACATGCTGTAAATGGTATGGATAGAACCGGACCTCCTTTAACACTCGCCAGACAGTTATGTACTCAACATTCATTGTTGCAGCTACTTGTCTTGCACTGATACTAGGATCAACTGCCAGAAAAAGTGCCGCCTCCCGTTGCGGTGTCCTCGTCCTTCTAGGCCTCCCCTGGTCGCGAGTATCAAGCGGAAATACCCCATGTTTACTAAGACGATGATCAATGGCTTCAAACTTTTCCTGTCGGGCACCTTCGTCCTGGAAATCTCTCCCGGTACAAACGTTGAGCGCAAGCGCCGGTGCCGTCTGCTAATCCATACATCAAATGGCATCTGCCATCTCTGTATTTGTGAACACTGTCATTGCACGAGCCAAGTCTGTGATCAGCTCTACTAGTACGTAGTAACTCGTGCGCTTGCGAAGGTCGTACTGCTCACTGGAAGAGTTGATAATGCCTGTAAACAAGCAATGATGTAAGTCGCATGGCAACAGGCACATGTAAAACAAAACACTGGCGGTGCATCTACGATAATGACTACGTAACCAGACGTAACCAAGAGTGATGTTCCCCATGATTCTAACGTTCTGTTCGTGTGTGTTTACCATGATTAATGAGTTGTAACATGGAAACAAAGCGTTTCCAGACCCATGTTCATATAACACAATTTCTTCGTCTACGTGTGAGGAATGTGAGTAGCATATTATAGGGGAAGCTGGCTCACTTTTTGCGTTTATATGGGAAAGGATAGGGAAAACGAGAGCCTTCAAGGAGGAAAATGCGTTTATATTGAAGATATAGGGAATACCAGGGCTGATGCTAGGCTAGACAGATGCTGAAGGACGGAGGGATACGCGTTATACGAGAAAAATAGGGAATGCGAGGAAAGATGCTATACTAGACAGGGCTTGAAGGGTAGAATATGACTTTATATGGGAGAGATAGCAAACCAAGGAGAGTTATTAAGCTAGGATGGTTTGAAAGGTAGAGTATGCGTTTATATGGAGAGACGAGGAAAACGAAGGTAGATGTTAGGTTGAGTGAGTCTTCAAGGAGGAAAATGCGTTTATATGAAAGATATAGGGAATACGAGTAGACATCCGTGGTAGAGCAGGGGCTAAAGGAGGAGCAATGCTCTTTATATGAGAGAGGTGGGGGAATACGAGGAGAAATGCTAGTCTAGACAGAGGTTGAGGATTACAGTATGCGTTTATATGCGGAATATATGCACTATTTGTAATGCTGTAATGCCCATATGCATATGCATGAAAAAATTACTTAGAAAGACTACAAGAAGATGATCCTTGGATACATATTAGAGGTTGATATCGAGTATCCTGCGGAACTTCACGATCTACACAATGATCTACCTTTCCTATCCGAGTGTATGAAGCCTAAGGACTCGACTACAAAGAAACTGGTACCCCATCTTGGACCTCGAAAGAAGTATGAAGCACATTACATGACTTTGAATCAGGCTCTTAATCATGGAGTACGGCTAACAAAAATCCATCGTGTGCTACAATTCTGAAAGTCACAGTGGTTAAAACCTTATGTGGAATTTAACAACAGACTACGACAACAGGTTGCAAATGATTTTGAGAAGGATCTCTACAAACTGTTCAACAATGCTATGTTTGCAAAAACTATGGAGAACCTGCGTAATCGCGTGAATATACGGTTGGTGACAAACGAGAAGACTCTGGAAAAGCTAATTGCCAAGCCTACGTTTATCGATCGAACAATATATGCTACCAACCTAGCTGCTATGCATATGGCATCCCGACACATTGTGTTCAACAAGACTATATACTTTGGAATGAGTATTTTGGACATCTCCAAGACATTAATGTACCACTATCACTATGATGTGTTGTTACCGTATTATGGAGCTGAAAACCTGAAGCTTATGTATATGGACACTGATTGATTGATTCATTCATCGAGTGAGAACTGAAGATGTGTACCAGCACAAGCCACGTTTTCTTGAGCACCTAGATACAGCTGATTACCCTGTCAAACATATATGCCACTCTACTCAGAACAAGAAGGTGCTTGGGAAATTTAAACATGAGCCTAATGGTAAAATCATGCACCGCTTTGTCGGACTATGACCTAAGATGTATGAACTAGATATCCACGGCTCAATGATAAAAAATATTAAAGGTATAAAACGTAGTGCTATTAAGCAGTACGTCACATTCGAGAGCTATACTGACTGTCTTAAAGCCAGAGAAATAATAAGAACCCCCATGAATCTGATCCTGTCACGACAGCATGCTCTTGCCACAGTGCAAGTGAATTAAATTACATTGACTCCATACGACGATAAAAGAGTTATTGCCGAGGATGGTATAACGACATATGCATTTGGGCATTACAGCATTACAAATAGTGCTTAAGAGAATGTAAGTCAAAGATGAAGATTTTTTCCGTGAGTCAATAATTTTAAAAAAATGGAAGTTTACTCATGTGCGGTGTATGCAGCTAGCAGACACCTGGTGAAGAAAAAAGAATAAGAACATGGAAGGAGAGGCGTTAACCCTGACATTAGGAGCAATCCTGGTGCTAGTCTCAAGCCTAGATTAAGGGGAGAGGCGCCTACAACGAACTAAAATAAAGGTATGTTGATGTAAAACATTTCAATTAAGACTCTCAAATAAAACCTGAATAAAACGCCGTAATTTGACTAAAAGAAACTCCAGTTATCTCTGGTTGCGTGGTGTTATGCCTTGTTACGGTTCTGGTTATGTCATGTCACATGGTGTTACGTCATGTTACGTGGTTATGATACGTGGTTACGCGGTTATGTGCATATGATACGTGGTTACATGGTTGTTACGCTGGTTATGTCTTGTCACGTGGTTACGTGGTTATGTTTGGTAGTGTGACGTCTTGTTACGTGGCTATGTTACGCTGTGTTACGTCTTGTCACGAGGTTACGTGCTTATGTTACGTAGTGTGACGTCTTGTTACGTGGTTACGCTACGCGGTGTTACGTCTTGTCACGTGGTTACGTGCTTATGTTGTGTTACGTGGATGTTACGTTTGTGGGTTACATTACGTCTTGTTACGTCGTTATGTTACGCAGTGTTACGTCTTGTCACGTGGTTACATGCTTATGTTACGTTGTGTTACGTGGCGTTACGTCTTGTTACGTGGTTACGCTTGTTGCTTACGTTACGTCTTGTTACGTGGTTATGTTACGCAGTGTTACGTCTTGTTGCGTGGTTACGATTGCTGATTACGTTACGTCTTGTTACGTGCTTGTGTTACGTCTTGTTACGTTGGTTACGTTAGACGATAATAGGATAGACAATGTGAAGTCAAGGTAGGGATAGGTTAGGACGTTCGGTGTTGGTTTAGTTTAGAATAGTTTAGTTTGCCCTCCTTCAACGTATATACCTTCACTGTAAACCAACATGCAGTTTATCCCTCTCCGTCTCGCTTACAACTGTTTAACATATAACAAGTTTGTAAGATTTAGAAAAAAGTATATAAAAAGTGTAACTTTGGATGAGAAATGTTTATAATCTAATTACTCTTTATATTACCGTAAATACCTGCGACACTACCTGAATTACCCGTTAAAATGACTTAAATACCCTAAATTATACCCGAATCATATAAAAATTACATTAAATAGCTCTGGTACGAATCGCTGCTCTGAATTACCATGAACACTTGTGATACTAACCGGTTTACCCTACATATACACTTAATTACATTAATCAATCAAAATACACGCGGCGTGGTTTTTCGATCGAGGGTCTGCGTCCAGCCCTTTAGAGGCGCGATACCTGGACGTTAACAGTATAAATCCTTGATCTTTGTCAATAACGTTAGATGATGTTATGCATGGACGAACATTACTTGATTGATTGACACAGATATTTTAGAACTTTAGCGCCGGGGGAGGGCCCTTCGCCGCAGTGTCGAAAAAATACCTCCAAAGGGTGTCAAAACATATGTAAACTTTAATTGACGGTGTCTTTGTGGCCTAAACCTCTTCCTGCTTCAACTCTGTCTATCCTAGCATCTCTCCACGTTTCCCCTATCTCTTCCCTATAAAGCATATCCCTCCCTGTCTAGCCTAGCACCTCTCCTTGGTTTCCTACCTCACCTGTATAAACCAACATTCCCCTCCTTCAGTATCTGTCTAGCTTATCATATCTCGACGTTTTCCATATATTCCCATATAAACGCATACTGTACTCCTCAACCCCGGTCTAGACTAGTACCTCTCCTCGTATTCCCCAACTCCCTCATATAAAGCGCATTGCCCTCCTTCAACTCCCTACTAGCATAGGATCTCTCTCCGTTTTTTTCCATATCTTCCCCCACATAAACATATATCCTACTCAACCTCTGTATAACCCACTACCTCTCCTCGTATTCCCTACCTCTATAAAGGGCGTTCCCCTCCTTCAGCCCTGCTCTAGCTCCATCTCTCCTAGTTTTCCCTATCTCTCCCATATAAACGCATTTACATCCTTGAACGCTCCTCCAACCTAGCTACTCCCATCGTTTTCCTCGTCTCCCCATATAAACGCATACTCTATCATTCAAACCCTCCTAGCCTAATACCTCTACTCGGTTTTCTATCTCTCCCATATTAAGTCATATTCTACTCTTCAACCTCTGTCTATCCTAGCATCTCTCCACGTTTCCCTATCTCTTCCGTATAAAGCGTATCTCTCCTTCCTTCAGCATCTGTCTAGCCTAGCATCTCTCCTTGGTTTCCTACCTCACCTATATAAACCTACATTCCCCCTCCTTCAGTGTCTGTCTAGCCTATCATCTCTCCCCGTTTCCCATATATTCCCCATAGAAACGCATGCTGTAATCCTCAACCTCTGTCTAGATTAGCACCTCTCTTGTATTCCCCCACCTCTCTCATATAAAGCGCATTGCTCCTCCTTTAGCCCCTGCTCTACCACGGATGTCTACTCGTATTCCCTATATCTTCCATATAAACGCATTTTCCTCTTTGAAGACTCACTCAACCTAACATCTACCTTCGTTTTCCTCGTCTCTCCATATAAACGCATACTCTACCGTTCAAACCATCATAGCCTAATATCTCTCCTTGGTTTGCTATCTCTCCCATATAAAATCATATTCTACCCTTCAAGCCCTGTCTAGTATAGCATCTTTCCTCGTATTCCCTATCTCTACCATATAAACGCATACTCTACCATTCAAACCATCCTAGCCTAATAACTCTCCTCGGTTTGCTATCTCTCCCATATAAAGTCATATTCTACCCTTCAAGCCCTGTCTAGTATAGCCTCTTTCCTCGTAATCCCTATCTCTCTCGTATAAAGCGTATCCCTCCGTCCTTCAGCATCTGTCCAGCCTAGCATCAGCCCTGTTATTCCCTATCTCTCCCATATAAACGCATTTTCCTGCTTGAAGTCTCTCGTTTTCCCTATTCTTTCCCATATAAACGCAAAATGTGAGCCAGCTTCCCCATAATATGCAAATAATGTGTCCTGCAATTTGTGCCGTATATTTTTGTTACACTCTGTATGTTATATTTTGTAACTTGAGGCAATCATGGAACTCGTCTTGATGTTCAGTCCTGGGTAAGCTATCAGGCAGAGTTCTGATAATTCATATTACATTCATTAGTTAATATACTTTTGTATCTCGACATCTCTACATTGTATTGCCGGTATTCAGAGGAACCTACAATAGTCTTCGTTCTGGACCATACCTCCCATTGTCCTAATGAGGAGTTCACCTCACATTAATCGTTCTAGTATAAATTTGCCCAAGTTATCACACCTGAGACAAATACATGACGATTTTATTTCAGTTCCGATATACGGGGTCAATAGGTATGTTACCCAGGGGTTTTCTCGCATGACAAGTATAATCTTACGCACACACATACATACATAATACAGCGCTGATCTCTGCACTACAATGATATATTTATTGTTTCAAACCTAAATATATGAATTACTTTAGATCATCAATATAAGGTGGCCGATCCAGCAATATCTACTATTATTACAGCTCAATTATTTCAGCGGTTACAAATTACATCGGTGTCATGGATGAAACACAGTACACCAAGATCTTTTTGAAATGTTGTAATTAACTTTACATACAGATTATTTTTAAATTTTGTTTTACCATTCTAATATAATTTTGTCCATGCCAGGTTTAAACAGGGTAGCAGAAAGTGTATAGCAATAACATAATTACTTTAGGATAATTAGAATATATTGTTTAGGTTGGTTTCATTATTCTAAAACAATTACTTTACAAGTTAAAGATTTTGTCCATATCAGGGTTAGAACAGAGTAACACAGGTTTCGATTCTGATATACGCTTATACATTCTGCACTTAGTTTGGAAAAAAGTGACTTTTAACAGCTGTATACGTGTGATTCATGTAAGTCACTCTTGAGGCACAACACACACACACACACACACACACACACACACACACACACACAAACGCTCACAGGAGTTTCTGCAATCTTTGTCGATAATGCATGCGATTTCCCTAGTCTCAAAGCGTGTCAGTTGTACTCAATATAGTCTTGGCACCAACTTATGGATTGCCCAGTCTTCGCCTGGAGGCAAATTTATAAGCACATCATCACATTGCGTGATATATAAAATAATTCAATGTAAATAAACAGATTCATCCTAAATATATTAATTTCATTTAGTTCATATATTATAAAGTAACCAAGCATCTCCAATTGTAAACAAATATAAAATCGCTCGGTTTCCGAACCTTCCTCCAAGTGTCATATTAAGCAGAGGAGCTAAAACTGGCTTCTGTTTCATGGAAACATAAGACTTGATGTCATGTGGTAAAATTAAAGGGTTTTTTTCACCAAAAGATAATACTTACACAGGAACATTCTAATAACATTTATTTTTATCATTATACTGTTAATATTTGTATTCAACCAGAGAAGTTTAAGTTCATGTGTTACGATTCCCGCGAGAAGGGAATTGAATTTTACACACGGCCGGAGGAACACAAATCATCAAATTCTTATTCCCCGTTTCGTCATCCTAACATGATTATTCCAAAGGTTAAATATTATAAACGAACCAGGAAGGACACATCTCACTGAGAACAATTAATTTTTTTCCCATCGGGCAAACAGCATCCACCCTATCTTCAAATCCTTATTCACTAATAAAAACTAACTTAACATTGTTATTTCAAAAGTTAAACATTATATACAACACAGAGTAATCAAATATATAAATACTTTAAAATTGATATATATTTTAAAATGTATCTCATATAACTCCATATATTCAAAATTTACACAGTTTTACACATGACGGGGGTGGAAACAATGCCATACAAAATCTCGAGGGACACATCTCTCTGTAAATAGTTAAAATATATTTTTAAAGTTCATTTCATCTTTCTATACATTTACTTTAGAACTTACAATTTTTACTCATGATGGAAGTCGAATTAAATATCATACAGCGTCCAAAAGTACACATCTCTCTGTAGAATAACTGAAGTATATTTTTAAATGCGTTTATCTTTCTAACTGAAATAATTCAGAAGCTATATTTGCGCATGACGCGGGTCGAACTAAATGTCATAAAACATCCCAAAGTACTAATCTCTATAGAACAATTAAAAAATTCTTATCCACCATCGAGCATTAAAGGATATTTGGAACTAAGAAGGAATTAGGATTAACTGTGCCACCAACTATAGGGGATTAGCGGGATAAGGACTAACTTGCTAGAAGGAATCATCCCCTGCTGCTTAAGAACCACCAGTTCGGACAAAAGTTATTTGCTGGTCAAACCTACAGCTTAGCAACCTCAATAGATAATACTGGATAGATGCTGGTTCAAAATTAAGCAAAACATCTCAATAATTTCCTTGAGATAATTAAAAGATAGAACCGTTTCCTATATGCATATTAATAAAGCATTGGACATAAAGCCCAATTATTTATTTCAGGGTTTCTTAGAACAGTTTAACGGAACTCGGAAACAAAACTAGATAGGAGTGCTACATTGTCCACATATGTATTATTTCCTTCTTAAAATCAACTTGTGTAGCTGTTAATGAACGTAGCCTTTAATAATATTCTGAAATTTGTATGGAAGCACGAGTGATAACTCATTCGTTACACGAACTTTCTGTCCTATATTTAATTGAAGCGATGGTTGAAAAGTCAAATTAGCCAATAATACGAATGACGGTAACACTAACTTATGCTATTGAAGGCTAACACGGAGGTAATATTTAAACAGTAGAAATGTAAATGTGGTATATGCAACTAAATCAGACATCCCCGCAGTAATACAGACCTCCATGCAGATTTCTGCCCCTAAGGCTTGCGTGCTCAAACCTTGCCACTTTCTCCATCGCCCTAGGTGCACGTTAAAAGTCCACTGCTATCGTGACACAAATACAGCTCATTCAACCTTTCGTCCCTAAATTGTGAATAGATACGTATTAAATACTGACGTCATCAAGACTGATATTTCATTGTAACAGTCGGTGAATGAAAATTTATCTATACATTCACTTACAATGTTGTTTTAAATATATTGCCAAATAACGAGCTACATTGTTTAGCATCCACTGAATAAGTGACCGCTGTTATGTAAGGTAATTCCTCATAAATAATTTCCTATGAAGAACATAACCTACCGCAGGGAAGTAGCATCTGCCATATTAAGGATACCGAGAGATGTAATATTAAAAAGCTACACCGAAATCCCGACAGTATTTAGAGGCATAAAAGTTACAATTAAGCTTAGTTTTATTTTGGGCCACTCTTTAACTGCTGCGGTCCTTAGCGTTCTGTTCTATATTGGGCGTGAATGACCGGTAATTTTGCTCAGAGCCTCTTTACAGGCTTGAGGTTCTTTTACGTGCCGTAAATCTACGGCACGGGACCACCGCCTTTACTTCCCTTCCGAAGGAGGTCATGCTAAGGATTTTTACGTCCGAAAAAAAATCCATCGCTCTTCGCCGGGTTTGAACCCGAGATTTCGGGAACTAGAGGCTAGCATGCTAACCACTACACCACGGAGGACGACATTAGAGGCATAGCTCAACACAGTTACCAACTTCGGGTGCGGAATTGTGCTGTGATGTTTCACACTCCCCATGATAGGTACAAGGAACGGAGTAAACAATTCCCTGCCTTTTATTGAGGAAGCTAAATACTACGTATTTCGTAAGTTTGGAGCCGAATCTTTCCACTGTACCCGGAGGTAATACATTTAACCTTTATTTTAGGATGAAAAATGTGAACGAAAGTGCATGTGAACGCAGAATACTTGCCGATGAAAGTTTATTTAGTCAGCAAATGTAAACATCCGTCCCAAAACTACCAACTCGACTGTTTCCCTTTACTTTGATCCATCTCAGCACTGGAAGTTGGGATTAAACCAGGCATTTCAGCGAGAAGGCTTTCCATGATTCTGAAGGTTATCAATATTTCAGTCCACGTCTCCTGTAATTATTTTCTGAAATAACAAACCTTTCTGTTGTTATAGTTTCACCAAAGAAATATAAATATTGCATAATCGTGATATAGTTAAACGGAAATGAATTTTATTGTATTGTAGAAAATAAGCAAGGTACCTGAACGAATCATCATCTTGGAAACGCCAAAGCTACCTACAGATATATCAGACACAACCTATGCAGCTTACATAATTTTAGGAGCACGCAGCATATTTCGCTACCTTTTTTTTGGGGGGGGGGAAGCCGGCGATTCCTTACTCATGTCTGGGGGAGCCCATGGGAAAATGCGTCCGAGGTTTTGTACCTAAGTGGCTTTTGAGGGAGTTGTCGAACTCCTGGAAGGAAGAATAAATGCAACATATGTAATAAAATATAGGAACTGCTGGCTTCGTATGACCGTATTTATTAAATACAATCAGCATGCACTTCTCTGTCATTAACTACGGAATCTCACAACATACGCTTCATTCTTGTGTACGTCCTCCACTACAATGGAATCAGCTGAAATGTTAAACAATTAGGCTCATCGCCGATAGCATAAGAAATATAGACAACCATTCAAACAGGAGAGAGCACGGAGTGTTTTATATGTTGAAGGGGCAATATCAATGAGACTACTGTTGTGGTAAAAATCAATCCAGGGAACTTATTACGCCTTTAAATTTGGCAACTGTTAATGCTGTCTGTTAGGCAAAAATCTAGCTCAAAAGCTGCCGGAGCAGAAGAGGCACCTGGTACAAAACAGCTTCAAGAAAACAGTCGACATATTCGAAAATAATGGCATTTAGACAAGGTGGAAGGTGTACAGATTTCATCCTCTTAGAAGCTGATGCAATGTACTGGACGAATAAAACATTATGATGCAATTTTAGTCTGCGAACTATTATAAAAAAATCCTTAGTCTTCGTTGCATTTTAATTTACATATGGAACCATTAAGGCAAGTCTTATTTAAGCATATGATGGACCAGCAACGGGTCTAAAATTTTTATGTTCACTTTGCTTCTTAAATGTTTCTTTGCGCCACACTTTAACATTTTGATTTTGTACAAATCGTTAATTTGTGCTGCAGTTACGTCACAACAAAGGCCTAGTAACTGACCATACACAGGGCTCACAACTCCTGCTCGCTAACATGTGCTCATATCTTCGGTATAAGGAATGCTACCAACATCAGCCAGCCCTTTAGCCGTGGTCGCTGGAGTGTACAGTTAAGGCGCTCCACCAAGCTGAGGGTCGCAGGTTCGAGTCACGCCATTTGCATGGTGTTTGTGTGTTGTGTGTGTAATTGCGGTAATAAGCAGTAAAGAAAACAGTAAACACGCTAATCATAAACTGTGTAAAACAAGGGAACTTAAAAAAAATAAAAAGATTGTATGTCGTTTTTGCTTCCTTTGGGTATTTAAGGGGACCTATCTCTGAATTTTCCAAAACCCAAAGTATTCTTCTGAGGTTTGCAATTTTTTACATCTTATGTCTGTATAAAGAGGCATGGTTGCAAAGTTTGTTGCATATATGTAAGTACTACCTGGATTTTGCGTTTTAAAATACACATTTAAGTTATTTTACAAAACAGTTCTCCTTACAATGCAATGTTCATAATTTTAAACAACATTTCAGATTTATGTTCCTTATTGAGCTAGAAAATAAGTTTGCCAGGAAATGTACTTTTAAATTAGTTGCTTTAAAAAAAAAATAATTTTTGCTCAATGGTGAATTTCAGCTTTTGCAAAAAATATATATACTTTGGATGAGCTTGGTAGCGTTAACACATTTGCCTTATATTAATAACTGCACAGCAAGTTTTAGTTAGCACATACTGGGGAAACTATTTCCGAAGTTTCACTCTGAAAACTTACAAATTGCATCGTAAGGAGCATTTTAAATGCTATAACATGTCTAAAATATTACAGTCGAGAAAAACGCAGCGGAAAATTTATTCATAAAACTTGTGTGAAACCCTGCTATGTATTTTGTATTAAATAGTGCACGCTTTTGATTGAAATTTTTAGAAACTGATTAACATGGGTATGTACAGTAAATTTTGCAAAACACTTATATAAATTTTGGAAAAAAATTTGAAAAACATCAGAAAAACCCTCAAATGCGCAACTAGGCCCTCCGCTCAGTATTATTTAAATCGTCACGTCACAATCTCATTTTCACTCCGATAACAAAAATATTTATATGAAAACATTTTTAGAGAATCGGACACAATTACAAATTAAAAAGTCTGAACCGTAACGTTTGATCATTTTGCCCAAATTTTACCAATCGGCCCGCGTAAACATAAATAGAGCTTAGATGTTAATGTGATTTATCCTTAAACTGTAAAATGAAAATACCTGGTTAAATAAAAGCATCCGATTTACTTATTTTTCTCGCTGAAAGCTTTAATAAGCACTTGAACTTTCGCAAACATGTCTTTGTGAAATAACTGCGGGCATTAGTGCTGTTTACACATATTTCAAGTTCAAGATAAAGGCAAATAAAAGACGTTGGTATATGCGTAAATTTCTCCGACGTGGTTCAGAATATAATGAAAATATTTTAAAGGATTTCAAATTAAGTGGTGCTGGCTTTAAAAATTTGGTCAGAGTGACACCAAATGATTTTAAGTGGATTCAAATGATAGCTCTCAAATATCCACTGTTCCTGCTCATGAGCGATGTATCAACCATACACAGTTGAAAATGAATACAACGTTTACTTCATTGTTGTCATCAATGTACTTATCCGATGATCTGCTCCATCTAGACTCATAGCCTAGGAGTAAAAACAACAGTTTTCAAATCCAAACTAATGTGCTTTTTGGAGAAAAACCACTGCGTTGAAAATCCATTAATTTCTTTCGATCACGCCGAAGTTGGTTTTTTTAATGCTTGCATTTTCTTCTCCATGTTAGACTTCATATTTTCTTGACAGGTTTTCGATTCCACCGATTTTGTTTGTTCTACTCTCATAATCTTCATTCTACACTACCATAATCATGCAGAACATATGCCCTCGGATCAGTAACAATGTTATTGTTACAGTCCACATTTTCCAAAATATTTAATTGTTTCCTGATTTTATCCGCTCACAACTGAAAGGAAGTGCAGTAGGTATTGTTGGCGCAGTATGCATCTTCCCGCAAACATGTCCAGATTTGTGTGTTTATGATCGCTACTCACTTGTTTTCATCTTGGTGGGAATACAAAACAAGCACAAACATTTGTTTTCAAATATCAGATAACGGTTCACAAACAAAAGCTCACAACCAGATTTAAACAGGTTTTAAACAGTTTGCATAACATTTGTTTGCTTGTTTGTGGCAATTGATTGCAGGATGGACTACGCCTTACGATGTGTCAGTATGATTTCTAAATGTAAATAAACCACATTTCAACAAAATAAACAACAGCATATAATACCATCCATTAAACACCAATTTAGCTTTCAAGAACATTGTCGCTTTAAACATCATTATGAACATACAAACACTATCACGGTTATTGTCAACCGAACCAACAATAATAATTGTAACTATTCTGACCATTATCATCTCGTCATTCAGCAGAAATATAGCTGATATTTATAGAGTTACTTTGCTGTCGGTTTCTAATTTCCCAAGTAATACTGCTTATATTACACCTAATTAATCATTAAGCAGGAGGATGTGACCCTGTGCTCAGCTGCCTAGTCATAACCAGAAACTCGTAACTCTCGTCACTTGGTATATGTAGGCTTTCCATTTTAGAAACTAAGCAATATGGAAAGAATTAATGTCAGGTACATATTATTTTGTTTTATTTCTTGTGAAGAAACTTGCATGTTTATAGGTGAGCAACGCTCTCTACAACAACATAATGGCATGTACATAGAAGTTACCTCCTTTTGAGTTGAGTGCTAGACTTTGGTCCTGGCAAATGCTTAGACTGCCAAATTGTCTCGACATTGCTTCAGCAAATTTTGCTGATGAGGTTTTCACAATTTAGCAAGATGTATAAAACTAACGTCACAGGATCTATTGTGACGATCAATTGGCTTCATGCTAACACTTCAAATTTAATTGTCTCAATTCCGGCATTTTAATTACGGGTGGTCATTACACAACTTCACAATGACACACTCTACAATTAAGTATTATGTATTTCCGATTAGTACTGGTGAAAGTATGAGGAGTAGTCAAAAGAAAACCAGTCGGGCACCCAAAAACGTCACTGGAGACTTATTAGGCCAAGAGCGATCGCCGGAATCGCCAAGAGGGACAGTAAGCTAGTCAATTTCATTCCTGTACAAGCTTCGAGGCTGTTAATAAACTCACAATCGTATCAAATCGTAATGACTTCGTCCCATCCACATTAACCTAATGTTCATGAATGTCTCTTCAGTCTTTAAAAATGCAAAACTCGCAGACTCTAAGTCATTATTGGAACACATGAATTATCCCCCGGAAGAACAGATCCAGTCTTGCAAAATATTTCCGGTAAAGTCAGGATGAAACACCCCAAAGCCTGGCGGTTATTTTTATTTATTTATTTGTTTGTTTTGACAAATTGGAATTTGGCCGGGAAACACATCAAATTTTTTCGTAAAGCCAGGGACTTTCCTGAGCAATGTTCTCACAAAGAGGCACATTAGCGTGAACTGGATTGAGACGTATGAGTAGGTACGGGTAAGATTATCAATCCACAAGAAATCTAAAAGCTTCTACAGCAATGGGAACGTCCCTCTTAGCTCCCAAATAGGGTAAATATATTTACAGCTACAGAGATTTCCTACCAAATTATGCTTCCAGTGACAGTTTCTGCCGTATGCCAGTTTTCATTTGGCTGCTAATAATCTTAAAACAATAGATTTTCTTCTTTTCGTGGTGCTGGCCAAAGTATGGGAACGAAAAACAGCTATATAGAGGTCATGCGACACAAACACTTAAGACAGGTGTCAGTCATATTACATTTAATTTATAGGAAAGACAGAATATCTCAGAGCACAGAGATGTTGTCAGGAATGACAACAATCCGAACCGCAGATAATGACTACGAAAGGAGACACTCCTTCGAGGGATAGGTATATCCGTTATTAGCAGTGAAAGAGTTAACCTAAGGAGTGCTGTTAACTAGAGTTTCTTGGGTTTTCCTTCTGTAGTGGTGATGTGTATCGTTGGTAAGCCGTTAGAATATATTGTTATTTATTTCCCGAAATAATGTGAACATTTATTCAAAACATGGATTTCGTTTTTAAGCTTGTTTCCATGTGACTTAAAACTTGCATTTTTTTTTCACTCGGCGACATTTTTATATTCCTAAGATATTTGTACACTTGGAAGCACAAACTGCACTGGCTCATCATCGGTCTATGTTGTCAATCAGCACTTACTATAGCTCACGGTGCGTTAGGAGGGAATCCGGGCAGATCTCGAAAGTACCCTAGAAAACTTATTTCGGAATATATAGGTATTAGTGTCTCTAGGTGTGATATAAAATAAAATACATTTGGGTACATTTTTATAAGTTGGGTAAAATTAATACATTGAGAAAATGAAAACGGTTCGCATTATGTAGGAAGCATTTCTTTAAGTGTATTAATGCTCATAGGAAATAATTATATATTCAGAGCAAAGCACTGACACCAAACTAACAATGGAATTTCACTGTTTTAGCGCTAGTGGTAACGCAAACCATTCTTTCAAGGAGACGCATAAGATGCACGTTATTTATTTTCACATATGCTTATATTTCGTCACGGGTTGAGATGCGCAAGCCCTCAGTTATCCCTCAGAAGTTGACAATGATAAGAAAAATAAATAATAATAATAATAATAATAATAATAATAATAAGTATAAGCATAAAACAACTGGATGTGTTTTTTTAATTTTATTTTTTCTCTAGATTCGATTTTTGGCCCACTTGTAGTTTTATTTAGTTTACGGTTAGCCCTTGAAGGCACTTGAACCCATTTGCTTTGAATTGTGTGGATGCTGCAAGGTATCCCTTACCGAAGTGCTCAATGGGCACAATTTATCACCCAGCTGCCACAATCGGTTGCACCGCCGAATCACTGACATACCCTGCGTAAATTAGAACTGCACAAGACAAAAACAGAAGTAGTATAAGGTACCGCTCATAAAATTTCCCGATCGAAGTCGATATGGAATAGTGTTCCTGTAATTACACACTGGGTTGGAGGTATATCGGTGTAGATACGGTTGCTTTGGTGAGAAAGTATCATGCCTTTAGAATAAACCGAGGATTTGCATATTAACACATGTTTATATTAAATGTCTTACTTCACAAATAGTCATATCCTTACTTCTCGAAATAAATATAATACATACTACTTCATTTTGCATATTATTTTGAATATTTTCAGATATTTGCGAATTGTGCATATATTCCTTTAATGACACATATATTTGCAGTTTACCAATTTTTACATTGCTCATTCGAATTTACAACTTAAACAACTTCCTGAAGGGAGAAACAAGTTTATGAAGATATGGCCAAGGGCATTATAGCTCGTATCATTTGGAATGTATGGCACATTTAGCAGTACGATGTGCTTGCACTTCCGATATTTCTGCAGCTTTTCACGGAAGGTGGTAATGATCTTCAAGATGGTCTCTGACAAATAGTTTCATTAGGATACCAGACTGTTAGTTGACATGTTGAATTCCATTTGAATCTATATGCTGGCATTTGTTTACCGATAAAATGTAGGGACTGTTAGTATAATTAACTGCTGTCCGAGTTATTCAGTTATTGAATTCCGCTTG
This sequence comes from Deroplatys truncata, assembly GCA_030765065.1. Classification (NCBI taxonomy): domain Eukaryota; kingdom Metazoa; phylum Arthropoda; class Insecta; order Mantodea; family Mantidae; genus Deroplatys; species Deroplatys truncata. The sequence continues at coordinate 544,585,818 of CM060990.1, forward strand.
AGCAGAAATATAATATTTTCATCTGATATAACGAATTACTCCTTCACACATACACATACTATTGTACATCGTTAGAATATCTGCAAAACATTGGGTAGCTGCCGATTCCAGTTTTATTTCATTGGAAGAGACTCTTGTAGATTACTCTCATCTGAACTATTAAGGCAAAAGTTCTTGAAACAGATGCTAATTGCTCATTGAGATAACATGAATATTTTGTTTTCTACGTTCAGTGCAATTATGCCCACGTCAAGTTATCGCTTAAAACTGAACTAAAGGGTTTCCAGGGATGTAATCCGGCCAGGATGAGTGACAACCTTATACTTCTTAAAAATTACATATTTTAAGATGCCCCTAATGATATGTAAAATTAACCAAGATAATTACATTAAATTGTCAAGTTAAATTAAAAAATAGCGTTTGCCGTCTAGAGTTTAGTTTCAAAGATCGGAATGATCTGCCCAAGTTCAGTTTTCCGAATTTAAGTAGAATTTATAGCACCTTGAAGGACAGCCCTATAACTTTGCTGTTCACCAGCCTCAGTCCAAGGCAGGTGCATACAAGTAAGCGCCACGTTATCTTTGTTCTGCTCCAACCTGAAAAGAAAAAATTTCTTTCATACTTCTGTGACGTAATTTTTTTTTACCGCAATCACTATTGCAATGGCAAGGGCTATATAGCACGAAGTGTGTGAAATCTGGAAATAATTTTTGTAGTATAGTCCTAAATGTTAGTAAGATTTTTGTTTGTAATTTTAATACTAGAATCAAGATTTAAGGATGATAAAAAAATCCAGCAAAGGAAAAACGTTATGAAATAGCTTTAAAATATGTAACAACGGCATCGACAACTACATTATTATTATTATTATTATTATTATTATTATTATTATTATTATTATTTTGTATTCTGAATTTGGTTTTCATCATAAAGCCCTGGTACCGTATTTCTTTTGGATTACACCCCTGAGAGCTCAAATTATTTTTTTACTTATAACAGGCATACAAGTAGACAGGGGCATAGTTTGAAGGCTGTAAGTACATGTGTTAAAGCTTTCCCTGTACATTTTGTTGTCAACATAGGCTGACACTTATTGTACAGTAACAGATCACGAAATCCAAGTTATTTTTATTAAACTAAGGTGTATCAAACAGGGATTGTAAAGCGATGTCTACTTTAGCTGAATTTCATTGTGGTATACAACTGCACCCTCAGGAAGACAGAATAAACACGAGACGCTTGTGAACCCCATCACATCATTAATCACGTGATTACTGCATAAGTCAGTAAATATGAACGAAGTTTAAGGAAAAAATAATAAAATTAGGTTGAAAATGTAATTTGTTTATGAACGTACCATTCGTGTTATTTTAGCAACCCTCAAAAGCACCATCCAAAGATTAAAGTGTTTTTTTATAAACAGTTACAATCAGAATATAGCACACAAATTTGTCATTCGGAAGGGGTATGGCGCGAGCAATTCCCTAGGATAGGATAGGACTAGTTAACGGAGGGGACACCGAGCACCTCGACCCCAATGGATCTTTTGTGTGTACACACCCGGGAGGAACGGATGAGGCGAGGGAACCGCAGGACACGCGTGGGATGCACAGCGAGGACGGCGCAAGTCGACAAAGACGTGTAGAGTTCCCTAACAGTTAACGCTTCACCATCCGGCCACGGAAGTATCGCTTAGATATGTCCCTCTAGCGGGACCGGGGAAACTCGACCCACAGCGTAAGCTCCATAGGGTTCCCTGTAGCAGGGCTGAGAAGTAGTTCCAAATTCCAAGCTTCTACGCCATCTGCCCGACACTAACCGAACCACAGCCCGGAGCCTACCTGAAACATGGAAGGGAAATGAAATGAGAGGAAATGTGGGAGAGAGAAAAGCCGTGGCAGAGTACATCACTCGTCAACCAGGGAGAACCAGAAAAGCCCACGGTCATCGTGGGCGGCCACCGGGAATTGAACCCGGGACCTCCCAAATGCGAGTCTCGCCCGGTACCGCGGAGCCATCTCGCTCGGCAAGCAATTTGCTAAGTCAGCTCAGTAGCAGTTGCAACTAGGAGCAATAACGGTAAACTCCGCGGGCCGTATACTGTATTTAAGAATGGGACACTTTTTTTCTTAGTCGTGTGTTCCTAAGCTTCTACATTTAATTAAATGAAGTTGCACCTTTCCTTCTAAAGTTTTTCAAACAGCTTCCACCACATTAAAGAAGCAATTATCGCTTTTGAACTAAACAAAATGCTCTTAATTATTGAATTGACTTAGACAAGTGAACCGAGAGAGCCCACCTCTGTAATGTGGGGCAGCGTGTCTGTATCACATTCAAGATGTGCCAAGTTCGAATCTCGGTTAGGGTGAGTTACCTGGATAAGATTTTTTCGGAGTTTTCCCTTATCCTGAGAAGGCGAATGTCGGGTCCCCGAGGTTCAAACCTGGCGGAGGGCGATTCATTTTTTCGGGCGTAAAAATCCTTAGCATGGCTTCCTTCGGAAGGGAAGTAAAGCCGGCGGTCCCGTGTCGTAAATTTACGGCACGTAAAAGAACCTCAAACCTGATAAAGATCGGTCTTTCATCCCCAATATAGAATGGGACGCTAAGGACCACCACAGTTAAAGATCGTCCATAAATAAAACTAAATTTTAATTTTTCGGGTCCCCGAGCCCATTTGAGCAACATTTGAAACTTTTCGTATATTTACCGCCCGATATGACATACCCGTTAAAGAAAGATAATCAAGTCAACAAAACAAATAAGTAAATAAACTGAGGAAATTGTAAAAAGCCATAATCAAATAGTTGGATTTCTTATATGTTTGATAAGCTATGCTTTAATAATTTCCTCACAGTTTTACTAAGCGTTACTTTATAATTATCACAGCCAATACTCTTGGATATAAGACGAGTTTTGGACGCAGATCTGACAGACTGGCTGCAAAATCATTAGACACCACGCATTGGTATTTTTTAAGATCTAGCTACATTTATTGATGCTATGTGAGTTTCTGGTATGTGATGGTCCTTTCTGGCACTGGTTTCCGGTGCTTTTGGTCTCCTGGAATCTTTAGAACGTGTGTGTATGTGTGTCTTTTTATCATGTTTTTTGTTGAAACCATTTTGCACTGCCTTATTAAAGATTCACTCACATTTTATTTTATCCAATGTACAAAGGAAAACTTAGTGCTATATGAATGAGCATCAACAGCTTAAATTGCCATAAGAGCCTATAACCTAAGGATTTAATTTAAAATGTGCAAAATCATTCTGAGTATTTGGGATTAACCGCAGGAAGGTTTGCGTTTACTGGTCATCTTAGTTACCTAGTTAAAACATGAATGTTTCATGCAAACTATAAAGAGTAGCTTCTGACACTATAAAGCTGGATGGATTGCCAAAACATTGATAGGAAGACACACAGTTTTAAAAGAATCCAAAAGATTAAAAACAACAGGAAATTAGTGCCAGAAAAGACAAGCACATATCAGAAATTGGCGTGTAAGTTGAATTTCTCCAGCAAGGGTTGGAAAAGTCGGCTATGGTGTTTCGGTGCGGCGTGGCAGGAAAAAGGATGCTCTCTGTGGAACTTTCTCCGTCTCTCGGCCTTCGGCTGGTTGCTGGGGTAGCCGAACCCCCTTGAGAGACATGGTACCGCCTCTGTGTGGGGCGGGATCCCCGATCTGCCTGTCCGACTGTCGGGGAATCTCAATCTGGAACCTGTAGGGTCCCCGGCATTCCTGTGTCATCACACCTGGTTCCGGCAGACCGGTGTCTCCTCTCATCTCCTCCCTCCCGGGGACGCCTTCTCGTGGGACGTAGGTAGAATATCCTCTCTGGATCGTGCCGAGTCCGTTACGGAAGATAAGGCTGAACCTGGGGAATACCAAAAGTCACATAACCTGGACCTGGGGAATACCAAAGGTCACACAGACTGACCCTGGAGAATAATAAAAATCACAAAAGGCTGGACCTGAAGAATAACAGAAAGAGATTATTCGGGCAAATTACAAATAGGAATCAAGTTTATATTCCATATTTTTTCAGAAATGTTTGGTATTTTTAAAAAATGTCAAAGAAAAACAATATCACACGGTTTACATGCAATGAAAGACGCTCAATCTTTCCGAATAGGAAAGGTTCCAGTAAACACGAAGATTTACAATGACGATCAACTAACTAGTCACAACTTTCTGAAAAATTATTCACTTTACATAATCTAAGATAATTTAAACATTTTCTCCTGTGCCCGTTGATTATCTTGATTTGCCAGTAACTTTCCCTCTAGGATCTTAATATCCACACTACCGTTGATGATGGGTCATGGGGTGAATTTTAAGTGTTGAATACAACAGTTCAATCCTGGTTGTGAAATGCATTTTTTTGCATAAAAAGAACAATAAATGAATCCAAAACCATGATTTCACATTCTGATACTCATAAACAGAAGAAGTTTGACATAAACAAGCAGTTGTTCCTTTTTCGTGTTAATTTTTCAAAAATTAGCCTCCATCTGGGTTTATTAACATTTTTATGTAATGCTTAGAAATTTTTTCCCAATTACTTTAACCATCTGTTTTAAAGATTTAATTTTATCATAAACGCAAAGACATGTAACTTTCTTGTAATGAGGAAGTACCAGAGAGTCAATGATGGAGCCGTTTGTGTTTTTATACAGGCGAATAAGTTATTATAACAGGGTTGCCACTGAAGGGGACATGAAGCTTAACGTATCCCCCCTCTTTTGTTCTTAGGTTTGCCTATTTTCCAAGAGTTTTTATTCTATTAGCATTGTGTCGCCGTAAAGTGTGATCATCACCAATGTATGAAGTTGCTAGGGAGAAAGGAGGAGGATGACACCGTTTGTCACAGAATGCGATAACTTGTATGTAATGAACATGAAACTTTCCAAGAAACTATGATCCTGTTAATATGGTAAATAAATGAAATTATTTGAGGTGACGGTTTAGCACGCATACCCAAGGAAATGCAAGGCAAGCTATCTTTATGACGCCTACCTTGCTAGCAGATGCTGCTTCGATTCCAGCTACCATCTGTGGCCTACTTAAGAAAAATATTATATTTCTGCTTTGTTAAGTGTAGTGGCGTGTTAGTGCATGGACGAATACCGCACCGCCCGGGGCCTTAAAATCAGGAGAAATTATAACTGCATAAGTCTCGTAGATCCTCACCATTCGCTCATTCGCGTTAATAGTGTGCAATAGTAATGTTTTACACATTTACCACCGAGAATCAATTAAGAATTTAAAAGCAGCTTTGGACAATTAGAAGTGGTACCACGCATACTGTTGTTTCGTTCAGATGTGATCTGTGACTATAAGATATGACAGAGAATATGCTTTTGAGCAAACAGCAGTTTGGTACTATATTGTTATTTCGACTAGATTGGGTCTATACTATAAGATGTGGTAGAGTGTATGCTTTTGGGCAAACAGTGGTTAGTCATACTGTTATTTCGGTTAGATTGGGACTCTTACCATAAAAGAACGTAGAGGATATGCCAAATTAGCAGACGTTTATTCAAAAGAAAATACGCAGTTTGCTCTGCAGAATGAGCAATAGTCCGAGATTGCTACCTAGCATTGACAATCATGCGGCTAAAAAGGTATAACTGCTTAGAAGTGGGTGTATATGTGTCACCTGTTATGACAAATTATGTGGGGGTATAATGGGCGGAAAACAAGTAACAATATGTTTGCCACTCCGTGCAACAGCCACCGCCCATGTACAGCTTCTCAAAGCCAAATAACCGCAGACAGTGACATCTAAAAGGAAGTAGCCTAAAAGCGTTCAGAATGGATTACACCCGGCAGTCCGTTGAGCTGAGTTGGACCACCTGCTTAGCCACTCATGAATTATGTTTAGTTCATTTTTCCAGTAATTATACGCCTAAGGATGACGCTAGTTCATTATGAATTTGATTATTAAAATGTCTCCTTTTTTATTTGCGGCGAAAGGACGACTGTATATATCAGTCGTTCAAATACGCTATTGATGTATTTGAGCGTGAATGTTTCGTTTATTGAACAAACGTTAGATTGTCGTGAAATTGTTAAAGTTAGGCAACTCTCGCTCCTAGAACGTGGCAATTTGCTGCTCCAACACCAGATCGAGAAACCTTTCAGTAATCAATATAGGTGTTCCTGATGAAATGACTGCAACATTGGATCATTGTGTTATGTCCTTGCCACGATGTTTTTGTACATAATGCACAGGTTATTAAAATTGTGCCGTATGGAACGCAACAGCACTTATAAACCTGCGAACAGTCAAAGCTGTGAGCAAGAAACACGTGTTCTCTTTCCGTTCTCAAGGACTCTTTGTGTTTGGATAACGGGAGCTAGAAATAGAGCATGCGCGTGTTGGATACTATAACGATTGGGGATCAAAGGTCTAGCATTGAACAGGGAGTTTTGTCAGGGATGTTGAGTTTGGCACAGTTATTGGCAAATATTCACTGCTAATGGCTCATATATCTATCAACGATTAAGAATATAGCATAGTTCCCACACGTCCTGCTTTTTCCGGAAGAGTCCCGATTTTTAGCACAATGTGCCAGTGTCCCGACAATTTGTTTCGGGGCGCCCAAATGTCCTTTTTTTTACTTGGAACATTTTATTTCATTAGAGCATTGTGATGCTCACATTTCTCCATTTATTTTTACGCACAAGTCAATTAAAATGGTGGTTTTGTTGATATTTTGTGACATCGCTGGCTCTTGATGTACAGAAATGTATTCTTTGGTTTGGTGATGCGAGGACTAGCTTCTTGTACTCTCACAGGAAGAAGGAATTCTGTGTAATAACTGTTCCAATCCAAAGAGTGTAGGCGGCAGTCAGACTCAGTGAATGTGTGCTTAAGTTATCACTATCAATCAATATATAAGTATAATTATGCCAAAAACAAAATGTGTAACTGATAACATTAGGCGGAATACAATACAATATAGGTAAGCAGTACAGAAAGTAAAAATATGACAAATATGCTAGGAAGCAATGCACCTGTATAACGTATATTTTCTTTAGTGAATTCTATGCATGTGGTCAGATGAGGGAAACAGACTGAAAGTTGAGATTAAGAAAGCATTAATAGTTGTGAAGAGCCACTTTAATTCATTACCATGAGTAGTGGAGATTTGGGCGTTTTGACGCAACTAAAGGTCATATTATGCAAATGAGGTCTCATTAATATGCTACTTAACGTTCTCACATCATAGGCCCCGCCCCCTGCTACCGTCCTAACAATGGGGTATGTCATAAATCATGTACTGTTTGTTGAACAAAGGATGACAACTGACATTGATACTCTTATACCCTTCCTCATGCTTGCTACTGTCAAACTACGATCGTAATTAATCTTCCTATGTTGTCTCCTGAATGCCCTATCCATACTTTGCCAGTATATTTATAGCGGGGATCGGGTGTGCTGGCGTTCTTTTGGAACATGTGGAATTCCTACGTGTCATACAAAGACCCCGCAGCACATTCCCAATACTATCATGGGCTTTGTAACGCATTTATGGATGCTAATTAATACCTCACCCACTTTCCTCCCTGCAGCCCTCAAAGAAAGCTCCGGATTCCTGAGTTGCGGTATTATCACGAAGACTCCCCCGCACAGCACATTCCAAATGCCATCATGGGGCTTGTAATGCAGTTATGGATGCTAAGTAATACCTCACTCGACTTTCCCTTTATGCATCCCTCAAAGAAAATCCCGGATTCCTGAGTTGCGATACTATCACGAAGATTCTTCCGCAACAGCACAGTCCAAACATTGGAATTAGGTTTGTAACGCACTTATGGATGCTATTTAGTACCTCACTTCACTTTTCTCCGCAGGTGTCATGAAATACTGTGGAATAATTACATATTTTTAAGAACCCCCCCCCGTCCTCATGACAAAGGAAGACGTGATTCTGTTCTCTTGCGGCCCTGAACACCTACATCCTTCTACCCTCTTTCTCAGCATCCCGTTGCACCTAGCCCCTCTTGGCATAATAACAAGCCTAAACACCTGCGTGCTCGACCCTAATTAATCCTTTTTGTCCTCTCTGACAAGGGCAGACTGCATTATATTCACTGCGAGTATGAACACCTACATCCATCTACCCTCCCCCTCAGCATTCCCTTACACCTGATCTCTCCCGGCATAATAGCAAACCCAAAAACCTGGTGGCCGACCATAATTAATCTTCTTTTGTTGTCCTCTCTGATAAAGGCAGACTGGATTCTGTTCACCTATACATGGGATACTGAATACCTGCATTCTTCTTCGCTCCCCCTCAGCATTCCATAATAACAGCTCAAACTCCTGTGTGTCATGAAATACCCATCTCTGTCATTCTAACCCGCCCTCGACATTCCGTTGTTTTGATTTGAACCTGGCCCGCTCCAACTCTTCCAAACAAGCACAGAACACAAACCTGCATCCTTCTTCCCTTCCACTCACCATACCATAATAAGAAACCCAAACACCTGCGTGACGTGAAATAAACACGTGTGCCATTCTATCCCACACTCTGCATTCCACCTGGCCCGCTCAACTCTTCCAAAACATCAAAACGCATATAGAGAATTTCCCCCTCTGCACTACGACATAATAGCCCCTGCATCATTCCACCCTCTGCATTCCTTCCATCCGGTCCGCCCGCCTCTCGATTCTGTTGTATCGCACGCAAAAAAAACACGCCCCAAACTGGAGTACATTCCTACCTCATCTGGAACTTACCGCCATTATATGCTAAGTCATGAACCGGTTTTGAAGCTCCCGTTTACAAGGAGCCCATTTGCCCGTCTGAAACAGAGTTGATGTATAATCGCGACGATAATGCAACGTCTGGAATGGATCATTTTTGGAGCGAGTGCGGAGAAGAGGCTCATCATTACACTTAACAAAGTGTCGTGCAATGGCATCATGTACTCTATAATGTGTAACATGCCTTCATAACATGACCAGATGCCTTCTCGCGGCATATGAAGGGACACCTGTCCCGTCAACAAAAAGTATGATGTAAGTACAGATTTTTTCACTACAAGGCTATTTCTGAAAAGGTTACCTGGGTTGGGAAAATAAAATTTCTCACTAAATTGCATTTCTTCTTCTTTTCAGGAAGACTGATTTCGATGAGTTAGAAAGGGATGATTTCGATTAGGTGGATGTGTCGTCGTTTCAAGCCGCGTCTCCCAGTACCATTCGGAGTACTGCAATGGGTCTCATGCAGTGCTATGCGAAAAGCCGGAGGTGCACGATCAGATGCCCCGTATTTCCCGTGCAATGAGAACTGCAGCGTATACCAGTTCAGACAGAGAAACTTAAAGTAGCAATGTAAAACTGAATCGCATATGTAATACTATCTTAAATCGTTGTCAGTGTATAACTAATTCTGTAAATCATTGTATATATAACGCCTTCGTACATCTTATCCCTTTATGACAACACGGAAATAATTATATATGCAATACTGCAATACCTACATATCACGGTATAGTTAACCATGTAAAAATCATTATATATGCAATACTACCGTACAACTGTATCGCTATATACCTAATGATGGAAATGATGTCTAGAGAATTCAACTTACTACGTGTGTACCTAAAAGAGCTAGATTCGGGGAATAGAGTGTCAGAGGATATAGTGGAATACCTTCTTGCAGCACTTGCGCAGGCTACTAATTATATAGACGACGGGCAGGAGACCAATCTCCAGGCGCACGGGGATCTAAATACAGATGACTGCAGTCTTACTCCGGCAAGCAGGCAGAACTCAGGAAAACAATGTGCGTATCCCATACATACAGGAAAATAATAATCTTGGCGTTTTCATTACTCTGTCACCTAACAAATGTAATCCTTTATTTAGGCTACCTTATTAAAAAAACATGACCTTTCTAAGACTTTCGTTGCGCAACGTTTCAGGCGCGGATATAAGTATAACTTTGCTGATCTACAAAAGAGACTGAAGCTTTTGGAGGATAGACTAACTAGGATCGAAACCCCCAAGAAACATGCAGTCAAGAAGCGCGCTCCGAAACGTCTGCATCTCGAGAAGCCATAGCGTTAAGATCGGGCTATTCTACGACATTCCAATGCTTATTGTGAAAATAAAAGTCAATTTTGTATACATGACAATGCTTGACTGGGAGATAATTCGAGAATCTCCTTATATTCCAAGAATTCCTCAAATCGAGGAATTTCCCGCTATGGAATATAGTGAAAGTATTGTTTTCTCGTATAATCTCATTGCCTATATTGAAAACGACAAAATCAGATTTTTTACTATTAATTCAAATCACTGTGAAATACTCTTAGTAGTGGTGACATTTCACAATTAAAAAGACTTTACTCGTGTATACATTGCCATCTAGGTAACCTCTCCATTGCGAGTGTAATGCCATATGCAGTGACGAGGAGTTGGAGGAGCAAATTACTGGAATTGTATGATAAGAAATAAGAAAGAATGAATGTATGCTTTTTACAGCTTATTTTATTCATTAAAAATCCTCACATTCCCTACATTCCTGATGAAAAAGGAATCCTTACATTACAATGATTCAGTTAAAATAAAGCCTGCATCACGTGAGTCAGAGGCTTATATATATACACTTTATCATATCATGAATTATCAGGCAATGCAAGGTGTATGCAGGGATATTTCCACTACCTTGAATTTCGAGTCTAATGTTGACAGCTATATTTACAACCTCCTCGGGCTAATGCGAGCAGTCTATAACAAATATAGGAGCATATTTAGCAAACTCCTTTCTCTTCGATACAGGGTAATTCTCTTTTTCATAATACGAGTCTTGGAACTTTGAATACATTTTATACAATGAAACAAATCTTGAGTTTGCAAAAGTCCAAGTTCATGTCGAGTAATGTTGAGATGAAGCCTCAAATTAGTTATGTTGCAATGATCATACAGGGAAAAGTCTTTATTTGCATTACTTGATCTTGAAGCCTGAGCACATAAAATAATAATTCTCTGCTTTTCCATTTTCGATGTCGTTGCAACATTCAAGATCAATGATTTAGTTTGGGGCACTCAGGTTGAGCATGTGGATCCATGGTCCTAATGGCGAGAAATAGCGACTTGACAATCTTGAGGATTTCAACCTTTTCAGAATCCGAAAGGCCAGCACTGCCATTCTTCACTCGATTAGCACAAGTTTAACAGTAGCTTTCTCCCCCCCCCCCTGAGAAGCCATAATACAGTTTTTAGAGTCCTTGGATTGAATCAGCACCAATTCAAACTTGCTATTGACTATAAGCTCCTTGTGGTCGTCTGCAAATCCCAGAAGCAACGACAGCGGCACTATAGCATTCAAGGCTCCATCTGCTGCATGTAGAATGTCCAAGTCTTCTCCAGGATAGCAGCATCCGGCATTCAGCCAGCGGGCAGATTCCATGGGGTTGAGTGCAGCATAGGTGCTAAGAGTTGATGTGATCCTGGGTTACTGATTCGATCAATAATTGATCCGTCCATGTCCAGTCGAATCTCCTCAAACAGAATGCAATAGCGTCATTGGTAAGCTTTCCAGTAATACATGCTCAATAGGTTTAGTAATAGTGCCTTCGATGTAGAGATAACTCCGGCTAAGTAAAGTATATAAATCCTCGGCTTGGAAAGGGATGCATTCTATAGCAGAGGGGCATATTCCTCTTTTTAGTGATCCTGTAGTCGAATCTGGGCCTCTCGGTAACATTGAAGATGTCCGTTATTATAGGATTCTTAACCCAATGTCTGAGGAAGTTGCGATTGCTTGATGTTAACACTCTGGCTGTCAACGGTGGAGTATGATGTGACCGTCGAATCACTCCATTATTATATCCTCGGCGACCCGGCTTCTTCTAAAATCTATTGCCATTGCGGCGGAATGAAGTCTTATTCTTACAGCCTCGTTTCTAAAGTCAATGATATTTCCGTTATGCTCCACTACTCTAAGACTGATTTGCTCTATAATGTTGGTGTCTATGATAGGCCGGTAAAATGGATTTGATGGTTCTTGAGATATGATATCCAGGCGGGACAGAAGGGAAAACCCCGTAGATCCAGTGCCCGCACTTACCATCGATGAAAGAGCCTGTTGCAATACCGCATTAGATGCGTATGATGATCACATTAAATGTTTACCAGGAAATCACATTCAACCAGCTGATTAGACGGGATAACTTTATTGTCACCGAAACTCAAAAGTGACCCTATAGAACATTCATTGGAAAAATCAACGGTGAAACGACATTTAATTTCAGCCGTCATTGTATTATTATTATTATTATTATTATTATTATTATTATTATTATTAGGCCGAATAAAGAAGGCGAGAGCTAGCTTATCTCTGATGTATTCATCATTATCTGCAATCTCATAAGATCCATAGGGTATAATGACCATAAGGTCATCATTGTAAATGTATTGAAATTGATTATTGCTCTGATCAACATTGGAAAAAAATAGAAGCTTGTAAAATTCAATACAGCAGTCTCATAATGCCTTTAGGGTCTATCTGCAGAGGATTCAGCTATGTAGTAAGAACAGATTCATTGCCGCTGACAGCGATAACATAAGTCATTGCGATAGAAATTGGAAGCACAAGTGCCCGCAGATGACTAAGCTGAAACTCTGAAACCTCTTGGCGCCTTCAAGTTTCCAAAGCTATCGAAGCCACGTCGCCGTCCTTTACAGCAACCCAGTGTGTGCCTTCATTCTCTGAAGTGTCGAGGTTGACGATAATTCTCTCTCTGTAACGCTACTCTGAAGGTAGCTGGTCGAGCATGTATACAACACTAAAATGAGCAATTTTTAAACGTCGAGCAAACAACGTGAGATCGATGTTTCTCAAGGCTTTTTCCGGGACAAGTATAGTCCCCTGCCCGAGTTTTTTGAATTCCCTTTCTTGCTCTGACGCCTATTCTTTGGCTGTTCCTCGCCCTATTCCTTTTCAGTCTAAGATATTTTCCTTTTGCTTTAATCTCCCTTGCTATGCCGCATTATTTCTGCAAGCTGTTTATCTGCTGCCTTTTTTCTTATTCACTGCTGTAGCAATTTGAGCTGCCCCTCTAACAGCAGCACCTTAAGGGGACCTAGGACAGATTACATGATTTTCTAAATTTTTTTTTTCAATCTTTTTAAAATTTTGTATGTTGGTTTCCCTCATTCTAAATAGCATTATGTGTAAATTTTAATAAAATTGATGAAGTAGTTTTTCAGATATGAGTTATTTTCTGTTTTTCATATCACGATATTTGAAAACTATGAAATACTCCATGCGGGACAAATTTTATTTTTCATCAGTACCACTTTGTCACATTAATATTTGAACTCCTTAAAACTTATCATAGTATGTTTTTTTCATTTTGTGCTTTGAATAACAAATTATTAATTATAATCGTTAATGCAGATATTACAGCCTAAAATTAAAATTTTTTAAGATTAATAGCCCACTGTGGCCAAGTTTTACATAGTAGCCAAAAAATGATACAACTTCTTTAGATAGAATAGTAGAACTATTATGCCAAGTTTCATGCAAAACTAAAGAAAACTGTCCCACGTGGGACATTTCACATATTGAAAAATGTCGTTCTGAGAAAACTTAAATTTTACATTGAAAACATTTATACAGGCTAACGTACCTGGTGTAAAGGGTTAAAATTGTCCAGAACCATAGCTCTTTCCCTCCTTCTTCTTCTTCTTAGCCTCTTCTGCTTGCAATTTCAACACCTTCTTCTTTCTGGTGGACTTCTGCTGTTGTAATGTGGAGCGGCGACTTTCATACTTTCTGCGAGAATCTCTTTTCAGAGCTGTTTTTCTTCCTATTCCAGTAATTTCTTCTCCAGTTGAACTGGCCTTTACTTCTTGTGAAGCTATGCATCCCATATTATATTCAGAAATGGCATCAATTACTCCTATGTCTAACCTTTTCCTGGAAACAAAGGTTTCCTTAGGACACTTTCTCCAAATTGAAGAATGCAAACATTCATTTGCATTCTGAGTTCCACCTTGGGTGCATCTTGACAAAAGTTGAGTACAGGCTAGTCTTTGGTACAATGGCAGTATTTTTACTAGTATAGCAGAAGAAAACTGTATAGACATAACCTTATGGCTTTCTGGCTTTTTTTCTTCTGCAATACTTCTGTTGTAGAAGCACCATGAACCTTTTCCAGAAGGATATTTACTACGTTTTGGGCTTTCATCAGTAGATGAGCAATGATACAAAGTGGCATAGATGGCAGATTTCATCCTATCAACATCAGGTAAACTAGAGGCAATGGCATTCCTATAATAATTGGTTAACTTGACAATATTAGCTTCTTTTAGTGTTCCTGGTCCTCGCCCACCAAGTTGAGTGCCTTTTGCTTTCCATTCCTGTACCAAATACCTTAACCCTGTACCCATCCTCTTGGCAATATGGTTAACACACTCTTCTTTTATAATTGTGGTATCTGATCCACATATAGCTTCCTTTGTCAGGTGAAGGAATGTTTTGGCATCACCGCCAGATAATAGAGTTGTGTAGCGCATGGAACACTCACTTACAGACCTCTTCCATAAGATATCTGCTGCAGAAACGTCCATAGCAACAGATGAACCAGAGTAATTCTTACAGCATTCTCCAGGTGTACTTTTATGTCCTCTAAGCCATATGTTATACTCTGGAGCATCTTCTCCCAGTTCATTTTGAGAGAGGACACACATGGGGCAATATTTTGATAAAATTTCAAAGTCAATGACTAATCTAGTTAAAATATCAATTACTATCCCTATCCCATATAGAGATCTGAACTCTCTCTTGTGCCAGGTTCCGTCAAAAGACACAGCTATATCTATTACTTTCTTATTTATGTTTGCAGCATTCAGATCCTTATGGGCTTTATGCCTGCTTATCTTGATTTGGAAAGAACATCTGCTAAGGCGTGCATATGCTTAGTGAATGTTTTAGAATCTATTATATTCAAATTCATGCTCATGCAAAATCTTTCCATTGTTCTGTGACCACCTCCAATTTTTTAAAAATGACTCTGTACACTTCTATTTACATCAAAAGCAGCCTTTTTACTTTTGAAATCAGTCTTTACTTTTGGGCTGGAGTAAAAATCTGAAAATGTCTTGTCACAATTCTTACATTTTACAGTAAGCTTACATGCTAGGCCCTTATTTTCTCCTGTTTCAATAATCAAAGAATTTTCCCCACATTCATCACATACTATATTGCTACATAACTCATTCAGAACTTGTGAGTGAATTAAAATGTATTTATTTTCATATAGGTTAGGCTGTGTAAGTGGTGTTTCAAAATATCTGAGCTTTTTGTCACTGGCAGAAGTTATTTCATGTGTACTGGTATATGCGGGTAATGTATTATGTACAACAGAAGTAGAATCTGAAATTTCTGTGCTACTATTTGAATCAGATAAAATACTTTTGTGATCACATGGCAATGTTGATGGGCCAGGTTGTGAGTCTATAGTCTTTGTCTTTGGGGACACCTTTACATATTTTTTCAATATTTTTCAGTCTTTAGCTTCCTTTTACTCATCCTACCTGTGAGTTTCTTCCAAATTGCACTTAGTGTATGCATTTCAATTACCAATAAATAAACTTTAAAGACACTGATAGTAATAACATCACAAAACCAAGCTGCATGTAAACATAACACATAATTATTTAAAACTTATGAAACAGATAAAATCTTACAAATAGATTCTTAAAATATTTAAATACTATAATAAAATATATTTTATTGGTGTGAGACGGCTGTATATTGTTTCTAAAAATTTCGCTAAATTTTGAACTCTTATGAAGATGAAGTTTTGTTGTAGTTACAGTAATGAACACCAAATGGAAGCAATAACCAATACACTGACTATGGCGCAAATGTGAATGATTTTTTGGAAAGAAAGTAACTATTTTGCAAGCGAGAACAAAAATGGGCGTGGCAGGCATTTAAATTTCCGTGCAGTGGTTTTTAAAAATGGCTACCAAACCCTTTAAAAAGGTGCTTGTCAGCATAAAACGCATTTAAATGTTTGACTAACATTATAACGAGTTAATTTTTGCAGAAAACAAAAAATTGAAAATGTTGGCCATTTTGACTAAAAAATCTGTCCTAGGTCCCCTTAAGCTGCAATAATTGGCATGAGAGGCAGAAATTCCCGCGTATCTTCTTCCTCGAGACAGTACCAATAACCACCTTTCCTTTCACAATTGATGTTATTCATCTCGTTACCAACTTTTCGCCTAATGTAGTATCAGACGATTGCACTCTTTTCCACGCCTTTACCGCCAAGATCTTATCCGCGATGTTTCTTGAGACAAACTTCTTATGCTCGGCGTAGGCAATGTCGCGACGTTTGCAGGCTTCGTCTAGGGACTGATTCCGGGGCCGCCTTTCAATTTTGTCCAGTTTTGTTCCGGACTTGCAATATCTGTAACCAAGCAAATGTGCTCCAAATGGCAGTCGATTAAGGAGTGTGTTAATTAACCCTCTCTTGCGATCTTACCCCTCTTAGCTCTCATGGTATACCAATTGATTTTATAATTGCTTTGTTCCTTTATACTCTGTCTATCCTCGCCTGAAGGTGATTTGCATATATACATTAAGTATTATTTAGTTTATTTTAGTTGCAACGGTGGAGCTTGTGAAGCAACATTACTCCCTGCCTATTCAGATGCTAGACTTTGAAAGCGACTTTAGACCCGATCGCCACTGAAAGCTGTTTTCTGCTAATGTCAGAGAAATCACTCTAGGCAGCTCCAACGCTGGGAAAACAAATGTATTACTGAATATGATACTTCACGAGAATGGACTACGGTTTGAAAACTTGTACATTTATTCAAATCCCTGTTTCAGCCAAAGCATCAACATATCATTAAGCCATTTGATGACATTGATGGTATAGGAATGAATATTCATGAAGACGGAGAAAGCGCCTTGCATCAAGCAGAAGTTAAAGAAAATACAATAATTATTTGATGTCATCACAGAAAAACAGGACAGGACTGCCTCTTTTTACAGCATGGGTAGACATCGAAATGAGGACTCTATGTATCTAGCAAATTCCTATGCCAAAGTACCGAAGCATTTAATTCGCGATAATGCGAACATAATCATACACTTCAGACAAGACAATTTAAACTTTAACATATATGTATATTGTAATGGTATTACTTATATTTGTATATTTGTGTTTACTTCTCGCGTTGAAGCCATCTTGTGACGTCATTCATTTGTTAGGTTTGTTCGCTCCATCTGGTGTTAGCAATTTGCGGTAGTATTAGTGTTTGTTTGAAAGAATGCGACTGTTATTTGATTTAATTTTTGTTTACTGTCCTCCGGCTAGCTATTATCTTTTCTTGGGTCGAGTACTTCTCTTTATACAGGTTGTGTAAACGGAAAGGAATCTTTTATCCAAAGATAACACTGATGAAGAAATTTATTATTCACTTTTATTGTCGAAACACAGTCACTATCACATTTACATATTGATCTTGACACTCGCCAAACTGAAACTGTTATAATAACTTCATTACTGATAATTCTTAATTCGCGTACTTCAACTTTTTGTAAAATTAACTTTATAACACTTGAGATTTCATAACTCTGTTACGCGGAACCTGCAAATTGATATTCAAAGTGTGCCGTACAAATACTTTCGACGAACTTACGGGAATGCGACGTGTAGTGTACAAAGAATTTTGACGAACTGACCGACTGACTGAAGGCGACATGTACTTTAGAAATATTTTCGATGAACTGAGCTCGATCTACCTCTGACTTACTCTTTTTATACTCATTCACCCAGATATGCCTAAAGACTATAACTGAGCTGCAATTGGCTAATAAAACGCGCCAACATTAGCGTCTATTTTTATATCCAATGAAAATTATGAATACATATGCTCTAGGGAAACGTTCCAGAATATTCTAAAGAAAAACGCGCCAATATTACGTAACTTCCTCGTTTCCAATAATGATAAACAGCTCACCCCCTCGCTGCATTATTGCACGCTATTATTGTCAGTTTCAGTAAGGCAGTATAAACTTACTTCCCAACAATAATTACAATCAATGAACATCTCAAATCAATGTCACATAAAAATGCATATTCATATTACAATCATTATTTACATTTAAGTAATTTGTGATACAAATTACTGCATCATGTGCCCCACTAGAAACATAATTATAAATATTTACAACTTGTTTGGAATTTTATAATTGGGTTTTTAGTCTCCTAAATCTTGGAACACACGCTATCACTTTCACTTAACACTTCACACGTATTTAACACACGACATATGTTTTGTCTTTATCTTGCCACTATTTACTGGCTCTGGTTTAATGTGTTTAGACTTTAATCTGACATTTCAATTTTTTTATAGCAAATACTGTACCCAGAATTATTTAATTACTGTTACAAAATTATTTACTTTCTTATATTGTTGACAACAATTTGTGCATTTAAGAATTTTTGTAATTACTATACATATTTACCAAAAATATTCACCCTCTACACAAATATATTTACATCTCTTAAATCTAGGCACTGTTTCACATTTTTCTGTTTGTTACATAAGTATGTGTTTTAATGACTTTTAGCCCATTTTTGTTGTTTTGTTCTGTATATTCACAATACTCTTGGAATTACATCTACGTACTTTTACTTTAATATCATATTAAGTTTCAATTTTTACATTCTTAATTTTCAAATACTGTTATACTTACAAAAAAATGTTATTTTCCTTTTAAAAAATTTAGTTATGTCCAGAATTTATTTCTCCATTATCATGACGTACATATTTATTTAACCCTCTTACGTTCCAATACATTGCTCTGCATTTCGTCTTTAACTATCCAGCATTTACTATTTATCATCTTTGTCTTCTGTTTCACCTTTATCGTCATTGTTGTATGGTTTCAGCATCTCAATATGGAACTTTCCAATGCTTTTTCTAGTTGTTGGATTACATAACGCATATGTATTTGTTCCATATACTTCAACAACTTCATATGGTCCATGGTACTTGAGAAACATTCGCCAATAAAGTTTATTTGCTTTATCCGACAATTTCTTGGTTTTAACCAAAACTAAATCTCCTATTTTGATCCTCCATTCCTTTCTCTTCTTTTCTTCATGTTTAATTTTTCTTTTTATGGCCTTTTTCTTCATCCTCTCGAATGCTTTTCGGAACATCTCTTCTTCTGTTTGTGGTATCGAGTGCGCATCTGGAATGGCTTCTGGAATTTTCTTACACATTGTATTGATCTTCTTTCCTAACTTAAGTTCACATGGTTTGTATCCAGTCACATTGTTTACTGTCTCATTTAATAGATTCTGAACGAAATTCACGTATCCATACCATTGCGTTTGTTTTCGATGACACAGCACCCTTAAATAATTTGAAATTTCCTTAATTTCCCTCTCCACTGGGTTGGAGTTCGGTCTGTATCTTGACGAAAAATATTGTTTAATGCCATTTTCTTTCAGTCCGTCGATAAATTTTTTTCCTGTGAAGTACGAAACATTATCGCTCAATACAGATTGGATAGGTCCTTCTTCTATCACATATGACTTGAGTAGTCTATTTCAACACGCTAAACCTGTAGGTTTTCTCAAAGGGTAAATTCTTACTTATTTGCTGAATATATCGTAACAGACAAATATATATTTGTTTCCAAATTGACTTGGAGGCATCGGACCATGAATATCAATACTAATTACGCATCTCGGCTTATCCCTTATAACCGAATTAGTCTCAAATGCATATGCTGCATTTATTTGCTTTGCCTTCTGACACAGGTTACAGCACGATATAAATTTCCAAACTTTCTGACGCAATTTGGATATGTATAAATTCTCTAAAATCATAGAAGTTGTCCGGTCCGTCCCTGAGTGTGCTAACCCTTCGTGAAAATTCTTAATTAGTTCCTTTTCCATGCTTTTCGGAACCATTACCTTCCAACTAGGCACTTCTTTTCCATGCTTCTTGTGTAATGTCCCATCCCGAATTGCTACAATTTCTTTCTTTGCCTCTTCAATTAGTGGTGCCTTTTCTTTAAGTTCTAATAATTTTGCGTCCTCATTTTGAATTTCCCCTATATTTTTCAATTTTCTAATCATTTCTTTGCTTAAAGGAATTTCAATTGTCAATATTTTGACTTCATTTCTAGGCCTTTCAATATTTTCGGGAATTTGTGGGTTGTAGTTCAATCTTGATAGCAAATCACTGAAGGTATTATTTTTGCCAGGAATGTGTATAATCTCAATATCGAATGCAGATAGTGCATGAATGTATCTAGCAAGTTTTCCACTACATAATCTACACCGTTGTATGAAAGTTAAGCTGATGTGGTCTGAATATACTTTCACGTTTTGCTGATAAATATAGGTTTTAAAACGAATTAATGAGAAATGTAGTGCTCCAATTTCTAGCTGAGTCACTGAAGAATTCCGCTCAATATTAGTAAGTCCTCTAGAAGCTGTACTAATGACGTGAAAGTCATTGTTGATGTCTCGCTGTCCTAAAATTCCGGCGTATCCTTGCATTGATGCGTCGACATAAATCTCATATTATAAATCTTCTCTAGGCCTCTCGAGTAATATGGACTTGGCAAAGAGTTCCTTTACTCTCTCAAAACATTTTTGATGATCCTCTGTCCATCTCCACTTATTGTTCTTTCGGAGTAGCTGCCGCAGTGGTTCTATTTCAGCTGAATATCTTGGTACGAACTTACTCTGAAAGTTCAATACCCCTAAGAGACGTCTAATTTGTTTTACGTTCCTTGGTGGTGGAATTTTCATTATTGCTTCTATTCTCTTCTGATCAGGTCTTATACCTCGTTCATCCACTACATAACCCAGAAAATTTATTTCCTTGACACAAAATTTTGATTTTTGTATGTTCACAGTCATACCATGTTGTTGCAGTTTATTTAATACATAATGGACATTATTCATGTGTTCTTCAAATGTTTGACTAATGATTAGGAAGTCGTCAATATACTTTATTAAAAAGTCATCTGCAGAATTTCCAAAGATACTGTGAATGTCTCTCAAAAATCCACTTCCTGAGTTTTTTAAACCAAAAGGATTTACACAAAAACGACACTGGATCCCCGAGTATTGAAATGAAGTGTAATCACGCACTTGTGGATCTAATTCCACTTGCCAATATGAAGCAGTGAGGTCAATGGATGTCAGAAATCTCCCTCTTGAAAGTTTCGTAATTAATTGTTCAATTCCCTCACTTTGAAAATGATCTGGCTTCATATACTTGTTGACATATCTACCGTCTAAAGTTAATCTCAAACTACCATCTCGTTTAATACTCCAGCAGATTGAATTTATATACTGAGAATTACTTTGCTCAATAATCCCATTTTCTAACATGCTATTTATTAGTTGTCTAGCTTTGTCCCGAAGACTTATAGGTAAATTGTCATACTTGTGCCTATATGGTGGTACGTCTTCTACTTGAAATGTATCCTGATATACATTACATCTGCCTAGGATATTACTAAATACTGAACTATTGTTTATCAAAACATCATGAAGGATTTGTTTTTGCGTTATCGTAATATTATAAGCTTCTTCACACTTGTGTATTATTTCCTCATTTCTCTTCTCTTCCCAGCTGTTGTCTGTCTCGCTCACATGGTCGTCTTTTGTTTGGATTGTAAGTCTCTCTACTTTCTCTGGCATTTCTGCTAGCTGTTGAAAATATAGCGTGGTATTCCCTTCATATTATGTGACTACCTGCTTTATCTGACTATTTGTATCAGTCTCTGTTATTTGCACAAAAAACTCTTGGTCACAAAGATTTTTCTCATCCTTTGTCATCTCAATCACAGAAACTTTCTCTTTTATAAAAGGTACCTTTATTTCTCTATCTTCTTTTGTTATTTTTAACTCTTCATGTTTAAAATCTATACGTGCTTCATATTCATGAGGAAGTCACATCCTATAATTATGTCACAAATCAGATGGTTTACAATTAGAAACATAACCTCAAAATTCTCTCCGCCGATAAGTATGTTAAGTAGAGGTTGTGTTTTTATGACCTGTGTCGTTCTTCCGATTGCAACACGACAAACTAAATTACTAGTGGGAAGAGCCATAATTTTATTACCTTCATTAATTAAATTTATGTAAAATTTCTGTGAGCAAATTGAAGCTGACGAACCAGAATCTATAGTTGCAATGATCTCTTTCTTCGCAATTTCCATCCTAACATGAGGTGACTCGAAATTTTCTCCCTTATCTTTTGTTGCTGCAATCTTATTACAGGGTGTGTGTGTAGGCATATTATTTGTATTGGTAATGGATACCGAATTATTAAAGACGTCCTGAGAACCTACTGCACAGGAGTCTATTAACAGTTTTCCTGGTTACTTCCATGTTCACATACGGGACTGCCATTCCTAACAGGAGCTAAATCTATCTCATTGTCGCTACCATTGTTTTGAGTTCCCCTTCCTCGAGTTCGAAATCCTCGATTTCTGAAATTATGTCCCCTTGGCACGTAATTTTCTTGCCGTTCCTCAGATCTTTCCCTGTTATTGTTTTCCCTCCAGTGAGTGAAATTTCCCCTTTGTCTAATGTACCGCCTTCCATAATTTTTCCCTCTTTCAGGCAATCTTTCTGTCCTGACATAATTTATTTGTTCCTGTCGACCTGGTCTCCCATCTATCCTCGATCTTTCAAATTGTGGAACGTATGATTGATACCGTTGTCTGGTATTATTTTCATGACGACTGTCTTGTCCTCTACTTTGCTGATAACTACCTTGGTAATTTCGTCTATCTCGCACATCTAAAAATCTATGCTCCCACTCTCGAGATATATCTTCTTCCTGTTGTTCCAAAGCCGTCATTAATTCTGTCATCTCATAGATGCTACGTGGTTTTGCAATTAATAAGTAATTTTGTATCCTTAAAGGATAATGCCTTGTGAGAAAACTCACAAAATCTTCCTCATTGATTGGAGGTGACAAGTTCCTAACCTGACTTGCATGTTTCAGTAAATAATCAGTCATTGATATTCCCTCTCGTGGATCAAATTGACCATGACTAAGCATTGCTCGAATTCTGTGCTGTACCGTAACATTCCAAAATCTGTTCATGAATAACCTCTTAAAGGATTCATATGAAATTTCACCCCCTGATACCATTTGTAACCAATCTAAAGTTTTCTGGTCCAAACATCTTTTGACAACTATCATTTTTAATGCTTCAGGTATCTTTTTAATTTGAAAATACTCTGATAAGTCTGCAATAAACTGTACTGGACTGGAGTTTTCATTAAATTTTGGAAGTGGAAAATCACTTAAGATATGATTGTAATTTTGCAAATTCCCTACTCCCATATTTAAATTCTCTAGTGTTACTTGTGCACTCTGAGTTTCAGCATAAGCTATAGATGAAGCTGCAGCATCACTCACATTATTTGTCATACCTGATGAACTACCTCTATCATTATTTTGTACATCAGATACATTAACATCACATATATTTACCCTTGAATTCAATTCTAACCTATTTACAGTACCTTGCAGATTTTCTATTGTCTGTTCCAATTTTTTATTATTCTCATTTTGAACAGCTTGGTGTTTGTTAATTTCAGAAGTTAGCTTTTGATTCAAATCTTTAACTTCTTCAGACAATTTATTTCTCTGTGTTTCTGACTCCTTCTGAATTTCAGATATTTCCCCTCTGAAATTAACTTGCACCTGAATTAAATCTGCATTTGTAGCCTGCATCATCTCTCTTAACTCACTTGAAATGCTACTCAGTCGGCTACCTAATTCTGTACATTTTACATCAACATGTTCGATTTTATTATTAACCTCACTTTCTTGGTTTGATATTTCCCTGCTCATTTCTGACATTTTCTTTGAAACTTCACCTATTTCATTTGCTATCATTTCCTGATTTTCATTTCTCATTCTCATCATACTACTATCTAGCTCCATGAATTTCTTTTCAATTTCTTCCCTGTTTTGTTCTAAGCTTTTACCAATATCTTCCCTTAATTCCCTATGACTCTTTAGCATATCTTCCTTTAATTGATCGGTAATACTCTTACTAATATCTTCCCTCAGTTCCCTATTATTCTTTTCAATATTCTCATTAGTCTTTTTCATATCTTCTCTCAATTCCCTATTATTCTTTTCCATATTCTCATTAGTCTTTTTCATATCTTCCCTGTTTTGATCTAATTTTTCACCAAATTTTCTCAACATTTCCATAATCATACCAGTATCAGAATTAATATTTCCTGCTGTTTTATTCTCACTTCCTGCTCTAACATTTCCTCCCTCCAATACTACATTGTTTGAGCTATTTTCTGTAATCTGTATTGAATTACAGCTAACAGTTACACTATCCCCCTCCATAATTATTTCTTCTGTATTATTAGTGGACATTGTTTTCTTTATCCTACCGCTCCTAAGGTACATTTAAATTTTTTTTACCCTTTTTTTTTAGAATTAACATAACACTTTTCTAACCTTTCTGATGCTATCTGCTGATGTAGCTTTGATGTCCAGTTTTCTGCCCCTCTCTCCTAGATTATATGTCGCTTCTGCGTTGTATTACGATGAATCCACGTCGTTTTGGTGTTCCGTATTTGAATTCCCCTGTTGCCTTTTAATCTCGGAATTACGATGTCCAATCATCCGCGTAGTCTGTCGTCCCTTTTGTTGTTTCTGGAATCTGCGTCTTGTAGTTCAGTTCACTTCTCCATTCGCTCCTTCCTGGTCATCTCACTTCTTCCTGGTTAATTCTGCCCCTTCCTGGTTATTCTGATCCTTTCCTGGTCATCGTGTTCCTTTCCTGGTCACTCTGCCCCACGTTGGGCGCCAATTTGTAATGGTATTACTTATATTTGTATATTTGTGTTTACTTCTCGCGTTGAAGCCATCTTGTGACGTCATTCATTTGTTAGGTTTGTTCGCTCCATCTGGTGTTAGCAATTTGCGGTAGTATTAGTGTTTGTTTGAAAGAATGCGACTGTTATTTGATTTAATTTTTGTTTACTGTCCTCCGGCTAGCTATTATCTTTTCTTGGGTCGAGTACTTCTCTTTATACAGGTTGTGTAAACGGAAAGGAATCTTTTATCCAAAGATAACACTGATGAAGAAATTTATTATACACTTTTATTGTCGAAACACAGTCACTATCACATTTACATATTGATCTTGACACTCGCCAAACTGAAACTGTTATAATAACTTCATTACTGATAATTCTTGATTCGCGTACTTCAACTTTTTGTAAAATTAACTTTATAACACTTGAGATTTCATAACTCTGTTACGCGGAACCTGCAAATTGATATTCAAAGTGTGCCGTACAAATACTTTCGACGAACTTACGGGAATGCGACGTGTAGTGTACAAAGAATTTTGACGAACTGACCGACTGACTGAAGGCGACATGTACTTTAGAAATATTTTCGATGAACTGAGCTCGATCTACCTCTGACTTACTCTTTTTATACTCATTCACCCA
This sequence comes from Deroplatys truncata, assembly GCA_030765065.1. Taxonomy (NCBI): domain Eukaryota; kingdom Metazoa; phylum Arthropoda; class Insecta; order Mantodea; family Mantidae; genus Deroplatys; species Deroplatys truncata. The sequence continues at coordinate 544,611,354 of CM060990.1, forward strand.
GATATGCCTAAAGATTATAACTGAGCTGCAATTGGCTAATAAAACGCGCCAACATTAGCGTCTATTTTTATATCCAATGAAAATTATGAATACATATGCTCTAGGGAAACGTTCCAGAATATTCTAAAGAAAAACGCGCCAATATTACGTAGCTTCCTCGTTTCCAATAATGATAAACAGCTCACCCCCTCGCTGCATTATTGCACGCTATTATTGTCAGTTTCAGTAAGGCAGTATAAACTTACTTCCCAACAATAATTACAATCAATAAACATCTCAAATAAATGTCACATAAAATGCATATTCATATTACAATCATTATTTACATTTAAGTAATTTCTGATACAAATTACTGCATCAATATATATATATTACATAAACACACGTCGTATACAGAGTTTAAAGATTTGTGCAAAAGTGTATGGGAGAGCGCTTCAGAAGGAAAACCCTTTACAGTGATAGTTCCTGAATTCGCCACGAATGAGGGTCGATATAGGAGGGGTTTTGATGTATACAATGTTGAAGTAGATAATAAAGAAATTGTTCATTCATAGTTCGTCATGAGTATTGACGCGTTCGGATCTCAAAGGACTATGAGTTAAAAGGTCACTACATCAGTTCATCATAAACACAGATAGAAAAGGAAACTACCAGTTAAAGAATACGAGACTGCATTGTTCAGGACCCCGAGGAAAACGCCAAACGCTACGTGGATGAGCTTACGTCTTCTACTACAAATTTAATGCAAGAATTCTCCGAAAAAACGACATAGCAACGCATGGGCGAACTTCAAACTATGCTTAGGGACCACATCCAGAAATCGCTAGATGTACATGACGCTCTAATGGATAATCTGAATAAAAATACTCTAAAGCGTGCTGTTGCAAGTAGTATTATCCTGGATACGATAATAATGAAGATATTACTACCACATCAAGTGTATCACGACGTACCAAAAAAAATGCATGTATTATAATATATAAGTGCAAGAACGGCTCCGGTCGATTCATCTGGGAAGGTTTCATTTCAGAAAAGAACAATAAGAGAGGTACAGGATTCCTTCGATGAGAGCGATGCAACAACTAAAACGTTTGTTACAGCCCCTGCGGGAAAGCAACAAAATGGAATACAGCAAAGGTTTAAACAGCAGAATTGGTTCAATCAGTAGCGGTGTTAAAACAGTGGGAGAATACACGGAAATTATGGTGAATGGACAGTAAACAATGGATAAGCATCTCACAACTATGCATAATGTCAATACTCTTGAATCACATGCGAGCGTCATAAACGCTGCATTAGAGATAATCAGAGAACAGCACATTATAACACTGCAGACGAAGCCTTTCAGAGGGAATACGCTTCAGAGGTACATACTAACATCTGGGCTGTGTGACGTCTTCAATATCGCCTATTGCAAGATTAGATACATTATTTGCTATAAACAAGACGGTTGGAACCTTCCCTATCCCAATTCCAAATGGAGACAGATTAACCTCCAGTACCCGCCAAATCGAGAAAAATTTAGTCATTTTGTAAATGTCAAATTGTAAGTCTCATATAAAAGGAAAGCATATAGATAAATGAGGTATATATTGTCAAGAAAGCATTATTTCAACGGCATTTCAAACTGGACATCGAGAGCATAAGACTTGAAGAATCTGTAGCCAAGCATACGAGGGTTATAAAAGAAAAGATACGTGATGTAAAAGGAAAGCAGGTTGAAACACAGAGATTAGCAAAGCTCTTCAACCAGTAACAGAACCGCTTCAAGATATACTGGAAATGCAGAAAAAAGAATAGTACAAGCAAGGAGGAAGCGCCGAAAGATCAGACGAGAAACTATTCAGCTACCTTTATAAAGTTCGAAAGAAGGACACGAATGAAATGGATACATCATATGGTGTAAGATACGAGCATGGAAACTAATACTTGGGAACAAGATCATTGCTTTCATCATTAATAAAATCCGAATAGGCGACGAAACGTATGAAACCACATAGGGATTGATGGGGCTCATATTCAAGCGAATGCCTGAAAATGCACATCTAAAGCGAAGAGGATCTTGAAACAAACGGCAAAAATACTGAAAGCAATGCACGTTCATCGAAGAAATTTCAGCAGGCACGGGCAACTAAAGTCGAAAAAAAATTAAATTGGGTTTTAATCATGGGCGTTCCTTAACTGCAGTGGTCTCTAGCGTTCCATTCTATATTCGGCATGAAAGACCGGTAATTTTGCTCAGATGCCTCTTTATCAGGCTTTAGGTTGGTTTACGTACCGTAAATTTACGACACGGAACCACCGGCTTTACTTCCTTTCTGAAGGAAGCCACGCTAAGGATTTCTACGCTCGAAATATCCATCGCCCTCCGCCGGATTTGAACCCACGTCCTCGGGAACTAGAGTCTAGCATAGTAACCACTACACCACGAAGGACGACAATTGAGGTCGGGTAATTCCTACAAGTATAAAAACGTTATAAGACCCCTAGTGACGAAACACAAAGGATTAGGCTTGCGGTAGAAAGAAAATCGCCTAACGCGAAGTAAAACTATATCTATTGGACCGACCTCAATGATTTAGTGGATCGCCTTAGGCTACGCGTAGCGTATAGAGACGGGGCAACAACAACCATACTCAATAAATTGAAGAGATGATTCAAGAACTGATAACGGCAGGGATTTTGGTATGCGACAGTGAAGCAAAATATAGCAAGGAACTCCAAGCCCCAGTCCGAAGAAACATGCGTCAAAAGATTATCAGCAAGGGACTCCACGACCCGTTGCAGATCAACTTGGTTGAGATGATACCGTATGCAAGAATGAATAAAAATTTCTAATACATCCTCATTGCAATCGACTTCTACTCTAAAATGGCATATGCGAGATCGCTAAAGGACAAGACAGGATTTCAAGTTGCAAAGGCTATGGAAGATACACTTCAAGACATGCTAACGCCGCCCAAGAACATACAAAGCGATAACGGGAAAGAATTTTATAATAAGCACCTTAAAGTTTAATGGCAAAGTGTAACATCAATCACTACACCATCCATACGCATGTGACGACAGCTACTGTTGAACGATTAATATGAACTTTAAAGAATATGATGTATAGAGAGTTTCTAGCACAAAAATCATACAAGTGGCTAGATCTTTCACCACAAATCATTGCAAAATACGACATTTATCACTCACCATTCGCATGAAGCCTAGCGAAGTGAAGAACACCGATCTTCTCATGCTATACAACTACAACCAAGATCGAAGAGAGAAGAGGGGTGCCAGAAACTTTCGTGTTGGTGATTATGTGAGGACATCTAAGAACAAGAGAACCTTTGAAAAGTGATTGAAGCTAAGTGGTGTGTTGAAATCTTTCAAGTTGCTCATGAGAAGCGCACCAATCCTACCATATACACACTAAAAGACAACGATGGCGAGGAGATAAAGGGATCCTATTATGGACATGAACTCGCTCCATTCTGTACCCTAACAGCTTTCTGGTGCAGGCGTTACACAGACAAGGACATAGGATGCTTGTGAAGTGATATGAATTCCCTAATAGCTAATGGAATGATAGAAAGGATTTATTGTAGGAAAAATATCAATGAAAATAAACAGTCTTTTAAGTTCCACAATAACTTTTTTATTATTTTTCTAACATACCCTTTTTCCAAATTAACACCTTTGTTCTTTCTAAAATAAAACATGCATAAGAATCAAAATGAACAAATAAATGCAATGTTCACAAAACAGTATATACATTAAAATAACAAAAAAAAAACAATGCATTAAAGCCTTTAAGGTGTAGAAATAAAAAATAAACTCTATATTATTGAAAAAGAAAAAAGTTAAATTACTGCATGTACATGAAAACATTACATCACAATACCTGAAAAACAATACATTAAAAAACTTTAATATGAATATAAAAATAAACACAATATTGCACTATATACACATACACCAGAAATATATAAATCTAAGGGTCGGTCATACGCATACAAAGCGACCCCAGGTATATATCCAGTGAGAGCCTTCAACAAGTTTTCTTTTATCATCTCTACCGCAGAAAGCGACCTTATTCATCTCTTGTTGTAACAAAAATGTGTTTTTCTAATGTCATTTAAACAGTCGAAATGGTGCACAAAAGCTATGCCTTCGCCTTGATGGCAGTTTCGTGCTCATACCTGTAGGTATATAATTTGAACCTTAACCCAACATATTCCATCATAGGCATCCCTGGAAACTTATGCTTGAAAAACCTGGTTACTTTTTTGTTCAGAGGCATGATTCCGAGATGTCGTTCTCGTAATTTGAGGTGTCAAAGTACTGCTGATTTGCCTTGATGAATTCATAGATATTGCTTGATGTGTCGAAGGTAAATGAATTGGTGATGTAGTTTAATATTAAAGTATGAAGATTAGGTTTGATGACGTTGTAATAGAACTTGTATATTATGAGTACCAGATGTCAAAGATGGCTTGCCCTATATAGATGGTATCGTTTATAAACACTTCCTCTCTGGCCAGTTCTATCTTTACAAGACTTTCCATAGATATAATGCCCCGAACGTATGTTAGTAGCGCGGTTCATTTCTTGCCTTGTCTCCAACCTGTAACAATCCGGAATTTAGTATACTTATGAACATTCTCAATGAATTTTGATATACAAAGTTTTTCAGTTTCTTCCATAAATTCTGACCGAATTTGGAAGTTCCCTTGCACGGCTCTCCATATTTAATTGAATGTAGGGTTTCACCATTCTGACTGTTCATATGCCATCACTGTATGTATCTTCAATGATCTGCTTCAAATTTCTGTAGTCCAAGGTGTTCTCTTTCTTCTGTGGTGTTACCAGCAGTTTCTTGTACTGGCCTTCTGGAGGTATTTCGCTTTTTCGGCAGAGAGGAAAGTCGTTTCGTGGAGATTCTCGGCGGATTCAAGGTCAATCTCCAAGACGTATCCAGTTCTGGTATCAGGGGCAACAGCGGAGGAGTTTATTGATTAAAATTCTTGCTTTGTCAGCCATCTTAAATTTCTGTGGCATAGGACAGGGCAGTGAAACACCATATAAAACATCAATGTCCAAAGGACTTAAATAGCAGTCATTTTTATTTTCGCCATGTCCTGGCTGGTATGTGTTATTCCCTTTAACGTGTCTTTTCGATACTGCACAGATCCCGCCCCTGACTCCGGATTTCAGAGAACTTCATCATTACCCCATCATCGATGAGGTCCAACTTGACTTTGGCCTCCTTGAGCATCGTGTCAAATGCAAGTTTTGGCAGGATGTAGTACCAGAAAGGGTCAAAATTATACATTTCTAGCGAAACGTCCCTAAACTTCTCAAATGCATCGGCCAACAAGAGCGTATCCGTCTTTAGGTACAGATCACTGTACTAACCAGCTATTTAATGTTGAATACATTTCAGTCTTTGAAGGCGTGATTGTAATCTGCTATTGTTATGTTAACAAATTTATCCATTTAACGCAGTGATGGCTCACTGAACTTTGAGGCGTTGTCTACGTAGCTTTAGGGAAATATCCCTTTAGATCTCATTAACTGCTGATGTTCAGGATTAGGTACCCAGAGTTAGTGATCTTGAATTCATCGCTGTTCAGCATACTGGCTAGACTAGATAGCTTGTCTTCCAAAAACTTAAAGCTATCTAGAAACCTCAAAGAGATACTCCTGTACTTTTTGCTGAATACAATACATCTTTCCGAGGAGTATGATATGCGCGAAATATGCTTATAGTCATGTCAGGTGCTGCATTAGAAAATGGCTGCCATAGTTGCTAAGGCAATGAAAAAGAAGGGTATAAAATCAGGTACCCACGTATTTAAATTGCATGCATTATGAGCAGCTTCCAGGAACACATAGGCCAGTCACATGACAATGGTCGTAGACCTTCAGATTGGCCACTTCAAACTCCTCCTTGTATATATGACAATGACAAGTATTGCCGAAATCAGTCACATCCTGAGAGTCAAGATCACTTCTTCATTGCGGCTATATTGGGAAATCACCATATCGGCTTAAGCTCAACGAAGAACTCCTTGATTGCATCAGGACCTCTAAATAACTTAACACAGCCTTCGATCGTCAATTGAACTTTGGTGCGTCTCCGGACAGATCGTAACCATATCCGTGTGGCTCGAGCTGCATGCAGGCGACCACAGAACGCTTATCAATACAAAAGACCACGTAAACACCTCAGACAGCAGCACTAACTCAGTGACCTTTCGTTTTGTGCTTGTACTGCCCCTTTAAACAGCCGTGATGCGGCAATTTCTTTTGCACCTATGTATACGGTAAACATAAAACTGCACAGGACGGCTTGTTTGGGCCGCCTGGTGTGTGTGTGTGTGTGTGTGTGTGTGTACCGGGTGAGTCTTCTCAGCCTGCGGATTGAGAATTTATGCAGTTCTGGCATTGTACATGCTATGCCGTAAACACTGTCCACCGCTTCGCGTCGTATCAATTTCGGCCGAAATGACTGTTTTGCAACGCTGTGGGTGCAGTGACTTGCATTCGTAGCGCAACAGTGTGCGCGTTGGCCTCCAGTGGTGAAGGTCCCCGTTTCAAATACTACCGCTTGAAGGTACTTTTATGTTTAGTAAATTTAACGAGAACTGGTAGTTTTGCATAGTAGTATCGTTTCACTTAATTAGTTTAATTGTGTAAATTTTATTAAAACACAAATTGTTACTTGTTAGAAAATGCTTTAATGAACACAATTAAATGCATATAGCATATTAATTATAACTTACAAACATAAGGCATCATTAAATAGTATTTTACTATTTAAAACTATTCTGTTGTACAAAAGAAAGCCAATAAATTGTTCTGAGAGTTTACAAAATGCAGTACGTACATACAAACTAGATAACGTTTGCAAGCTCACATTATAATCGTTGTGAACCTTCTGGTTCCCAAAATAGTGCATTTAACACTGCCTATGACATCATGCCGCACCATCATATAGATAAACCTTTACAATTTACCCGTTTCCCCCAAGTGGTTGCAACGGGTCTTCGAACTGGCCACCATGCCGGCGGATGCAAGATATCAGTCTAACCATCATCGCCGGTCTAACCTGGCGCAACATAGTCGGTGTGATGTCACGGCAAGATAAAATGATACGTTCCATGAGATACTGAAGGGTCATTGGCCGCTCCTGGTACACGATATCTTTACGATAACTCCATAAGAAGAAATCTAATGGGGTTATATCTAGTGAGCGTGCTGGCCACCCTATTAGTCCATACTGTCCGATCCATCGAGGTAAGCCGTTACACGACGGGCCGAATGAGCTGGAACACCATCATGTTGGTACCACATAGTTAGTCGGTTCTGCAACGGCACTTCATCCAGTAGAGTATACAGCTGGTGTTGTAGGAAGGGGATATAGTGATTCCCAGTGAATTTCCATCATAAAAATACGGGCCTATTAGATAATCACAGAATATGCCAGCCCAAACACTGAAACCTCGTCGGTCTTGTAAGACCGCCTCTCGCATCCAATGTGGGTTTACAGTGCTACAGGAATGCATGTTGTGGCGATTTATATGGCCTGGGTTGTAGAACCCTGCTTCGTCTGTAAATAACACAGTTGCCAAAAAATGTGGATCTTATTCATTTTGTCGTATGATCCACCTAGAGAACGCCACTCCATTGGATCCGGCTGCAGTAGCTACTGGTGTAGTTGAAGATGATAAGGGTGAAACTTTGCATGATGTAGTATTCTCCACGCGAAGACTGACTAATATTGAAATGCCTGTGAATATCCTTCGTACTACACTGCGGTTGCTGAATGACATAGTCAGTCACACGATCCGTCGTTGCTTGGTCACAGACTGGGTGATCTCTTCGTGGATGTGGTGTCTTGTGCACTGTTCCTGATTCCAGAAGGCGGTTCGCAACTCGCAAAAACGTGTGATCTGTAGGAAGTTTTCTCTGCGGAACCCTCTGTTGGTACAGTCGACGTGCCTCCGTTGCATTCTGCTGCGCTTCCCCGTATACTAACAGCATGTCCAGATACTCTCTATTCGAAAACATTGTTTTGAGCACGAACGGTTGGAACTTCGCATTTATAAGCGAATCCACTTTCTAGTGCATTCGGAAAGAAATCATGATTTGGTAGAACGTTCTCGAAACATGAACAGAAATGAATAAAAAACTCGTTTTTTCGCAGGCGTGATTTAAACTTCCGACCTTCACAATGACTTTCCAGTATGTTAACCATTGCGCTACTAGAGCACGTTAACGAGCCCCACCGTAGCCGTAATCAGCGGGCTGGTGAATGCGGTGTCAGCACCTGCATTTCGATCGTCTGTAAAATGCATGCTTGCCTAGTTACCAATCCGCAGGATTAGAAGACTCACGCGGTACATACATACATACATACATAGATACATACATACATATGGGGATACTATGTGATAAGAAGTAACTGGATATCATTTTCCCCATGATTGAAATTTTAAATTATACAGTGATCCCTACCACAAAATATAAATTCATAGAATTGATGACTGGAAAGTTACAGAGGATCATGTCTATGAATTCTCCACCCGTAATTGAAAAAGAGGATAGTGGTGGTTAAAGTGTAACAGAAATGTTCAAAATAAGCAGCAGATACTGTTCAAGGGAGAGCCGAGAGCTACGTCACAAGGCGGAAAAGAGAAAAACATGGAAACATTGGTGATTTAATGCTGTCCGATATCATAAAAAATCAAGTAATTTGAATAAAAGGTACAGAGGAATGCCATCCTTGCGATAAGGACGGTTTACCATCCCTAAGCGGTTTAGGGCGGATACAGATTAACTAGTTGATGATAAGAATTCAAAACGATCGCAGGCAATTTATTAAACCGTTTAACACAACAGAGACAGAAATAGAATTGGAAAATGTTGCCTAGAGTTAAAAACAACTGTGTTGAGTTTCGAACTGCATGAATTATTAATATTGTAACAAGAGACATAGGTAGTGCAACGAAACCCATTAATTTAAATTTATTATATCACACATGAAAAATAAGCATCCGATAAATGGTGGTATGAAAACTTTTAAAACTCTAGTACTATAAAATAACATTGGTTACATAAATACATGGTATTGTAAAGAGTATATGGCATTATAAGCTATTGTGTATACATCTAGGCATAGAGGGTACATTAAGTGACTACCAGTGAACAAGAAACGTGTGTGCCGCGAATATGGCCTAAAATAAAGCTTTGCAGTTAGCACAAGGACCCGTATAAGTGACCGAAGTGAAAGTGAGTAAGGGTAGACGGTCGCAAGGTCCCGTTATAAGTTAATGTGTATTACTTGTTTCTGTACACTGTAATAAATACCAAGGATCATATCAGAGCTATTAGACAACAATGCATTAGTCTATCACTCATGCAACACACATGTATTCCCTTAATAAGTAATGACAGTACAATTCATTTAGATACGATATTCCCAGTAACAACTTTTCCATGGTTGTCTGTATTTACGTGGCAGTATTAAACTTGCATGGACCACCTTCATAGGCCTCTCGATACACATCAGTCTCTTATACATAGGCGATTGAAGCCGCGTTAATCGCGCGTTCGCGAAAACACATGCGAAGTTTCGACGCTTTGGTATCACCATGGTATCACCTTCTATGGATTCTGTATCGTCGGTATAAAAACCGTAACAAAGGCAGAGACAATACTGTGTGTGTCCTATCTAAAGGGGAGCCGGTCCTGACTGTATTATCAAGGTTAAATTTAACAAATTTGATGTACCTTTCTGAAGAACTGTTGCTTCTAGGAGTCTTAATTTCTTTTACAGAAAATAGCATTTACATTTGTGAACACTTTAACATGGCGTTTTATGAATATTTGACTTCGTTTACTGAAGTATTATTTTCTTCAAGGAAAAAATGCAATATTTTAGCCACAACTTTCTAAAGATTAAAAACCGCAAAAGTTAAAACATTCTTGGCATAGTAGCTGTAACTGGTAACCCAAATATCCCGGGTTCGATACCCGCTGGAGTGGTAGATTTTTCTTTAATTAGAATCTTTCTTTACCCTATGCGGAGTCTGCAAGTCTGCACACGGGAGTGAATGTATGTTTCAAGGTAGTAAGAAGAGAATCCAACGTTTAAAAAGGCTCTGCAGACAAAGAGCTGTTTCTCAAGACAAAGCCCCCAATATGACCACAGAAATTAAACGAGGCCATATAAATGAAACAAAAACTAAATAACTGATTAAAGCTTTCGCCCATCTATCTTCACTAGTTACTGAGAAACGATACGTTGAAGTAGTAAAAGATTAAACTTATGGAAAATCAAATCTAAAATGTTACTTTTATAGTGCATTCCTGGTGCATATGATGGATTATCGGAATCCTACTGATCTCATCTGCAAGATACCTTTTGGCATGATCCCACACACTATGAGCTGGCTCTCCAAGATGCAAATTGAAAACCAGCATATTTTTAGTTTATGTCAAGCATATTTCCAAACAGTGGCCACGCCCACAAGATGAGTTGAAGTGTAGTTTTTGCTTTCCTTCAGAATCTTTGCTTATTCACAAAACATTTCTTGTAGATTAAACTTCAGGGTGATCAGGAAACTTGAAGTATTTTTAAGAAAATAATTGCTTTTCTTCAGATTTTTCGGCGCTGGCTCCCCTTACGGTATAAAATACCTTAAGGGTAATGCCCTTAAAGGGGAACAAAAACAAAAATAAATATTTCATTCACCACGTTAGTATATTCGTCATCAGGAATAAATAACAACGTACGCAGTTTCACCATCCCAAGGTGAATGGTTATCGGGTTGCGGCCCGTTGTTGAGTTGACGTGATGTAACGAGAGCCGCAATGCACCCAGACAAGTTAACAAGTTTAGGTGTTAATTTCACTAGAAGTTCCTAACTTCTCTAATAACAAAGACTAGAGCTAAAACTAGCCAATCACTTTTCATAATCCAGTTAATACTTACTAGGTGATAAACAGTAGTCCAACAATCTGCTTTGAAAATGACTGAACGTGGTAGCCGACCATAACAGTTGAATCAAAAAAGAGCGGCTTTGAAGATTTACACAATTCTGACAGCGATTTTTAAGATTTACACCATTCTGACAGCCATTCCGAGACAGTTAGTGTGAACACGTGTTAGTTTCATCCATTGGTGTAAGTGTAAGGAATGCACATCTACGAATAATGATGAGGAAAGTGCGTGATGCTCGGACTATGAAAACACAAACCTAGTGAAGAGTGATTTTGTATCACAAAGCATCCTAATTTTCACAAATTAGTTATACATCGTGATGTTTTGAATATTGCGAGGCATAAAGCTTAGCGTTAAAAACCAAAAGTTGACCTAAAAAAAGTTAATCACGTCAACAATCCTGCTAATATGACTTGGCAATATTCCTGCTACAAACAACTTACAGCGTGGATTAATCCATGGACTGCTGTTGGACACACAAGAGTTGTCTTACCATCATATGTAGTGCTTAGTATTAGAAATGTTTTTCTAGAACCCAACATGTATATGTAGGCTTAAAACTTCACTACTAAACACAAAAATTAAATATTAAGTTTTAAATTCAACAACAATTATTATTATTATTATTATTATTATTATTATTATTATTATTATTATTATTATTTAAAATTGTATAACGTGTGTGTGAACAACATTCTTATGTTGACTGAAAACGTGAGAAGAGCTTCAATCGTAGCAACTCTAATGGAGGTCGAAGCGTAGGCGCTATACTCTTCGGTAGTGACAGATCAATTGCTACATCCGGTAATGGATCCACACAAAGTGCGTGAAGAGATTTTTGTTATTTTACGCATTATCAGCAGTTTCCATTCTTCGTTAGATTCCTCATATTTATTTTTCATAATCCAAGACCCAGATGCTTTGGCGTACTGAGCTTTGACACCAGTCGTTTTTTATTTGCATTGAAATTGTAATCTAGAACTGCTATCATGTGAAAAATGTATTCTTTTTGAGCATATCTCAGAAGAAGACTGATAAATTTCTAAACTGCCAGTATGTTTATAATGTCGAATATGAGCCAAATCTTTTAAGGTGTTATCCAAAATAATTTTCTTCAGAGCATGGTAGACGTTTAATTCGCCTTTAATCCATTATTTATTTTTTCGGTCTTCTTCCAACAATTCATCATGTACACAAGATTTCCATTCACTTTTTTCTTTGTTCATTTTTATATGATGAAGAATTCATATTAATTTTTCAATTAATATGGTACGTTCTCATTGCAGTTTTGCGCAGCCCACCATATATAGTTATTTATACTGGCTTTCCATACCATCAGCTCTGGGTAATTTTTCCCTAGAATTTTAAATTGTTTTCATTACACTTTTATACAAATGCCATATGTCAAATTCATGTTCAACTTCCGGATACTGAGTTTTTAACGGGTATCTTACCTTTGTGTCTGTCGGAGAGAAAAACTTCAACTCTACACATTTCCTGTTTTGTAAGCTTAGTCATTATGTTGTCACAAACAGCCTTAACCAAATCGCCTTTCACCATACCTCTTTGAACAAGTTCAAAATCAATAATTTTGTGGAAATTTAAATCCATGACGGAATAGACTAAATATTTGGCTGAAAATCCTGGAGAGCCGTCCTGCCCTTCCCCTGCCAACCATATAGGTATACCACAACCTTTTAATGACCAAGTTTTTGTTCTTTCTTGAACCCAAAGTGCTCGCAACTGGTGCTACCATGTTCCGAATGGCTTTATTGAATGTACACCTTGAAAACATTGCCAAACCCAGTGATTTGCAGAAGGACTTAAAAAAGCTGCTGAAACAATATACCAGATAATAATAATAAAGTACTTGCTATTAAAGCATTTTCCTCTGGTTTTTTTACCTGATAAACTTTGTGCGTTCCAAGTGAACGTATTACCGCAATAACACACAGTTTTAACACATAGCATTGTCCCTTTAATGTAATGAGAAATTGTTTTGATTTCATTTCTACATATAACACATACCTTGAAAAATAAAAGTAGAGATGTCCAGGCAACAATAAAATATTCCGCTGTAGCTTCATTTTTGTGTATGGTGAAAGTATCTTCTTCTTCTTCTTCTCCCTCCTCCTCGTTATCACTTGTATCAGAATCTGAAGTATCAGGTTCGTAGAAACTTTCATTCAGCTTATCCTGATTTTGCTCTTCATTGCTTGTTTCGTAGATATTTTCAGGTTCCAACAATATATATTTTCTTATGATTTCAGTACCTAGTTCAGATTTGTACTTCTGAATTCTTGTTTTTTTCGTCACCCTCTATTCTGAATTCTCTTTCAACACTTTTATCATCATTGCCTTCGTTGTCAGTCTTATTGCCAGTAACATTATTGCATAGCTCAGAAACTATGCTTTTACAATTTCTAACCTAATACCGTTCTGTTCTTTGTCGCTTGCTCTTGGATGAAGATGGCAAAGGATCAGTTGTCTTACTCGAACTTAATATCTGGAAATTGACTTCATTTTCTCTTGTAGTAGGAATAGTTCCAGGTTTTAATAAATGCCCTCTGAAGTTATCATCCGGCATAAGTTGCTTTTTTAATAACTGTATCTATTTATAATGTGTCCTTAAAATGGAAGGAACACAAACGAGCACAGGAACCAGGCAAAAATATTTTCTTTTGCAAACTTCTACCCATCTCCTACTTCTTTTGGGAGATTTGTCTCTGTTTGGAAACGCGCGAAAACGAGTTCCCTTGTGTGTTTCCCTTCTCACATTACAGCCGTATGCACAACATTGAGACATTTTATTTTTCACAATATTACGTTGTTTGTATAATACTAAACTGACGCAGTAACACCATCACAAAATACACTACTCTTGAACTCGATTACCAACAAGAACAATTTTTGAAAACGAATTACTGCACGTGCAGCAATGACTGACTTCTGATCTCTCTACTGCTCCCAGCGCACGGCTGGCTCTGATGACGTATAATGTGGTTATTATTTCGCTTGCTCTGCGGTAACGGTGTGGCGGAGTAAGAAAACAGTGTTACCACTGCAGTTTACAGTTCATATCCTTCATATATGAAGAAACATTATTTTTGTGTTTCGTTCCCCTTTAAGGGACAAACGGATCTTCATAACTCTTTACTCTTCCACATCACTATGCTCTTATATACGGTACAGTCCATGTTCCAAATTTCCGGCTTTTTCTTCGATAAGCAAGTCCGTCTCAAAGTGCTCGGTCTGCATGGCAACATCCCTTACAAAAGCACGCGTTCCTGTGAGCACGACAATGCAACTCTGTTCATCTCCAAGCGATCGTAAATCGCGCCTTCACTGGCGCTAATCAAACTCGCACGTTTGCTGGACCTTATTTATGCACCTTATGCCATGAGCGTTACGGCCACACTATATGTGCCCCTTAGCAATTCTTCATAACAGTATTTTCGAGTTCTGTTCTTAATATAATATAATGTAATGTTGTTTATAACCGTAATCACATTTGAAAAAAACATTTCAAAAACACATTTGTTTTTACACCTGTTAACATAGTTCGTTTTGCATTCATCAGTAATAACTATAACAAAATACACTATATTCTTATATTACAATAGATTTTGTCACTCTGCGAACAAGACTAATACCCCCGGTTTATATTTTCCTTCCATTTATATACTTCCTGGAACCCTCTCCACTCGTGCCTTTTAGCTTACATCCGGGGAATCTTTAGCATTTTCTTCCCTATCTCCCATCATTATTCCATGAAAATAGAATGCATTGAAGGCTTTACTTTATCTAGTTGATCTTTCTAGTAAACGAGCTTTTGAGTATGCCAAGCAAAACTAGGATTAAGCTTTTTAAGGAAGTATTCAAAATGAACCCTTTTGTTTTTTAATGAAGTTTTTCCGCTTAGCTTAGCTTAGAGAAGATAATTTTTAATTTTATAAGGATCTCCTATGCCGTAAGAAGTAAGACTGATAATACAAATTCAAATACTTGCACTTGTGTTTTTTTTATAGATTATCTGCATTGCGAAGTAACATTATCGGCGCCACATTTATTTAACTTCTATGCAAGATAAAATGCAATTGTTTCTATGCCGAAAGATCCAGATTTGATTTTCGGCATTTCCTGCCCTCCTTAGAGTCAGAATGTCTCAACGTGGTAGTGAATAAGAGTGTGATACAACATAAAATAAAATCGTAAACGTAGGTAAAGCGTTAAATTTCCGGCAGAAATAATGCATCATAATACTTTTGTCTTAGTAAGTCCTTGTTTAATTGCAGCTCCTCTGTGGGGTGTTTCCATAATGCATAGACCTACCAGACCTGCTGTGTGCCGTATTTATTTCGACCTCAGCGTGCTTCAACACTGCATGCATTGCTCTATCTAAACATTTTGATATTCTGCCATCCAAATACAAGAGGTTTGTGGTGTGGCCTAAACATGTTCGTATTAATTCCAATTGTTTTTTTACAAAGTATGTCAATTTTGTGTAATTAAACGAAAGTATTTCTCAAAACATTATAATCCGAAATTCTGTCTCAATGCTGACTTAGATGTTCCTAGAAAGCAATCGAATTTTCATATAGAACAATTTTATTGAAGAATAAAAACAACATAAGAGATTTATAAATTCAAGCTCTCCATTCGACGTTAGCAATTTAATTTTAAGCTTATTCAAATGCACAATCAATGTCACATCAACAGATGAGGTTTTCAATACCATTTTAATTCACCTTGAATTGTGAACTTCTGGAATAGGAGTGGAAAACTGCGAAAGAAGAGATGAAAGAGAGGGAAGGTCATGGGCTCTTCCAGCACACTCCAGTTGACTTTACCGTCCTTAAACAACATAATGATTTATGAACCCCTCACTGCGGTTTCAGGAAAGGGAAGTTGAGACAGTAACTATGGTTATATATGCCATATATATGATAATGTGAATTATAATGTGAAATTGTATTAATAAGAAAAATACTTGTTGTATAAATAGAAGTTAAGGCATAAGTTTTATGTATGTACAAGTGTAGCTGGAGCTGTGGAATCCTTGTTAAAAGCCGAAAAACATATCTTTGTGTTAGAATTAGGGCCCAGGCTAAAAAGGACTTGTACGGGAAGGTCATAAAAGTCAGACCTTAAGTCTTTGTGAAATAGGAAAGGCGACAAGCGAAAATAACATATGTTTGTAGAGAGGCCACATGCTTGCAAACGTAGAACAATAGCCGGGTAAGTCTTCTGGAAGGTTCCAAGCTGAACGAAGACAGACAATGAAATTTTAAGGAAGAATATGTTTAAAATCTTCAAGGGAAGAAATGTTAGTTCTAGCGTCTCCATCAGCCAGGGCGGTTGAATATAAAGTGCTGCGATGTGAATAAGATACATGTAAGCCCTCAGAAGCAGGCGATATTATTTACTTCTTATAATGTAGTAGGAACGGTGAAAGGTTATCGATTTAAAGGTCTATAGGAACGTTTGATAAATATTACAATTATTTCTAGAGCATGTATAAAATACTTGATTGCTCAGCGACCGCAAGTTTGGCTTACGAACGTGGTAGGGCTCGACAGTTCTACAGCTCCAACTAACTTAAGAACTGTGTAGATTATTACTAAGACAGTAAATGCGTGTGCCATTAAAGCATAGTGTTCTTCAATAACTTAATCTATTGTTAGAGTTGTTACTTATTACCTTCCTTCCCGTATTACACCCTGCAAAGTTATACAAGCTCTACCAGAAACCCAAATAACAGCAGCCGTGGCAAGAAATAAAGATAAACTTTAAGAGTAACAACTAAAACACAAGATAATTATCAGTATCACCAGAGTTCATATACTAAATCATATATTAATATATCGGACATACTGCGAGTTATGCTCTCCCTCCACGAGTAGACCGCAAGTTTGGCGCCGGAACGTGGGGCTAAAGTAGCAAGTTTGACGCCGGAACGTGGGGCTAAAGTAGTAGGTTTGGCGCCGGAACGTGGGCCCGACGTAGCAAGTTTGGAGCCCGAATGTTGAAGACTAATGTAGCAAGTTTGGAGGCCAACACCGTGTGACTTGTAAAAAAATAAAAGCTACGCGAACGCAGGGAAGGAACAACGACGATCTATCGAAGAATCCAGCAGAGAAACACATCGAAGAGCCCAGCAGAGAAATCCAGCGAAGAGCCCAGCAGAGAAATCCAGCGAAGAGCCCAGCAGAGAAACACATCGCAGAGCCCAGCAGAGAAACCCAGCGAAGAGCCCAGCAGAGAAATCATCGAGGTGCAAAGTAAAAAAAAAACTACGGGTACAAGAAAATCTTCAGACTGCCAACAGGACATCAAACAACGCAGAACGTCAAGAAACAACCAACACATCCACAGCATCTAAGGTCTATAAGAACTTTATTCATGAGAAAGGGGCACGAACTGCGGACAGCAAGAATACACCTCAGCTCTACATTTGGTCACCGTAAGATCACAGTAAAAAGGTCAGACAAAAACTTTATACAGTAATAGGGATAAAGTTTCTTTGTAAATGTGTATTGTGCATGTTATAATTAAATGCAATTGCAAATGATACTTAGAAGTGGTAGGATTAATAGGAGAAAGTCAAGTAGTAATATCCAAATAAATATACACGCTAAAGAAATGGAAGGGGAAAATTCAAATGAAAGCATTTTAATTTCGTTGGATAGAGATATATCCGATGTAACTAATTTTAATGATAACATTCAAAATATAGCAGCAGAAACAGATAATATGGAAGTTCAACAGTGTGTAAGGGCAGAAATACCGTTAGGTACAGAACAGGGTCAGGCAACAGAAACGAGAATGGACAAGAAACATACAGAGTTACATGATAATGCAGTTTCTCAGAAAGACAACAAAACTCAAAGGGAAATATCCGAGTTAGGTAGTAACGATCAGCTTAATCTGATGACAATTCTTAGGGCTATATCAGACCTTAAAACTGACATGGACAATAAATTAGATCAAAATAACAAGGAAATTGAGAGAAAATTTGACATACTGGGGCAAAGTAATATAGCACTAAATAAAAAGTTAGATCAGCAAAGCCAAGAAATAGGTAGACAGATTGCAAATAACTTAAAGGAAAACAGGTCTGAAATTAAGAGAATAGAAAGGAAATTAAACGATACTAGTAGAGCAATGCATGCTGAAATGGAAGAACAGATTAATAACCAGTGTAAAAGGCTTGAAGGTAAAATTGCTAGTCAGATTAACATAAATAGTCAAGAAATGAGTACTAAGTTGGATAGTCAGACAACTGAACTAAGAGAAATTATAGACCATACAAATGCAGACTTAGTGCAAAATCAAATAGACATAAGGGGGGAAATTACAGAAATTCAAAAGGAAGGTAAAATAATGCAGGAAAAGTTTGAATCTGTAGTACAGGATAGCAATAAGAAATTTGAGAAACTAGAATATAGATTGAATTCAATCATGAATAATAGAACTAGGGTAGACAATAGTACAATTACTGATGCTGTAAACCATGTAAATATGCATGAAAATAATGTAACTGAAAGGGGTACAATATCCTCTGGTTTCACAAGTTCACGAGGTGCTTCAGCTTCTCCTATAGCAGCTGCTCTATCTCGTAGCCAACATGCAAATTTAGAATCCAATACTAATGTATCTAATAACTTAGCAGGATATCACATGGTACTTAACGAATTACCTTTACCTAAATTCAGTGCTACCACCAGTCCGGTCCAATTCATTAATGAAATAACTGAATACTTTCAATTGAAAAGCGTTCCGGAATCACTTAAGATGATCGTGGTCAGAAAATGCCTTGACAACAAAACTTTGCAATGGCTAAATATTTTGGACGACGGCGAGTTAAATTTCGAAACTTTCAGAGTACTATTCCTGAATAAATTTTGGAATTCCAAGGTCCAGCACCGTATAAGAGCAAATTTAAGTCATGGTAATTACGAGAGCAATGAAGAATTGTCTATGTCAGACTACCTCATAAAACAAGCAGGTTACGTAAGATACCTTACCCAGCCATGCAAGAGGAGGATTTTATCAACCTAATAACGCGACATTATCCCTTGCATATTCAGAACTACCTTCTCATAGCACGTCCGAGATCTATTTTGGAAATGACTAAACTAATATCTGCCTTAGAACAACAAGAATCCGACAATTCTAGAAGGAGGAACCCAAGTCATAGAGATAGATATGTACACCGAAATAGACGCGATGATAGACATATAATTCACGAATGACACCTGACTACAGAGCTAACAACCACTACCAGGTACGAAATAGATATCCAAATTATGTGCCAAATGCCAACAATGCTAGGCCACAGGTACGACAAGAGAACATTAACTATGTTAGGACTGAAAGGCAACATTATAGAAGACAAAATACACATGGAGGTCGCATATACCAAGTGAGAGGAAATCCAAGAACAGGTAGAAGTTATAGATCCCCAGAATATTCTGACAATGAAGGTACGAATAATTTCGTAAGAGGCGGAATGAATAATCGTAGATGTGGAAACAGATCTAGGGGGCGTGGCACCCAACATTACGAGAATGAACACGAGATTACAATCACTGCAATGCGAAATGGTAGTCCCGTGTATACGGAAAATAACGCTCCGGAAAACTAAATATTGTTTCACTCGATGTAGGTGCTTGTGAAACAGGTTACCCGTCTGCAATAGTAGGCAAAATTAATTATATACCTACAGTCGATAACTGCAACAGGATTATTAAACATGACGACAATTTAGATGAGATATACGATTCGCCATATATTAAAGTGATAATAGCAGGTAAAGAAATTAATGTAGCTTTGGATTCAGGGTCAACATCCTCCATATGTTCTAAAACCTTTTATAATCACCTGATCATGGAAGGAACAAAAATTATGTCTGCACCGGTATGCAATTTAACTTGTCGTGTAGCTATCAGGAAGAAGGCACAAACCATAAACATGCAAGCATTATTAACCGTTCGGATTGGAGAAGAAGAAATAGAAATAATGTTCCTAGTTGTCCCAAATTTAATATGTGATGTGATTTTCGGATGTGATATGCTTCAAGAATAAGCTGCCATTATGGATTTTGAAAATGATGTGGTACGGCTACAGATAGCGAATAAGGAAATTAAGGTACCATTCCTTAGAGAAAGTAAGATTAAAGTGCAACGAATGGCTCAAGAAGAAGACGTATACAATGAAGAATTATTTGTACAAATCGTACAGACGCAGAGAGCAGAAGAAAGAGAAAACTTCATATCAATTGTGAATGCAGGTAAAAAGGACAACGAGTTACATGTTTCCAACCCAGAAGAGAGCGACCGTAAGGAAACCAGCTGTGTAACAAAGGAATATGGTCACACACCCCTACTAGAAGACGGATTCCAGGAAACTACCCTGAATGACATACAAAAACATAAGCTACTTAAAGTGTTGGAAGACAACAAACAGGTTTTTAGTGTTATTCCTGGCAGATGCACCACATATGTACACTCGTTCACATTGGAAAACATACAACCATTCAGGCACAAATATGATAACTTACCCATAGCTCTTAGAGGCGAAGCTAAAAAGCTAATATCAAAAATGCTCGAGAATAACATCATAGAATTAAGTAATTCCCAAATTATTAATGCAATATGCTGGTCGGTAAAAAAGGACAACACCTTAAGGTTTAATATAGATGGAAGATACATAAATAAATTTATGCTACCAGACCATTTTCAGAATGAAGGAATTGAACAGATTATTGCGAAATTATCCCGTGGAAAATACATATCTTCGATAGACCTCACATCATCCTTCTGGCAGGTAGAATTAGATCCCAGGGTGAGAGATTACACAGCCTTTCAAATATTTGGGGTCCAGTACCGCTTCTGTGTAAACCCCTTCGGCCTAAAGAACAGTTCTAGTGGGTTCCTACGTGCCATTCATAGCATATTTGGAGATACTGCAGATGACTTTCTTGTCAGGTATACAGATGACATCCTTATAATAAGTCAAACTTTTGAGGAACATCTGGAAAACTTAAATTATGTTTTAAATAAACTGCAACAGCATGGTATGACTGTGAATAGGTCAAAGTCAAGATTTTGTGTACCAGAAATTAAGTTCCTAGGATACATAGTTAATGAATCTGGTATACGTCCGGATAAAGAAAGAATTGAAGCCATCCTGAAGATTCCATCACCCAAAAATATAAAACAGTTAAGACGCTTATTTGGCATATTAAACTATGAGAGTAAATTTATACCGAGGTATGCTGCAGAAGTTGAACCACTAAGACAATTACTTAAAAAGTCAAGCAAATGGAAATGGACGGAGAACCATCAGAAATGTTTCGAGCATGTAAAAACACTATTTGCCAATGCTATACTGTTAGAGCGACCTAGAGATGATTTGAATTATGTAATGTATGTCGATGCTTCATGCCAAGGATATGCAGGCATACTAGGACAGCAAGAAAAAGATGGAACATTTCATGTAATTAGTACTGCATCACGAGATTTAACTGCGACCGAAAGAAATTCTTCAGTTACTATGATGGAAATAGGAGCACTATATTTCTCGTTGCTCAAATTCAAAACATACATATTTCAGAAGAAGGTTATGGTCTATACGGATCATATAAGCCTAACGTTTATACAAAAGTGTAGGCTATACAGTGGAAAATTGGCTAGACTGATACATGCAATTTCGGAATTTGACCTGGAAATACTTCATATACCTGGAAAACAGAACACTTTCAGTGATTTATTATCCCGTTTAAACCACAAGCAGCACATACCTGAAAGTTGTTCAAGGACACCTCATGAAATTCGAGTATTAAAGATAGACATACCATTAAGAAAGGAACTTATCCAACAAGTCAAAGACATTAGGGAATTGCAGTGTAAGGATATTAAAATCTCAAGTTTAAGAGAAAAGTTAACTGACATGGATGAAAGTACCGAAGGCTCATTAGCTTTAAAGGACGACGTATTATACAAAAAGCATGGTAAAGATTTACAAAAATGGAAAACTTATATGCCAGAGTGTATGGAAATGGAAATAATAGAACAGTTTCACATAGGACTGATACATTCGGGTACTGATAAGACTACACTTACTATTTTAGAAAATTTATACATACCAAAACTAAGACATAAAGTTAGCAAATATATTGCATGCTGTGATCTGTGTCAAAGGGCAAAACAGATCAACGTAGCATATGAATATACAACCAATTCAGTAGTTAGAGATAGGCCCAGACGTCTACTAAGTTGTGATTTGCACGGCGCAATGCCCCAGAGCTCATATGGTTATAAATATATATATTTGTTTGCTATGATGTATTTAGCAAATATGTTCGTATCTACCCACTAAGAAATGCAACCAGTGCCGCCTGTTTGAATAGATTGGTACGATCCTATTTCCAGGAGGAAGGGAAAGTTGAAGCGATATTGTGTGATAATGCATCCATTTTTACCAGTGCCAAATTCATGAACAGTATTAAAGAACAGGGAGTGAAACAATACTTCTCGTCACGCTACAGACCTAATGCAAATCCAGTGGAACGCGAGATAAAAGAAATTGCTACGTATCTTAAATTATTATGTCATCACAAACAAAGCAGTTGGTACTCTTATATAAACACAATACAAGATATACTTAATGAAACAATCCATTTAGTGACAGGATTTAAACCTATTGAGCTACATAAAGGCAAAATGCTCAATACTCTCTCAAGTAAAATTCCCGAAGCAATCAGTGATGCGAACGTAAAGATACCTGAGGAAGAAGAAATGTTTAAATTAGCTTTAGAAAGAATACGGGAGAAGGCTAGAAAAAGGAAAATAAAGCACGAAGCTAAAAAGAGAAAAGTATGGCAGCTACGCGTAGGTGATTTAGTCCTAGTACGAACCAAAAAATGATCAAATAAATTAAAAAAAGAATACTGGAGACTATTTCTAAGCTATCATGGTCCATATGAAGTGATAAATAAATATGGTACTGATACATTTGAAGTACGACATCCGAAAACTAAGAAAATACTAGGGAAATACCATAAGGAAATGCTTAAACCATATAAAATCAGAAAGGCTGCAGAACATGATAAAGAAGAAAACTAATAAGTAGGCTTATAAGAAGAATATTGGGAAATAAAAAAAATAAAAAGAAAAGGTACGGATCTTAAGAGTGGATAGCCTTGTAAATAATTGTAAATGTAAGGAATAAGAGTATGAAATAAGTATGTTTGAGACCTGTAAAAATAGGTAAAATATATATGTGTATGTATATAAAATCATATAGTGGATTAGCCTCAAGGTACTTGAATTATATATAGGTGTAATAATCAACAGAAAACTCAAATAATAACATCTAATAAAATATTAGTTAATGTAAATACCTGTGTGTAAATATGCTAATGTAAATAGATAGAAGTAAGAATTAACTCACAAAAATAATTATTCCATAGTTCAAACACTAGAACAACCTAAATACATAGCAAGCAAGTGTCAATTATTTTTCAGTTTTATGTATGTATAACCATTTTCTATGTGTTTCTTTTTTTATATATATATATATCTGATTACAACCTGATATACATAAATGAATGTGTCTGGATTATATATTATTCAACATGTTTTATTCAATTAAGTTAATACCAGTCAATGTCCATTGTAATTGTTTATACTAAAAGGATAGTGAAAAACGTGTTTTACACACAATAGTGCAAAAACTGACAGCTGTGTTTGTAAACATAACCCTAGCAAAACAACTGTAATGACTTAGCCGAAAACACAATACAAAGTGCAGTGAAGTGTGTGTTGTTATTGTATAGTATGGTCAGGTAGGCGACCCATACTAAATGTCTGTAACAGAGTGAGCAAATTCTCACAGAGGTATATGGGGTGTGCCAAGAACACTAGACACCTATGGCATGACCAATATATTCATGAGACATTAAACAATATTACAAATTTACACGTACACATAAATTTTAAATATGTTTAAAGGGGGCATATTTTAGACAGTAACTATGGTTATATATGCCATATATATAATAATGTGAATTATAATGTGAAATTGTATTAATAAGAAAAATACTTGTTGTATAAATAGAAGTTAAGGCATAAGTTTTATGTATGTACAAGTGTAGCTGGAGCTGTGGAATCCTTGCTAAAAGCCGACAAACATATCTTTGTGTTAGAATTAGGGCCCAGGCAAAAAAGGACTTGTACGGGAAGGTCATAAAAGTCAGACCTTGAGTCTTTGTGAAATAGGAAAGGCGACAAGCGAAAATAACATATGTTTGTAGAGAGGCCACATGCTTGCAAACGTAGAACAATAGCCGGGTAAGTCTTCTGGAAGGTTCCAAGCTGAACGAAGACAGACAATGAAATTTTAAGGAAGAATATGTTTAAAATCTTCAAGGGAAGAAATGTTAGTTCTAGCGTCTCCATCAGCCAGGGCGGTTGAATATAAAGTGCTGCGATGTGAATAAGATACATGTAAGCCCTCAGAAGCAGGCGATATTATTTACTTCTTATAATGTAGTAGGAACGGTGAAAGGTTATCGATTTAAAGGTCTATAGGAACGTTTGATAAATATTACAATTATTTCTAGAGCATGTATAAAATACTTGATTGCTCAGCGACCGCAAGTTTGGCTTACGAACGTGGTAGGGCTCGACAGTTCTACAGCTCCAACTAACTTAAGAACTGTGTAGATTATTACTAAGACAGTAAATGCGTGTGCCATTAAAGCATAGTGTTCTTCAATAACTTAATCTATTGTTAGAGTTGTTACTTATTACCTTCCTTCCCGTATTACACCCTGCAAAGTTATACAAGCTCTACCAGAAACCCAAATAACAGCAGCCGTGGCAAGAAATAAAGATAAACTTTAAGAGTAACAACTAAAACACAAGATAATTATCAGTATCACCAGAGTTCATATATTAAATCATATATTAATATATCGGACATACTGCGAGTCCTCCACGAGTATACTGCAAAGTATGACGTAATTTGGCTTCTGACTTAGGATACAATTGTGCTACAGTTCTGCAAGCCTAAATTAGTGTGATGTCCGGCATGAAAGGTTTATGTTTTGTTAGGTCTCCTCTTCATTTTCGCGCTAACATTTTATCGTGAGCAAATACCTCCTTGTTGATAACCATCATTGTCTCTGGGAATCTATGAGAATTGTCTACAGCCAGTTCGAAGCTCTGGATACCGTCCAAACATATTACGTTTACACCAAATGTTAACGCATGTATGTGATATTTTCCCTTAAATACTAAATTTACATAATTATCATCAAAACTATTACTTGTTCCCATGCTGTTTATATAGCAACAATTATTACTTCCACCTTATTTCACCTTCATGTAACCCTAGTTGCGTCAGAATGATTTTTCATTCCATTTTGAATACTAGTGAAATTTCCTTGGTATACAGGGTGGACCATTTAAGTTGAGACTGCACAAATATCTCCAAAACTAAGCGTTGTAGATAAAAATGTCTTGGAAAAAGTTGCTTGATATTATGGGGGAAAAGTAAATGCTAGTTGCCGTGTTTTATTTGGAGGAGGTTGTGATGGTCATTTTAGGACCAATTTAGTTTTTTTAAATGGGAACCTACTTTTTATGTTGTTCTCTCACTCCTCATAAAAAACTAAACAACATTTGTATAAATCACTTTGTAATTGTTCTTACAACAATGCAAATAACAACGAAAATTCTGAATGGCTGTATACGAAGAGCGCAATGAATGGTTGGACCATCCATGGATGGTCATTTGAGCGTCAAGTTACATTTCGAAATTGCGAACCAACATTTTTTATTTTGTTTCCTTATTCCTTAGCACAAAATAAACAGCTTTTTATAAACCATTTTCTAATGAGAAGACAACATACAAAACGTAGGTTCCCATTTAAAGAAATTAAATTATCCCTAAAATGACCATCATAACGTCCTCCAAACAAAACACGACTAATGACATTTACTTTCGCCCATAATTTCAAGCAAAGTTTACCCAAGACATTTCTTTCTTCAACGCGTAGTTTTGGAGATATTGTACAGTCTCAAATTAAATGGTCCACCCTGTATTTACAATATTCCAAGTCATTAGCAGATTTATTCTTTTAATTTCCATATCTGTTTTTACTATTATAAGCATTACTTTAGCACATTATTCTTTCTTCCTTTTTAAATTTGACTTATTAGTTTCTGAAGAATTTGTATTACAAAATTAGCTTTTATGACTTCCGTATATTTTATTGCTTTTAACGTCGCCAATACCAATTCATATCACTATTGTATAATAATTTTCTATTTTTTATAGGTTTGTATTCTGTATACGACTATTTATGAGGAATCCCCTAAACACGAGATATGCACATTAATAGATTCTATAAATTTGACATTGTTGTTTTTTCTTATGTAGTGCTTTTCCAGCAATAAATTAAATGACAGTTTCGTTATTAATTCAAATTTCTTTAAAATAAAAAGGTAAAGGTAAGGCAAAATAAACCATTTAGTGTTAATAACAGACTGCTCACTATGAAATAGTTTTGAAAAACAAAGAAATCTTGATGTGAACAACTCCAGAGAGGTTATTTCAAACGTGTTATCTCACTGAGAGAGTCAACTTGAGAAAACATATTTTACCATAGAATGATACAGCTAAGTTTTTGCTTTGAAAACTCTAAAGATGGTTTTATGCAACAAAGATATATGCCGTTTTGTTGCTTTTTGCTGACCTATGAAAATTAATGAAAATAAATACAGTAAACTAAGACTCTGTTTTCTGTATACGTGTTTGAAATATAATTCTACATAAAATATAATTCTATATATTTGCCATAGGAATTTAAAACAACTACCAGGAAAAGTCATATAACAATTAATAATAAGTGCGGGGACTCACAGGCATTAAATGAATGGTGTAATGTGAAACAAAAATTGAAATTAAGTCAAAATTTATTAAACCTGAAAGTACAAAAAGAATAATGTGCAAATATTTTACAGTTCAGTGTATTATATTTCAGACCTCTTGATAATGCTGATCGTTTAAATTACTCAGTATTTCAAATTACTTCTACACTCAACTGGACCTATCGTATTGAATCAGTTTGTCTTAAGGTTTTCCAAGTTCTTATGCACTGTATTGCTTGAAGCCGCCTGTATTAGTTGATTTAACACTTTTTATGGCTCTTTCATAACAAAAAAGACTTTTCGAATTATTAATATTAGTTGTCATTACGACCTATAGTATCCTTTATTCAGGAATTAAGGAATATAAACTTTTTTTAAAAAAATAAGTTTTAAATAGTCCTTTTTTATAACCAATGATTTTTTTCTTTGTAGCAAATGTACCGTTCACTGCTACTTTTTCTATATTTATTGCTTTGTGGCATTCTTCGCAAATTATTTACTTTTTATGTAGTTGGCAATAGCACAATCTCCAGAAAATGCATTGCCTGCAGCGTTTCCAATATATGCTACAAACGAACATGTAAACCGAGATTTAAAAAACTAATAAACGAATTTTAAAAAATCAAAATGTTTGTTCTCTAAAACAATTGAAGACATGGGTGCAAGAACTAGATAATAACCAAAAGTATAGTTTTGAGAAAAGTGAGAAAAACGTTTAACACTGTGTTATATTTACATTTCATAGATTATATTGATTTAGTATAAAAGTATAAGTTAAGATGCACCAGTCTGACAATTTTCTAGGTGCTAATTAACTGAGAAATGTATAAAATCAAGAAAAACCTGTGCTGGAATTATTCATTTCTTGCACCCAAATGTTTCGTGGAATGTATGAACTAGGATAACGCAAGATAAAAACAGCTTTCACACAGCAATTTTAATGTCAACATACAATATTGTTTGAAGATCCATGTATGAAGGCTTTCTTAATAGAAATTTAACAAATACTACTTCAGTAGAAGTTTATACCTCGTGTTAAGACACATCACATTCAGCTTCAGAGTCTCCATTCCCATCTTCTTGTCTAAGGTGTCTGTACCAGTTCATATGTACAGGAGGAATATATTTGTGAGCCAAATCCATCACTACACAGTACTTCTTTGTTTTAAGTGGCAATGGAGCCTGATACAGCTCATGGGCATGTAAGGTAGGGATTTGCATTTTCTTAAATATGCAAAATTTAGAGTGAACCAGTGTGTCTTGACCAACAAAAACGGACACTTCCTTCCCTTCATAAATAAAGTGGCGATATTTACTGATTGTAAATGATTCATTCTTATTCCTTGTTGTTTTCTTAAATAATGACTGAAAGTGTTCTTTAAGATCCAGTATGATTTTCTGATCTACTTTCACTACGTAACTTTCTTTGTGGCTGAGATGTAATATCATACGACTCTTCGGGCACAAAGACATACACTTTCTTTCGCTTGATCTTCTCAATTTGTGCAAATGCTCGATCACAGGGCATGAATGAATGTCCCCGTTCTGGGAAATGGTGATATATTTTATTAAATCTTCCCAAAGTAGTAAGTGTGTTTAAATACTGCACCGTCAACATATTCTTGTTTTGCCCCGCGCAGTTGCCACTAAAGAGATGCAGGGTTTTAATTTTCTCAACGTAGTTCTCTATGTAATGTTTCAAAATTGAAACAGCTTCATTGGATCCCTTTCTTCTGCAAGTTTCATTGTACATGCGCATTTTCGACTCTCCAGTAGTACAGGAAAATATACCCATGTTGAACACCCAAAGTTGTCTCTTATAGAACAGCTCACCAGTAGTTAGTACGGGAACTGGAAGGTTTTGCTAACAATTATGTACACATTTCGCTATTTATAGGTTAGTACGGGCACTCTTTCATGGATATTTGAACGTAAAATAATCTTACTTCATTAAACACTAACCTCTGAACATTATAACAGGCAATTAAGCCCATCAAGTATGCATCCTGAGTGTTCTTATCACTGAGATTGTTGAAACCATCAAGAATATTCTGCTTAATTTCATATGAGAATTTGGATGTGCATTTCCGTTTACATGCACAATCATTAGCAACTCTCTTTGCAGGAATAAGTTTTGCTGATGTTGAAACATACCCTTCTCCATGCAAGATACTCCTTTTCTAACATTTCTACTCCAATTGTCTTCATTCCTTGCCCTTTTCCTGGGCAACAGAACCTGGCAATGGTACCTAAAATATCACAATACTTGTAACATTCAGATTACAACAAACCTTTTACTCTAACAAATAATCATCTTTAAATAGTAATAAAATTACTAATAAACTGTACTTAGTAAAGAAATGATATTACCAACTAACCTCTGAATCAAAATTTGAATTAGCATCAGCCAACATTGCTTCACTATTCTCTGCCATCATTCTGTCAGTGACAATGCAAGATAACAACTAAATGCAAGAACTGGATACTTCCGGTTATTATCTACTTCTTGCACCCAAAGCAGACTTAGCCGAAACTTAAACTCCATCTTGTGAGGAAAGTAACTCTTATTTGTTAAAATACTTATAGTGACAGATAGAGGGCAGCCATGGCTACAATTTGGCACAAAAACCTAAACTTCACAAAAAGTGGTCATTATCTGGTTCTTGCACTCAGGTCTTAAATTATTTCACTGCTACAGACTATTGGAATAATCGCAATGGAAAAAGGAAAGGTCCTGGGGAAGGTCAACTGGATGAATGAGAGAATCCGTTGGGTCAACTCACGAGGATATCCTTTTAGAACCACCCCCAAGAGACAAAAAGGACCCTAGTTTGTAACAATCAAGGTATTCATTGTTTAACTACATACAGCCATTGGGCCACCTTGTTTAGTAATCGAAAGTGACCCAATTTGTTGTTGATTATTTGTGCTCTATAGTATCAAAAATTAATACTATAAAAGATTAATTTAAACAACTTTATTCATATTCTTCATTATTATTCTGTCTTTACAAATAATAATTACTATTATACATCATCTACAGAAAACAAAACGAAAACAAGTCAAACAAAATAAAAGGTTTATAAACAACATTTTGTTTATGTTTAATCTATAAATAATTTATTCTTTTGTAGCGAAAACAAAGTTTACATATTTTCTCCGTTCAATAATGATACAGGTCAGATAATGGAAATAAAATAGCACTAAAAGGAGAGAGGATAAATTCACCAATGAATGCTGCAATACACGTATCGATTATACGCATCTGTCGGTCTGTCTGCCTATCTCTCATACACCCACAACGTCTCTAACGTAAACCTAATCTGGAGTTAAAATTCTGAAAAAGAATGACACAGAGGTTTAGAAATAAATCCGAATAACCTTAAAATCCGATTTTCAAGAAAACTATTTTGAAGCAGTGAAAAAATTCCACATGTTTAGGACTTCTAAAGAGCCAAACCAGATTATTTAGACCACCGGAGATTCCTGTGGCACCCTTAATGCAAATAAATGTAATTACAACTGAGATATCATTAAAGATCAAAGGGACTATGGAGAGACATGCGTCTGCACGCATGCCAATGTGCAAATATTAGCTTCTACTCAATTATGAATTGCAAAGCGGCAACAATATGTGAAGCCGAAACTGGTCGCCGGGGTCGTTATATAGTCGCCCTCCGTGGTGTAGTGCCAGCCTCCAGTTCCCAGGTCGCGGGTTCAAACCCGTCGGAGGGTGATGGATATTTTCGGGCGTAAAAATCTTTAGCATGGCATCCTTCGAAAGGGAAGTAAAGCCGGTGGTCCCGTATCGTAGATTTACGGGATAAAGATAAAGAGGCCTCTGAGCAAAATTACCGGTCTTTCAGCCCAATATAGAATGGAAGGCTAAGGACCACAGCAGTTAAAGAGCATTCATAAATAAAACTTAATTTAAATTTATTTTGAGAGCGTCATAGCACGCACTCGTGAACAGAAGGTCTGCGGTTCAAAAACCCGTTGGGATGTTGGGATTTATATCTGGTTTCAATTCCCACTGCTAATATGTGTCGGCAAATTGACTTAGAATAGTTTCAAATTGTCACAAGAAAAGCTATTACTACATTTAAACTTGCGGTTTCCATATGTGCAAGAAATGTTCCTGGCACCTTTACGCCGGCTAACATAGAACGGTGGAAGAAAGATTTTGGAAGGTCAAGGTCACAGATAGCCTAGCTTCTGAAAACCCGCGCTAGCTAGCAATGGCATATAAGGCTGATATTGAAATCTGGCTCCACTCTTAACCGATGAAACTACGGAAATTTCTTAAAATGTATGGATAGTAATATTTTATGTATTTTCAAAAGTGTTATCAAGTGAATACATTACATGTATCAGTATTAAAAAGACGGTATTAGTCTTTGGCGACAAGACAATCCTGCTCACCCTATTCGCCACCCCTGAATCTCTGATACGCTGCAAACCTGACATTGAAAATTCTCGATAACACTGTCGTGATATCGTGTGACTATCCCTGTTATGCATTGCGTGTATGGTACAACACAGTCACAGATATAAATAACGCTAAGAAAGTGGTAGAGAAAACCCGCAAGAAAACTTACGGAGTTGCTGAAAAAGTGAACAGTAAGAGTGATGTTTGAAATGAACACTGAACGAAAATGGGCATAAAACAGTGTTGCTGCTAGGCAAATGGAACAAGGAAATCTTTACTTAAATGCACTACAATACAGTGGTGGATCATTGGCCTAAATACTGGGGAGGCCAGACTACAACACCATTACAACAAAAAGTGAGAGGCCCGCTCTCCCTTGTCTAGTCTAATCAGCTTCCACTGGTGCAAGCATAATTCACCACGCTTGTTCAATGAACGATGAAAATAACACAACTAGAGGTCAACGACCAACGTGAAGTTTATAAGTGGTGTGTCCATAATTTGCGTCCTTCTCAATTGTTTCCGCGAAAGGATTTTTAAACTACACACATTCAGTGCTTGGCCAATATTGGTGTTAAGTATAAGAAGATCCAAGTACCCAAGATTGCACCTGGCCATTTCACTCTCCCGCAAGAAGCTGCTGAATTGGTTGATCAAATTCGTGTAGATGTAATTCCAGAAGTATGCAGTGCTACGGAAAGCAATGTTAATATTATCAAAACACACATGAGGCCAGGCTATCCACAAAACAGGTATATGTCTCACACTGTCCATTATATCATATCTGGATGGTTTTCCAAAACACAGTGTAATTTTCGCCGGAAAAGACAAAGAGACCGAAACACTTGCGCATGTCCTAGGATCTTGTCCTCAAGGAGTACTTCGCAACTGCCGCAACCACAGAATCCGCTCGATGATCGAGAACAACTTAGATCTATTCAATTCCAGGTTTATGGAGAAATACACTGTTCAGCGAACAACGGCAGCACCAGGAGGATTGGCGTGATGGATAAATAGTAATAATAAATTTATATAACCATTAATACAACACAATGTTGATATTTCTGCAATAATTGCTGAAATAGGATGGTATAATTTGCATTCAAATGTTCTTAAAACCATTACTTTTTG
Organism: Deroplatys truncata; assembly: GCA_030765065.1. Lineage (NCBI taxonomy): Eukaryota > Metazoa > Arthropoda > Insecta > Mantodea > Mantidae > Deroplatys > Deroplatys truncata. The sequence continues at coordinate 544,643,851 of CM060990.1, forward strand.
TCTGCATTCTTTTCAATACACTTGGAACAAGTTACCTTTGTCTTCAGAATTCTAACACTAACCTTATTGTGATACAGCAATAATAATTGCTTTAAATGCGTAAAAATATATAGTCACTATTTTTATTCATATCTAAACCCTTATGCATATATTGACTACATCCGAATGTTTTACATTATCTGCTATTTTCTCTAGTGCTTAGTATGAGAGCTACAGCAACAATTGCATTAGACCAGAAAGTTCTATATCATATACATGTTTTACAACCCTCAAATTAAAAAAAAGCATTTTTAAGACTGAGTGTGCTTTTGAGAGAGAGGGAGGGAAGGAGCGAGAGAAAGTAATATACGTTAAAACTGATTAACGGAGTAAGTACAGAATTTCATACTTAAGCCAGGCACTCTCCAGGTTAGACTGCGATGCAAAAAAAAAAAATTGAGTTTTATTTATGGAAGCTCTTTAACTGCTATGGTTCTTATCGTCCCATTCTACTTTGGGCGTGAAAGACCGGTAATTTTGCACAGTCCTCTTTATCAGGCTTGAGGTTCTTTTACGTGCCGTAAATCTACGATACGGGACCACCGGCTTTACTTCCCTTCCGAAGGAAGCCATGCTAAGGATTTTTACGCCCGAAAAAAAACCCATCGCCCTCCGCCGGGTTTGAACCCGCGACCTCGAGAACTAGAGGCTAGCATGGTAACCACTACACCACGGAGGACGACTACTGCGATGCAGCATCGTTGAAAACATGTTCTTTAATATGTATGGACTCAGCATTTTGCTTGTTATACGAAATAGGCAAGGCTAAGAAAGACCAATAAATTGCCTAATTCATGAATTTGGCATATGCATTGCTTACTTCAAGTAATACGCAAGATTTAGTCTACTTAGTAAAACAGGTATTTTCAAGAATTCGGTGCAACACATACATTATTTGTGTAGCTACTGTCAAAGTACGTTAAGCTTCAATGTTTGAAAAAGCTCCGTTCTAAAAATACTGGAATACTGTAAGCCCATCTAGGAAATAAGTGCTTGTACTTGAACGTTTTTTAATTTGTAAGGATGATAAGTTATCATATAAATTACTCTTAAAGTAGTGTCATAGAAGTGATCACGTAGCGGTAATCACTCTCACTTTATTGTACTGCTGCTACTCCAGTCTCAGCTTCATGGCAAGGCAAAGCTGCAAAGAACTCTGTGATAACGTTACATGTAACAAATAGTGCAAGTTTAAATTCCGCAATATGAGCGCACAAAACCAACCTTTTCAGTCATGGATGTGCAAGAAGTTCAACATGCTTTGGCTAGCTGTCGAATTCCATTGAGCAAGATCTAGTTAGCCTCAGTCATGTTAGTTGTACGCTCTACTTCTGGAAAGAAAAAAGCATTGATTACTTATCATGAATCAGGTACAAAAGGCTCATGTACGTAATATACTTGAATCAGCGGGTACCGTAACGGACATCAGGCTCTGTTATGCTACAATCCGCACAACACATGTCACTGCATCTGTTACCTTGGATCTGCTGGTACACTAAGGGCATCAGGTTCTGTTCTGCTACTATCAGCCAACGCTTGTCACTGCATCTGTTACCTTGGATCCGCTATCACAGTAACGAGCATCAGGTTCTTATCTGCTATTAGCCAACGTCTACAACTGCATCTGTTACCTTGGATCTGCTGGTGCACTAACGGCATCAGGTTCTGATCTGTACTTTTAGCCAACGCTTGTCATTGCAGCTCTTACCTTGGATCCGCTGTCACAGTAACAGGCATCAGGTTCTTATCTGCTATTAGCCAACACTTGTCACTGCATCTGTTACCTTGGATCATCTGGTACAGTTAACGGGCATAAGGTACTGTTCTACTAATATCAGCCAACGCTTGTCACTGCATCCGTTACCTTGGATCATCTGGTACAGTTAACGGGCATAAGGTACTGTTCTACTACTATCAGCCAACGCTTATCACTGCATCTGTTACCTTGGATGCCAACGCTTGTCACCGCATCTGTTACCTTGGATGCCAACGCTTGTCACTGCATCTGTTACCAGAAATGGGCATCGGGCTCTGTTCCGCTACCATCAGGACAAGGCTTATCACTGCATCTGTTTGCTTGAATCAGTTGGTACCAGTAACGGGTATCCGGCTCTGTTGTGTTACAATAAGAACACCACTTACCACTGCATCCGTGAACTTGGATTCACAAGTACATAGAGAGCATTTAGCTCTGTTCTGCTAAAATCTAAAGCAGAGAGAAACGCGCCTCTTTGTTGACAAATTTTGAGCCCATTCTTTAATAAAACGCGAAAACTCCACTTAGCGAGTCCATAAATCAAAACTCACAAAACATTTGGTATTATCTAGTTGCTGGCTTAGTAATAAATGTTCGAATTCCAGGCATGTTTTACCCCGTCGTCACAATGTCCATTGGGGGTTGGTTAGCTGAATAATTTGGGATTTCCTATGCCAAGTTTCAGGAGACAATAATAATTTATAGGGCAAATGTTTCACCTAATTAAGGGGCTACATCTTGGAATTTACATTTAACTTAAGTAGAAAATTGCACGTATAACATATTTGTCAAATCGTAACGCAGCTTGTATTAGAGAGCAAGCTACGAAATATGTAAATCTCCAACTTGCTATTTCCTATTCTGAAACAAAGAGGCATTCCGGAACATTTATCACCATGCGCGTTAAAATAAGGCAAAACAAATACTTAATGTGGTGATCTAGGAAGGATGCTGTTGCTTTCACCAAAACCATGCCCACAGGGTTTTTGGTTCAGCTTCAAAGCGAAGTAATTATGCAAATGAGGGAAAAGGTAATGAAGGAACTAGGTCATCACGTGAGATACAGACTCTGTAGAAGTGTATTCTCTTCAGCGCTCGAAGTATTGGTTGTGGAGGACGATGATAGCATTAGACACCCACTAACTCTCTTTCTTAGCATACAAGCAACTAAATCATAGCGTGGGCTAAACAAGGAAAGCTAAGGTTCAATAAATAATATATTATAATGAAATCAGTATTCAGCGGGGACCACATTTCGTTGACTCTCCTCTTTTACCTTGAGGCGAAACCCATGAAAAGGCCTCACCCAGGCAATCTGTTAGCACGGCGAACGATATCAAGCAGTCCTCTGAAAGGTAACCCAGTTATTTATTGTTTCCTTTCTTTAGAGTTCTCGACATGGTCAACCACAATACTGCATGTATAGATAAAGAACAATTTTAAACGCTGACCGTTACATCAAACGCGCATTGATATGTTTACTTTATAGAGCCCGTGAAGAGATATATGTGCCTTAGGTCCTTCTTCATTGGTCATTAACAGTTCAACTTATATATTCTACATCCAGTTAAAAACTTTTTTTTAAGGGACACAAGGTATTCTGGATTTAAGGCCATATCAAAAGCATACTATCACTCTAATCAAAGGTGCACTATTTTTCTAACCGACTGTATAACATACATTGTTACCCGGCTGTGGCACCTTCGAAAGAAAGGACCACTTATCACATGGATACAATAACAAAATCAGTAAGAAAAAGCGAGATATGACCAATTAGAGATACACTTATTACCAAGAAGGTTGTTGCACTCTCGCATCACAGAAAACATATTAAACGAGTTGTCTAATGCCAGAGTAAACCATGACACGGACTTATGATGCAACGTATATAATAGATTGTGCCTTTTGATTAATAATGTTAAAACTCTTTATACGGGCTTAAAGCCATGCTGAAGGAGACTACAGCATTCAAGCAAAATTGCGAGCTAGGTTAGAATTTAAAACCCGCTGATTTTCAAGGTTCAAATCAGCTGAAGTGTATCCGGGCCATTCTTTCTGCACTTCGAGTCTCTCATACAAGTTAGGCTTCTTTCTCATTTTCTGTGTCTTGGTCTTGGGAACGATGTCTCTCCATAAAATATCGCTGTAACACATTACAAATAAGTCAAAGGTTTTTAACGTCAGTCGCAAAGAAATAAAAATAGGATTTGTGATGTTCCCCTAAGCGCAAACGAGAAAGAATAATTAACCTTAAATAAACAATAATATTCTGCGGCAGCAAATACTGCACAATGCATTTCAAATTATGTGATCATATTTAGCAATTGGGTTTTCATCCGCTCAGGTGACAATGAATTAAACGTTTGCAGGTTTCAGTTTCAACCATGGGACTTCCAGTTAACATCATTATTTTTGGACAACTGGTCCACTCGACCTAGATTACCTTCGTCGACGTTCTCGTGCCGAATGGTTTCTGTATCACAGTGCTTTCTATATATGCCAATCTACTGCTTTTTAAGGGGAGTCGGAACAGCCCATCTTGACAATGTTAAAATGAGACTTTAGCGGGACGCTTAGCCCAAGAATCACCCCTCACAACAGTTTCAAAATTTTACTTGTTCTACAACATTTTGCAATGCATTAAATATAAGAGATCTTATTTTGGAGATAACAATAGGCATAACTATATGATTTTTAAATGTCTTGAATTTACTCTAAAAATATTCAATATTTATTTTTAAAAAATTCAAATTTTCACATAACTTGCTGGAAGTAACTACAAAAAAAATAGTTTCAGTACTGTTTTAATTTCACAAAACACTTAAGACATGTAGATACAGTCGATTTTGTGATGAGCGGACCCAAAGTTTTAAAAAATTAAAATTGAGAAAAACAGCAATAAAGTATTACAGCATTGGAACCATACCTTGGAAATTATCAGCTCCATATTCTTTAAAGGCCTTTACACTGGGACAGGAAAATAAGTATTATTGGATTTTACAAATATCAGTGGACATTAATTCGACAACTCGTTTTGTTAAATTCCACTCCAGAATGCCGTTCTGAACTCCTCTCAGACCTTCTGTATCTTCTTTGCACTTGTATAACTTCAACTAATGCTGATTGGGCACAGTAGCGGATAAAATATGTTAGAAGGTTATCTGTAAAGTAATGTATTTCTTAGCAAAAGGGATATGTTTTCATACAAGACTACAATCTAAGACTTAAATAGATATGAATACCTAATCGGCTGGTTCAACTGGCATAATTCTGTTGAAAGCGTCTCATCTGTTTGTGTTTGAAAGCCAATCATGTCATACTTTTATTTTTGATCAGAAGTATGCATTAACGGAAGTTAACGTGTAGTAGCAGTTTATCTGCTCTAACGCTCTGGAAATAGTTAGAAACTTAAAAAATGAAAGAAAACAAAATAACAACAAAAAAGGACAGCTTAATTAGCATTTAGTTACAATTGAAAAGTTCAACATTCGTCACAGCGTTTTCACCAAGGTATTTTGTTCTCTGTTGATACATTCCAAATGGGTTTCTGGTGGCGCTTTGTAATAGACTATGAGGATAAACTTGTCCACACAGTATATAACATGCTAGAACAAAGCAGATAACCAAAACTGTAACTCTAACGCATTCTATGCGGTGATACTATTATATTTCCGTGTCTTATGTTGCTCTTATCTCTTGCCATATGAGCAAGTAATTCAATGCATTTGTGTTTGTATAAAATATAACAGAAATAATTCTGCTCGGGATTTGAGCACGATTTGCGACGCGCCAGCCCCTTGGTCCCAAGCTCTCTCCCTAAATAGTCGGGCTTTCTTCGGAAGTTCCAAGTAAAGCCGGTGGTCCCGTGTCGTAGATTTACAACATGTAAAAGAATCTCAAGCCTGATAAACAGGCCTCTGAGCAAAATTTCGGTCTTTCACATCCAATGTTGAATGGGACGCTAAGAACCATAGTAGTTAAAGAGGGTCCATAAAAAAATAAAAAAAGCTAAATAGTCGGTCATACAGATGGCTGATTATGATCAGAGAACTGAAAGGCTTAATAATGATTTGTGTCAATATTTGCAATGGCTGGCTTCGTAGTTCAGTCGGTAGAGCACCTGCCTGCGGTGCAGGGGTCCCGGGTTCGATTCCCGATTCCCGTTCGAGTTTGCCTCTAGCCAAGATTATTACCTATCTTTCTCAAAGTCTAGAAGTATGAATGAGAGTGTGATCTAAAGTATAAAACCCAAAGAAAAACCAGAAATCTAATGACAACAGTATTAGATTAACACCATTGCCGATCGGCAATACATTCTGATGGTAAAAAAGGTCGCCGATATGAACACTGCAGTTAAAAGCGGGGTATAAATGGAACATACAATATACATACTAAGTACAAGATGTCACTCAGGCAACTTTATCGTATGACCTTGGCTGCTGTCTACCTCGGCTGTAAAAGACATATGATAATTGTTATTATCTTCTAAATCGACTCGCGACGAGATGTTTACAGTGTTTAAAGCCATGGCAATTATAGTGATACAATGTTAGGCGTATCCCTTTTGAATGGATTTTCAAATATTTTTAACTGACAACATAATCGAGAGTGTCATTTGCGTTTTGCATATTTGTAATTTGCACATCGTTGCAGTTCATTATAACAGCAACCCTTAAGGAATACCGACCATAAATTTCTCTAGAGCATTTGCTGGTAAAGACAATGTTCGCAGATCACGGAGAGCATGCGTAATTCCAGCAATATTCTGTAAATCTGCGAACAACTCTGCATTATTACTACTAAATGCATCTCATAAACGAGGCTTTCTTCTTTCTGTTTTGTCAAAAAAATGCACTAGATATATCAAATTGGAATTTGCACTAACGCTCTCCCTTTGCAGCCTGCACTTCCTTCTAAGTACGGAGTTGAGAAACTTTAGACGTGGACATATTCAAATTCCCAAAGGAGAACCTGATCCTGAGAGTAGTTTTACTCGTTCTAAGTAGAAGTTGAGAGGCCTTCGGTAGTGTTTTTTTGTATATACACACAACACAGTAATGTATAGTATTGCTTCTTCATGTGCGCTTACTAAATTCGGGTATATGGTAATGTGATATTAAAACACGGCTGCTTTAGAATGCACTAGCAAAACTTATCGTTGTTGCAAACCAAGAATTTGTCTAATGGGAAATGTACACTGCAACTAAAAAGATTTCCTACAGAATTGTATAGTCGAACTCAATCTCTCTCTCTCTCAATCGTTTTGCTCTGTTTAATTTTAATAATTTTATTCGTTTCACGCGCTATGAACTTAATAGTAACTTGAATCGGGCTTGAAAAGCTCAATTCTATGACCAAATCTCAAATTAGGGTCTATCGGGTACTGTGCAGAGTTATTGGTATCTCCTTGAGGCTACCGTGAGATACATGATTGTGATGAGAGAAGTTGCGATTTATATCTGGTTTCAATTTCCAGCCGTTGAAAGAATAAGCATTAAACTTAAACCGACCCCATAGCGTAGTTAAACAAAAGCCTGGAATTAAACATACTTGTATCTTTGCAAGTCTGTCATAGGTTACCAAGTCTCAAACTAAACGATATCGAAGATATGAACCAGATGAGAGATGCTGAGTGTCTCGTCACGGTACCTCATAGGTAGAGCTTTGGCGCAGAAATGCGAATATTCATGGTTCCGAGCCCTGGCGCTGGGAATACATTTCAGAATCAACTTTCCCAAAATTAGCTTACAAACATCAAATGTGAAGGAACTATCATTAAAGAAGCATTTTTTGTACCTAAACAGGGAAATTGTATACTTCTAAGATGACTGTATTCCATTAAACACTGGGAGGGTGCGAGTACATAGAAAGCCATTTGCATTGTGGCTCAACTAGCATCATTGTTGCAGATTCCACCACTACTGCACGAGGTGTTCAGACATCGAGTGTAGGACGGCAAACATGCTATTTATTATTCCATCAACTATTATTTTGACATTCTGACTGTACTTTATTCCCTGAATTCTTACATTCAGCGTTTATTCATACTGAGATTATGTCGCGAAGCCTCAACCTTGCTGTTACCGCCATTTGCAATACTTTTCAAAACCGTCCTGCTTTTATTGCGTGGGTCGTCCATAAAACACAATTTCCTTGTAAGATATCCTTGGAGTGAGGATACTGTCATAAAGAAATATCAATTGTGCCATCGCAAGTACCTTAATACATCAGCATGTTTCTAAAAAATAAGGAGCGGTCAGCGCTCCTGATACTGGGCATCTACCAAGGTCGCGTTTCCAAAAACCATCTTAATCACATTCAGGGTTATTATGCTGGAAATTTTATATTAATTGGCTGGTTATAAACGTTTCTTGAAACACTTGAGCTCGGTGTGAATGCACTATGTATGACTGAGAGCAGATGGCTTCCTTATTTGTAATGAGCGTAAGCGCAGATTGCTTCCTCATTTCTAATAAGTGCGATGTCAGTGAGAGCCGATTTCTTTCTTATTTATAATGAGTGTTATGACAGTTAGGTGTGTATAAATGCTAGCAATAGCTTCCTTATTTATGGGCGTGATGTCTGAAGTGCACATGAGTCAGGGCAGACTACTGCCATAAAAGTACCGAGTATGCTGTCAATGAGATGTGTATGAGTCACGGCGGACTGCTACCATAACAATAGTGAATATGATATTAGTGAACTGTGTACGAGTCAGGGCCGACTACTAACATAACAATACTGAGTATGCTGTCAGTGAGATGTGTATGAGTCACGGCGGACTGCTACCATAACAATAGTGAATATGCTATTAGTGAACTGTGTACGAGTCAGGGCCGACTACTAACATAACAATACTGAGTATGCTGTCAGTGAGATGTGTATGAGTCACGGCGGACTGCTACCATAACAATAGTGAATATGCTATTAGTGAAATGTGTACGAGTCAGGGCCGACTACTAACATAACAATACTGAGTATGCTGTCAGTGAGATGTGTATGAGTCACGGCGGACTGCTACCATAACAATAGTGAATATGCTATTAGTGAAATGTGTACGAGTCAGGGCCGACTACTAACATAACAATACTGAGTATGCTGTCAGTGAGATGTGTACGAGTCAGGCCCAACTACTAACATAACAATACTGAGTATGCTGTCACTGAGATGTGTATGAGTCACGGCAGACTGCTAGCATAACAATACTGAATATGCTATCAGTGAAATGTGTACCAGTCAGGGCCGACTACTAACATAACAATACTGAGTATGCTGTCAGTGAGAGTGTACGAGTCAGGGCCCACTACTAACATAACAATACTGAGTATGCTGTCAGTGAGATGTATATGAGACAGGGCGGACTGCTGCCATAATACTAAGTGTGATGTCTGAAGTGCACATGAGTCAGGGCGGACTACTGTCATAACAATACTAAGTATGTCAGTGAGATGTGTAGAGACAGGGCGGACTGCTACTATAATATTGAGAGCGATGGCTAAAGCGCACATGAGCCAAGGCAGACTACTGCCATAACAATACTGAGTGTGATGTCTGAAGTGCACATGAGTCATGGCAGACTACTGCCATAACAATACTAAGTATGTCAGTGAGGTGTGTATGAGACAGGGCGGGCTGCTGCCATAATACTGAGTGTGATGTCTGAAGTGCACATGAGTCAGGGCGGACTACTGCCATAACAATACTAAGTATGTCAGTGAGGTGTGTATGAGACAGAGCGGGCTGCTGCCATAATACTAAGTGTGATGTCTGAAGTGCACATGAGTCAGGGCGGACTACTGTCATAACAATACTAAGTATGTCAGTGAGATGTGTAGAGACAGGGCGGACTGCTACTATAATATTGAGAGCGATAGCTAAAGCGCACATGAGCCAAGGCAGACTACTGCCATAACAATACTGAGTGTGATGTCTGAAGTGCACATGAGTCATGGCAGACTACTGCCATAACAATACTAAGTATGTCAGTGAGGTGTGTATGAGACAGAGCGGGCTGCTGCCATAATACTGAGTGTGATGTCTGAAGTGCACATGAGTCATGCCAGACTACTGCCATAACAATACTAAGTATGTCAGTGAGATGTGTATGAGACAGGGCGGGCTGCTGCCATAATACTGAGTGTGATGATTGAACTGTGCAAGAGAAATGTTAATTCTACTGTATTCCGGCAGAATGTGAAGTCAATGAGCGAGTATGGGTGAGGGGAGCCTGCTACCGCAATTTTAATGAACACTGCGATGCGTATGATTCAGGGATACACTGCTATTATTTATCTAATGAGCACTGCAATGTGTATCATTGAGGGAGAGACCGCTACCACAGCTCTAATGAACTTTGCAATGCGTATGATTCAGGAACACAATGCTACGTACAATAGCTCTACAGAACACAGCAGTACAGCACTGAGAGACGGATAGGTAACATATCAGTTATGAACACTGCAGTGCGTATGATTGAGGGACAAACAAACTGCTACCATGGCTCTAATAAACACTACACTACATATGACTGAGGGACAGACTGCTACCATAGCTCTAATAAACCTTGCAGTGTGTATATTCAGGGACTCAATGCTACAATTAACTCTACAAGACGCAGCCGTGTAACATTGAGGGGCAGTTAGATATCATAGCAACAATGAACACTGCAGCGCGTATGACTGAGGGACACACTACTACCATAGCTCAAATGAACACCAGTGAGCAACATTTAGGGACACACACACATATTATACCATAGCTATAATGAACACACAGTGCATATCACTGATGGGACGGGTGGCTATCATAGCTCTAATGCACACTGCAGTGTACATCGTTAAGCAGCAACAGACTGCTAACGTAGCTCTAATGAACACTATAGGGCGTACGGCAGCTGCGTAGTTCTGATAAATACTGCAGTGCATATCATTAATCCGCAGTGGGGGAGCCTCGGAGCGGCCTAATGGTCTGTAAGCCCTTAAAGCTGAACGTTTAGCGAGTACCGGACGCGTCAGCAGATTGTGGATAGCCGGGATCTAACCGACGTTGTCGGCTGACTACCGACACGCTGGGCAGGTCTGTCTCCGAATAACCAATAGGAGACTGCGAACCAACTACCTTACCTCAAGGTGTTATGCGTTTCCCGGCCGAAGGGATGCATAGCATATGGGAGTTGTGTCGCTAACGGAGACTGCTATAGCAGGTGAGCTCCCAGAGTATTCAGCCTTGCCCCGATATAGGGGACTGGTGGGATTTAAATGGACAAAGTAAAACAAAACCCTGAAGCTTTTCAAGGATCTCTAGAAGCAGACTTAACAATACAAAGCATCTCTGAACCATCTGTAGAGGATCTGGCTGTAGGCATTGCAAAAATGAGACTACAGGCCAAGACACTCTAAGGGGCTCAAAGGAGTGATGAGGATACTGCAGGTGAATCTTCAACACATTATGGCAGCATTGCTGCCCTCTGTGAGAAGATGACCTGTGATGTGGCACTCATCCAGGAACCCTGGTGTTACAAAGGGGAAATTAAAGGTCTTAAGGAGGCTGGCGAGAAATTAATTTATAACAAAACCGACAATGCTTCAAGAACCTGCATCTTAGTTAAAATGACTTAAATATACTGCGATTAATGAATCTCTGTTCCAGGGACCTTACAGCAGTCAGAGTAAATTCAATAGGGGAAGGTGGACCGAGAGAGTTTATATTCGGATCGGCTACCTCCCATATGATGGTGTCATTTTACCTCCTACGGATGAATTAGAACAGCTGGTAGCCACTTGTTGTTCAAAGGGACTACATTTGACAATTGGCTGTGATGCTAACTCCCATCAGATTACATGGGGGAATACAGATACAAATGATGGAGGTGACTCTCTTTATAATGTTTATGTACCAAGTAATCTTGAGATACTGAATGCGGGCAACAGACCTACCTTTGTTACTACAAGAACGCAGGAAGTTATCGAAATAACTTTAGCAACCAATTATGTGGGAACCTTTACTAAAACCTGGCACGTGTCCCTGGATGAGAGTTGTTCAGACCACATATACATGCAGTTTGCAGTAAGAAGTATTTACAAACAACTCAGAACTTATCGGGATCCAAAAAGAACTGACTGGGATTCCTAAAAGACAGGCCGAGTCAGTAACCTGAGCAAGATGGACGATAGCATTCATGATTGTGAAAATTTTGAAATTGCTGCAGAACATTTGCAGAATGCGATAATCTCAGCATGTAATGATAACTATCCTCTAAAAGCAAAGCAATTCAAAAGGAATGTGCCCTGGTGTAATCAAGATCTTGCGAGTAAAAGCAAGAAAGTTCGCAGATTGTTTAACTTTGCGAAAAGAACCAAACAATGGACTGCTTATAGCAGATCATTCACAGAATGGAATGAAGCCTTGAGGAAGGCAAAGAAGGACTCCTGGAGGAAACACTGTAAGAGATAGAAACGGCCCCAGAATGTGCTAGACTTCAGAAGGCTCTTAGAAAAGATCCACAAAGCTTTATTAGCAATCTCCAATTGGAAAATGCAGAATACACCAAAATAGAGGAGACAATGGAAGACCTTAGAATTCGCTTCCCCGGATCGATTATACTTGATGAACCTGAGGAAGGATAGGACAGTCTGGGATTGAGGCTCTCTGGGAAAAGAGCTTCCAGGGCTGACGGGGAAATCGCCAAGGAAGTCATCAAATATAAAATGGAAAATGGGCAGCGCTCTCATTTTAATCCCATGGATCTCCAGAAAGCGATGGAATAATGCCTATTATGCTTCAGCGAGGTTTTGATAAGTTATGAAAATTTTGATACAAATCCTAAAAGCAAGTTTGGCCTTAGGACACATACCAGTGAACTGGAGGAACCTTAGGGTGGCATTTATACCAAAGCCAGGGAAACCCTTGACCCTGGCTAGTCCCTAAGTCAGTTTAATGTTAATAGTTCTCAAAAGTTCTTGAGGTGCTTTGGAGGCATATCCTCTGCACCAGAATCAGCATGCCTATCGTACATGCAGATCAACTGAAACTGCCCTTTTTCAGGTTGCCTATAAACTGGAAAGGACAATTCAGGAAAAGGAGGTGCCTTTTATAACACTTCCTTTAATGCAATAACTACTTCTGCAAGGAAACGCGGAATTGATGAAACCTGTTGTTAGTGGATTTAATCCATGCTGAGAGGCAGAATAGCTCATACAAGCCTCATGGACAGTAGCCTAGCTGCAAAGTGGTTATGCATAGGGTGGGGTGTTTTCACCCCTATTGTGGAGCCTGGTGGTTGATGGGCTACCTGTTCAATCGAATAACCTAGGCTTTTATAGCACGCGCTATGCTGATGATATTGTCATTAAGTTCGAGGTAAACACACAGAAGCAGTCAGCAAACTCGTGCACTCGGCTCTGAATACTACGACAAAATGGACTGTGAACGAGGGCTTAATTATTAGTCCTCATAAAACAGCCATAGTACCGACGGCTCCAAATGTTTTCCGTTGCACCGGGAGCGGGGCAAGCGGGGTGCTTATCGAGAGGTTATTCCAGGTATCTTAGCTCATACCCGCTCTACAAGGAAGGTTAAGAAATGTAACAGGCGAAACAAAATATCATTCCAACACATTTCCCTTAGACTTGGCTGTAAGACAAATAACTGTGAAAAGGAAACAGCAATAACATTACAACGCATTACAGCGACATAAGCAGTATACAAACTAATTTTTAGGAATTAGAGGCATCATATTATTGTATAACAAGCAAGTGTTAAAACAAAATGGTTTGGTTATTTATATATTTCCTGATTTCTCTACCCACTATTAACTAACATATGTTCTTTATTTTCATAATGTCCTTATAAAGTATGATTTTTCCGTGCATCTTGACAGCAATTTAGGCCAGAAATTATTTAAACTTACAATCTAAGTTACACTTTTCCCTATTTGGTTGCATGCAAGATGCCGTAATGACAACCAGCCGCTTATCTATTCCACAACTCATATTTTTACTGTCTCTACTATTTACCTATAATAAGTAGGGAAAGTGTTGTATTCCACCCAAAAAATAAAAAACGAGATTCACCGGAAATACACTTTTTGAGACTCACTGAATACAAAGAGAGCATTTTTACTTTTTCTACTACGCACTTACAGTAAGCAGAGGAAGTATTGTATTCCACCCAAAAATTCAGTAACAATAATCACCGGAAACACACGTTTTGAGCCCCATTGAATTTACTTTCCCTACTACGCACTTACAGTAAGTAGAGGAATTATTGTATTCCACCCAAAAATCTAATAATGGGATTAATACTCGGAACAGAAATACTCGTTTTCAGACTCCCTGAAACCAAACAAAGCGTTTTTACATTCTTTACCACGTAGTTACAGTAAGTAGAGCAAGTATTGTATTCCGCCCAAAAATTAAATAACGATATTAAAACTCGGAACGGAAATACTGGTTTTCAGACTCCCTAAAACCAAACAAAGGTTTTTATTTTCTCTACTACGTAGTTACAGCAAGTAGAGCAAGTATTGTGTTCCACCCAAAAATTTAATGAGATTCACCGGATATACACGTTTTGAGACCCCCTGAATCCAAACAAAGCATTTTTACTTTCTCTACTACGTAGCTACAGGAAGTAGAGAAAGTATTGTACTCCACCCAAAAACTGAGTAACGAGATTCACCGGATATAAACGTTTTGAGACTCCCTGGCTCCAAAGAAAACATTTTTACTTTCTCTACCCCGTAGTTACAGTAAGTAGAGAAAGTATTGCATTCCACCCAAAAATTGAATAACGAGATTCAATGGAATTCACGTTTTGAAACCCCTGAATCCAAAGTAAGCATTTTTAGCTTCTCTACCACATAGCTACAGAAAGTAGAGAAAGTATTGTGTTCCATCTGAAAATTCAATGTCGTAATTTCGCCAGAAATCACGTTTGTGACCCCTGAGTCAAATGAATTTATTTTTACACAATGGTTCCAGTGTGTGTGTGTGTGTGTGTGTGCGCACGCGCGCACGAATAGCATAACTCAAAAGCAAAAGGTTGGTTAAAACCCGAACTTGGTGTTTAAGTTCAACTTCTTCCAAGAATGCGACACTGAGATTTTAAAGAAAATCCTCCACTCCAAACTATCCTTTACATTGGACATTTTTCGAAAATTGTTATTCTTTCAAAAGTGACTCTAGGGATTTTGATTAAAATGCATATGTTTAAGCTATTTTCATGATAAATAGAATGTATATCTTTTATTTTCTAGGAATAGTCTGTAAATTAGTCCTTATTGGCAATGACTTTTGATAATTAGTAAATCGTAAGAGAGAGAGAGAGACAAAATCTTACAACACAATTGTAGATCTTGTTAAAGCACAAAATTTATATCAAATAACTTTTTTATTTTATGTCAAATAACTCAACTGCAAATAGCTATTGTTTTCTTTCTTTCTCGTGTTCATACAAAGAGAACAGAATTTCAAAGCTATCACGTCTGTGGCTCACATTCGGAAGGTCGTGGGTTGGATTCCTCTGGCCGACCTTCCTGACCCATGGGTTTTTTCGGGGGGTTTCCCGGGTCGCAAGGCGAGTGCTGGAAAGGATTCTCACATCCCCGAATTTCCGGACCTCCATTTCAACTCCATTCTCCATTCTAATTTCCCTTCATCTTTCATCCATTGGTCTGTTTCAGGGTTAGAAGTGTCGGCGATAGTGTTTCGGTGCCGTGTGGCAGGGGAAAAGAATGTTTTTTGTGACTTTCTCCGTCCCTCAGCTTTCGGCTGCCTGTCGGGAGTATCTTAACTTCCTTGAGGAGCGTTGGACACCCTCTGTGTTGGGTGGAGTCCCCGGTCTGCCTGTCCGTCTGACGGGGAGTCTCTATCTGAAGACTTAGGGACCCTGCCATTCCTGTGCTGTTTTTCCTGGTTCCGGAAGCCCGGTGTCTTGTCTCGCCTCATCCTGCCTCCCGGAGACGCCCCCTTGTGAGGCGTAGGCGCAATATCCACTATGTGGAGCACTGCCGAGTCCCCTCCGTAGCCAACCAATCCAAAGCTATCACGTAGCGATCAGCTTTGAGGGATTTGGCTAACGCTTTAGCTTAATATGTTCTGGTTATACCTACAACGAATTGTGAAAATAAGTGATGAAGGTTTATGGGTATTAACATGACATAGGTGCAAAATAAGCTTTGTAAGAAGAGTGAGTAGAGAAAATCATGCGAATGCAGCATATCACATTTTAGGGCAAAAAACCTCCATATGCCTGCGTCTCTGTGAACAACATAAATCCAAAATGAAAAGTCGGTTAACTAGCAAACTTGATATTTAAGTTCAGCATCTTTCAAAGTTGTGACAAGGATTTTCAAGAAAATTTCCCCATCCTGAACAACCCTTTACATGGAAAAACTTTCGAAATTTATTTTCTTAAAAATGGCTCTAATAATTTTGATTAAAATACTCACTGTTTAAAATAAATTCAAGACAAACGAAATATATATTTTGAACTGACTGAGAAGAGCCTCTAAAGCCTTCTTCATTCTGAATAACTTTTGTATAATTGGCAAACTCTAAAATATTGGAAAAAAGTTTTGATACACAAGAAATGCAGACCCCGTTAAAGCACGCAGTTTGTTATACATATATATATATATATACATATACATATATGTATTATGAGATTAACTAATTCCCAGATATTTTTTGTTATTGGTTTGAATACTTTTTGTAACTGAGAAGCCGCTTATTCGTTTTGTTTTTGTCTCGGTCATATAAACAGCATGGAATTTCAAAGCATCATGTAGTGACATGCTTTTTGAAAACGTGACTATCTCTTTATCTACATATACTACAACTAAACGTGTAAATGTGAACTTTTTCTTTTGGTATTTAATTAAAGTCCTTTAACCGGGTAGGCCATTACGGACGGTGAATGAAAAAAAATTGTTAAAATGATGCTCAAATGGGCCCGAAGTCACTAGAAATTAGAATCAAACATTCATCTCCTGAGGATAAGAGGAAACCCTGGAAAAACTTTACCCAGGTATTTCACTTTAACCGAGATTCTAACTCGGGACCTCTTGAATGTGATGCAGACCCCGACACGACACAGATGAGCTAAATGTGATTTGCAAGTTTATCTGATTGTAAGAAGTAGGAGAAAAATGAGATTTAGAAAAAAGAATTTGTAGAATGGTGAGAAGAGAAAATTATGTGAATGCATCACGTTAGTTTGTTCAATTTAAAACAATAATTTAATGTATATTTAAATATAATTCTTCCTAATCATAATTCTCGTGGTAATGCAAAGAGTATGGAGTTTCAAAGACACCACATAAAACTCTGACTATCGTTTGAGCTACCGCATTCTTCTTATACTTACAACGAAGTTTGTAATTGCAGTTTCATCTCAATTAACAAGAAGACTCTTTCACTCAAGCCGTGTGTAGGACAAGGTTGGGAAGATGGAATCAGATTGAAGAATTCAATGTCATAGCCGAGATTTGAACTACGGATCTTCCAGTTTACGTCCAGGTGGCGCCGCGATAACGCGTGCGACTCGCATTCGAGAGATCCCTAGTTCGCTTCCCGGCTACCGCTCAATCTGGCCCACGGTTTTTTTTTCGAGAGTTTTCCCGGGTCGTCAGGCGAATGCTGATATGATTTCTCTCAGCTCCCGAATATCGTTCCATTCCTCATTTCATTCATCCTTAACCCCGTTAGGTCTGTTTCAGGATTGGAAGTGTCGGCGATGGTATTCCGGTGTGGCGTGGCACAGAAAAAGAATTCTCTCTGTGGAACCTTATCCGTCTCTCGGTCTTCGGCTGGTTGCCAGGGTATAAGGACCGCTTCTTGGGGGGGAGCATTGGACCCTCTGATTGGGGTGGGGTCTCCGGTTTGCCTGCCCAACTGTCAGGGCGTCTCAATCTGTAAATTTTAGGAACTTTGTCATTGCTGTGCCGTCAATGCTGGTTCCGGCCGCTCGGTGTCTCTCACCTCGTCCCTCCCTCCCGGGAGCGCACTCTCGAGGGTTACAAGCACAATATCCTCATTCACTGGATCCGGGTCGAGTACCCTCCGTTACACATTCCATTCCATTCTAGACCAGAGAAGAGAAGCATTTTAAGAATTCAGAACGTGAATCGCTATACAAAGCCTTTTTTGGGGGGGGCATCTTCAGACTTGTAACTTTAAAGCAATTTAGTTTTCAGAATAGAGTGCTTTCAAATGAACCAATTGCAACAAAAGCACATCAACCTATCTGCATTAACACTTCGGGTCACTATTTTGAAAATTCAACTTATAGGTTATCCTAAACGAATAAAACAGCTATATAGAAACTGCATATTTTGCGCTGAAGGCTCTCTCCTCGTATCTATTAACATTTTGCATATAATACCTAAATAGGTGTCTTTACTCTACGTCCACTATACGACTGGCACGGTTTTTCTTCTTTTCACTTGTGAGTGTGCATATAAGGGGAATTATGTTTCAAATAAAACAATCTTTATTCGTTTTTCATTAACAAACGCAAAGTATATCTCATTTTGAAGAAAATTTAATGTTATACTTAATTGTTTCCAAACTGCTTCAACAGTTTCACATTAATATTTCTTTTGCTGCTATATTTTTAAAACATTACTTGAATATTATCAGAACTGAATGTGCCAACTGTATGGAACTACACACTTAGCGCTAAACGTTGTGATCGATATCTATGAGAATTAAAAAGCAAAACGAACTTATATTCAAGGTAATAAATACCCTCGGAGCAGCGTAGAACGTTCTATTGGTGATAATTATGAAACTATTATTATTAATTATTACTAGCAACGAACGTTAAAAACAAGATATACATTATGCGAACCTTGTTTCTCAAGAAAATTACTGAATCTTAAACTTGTGTAGCACCCGCATAAAGAGTGCAATATTTGATTTTTAAACAACATATGCAAAGAATATGTTAATTTATTTCGCTTGAATAGTTCTACTAAAGAGAAAAGTATTTGGTTTCGTCTTCTTTCTTCTTAGAGTCAGGTCGCTGAATGCATACACAGAAGTAAATGTGAACTTTGAGACGATACCGGCAAGCTGGCTATAGCCAGGCATGACTAGTCGAGAAGAAATTTCTTCCCCTCTTCCTCTACACCCCTTGGCCCATCGGAAAACATTTGAAACTCACTGTACCATTTACCAGAAGAAGACACATAAGGGGTTAGGCCCTCTACATCTTTAAGGTAAAGAACTTAAAATGCCTGAGGAAGTCAGGTACTTGGGAATCAGCTTTGATTTCAAAATGTACTGGAATCAGCATTTCAAGAAAACAATAAAACGTACGAAAACAACCTCTGAAGCAATTAGACGCACGCATGGTAAAAGATGGGGACTAAGACTTGCTATGATTCATTGGATGTATGCCAGGATAATCAAAAAGTAGGTAAACTATGGGGACTGATTTGGTGGCCTAAGGTCCTTCAAACAGGCTCTAAAAAGCAACTAAATAAAGTTCAAAGAACAGTATGTATGGTTGTTACAGTAGTTATGAAAACAACTCCTACTGCAGCAATTGCATTTAGTTGTAATGGAGGCAAGAAGGGAACTCTATAGACGGCAACACGCTAAGCAACTGAGAATTCGTGAAAGAGACTCAGGTTTGCTAAGAATCAGGAAATACATAGGAGATGTATCTTTAGAAATGCAGCAGACTATACAATTTCAATTAAACAATTTATAAAGAACTTCAGGGTCATCATTTATGCTGAACGTTGGACGAATAAAACTCTGCAAACTCCTAAGAAAAGTTTGATGTGTTTACAGACGGCACAAAGGATGGCTCAGGGGCAGAATCCGGAGTATATGGTATAAAACCAAGCTGCAAATATTTTTTCCCTTGGGTGAATATGCTACTGTTTTTTGAAATAGAAATTTATGCTATTATTCAATGCATACATGAAAACATAAGGAGGGCTTACACCGTAAAGAGACCATTATCTTCTCGGATAGCCAGGCTGCACTTAAGGCTCTAAGTAGTCATAATATAACGTCAGGACTGGTTTTAAACTGCCTAAACATGCTCACAAGTTTGAGAGAACAGAATGAAATTCAACATCTGCGTGCCGGCTCACGGTGACATAGAGGGAAATGAAAAAGCTGATTAACTTGCAAGACAAGGAGCAGCTTCACAATTTATTGGGCCAGAGCCGGCTCTAGGTACCTCTTGATGTGTAGTAAGAGAGGCTATTAGGAATTGGTCCAAAGAAGAACATCATAAAACCTGACTTAAAACTCCAGGAAACAAACGTGCTAAACTATGTATTAGAAAATCGTGTAAGAAAATAGCTGAAAGCTTACTTAAATGTAACATACTTCAGCTCAGAATAATTATTGCACTTATCACAGGACATGTTCCTGTGAAAAAGCATCTTAACACGATGGGAGTGTTTCAATTTAACTTACATTGCAGATTGTGCAAGAAACTGAAACAGCCCAGCATATTATACGCTCCTGTGAGGTTTTGGCTCACAGGAGATATATTGCTTTTGGGGAAATGTTTTTAGAACCAGAAGAATTTGAAAGCATATCTGTTATGATACCGTATTCCTTGGTAAAGGGAGCAGCCATAATGAATTGGCTTTAAAACGATACAGATTTCACAATGAGCCCAAGGCTGAAGCGTGTCCGGAGCAATGACGGAAATCTGTATCGTATGAAACAAGACAAGCATATAATTGAAGGACAGATCGCTAATATCGTTCTGATGAACACTGCAGTGCATATGATTAGTGGAGAGACTTAGCTCTGATGAACACTACAGTGCCTAGGAGAGAAAGACTGCTACAATAGTGTAATGAACATTGCAGCGCGTATCATTCAGGAATATATTGCTACCATAGCAACGATATTGTACTGTGTATCATTGAGGAAATTATAGCTGTCATAACTCTAATGAACACTGCGATGCTTATCAATGAGGGATAGATAGCTACCATACCTCTAGTCTACACTGTAGTACGCATCATTGAGGAACAGAATGCTAACCATAGCTCTAATGAACACTGCAGTAGGTGTAATTGAGAGACGATGTCCTACCACAGCTCAAATGAACACTGCAGTACTTTGTTTTAGGGGCAGATTGTTCTCTAACGAACACTGCATTGCTCATAATTGGGAGACGGAGTGTTCCCAAAGATCTATGGAACACAGCAGTGCGTATCATTGAGAGACGAACTGCTACTATAGTTCTAATGAACACGTTAGTGCGCATCATTTAAGAACAGATTGCAATCATAGATTTCATGAACACTTCAGTGCGCATGACTGAAGATCAGACTGCTGACATAGCTCTAATGAACGCTCCAATGGGTATTAATTTGGGACAGATTGCTATCTTAGCTCTAACGAACATTGCAATGCATATGATTGAGACACAAACTGCTATCATAGTTCTAATGAAATCTTCAATGCGTACCATTTAGGGGTAGATTGCTACCACAACAGATGAACACTCCAGTCCTATCATTTAGGCGCAGATAGCCATCACAGCTGTAATAAACACCGCAGTGCTTATCACTGAGGGACAGATCGATACCATAGCTCTAATAAACACTTCCGTGCTTATCATTTTGGGACAGATTGTTATCGTAGCTGTAATGAACACTGCAGCGCATAAGATTGGGAACATAGTGCTACCATAGCTCTACTGAACATAGCTGTGCGTATCATAGAGGGATAGACTGTTTCCATAGTTCTAACCAACAGTACGTGTGCGTGATTGGGAGACGCAGAACTACCATAGTTCTGATGCAGTACGTATCATCTAGGGACAGATTGCTATCGCAGCATTAAGGAACACTGCAGTGCGTATGACTGAGGGACAAGAGGGCTACTACAGGCTCCAATGAACACTGCCATGCATATCATTGAGGGAGAGACTGCTGCCATAGCTCTAAGGAACATTGCAGAGCATATCATTGAGGAACACACTGCTACCATAGTTATGCGACTATGGTCACTTTTGCTCCAGTCACACTTATTATAGGTATAACTCAAAGAAAATGGACGAAATGGACGCTGTATTCGAACGATTTAAACTTGTGAATTATTTAAACAAACCAAATTTAAGTTTATTAGATCCTTTGATATTCATAATAACCACTACACAGGATATGTTCGCTAAGGACTCGAATGTTTTAAACACAATTGTATACGTATACATTTATCTGCGAGTAATAAAGTTGCAAAATATAGCTTTCATGCACTTCGTGTATTTCGCTAATTCAGCGTACACATTCGGTTATTAGCTTTGTTGAGAGATAGCACATTCCGGTACTAAAATAACATTATCATAACGCAGAATGAATTTCTCCGTTCCGTACCCAGCACGATAAAACATATTAAAGTTCACAGAAGACCTTTCAGCTTTTACTGCTCTTACTATATTTGATTAAATTATGTATTCTTACAAGTGTATCGCCAGCCGCAAATAAGTTTTTATTCGCATCATAATAAATCAAACATTAAGGATTTTTTAAATATTGGAATGTTCCACCAACCTTACCCAGCTGAGTCAGAATGAACTAAGAAGGTTGGTCACACGAACTATTTGAATTTCAATTACGCAATTTATTCTATTCAAATATTCGCATTTTGGAATACGCTTTACAGACATGGCTACAGACATTTTTGGTAATCGTTGTCTCAACGATGATATTGAAATGATTGTCGGGCACTTTCCAGGAGAATCGTCCTGCTTCGACCTCTTAAGCTAGTCACCTCCTTCCTAATGTTTCGTTATTGGCACATTGGCACATTGTAGATTACTTTGCTGGCGATTGTTGATCCTCAAAATAAATCCATAAACTCCAAGTTATGTAATTGGATGCGGCTAATGGTGGGGGTAGAATATTCGCATTTACACATCTTTGCACCGTTGTTGCAGTGTAGTATACCCATGCTGCGCCTAAATAAATTTAAACAGAATAACAGTATTTTGGCCTTGTCTATGGACAATGAGAAACGCCTGCTGACCTAAATGTTTTATCATTATTGTGCTTAAGCTGCGGGTTTTTTAATATCTACAGGTTGCCATTCATAAATTCTCTGCTATGAATATGTTTGTGTATTTTTCTACTTTGAAGACTGTGACAGAAAACAGCAACTCATTATTTGCAGACTGCGCATGTGGCTGAGGAAGCCGGTTCTATCTTGAAACCTGTCAAACTCTCAGACGTGTGGTATCCTCACTTCATTACGGACCAGTCAGATGCTGCGCTGGATTTTCTGATAGTGTCATCACACGGCAAGCCTTTCCCTTCAACATATACGCAATTTGTGAAATTGCCGCTCCATTCTATTCTGACACAGGCTTCTCAAGTTTTTAATGTGAGCTCATTTTGTCTCCTTCAGTTTTAGTCATTTTTGAACTAGTTATATTAGCTGTTGTTTCTGAGACAAGATTAAATTACTAATGTTAAGACTTATAATGCCAATATACATGATCCAATGTATACCCACCACTAATGCTATCTTATGAGGCACCATGTTGCATGAGTGCAGAAGTTTCTTCCTTTCATTCATGGAAAGGATTAGAATTGGAGCAATTGTTACTAAATTATTATTATTATTATTATTATTATTACAAAGATTTTGGCAATGTTACTATTACCTAATTAAAACCGGGGTTTCCGTAATCACACAATCAAATGGAAACGGAGGAAGGCCCCATGTAAAGCAGGAACGAGAGGAACTTCTAAAAGTTAGAATACGTGCAAGGCTTCGGTAGAGTGTATTGTTTACATCGGTAACTACACGCCGATTTTATTGCCGAATAGCAGAATCCGCAGCTCCACTAGTATTACTGCGTTAACTGCAGAGAGTCCTCTCTTACCCCTCACCCTGTTCCCCGCTGTTCATTCCACTTACCCATTTCCTCTTCACCACTTTTCCCAACTTTTGTTTCCTTCTTCAGCCAGTGTATTATACACCAATTTCATAACAATAAGATCGGCTGTTGTTAAAACTTTGGAATTCTGGTCTCGTGGTAGCCAAACCTGCTCGTAACTAAGGCTAGGAACTTGCGACCCGGGGTGCCCTGCGGTCAACTAGAGCTACAGGTATAACGTAAATAAAGGAAGTACCATGTGTACTCAGTGATAGTACCTCTGTGGTGATAGGAAGTGTTTGCTGACATTGGATACCGGTCGCTTAGGCACATAAAGTACCAACTTCCGAGGCTTACTCACAACGGTTAGGCTTATTGTATATAATATTTGGAATTGAATGGAAAACTACAAAAGGAATTAATTTATTTCATTTTCAAGAGTAGCATGTAAGCAAACTTAAGTTCGACGTTGTTACTTATCGTTACAATATATTCCCGTCCTCGCTGATTGGACGTTCAGTAAGATCAGCCTTCTCTTTTGGCATTCAAGATTTTTGAAGCTTTTTATTCTTCTTCTTCTTTCTACTCCTCATTTGAGCTTGGTCTGTGATAAAATACGAAATCTTCCGCAAATAAGGCATGTTCTTCATTGTAAACTTAGTTGCATCTCCGGTACAATAGAGTAGTAGACCACTGGGCTCCACTAAGTTTTATGAAATCCTTTGCAAATTTTTTTTTTTCGATTAAAGCTGTCCGCTCTTAATGTGTGTATTTTGAGGGCGAAAAGCTCAACTATAACAGGTGGATATTTCGGTTCAGGGTTTTCATCCTGTTTCATGTACGTATTATTCACCTTCTGTATTGATTCATTCTCTAGTTCGAATTCCGGGTGACCCATACATCAAGAAAATCAATCTGATTGCTCCATCTGATATTATGACTTGGATGTTGTTGATGCTGTTAGGATAAAAACTCAGCAAGCTCGCTCACCCATGCTTTACTGCTGCGTACACATGGCTGTTGTCCCACTGGTAGTAACTGGTTCTACAGAATGAATGATTTTTTTTTAATTTATGGACGCTCTTTAACTTATCGTCCCATTCTATGCTGGCGCGTGAAAGGCCGGAAATTTTTCTCAGAGGCCTCTTTATCAGGCTTGAAGTTCTTTTACGTGCCGTAAATCTACGTTACCGGACAACCGGCTTCCTATTCATTACAATATTACTGTGAAACTTAGCATTCTTATACAGATGTTGTTAATTTGTCAACTGCGCTGACCTCTGTATACACTTTCTTGTATTTCTATTGAGTAAATGTAAGTTAGCCAAAGGGATAAATGTTGTGCTTTTCACAAACAGCTTCACCAGACTGTATTTCCGTGCTCTCGCTAAGACATATATATGCCTATTTTATTAGTAATGCAATTTCAAGGTTTTAAAGGGTATTTTCATTGTAATATGTAAAGAATATGTTATTATTTTAAATTAGCGTTAAGAAAGCTTGGAGTATATTTCTGCTAAAATGCTTCAGAAGGCAGTTTCTTTGTGTAATTTCAACCCCTAAAAGAAGAGGAAGCTGCAGTCCCGTAACTGAAGGTTAAACAGGTACATATAGCAATACCGACGCTCTAGTAAGTTTCATAACAGTTTACAAAGCCTATCGTAGTTTTTTGAACCAAACTTCGAATATAGCGTTAGGTTAGGTTAAAAGAGATGACACGTAACAAGGTGACCCAATGAAATGTTAGAATCTAGTTTAAGCCTAAAAGTACAAGAAAAGCTAAGAAAGCAGATGCATACACGAGTCAGTCTTAGCTCAGATTCACGATGTAGCAGAAGTACGCGATAGTTAGCTCCGCGAAATATGCGTTCTCGTACGCTATAAGACAATTCTCAGTTATATTTCTACCAAATGCCGAATATTCGATATAAGAGCTACATTCTGATACATTTGCCAATCTATTGCTTAATTTCTCACAAAGTGATTCGTGAGCCTACTTAACTCTCGCACAACATGAGCTTAAGTATACTCAAGCTTCACATTTTAGTACCTATTGTATTAGCGCAACACTGCTAAAGGATTGTACAGTGAACACTGAATAGTGGATCATACAAATCCCAATACAATTATTAAATTCAACTCCACATGTGTGTGTTTTATTTATACTTTACAAATAGTAGCTTCATACCGCTCCCTGACTAGAGCAAAGTGCTACCGATAGCATAGTTAGCCGAGGCAACATAAACACATTAACTCTTAACGTTAATCACACACAAACAGACACACCCACACTATCTACAAGTCAGCAGAGATCCTTACCCAAATCAACGCATAATGCCAGAGAAGTGCAATCATCAACGTAAAGGTGACCCCATCACTGTGGAGGCCATAAATTCAAAGATATCCCTACATCGCATGGAAATTAGCTGTAGTTTCACTCGCGTACTAAACAGGTACCCAGTCTCTCACCACGAGCTTCCTATTTGGGAAATTGGGATGGTTCTGAAATACCTTGTAAAACTAAAGGATACGTGTGTTCATTTTCGTGTTTTTTTTAAAAGATATTAGGCATGAGCAGCATTTATCGGCTCTCACAGGCTTAGGTAATGGAATAGGAAATGGCAACCGCTTTGAACACTGCGGTACTAATTTTTATGAGCCATATTCTTTGTTTTGCATATGCTAACAACGCTCCTTTATAACAATTCTCATACTCAAAAAGCTGCAAATATTACAATTTATATATATATATATATATATATATATAAATCGACGCAATCATTCTATCAATTAAAATATTTCTCTTTCCTGTCTCAAGTATTAATGTCTATGTATTTCAGAATCTGTGCGTCATCTCACGCAGAAACGTACAGCACGATTAACATCCAGGTGTACGCTATTTGACGCAGTAACACACTACAGCATTAACATCCAGGTACACGCTATCTGACGCAGTAACATTAGCATCCAGACACACGATATCTGATAAAGAGGACTGCGTCAGATAGCATCCGGGTGCAGGCTATCTCACGCAGTATTTTACTGCAACATTAGGTATACGTTATATGACAAAGCAAAATGCAGTGCTTTATTTGTTTATTTACAAAACTTTACAACCCGTGTTTTACTCAAAGGTATATCATGGGGCAGTTACAGTTTATTTACAATATTCTTATATATATTAACAATTATCAGTTTTTAAGTTTGTCGAAGATGGATTTCAGGAAACTAGTAACTTCTTTCACATTGAGGCCGCCGCAGTTCGCAATCCCGCCGGAACAGTTATAATATCCCTGCAACCGCCTAACTTTCTCATAGCTGCAATTACAATAAGCACATACCTTATCATAAGATACGTTGGAAATGTTGTTCTCTACCCACACATTTCTGGCATCTTCTCAGGTAATTTTCATTCACACTCAGGAGCTCAATATCCGAAATTGAGTGATTTTAGATCTTCCGATGTATGGGGTTTGTTGCAAAGACTATTTTTCCTGTTATCATCAGAGTCGGGTAAATTTCTGTAATCGGATTTTGCAAAAATGATAGTGTAATAATTCACCCACGATTAATATCCTTCTCTGATGAAGCATGGTTCCATTTATATGGCTATGTTTCCACGCAGAGTAACAGATATTGGAGTACAGAGAAACACGATTTTACACGTGAGATTCCCTAGCATAATACGAAAACTGGTGTGCAGTAAATGCAAACAGAATAATACAACCGGTAATTTTTGAACAAACAGTAAGTGCAGAGAGTCACAGGAATGTCATACTCACGCCGTGTTTTGCACAGCTGATCGAAGTTCAATGTCAGTCTGGATTTTTCCTCACGACTGTTATACCGCGCAAACAGCTGATGAGTCGTTAAATTAAATTCGGGAAATTTTTGATAATGTGTAATTAGTAAAGGATTATGACCCTCACGATCCCCTGATTTAACTGTATGCGAATTTTATCTATGGGAGACCTTGAAAACTGAAGTGTATGCAACAACTCCCAAAGATTAGAAGAACAAAACGAAACACCAGAAGAAAAATACACTGAATTTCAAATTTGTAACTCTTGAGTGTGAATGCAAATATCCTGAGAAAATGCCAAAAACTTGTGAATAGAGCAGGGCAACATTTCTAAGATCTCTTACGATAAGGTATGTGCTTATTTTCATTGTAATTGTAACTATAACTATGAGAACGTGAAGCGAGAATAATAAACCTTTTACGGCGGTAGATCGAGCCGAAGCGGCCGGAGCGCGAGCAGCCGAGCGGGGACCGCAATCCGAGGAAAAACTACTGTAAGTAGTATAGAAATAAGAGAGCTGGCGCAATTAATATGCATGGAATTTCTATTCATATGCAAATGAGCTCCCCTCCCCCCGCAGCTCCATGGTAGTTTTACTTGCAGCTGCGGTCGTAAATCTTGTTGAGTACAATGGAAGCTTGACAGCTAAGCAATTAAGGGCATCCTTCACCTGTCAAGACGAACAAAGGGGTCATAAATTTTACGCTTCTGTAACAAAGGCGAGATGTTTTTCCTACCCATTCCACATCAGCCTATGTGCTTTCCTGCACTGCAGCAACTCACACCACTCCTATTGTTTCTCGAACACGTGCGGGAACAAAGACCTTGCTGGACAAAGGAAGAGATTCTATTGTGTGCCTTTCTATTGTCCGGGGCAAGGCTACTTTCTGGCATACTCATTCCACTAGCTTTTAACAAAAGAACAATGCTTGCCCTTCAACTGCCAAAATGAACAAAGGCCATGATGAATTAGGGTCGTGACAAAAGAGAAACAAGTTCTATTGTCCGGGGCAAGCCTTCTTTCTAGCATTTCTCATTCCACTGCCCCATAACAAAGCCGATCCCTTTCCATTGTTTCTCGAACACCTGGTAGCTTAACAAAAGAATCCGAGGGTGGCTTTATGCTAGTCCTGTCCTTGTTCGCGTGAAAGAGAGAGAAGCTTGTTTACCAGCTATATGTAAACACTTTAACAACGTCAGAGCCAGCCATCATGTTTTTTGCCTTGAGGGGCTGTTCTCCCCGATGTTTTACGAGATCCTACGAATATACCCGAGCATAGTTAACAAGCATTCTGTTTGGCTCATTTCAAGCAGCGACTCTGAAAAAGCGTTTAATATACATTTCATTACATGCATTAAACCTCTGCGTGGATATCTATAGATCGGTGCTCGATTCTTACTGTAATCAAAAGTTTATTGCTAATGAGAAATTGATGATTGATATTATTATATCATTACCCTAATTAATAACAGGGCATTCAGAGGATTGTAGCTCGAATCTTACCAAATGAAACTCTAACGCGCAATAACTATTAAACTAAGCAGCGCCAGATTAAAAATGTATTTAACAAATATAATTTAATTTTTTATATATCATTACCCTAATTAATGAAAGGGTGTTCAGAGGGTTCTAGCTCGAATCTTACCCAGCGAAACTAATGCTTAATAAATATTAAACTATGCAAGGTCAGATTAAAATGCATTTAACAAATATAATTTAATTTTTATATATCATTACAATAATTAATAAAAGGGTGTTCAGAGGGTTCTAGCTCGAATCTGCGAAACTCTAATGCTTAATAAATATTAAACTATGTGAGTATTGGGCGGTCAGATTAAAACGTGTTTAACAAATATAATTTAATTTGTACGACATTACAATGTTTGACGAGCTGTATTCTCAGAAACCCAGAAGCCCCTAGTTCGCATCATACCCTGCGAAACGCTATAACGATTAAATTATTGAAACAGGGGGCGGTCGGATTAAAATTGCATTTAACTATAATTGTTTATATTAAACCATCGCGTATACTTAGATATCCCGATGCCTAGACACCATTCTTTCTTCTTCTCTCTTTTTCTTTCTATCTATCTCTCATATGATTTTCGCTACACGCTCTTCTTGCATAAACATTCACATGATTTCTCCTCGCATTCTTCTCTTAACTTCATATGATTTCACTACACGTTCTTCTGAAAGCATTCATATGGATTTCTCAACACATTCCTCTGCTGACATTCTCATGATTTCTCCGCGCATTCTTCTATTAACATTCATATGATTTCACTACACGTTCTTCTTCTGAAAACATTCATATGGTTTTCTCAACACATTCCTCTATTGACATTCGCATGATTTCTCCACGCATTCTTCTATTAACATTCATATAATTTCACTACACGTTCTTCTTCTGCAAACATTCATATGGTTTTCTCAACACATTCCTCTATTAACATTCATATGATTTCTCCTCGCATTCTGCTATTAACATTCATATGGTTTTCACTACACGTTCTTCGAATGAAAAGAGACAAAATGATGCAATAAAAACTAATTATAGCTCGGGATGCAAGGCGCCATTTACGATTTGCTCGAAACCGGTCTGGATGAATGGGTTCGAATCCTAGGAGTGATTACAAATTCACCTTCTAATAACTCCAAAACGAATTAAAATAAAGACGGTAAATAAACTTTATTACTTTTATGCCATTAGCTCGTTTCTTGTGCATGTATATTAGAGTAAAATGGTGTCATGGCTTCGATTCTTAATTTTAAAATCTCAATTATCTCAGAAACTAACAGGGATAGAGGAGCGGACCAAAGCATGATTGTTAGCTCCTATGATGTACAATTAATGCCTTATATAATTTCCAATCAGTTGTCCCTAGTTCGGAGCCCGATCTTTCAGTGACTTCTTTAATTTTCCACTGTGCTCTAGAATATATCACCTAGATCAATGTTGTAACTGCATACAGGTCTTTTAAACATGACAAACTAATATTATAAATAATTTTGTTTCCGGTGTTCTGAGTTCGAATACTGATTCAATGAAATTTACTTATAAATTTAATAACATAGTAAATAATTAAGATAAAGGCCCCTAATACACCTATTACGTTTATGTCATCAAGTAGTATCTTGCGGGTGTATATTCGGGTACCTGACGTCCAGGGTTCGATCCTTAAGTTTAAATCTCAATTATCGCAGAAAATAGCAGAGATAGAGCTGTGGACGAAAGCATGTTTGTTAGCTCCTACAATGAATAATTAATGGTGAATATAATTTCCAATCAGTTGCCCCTAGTTCGAATCCCGATCTTTCAATGACTTCCTTAATTTTCCTCTATACACTAGAATGTATCACTTAGATTGATGCTGTAACTGCATGCAGCTTTGTGTAAAGACATTATAGATGTACTCTGCGTGTAAGAGAGAGAGCGAGAGGAAGGGAAACAAGTAGGGATAGAAGTGCTGAGAAGTGCGCATGTGCAGCAGGAGATGATGCCAGTGGCTGCAATAATCACGTGATGTGTAAGCATCACAGCCAAGATGACGTGCCGGCATCGCCTGGAGGGGGTTTAGATCCCTATATAAACAGATATCTGCTCATGTTAGAACTCTTTGTGTGCTAATTAACTTTACATTTAAGTTTTAAAAGAACTTTAAAAGCAACGTGAGCAGCAGGCCGTCTACCCATACAGCACATATCAAAACGTAACAATGCAAGGTGAGTTTTTTACATAACTATACAAAATCACTGTTGGCTTTTACAATACATTTAATTTTGTTTAAACGTTGCAGTACATGAAAGACGATTCGTTACAAGAGCATCATATTTTCTAATCTGTACTTTACATTCACATGGATTTCTCTGCGTACTCTTCTCCAGTTCACAGGATTTTTCTACTCATTCTTCTTCTACAAACATTCACATGATTTTTCGCTACACATTCCTCTTCCATAAACATTCACACAATTTTCACCACTCATTCTTGTTTCACTATACATTCACACGATTTCCTCTACTCATTCTTTGGTTCTCTACTGGCTCATCTTCCATAAACATTCACATGATTTTCTGTACTTATTCTTTGTTTCTCTACACATTCATACGATTTTCTCAACACATTCCTCTATTAATATTCACACGATTTTCTCCATTCGTTCTTTGTTTCTCTACACATACATAGGCATTCTTACAAAACATACACACACCATAGTTCTAATATAGAGAAGTGTATAACTTGTTCTTCAACTTGGATAATGTAGTGAAAATAATAATTCATGTCAATGCCTGTTAAAGATTGTTGAGCTGATAGACTTAGCAAGATGGTTGAAGAGCGTAGTTTCCTACCGACTCGCCGAGTTCAAGATCTCGAAATAGGTGTTAAATATGAGAAAAAGTCCTTAAAGAGAGTTCAAACAAGATACGGTACCAGGATCGTATCTTCGCTGGAGGATTGTCAAGTGTTCTTGCAAGAGCGCTATAATCCGTTAACCGATCAAGAGATTGCAGAAATACCTGGGAACGTATACCTCCAGTATAACGGTATGACAGAGATGGGGAAATTTAAGACATGTAAATAGTTTTTTTACATGCAGAGAAGGTGTGTAGAAGTGTTAAACTTAAGTATTGAATGTTCCCCTATTTTAACATGAAGAAATTCATAAATAAAACAACTGACTCATTGATAAAACATATAAAGATACAAATGATACACGTTATAGAATTTATAAAAAATTCACAATATCACATGTTTTGAATTTAGCTATATCTAATGCATTGAAATAACGATCAATATCCGAATGTTTATACAAATCTTTGTGTTTCATTTTACATGTATCATAACAAAAAATGTAATTCTTTTCAGGTTGCCTTTACTACTCCAAAGCAGTTTTCTAAGACTTTCATTGTGCAATGTTTCAGACTGCGCAATAAGGGGAAGAAGAAGAGGAACAGCTTTGCAGCCATGCAAAGGATGCTGACGCTATCGGAGGGTAGAATAAGCAGCATCGGTACCTAAAGAAACATGTCGGCAAGAAGCGGGTGCTGAGACATCTACATCACCGACACACGTTAAGACAGGTTCCTTATATAACATTACAGGACATACGATGAAAAACTACGGACAATTTTGTATACAATTCAATGCACAGTTGAGAGTTAGCTCGAGCGAGTCTACCTATATTCGGTGAAATTAAGCATTGTGAGCAATAATTTAAATGACTGTGAAAATACTTTAAATAATGGTGAAATGTATATACCTAAAAAGACTTGAATCCTATATACATTAACAATATCAAAAACCTGTTTGCTGTGTTGGTCTACAAATTATGAAAATAAACAGACTTTCGTTTAAATAATAGTAAATAAATTTGCATAGCCTACTGTTGCAAGTGAAACGCCATATGCTGGAACGATGATCTGGACGAGGAAAGTGATGGAAATGCAAGATAAATAATAACAATAAAAAAGAATGAAGGTATGCTTTTACATAATGTTTTATTCATTAAAAATCCTTACATTCCTAATGGAAAAATAAATCCTTACAATGAATAGTTTAAAATATAAGATGCATCACGTGAGTCAGAGGCCTGCATGTAAATTGCTGTATCATGAATTATTAAACAATTCAATGAACTCTGTACAGGGATATTAACACTGGTGTTGACACAGTCATTTACAACTTCCTCTGGTTGATGAGAGCAATCTATAATAACTATAGGAGCAAATTTAAATAATATTTTCTCTTCAATAAAGGATAATTCTCTTTTTTATAATAATAAGAGATTGAGTACATATCATGCAATGATGCAAGTCTAGAGTTTCCAAGTCAAAGGATAATATTCGCTATTAAGATAAAGTCTAAAATTAGTTATGTCACAATGATCAAAAAGAGAACCGTCTTTAGATGCATTACTCGATCTTAAGTCAGAGCACCAAGGAATGACAAATCACGGCTTCTCCGTTTTAGATGTGGTGTCACTATTCAGGTAAATTCCTGTAACACAGCAGGTTGAGTATGCAGATCCATGGTCCTAAGTGGGTGAAACAGAGTCTTATCCAGCTTAACAGTCTTGAGGATCTCAGCATCAGAAGGTCGAATCACAGGCCTTCTCCACTCGATGAGTACAGGTTTAACAACAGCATTCTCTTCACCCTGAGACGGGGTAAAGTATATGAATGTTCAACTTGACAAGCGATTCCTAACTCGTTGTTAGAGTCCAGAGCTGATGTATTATATAATGTGAAAACAAATGTTCCTCTTTTTAGTGATCTTGTCGTCGAATCTCGGTGTCATTGCGGTGTCGGTAACATTGAAGATGCCCATGATTATAGGATTCTGAAGCCCAATAACTGCAGGAACTGGCGATTCCGTGATGTTTACCTGATGGGCGTCAAGGGCAGAGCATGATGTGAGCGTCGAATCATTCCATTATTATATCCTTGACGTCCTTGACTTCTTCTAAAATCTATAGGCATTATGCTTATATCCTTGTTTCTAAAGGCAATGATATTGCTGTTATGATCCCCTATACTAAGGCTGTTTGCTCTATGAAGCGGATGTTTATGAACAACAAGTAAAATTTGATTTGATGGTTCTTGTGAAATATGGTATCCAGGCGTAACAGATGGGAAAACTGACAGATCGAGTGTCCAATTTTACTATCGAGGAAGGAGACTGATGCAATACTGCGCTAGATTCGTATTATACTCAACCTAAATATATTCACTAGGAAATCAGATTCAGACAGCTGATTAGATGGAATAACTTTGTCACTGAAGGGCCCCCAGAACGTTCCTATAGAACAATCACTGGAAAAAAATCAAGAGTGAAAGGACATTTTAATTACATTGCATTATTATTATTATTATTATTATTATTATTATTATTATTATTATTAATTGATCTAATAAAGAAGACATTCGCATCCTAGTATGAGGAATCTTTCTAACTCTTTCCTGGTTTCAATGTTCTGCAGATGCTAATCACGGTATAAAACCACCCAGCTTTAAATTCTGAATAATTTCGCTAATCGCATTGGAAAAGTCATTTTTATCAGGTGTATGAAGCATCATTAGTACCCTTAGCATGTTTACCAAATCATTAGGATCGGTGTAGCGGTATAGGATCTCCTCTGTATTCGCTTTGGATATATCTTCTAATTTAGGTGAGTTGACACTAATATGCTTGCTTTCATTGGTGTGTTTATTCAGAGCTTGCTCATTCAAAGAAACTGCTCTTATTGTTTCATCAGTGGTAGCTCTTGACGTTATTACAGGATCACTTGACTGGTTCCAAGTACGGTACATCTTGAATCCCGCTCTTCGGAACTTGAGAAGATTTCAGGATCTCGTTTGGGTATTGTAGTCAATGCACAGCTGGTCATCACTTTACAGCATCTTCTCCTATGTTGCTTGAGCCTTGAAAT
This sequence comes from Deroplatys truncata, assembly GCA_030765065.1. Taxonomy (NCBI): domain Eukaryota; kingdom Metazoa; phylum Arthropoda; class Insecta; order Mantodea; family Mantidae; genus Deroplatys; species Deroplatys truncata. Next base: position 544,678,747 of record CM060990.1, read on the forward strand.
TGTCGTGTTTTTTAAAGTTCTATTACATATGCAGCACTTAACAAAGTTATTCCTCCCCCTTGGGAAACATACGAAAAATCAAGATTCTCGTAAATTGACTGTAATTGACCATCTGTGTGAGTGCTCATGCTCAAACAGTCTATATAAACTAGTCAATGTATACTGTAGATGTTGAATTCGTATACGATAACACGAGACTGAGCTATTTTTTCTACATTTACGTATTTATATATGTTCTCAGGCTTTGATGCATATAAACAGACATATCCGAATTAGACTAAGCAAAATATTGTAGCATGCATACATAATAGTTGTAACTCCGTTAATTATAACTATTTCATTAAACACAAGCAGATTCAAGTAGCATGAAATGGATTCATAGAGGTAAGAGTACAAGTTTTCTTGATACTTAGCACAGAGAATGCGAGAGTTGAGTGAGATACTGGTCTAGCTGGCACGAGTTTGAAGCTCATGTATCATCGTTTAGTGAAAATGGCTCACGTATCTGAGAGCCTTTGGCGAGAGCGGGTCACCTTTTCCCTGCCCTTTTCCCTGAGTGAGTTACCTTTTTACCTGTGTGTGGGTCACCTTTGTCCCTGAGCGGGTGACCTTTTTCCATTTGTAGGTCATCTTTTTCTCTTTATGGGTCACCTTTTCCGTTTGTGCGTCACCTTTTTCCCTTTACGGGTCACCTTTTTCCCTTTGGGGGTCACCCTTTTCCCTTTATGGGCCACCTTTTTCCCTTTGTGGGTCACCTTTTTCCCTTTGTGGGTCACCTTTTCGCTTTATGGGTCACCTTTTTCCCTTTGTGGGTCAACTTTTTCCCTTTATGGGTCACCTATTTCCCTTTATGGGTCATCTATTTCCCTTTGTGGGTCACCTTTTTCCCTTTGTGGGTCACCTTTTTCCCTTTGTGGTTTACCTTTTCCCTTTATGGGTCACCATTTTTACCTTTATGGGTCACCTTTTTCCCTTTGCGGGTCACCTTTTTCCCTTTGCGGGTCAGCTTTTTCCCGTTGCAGGTCACGTTTTTCCCTGAGCAGTCACATTTTTTCCCTGGGCGAGTCACCTTTTCCCTTAATGGGTTACGTGATGGGCAATGTCTAGAATTAGCGTTCTAACATTGACATGAAACAGTCTTTCCACGAAGTTCATGTCTAAAGTCGCTTTCAAAGTCTAACATATGAATAGGCTGTGAGCATTCTTGCCTCACCCGCTCTAGCTTGACAGCTAAAAATAAAAATAAATCGCTCTTAATTATATATATACGCTAATGAGAAAGTATAAAAGAACCATCCCGAATAAAATCAATTAGTATACCATGAGAGCTAAGGTGGTTAAGATCGCAAGAGGTTTCGGTTTAATTAACTCTCTCACTAGCCTGCTACCGTTGAAGTAAATTTGCCGGTTACATATACTGAGGAACTGGGGTAAAGCTAGAGAAAAATTAAAGAGAGGAGACCCTGGAAACATTCCGTTAGACGAATCGTGTAATCTTAGCGACATGCCTACGCTCAGCATAAGGTCTCTGCTTCGAGAAATATTGCTGACAAGATCTGGCTGAAACGCCTGGAAAAGAGTGGAAACATCTGATGTTACATTAGGTGAAAAAGTTGGCAGCGTGACTAGTAACAGCAATTATGAAGGGAAAGGTAGCTCCAGGTGTAGGAACCTTGAAGAAGAAACGAGGAGGATTTCTACCTCTCATACCAATTATTGCAGCTCTAGGCGCTGCTGCTGCGGGTGCAGCCCAAATTTCCTCATCAGTAAATAAGAAAAGTCAGCAGATAAATAAATCGCCGAAATGATGAGACATAAGAGAGAAATTGAGAGAAAGGTATCTGTTGGCGGCGGGTCCAAAAAGAAGAAACGAGGAGGATTTCTACCACACATACCAATTATTGCAGCCCTAGGAGCCGCCGCTGGAGGTGCATCACAAATTGCTACAGCTGTAAATAAGAAAAAAGCTGAGGATAAGAAACTTGCTGAAATGATGAGACGTAACAAAGAAATTGAATCAAGAGGGAAAGGCCTGCGAGTGAAGAAGAATAAGGGCAGGAACATCGAATCGAAGGGGGGGCAGATCAAGAAAGGGACTTCAAAAACTCACGCAGAGGGCTATACTTGTCACTGAAAAAACATTAAGTAACATAGATCCCGGCTTGTATGTCCAATGTTTTAAGATTGCTCATATTAGGATGCGAATGTCTTCTTCATTAAATCAATCAATTAATAATAATAATAATAATGCAATGTAATTCAAATGTCCTTTCACTCTTGATTTTTTCCCAGTGATTGTTCTATAGGAACGTTCTGGGGGCCCTTCAGCGACAAAGTTATTCCACCTAATCAGCTGTCTGAATCTGATTGCCTAGTGAATATATTTAGGTTGAGTATCACACGAATCTAGCGCAGTCTTGCATCAGTCTCCTTCCTCGATAGTAAAAGTGGACACTCGATCTATCAGTTTTCCCATCTGTTACGCCTGGATACCATATTTCACAAGAACCATCAAATCAAATTTTACTTGTTGTTCATAAACATCCGCTTCATAGAGCAAACAGCCTTAGTATAGGGGAGCATAACAGCAATATCATTGCCTTTAGAAACAAGGATATAAGCATAATGCCTATAGATTTTAGAAGAATTCAAGGACGTCGAGGATATAATAATGGAATGATTCGACGCACACATCATGCTCTGCCCTTGACGCCCATCAGGTGAACATCACGGAATCCCCAGTTCCTGCAGTTATTGGGCTTCAGAATCCTATAATCATGGGCATCTTCAATGTTACCGACACCGCAATGACACCGAGATTCGACGACAAGATCACTAAGAAGAGGAACATGTGTTTTCACATTATATAATACATCAGCTCTGGACTCTAACAACGAGTTAGGAATCCCTTGTCAAGTTAAACATGTATAGACATTACCCCGTCTCAGCGTGAAGAGAATGCTGTTGTTAAACCTGTACTCATCGAGTGCAGAAGTCCTGCGATTCGACTTTCTGATGCTGAGATCCTCAAGACTGTTAAGCTGGATAAAACTCTGTTTCACCCATTTAGCACCATGGATCTGCCTACTCAACCTGCTGTGTTACAGGAATTTACCTGAATAGTGACACCACATCTAAAATGGAGAAGCCGTGATTTGTCATTTTTGGTGCTCTGACTTAAGATCGAGTAATGCATCTAAAGACGGTTCTCTTTTTGATCATTGTGACATAACTAATTTCAGACTTTATCTTAATAGCGAATGTTATCCTTTGACTTGGAAACTCTAGACTTGCATCATTGCATGATATGTACTCAATCTCTTATTATTATAAAAAAGAGAACTATCCTTTATTGAAGAGAAAATATTACTTAAATTTGCTCCTATAGTTATTATAGATTGCCCTCATTAATCAGAGGAAGTTGTAAATGGCTGTGTCAACACCAGTGTTAATATCCCTGTACAGAGCACATTGGATTGTTTAATAATTCATGATACAGCAATTACATGCAGGCCTCTGACTCACGTGATGCAGCTTATATTTTAAATTATTCATTGTAAGGATTTATTTTTCCATTAGGAATGTAAGGCTTTTTAATGAATAAAAACACTATGTAAAAGCATACCTTCATTCTTTTTTATGTTATTATTTATCTTACATTTCCATCACTTTCCTCGTCCAGCTCATTGTTCCAGCATATGGCATTTCACTTGCAACAGTAGGTTATGCAAATTTATTTACTATTATTGAAACGAAAGTTACTTTATTTTCATAATTTGTAGTCCAACACAGCAAACAGGTTTTTGATATTGTTAATGTATATAGGATTCAAGTCTTTTTAGGTATATACATTTCACCATTATTTAAAGTATTTTCACAGTCATTTAAATTATTGCTCACAATGCTTAATTTCACCGAATATAGGTAGACTCGCTCGAGCTAACTCTCAGCTATGCATTGAATTGTATACAAAATTGTCCGTAGTTTTTCATCGTATGTCCTCTAATGTTATATAAGGATCCTGTCTTAACGTGTTTCGGTGATGTAGATGTCTCAGCACCCGCTTCTTGCCGAAATGTTTCTTGTAGGTACCGATGCTGCTTATTCTACCCTCCAATAGCGTCAGCATCCTTTGCATGGCTGAAAAGCTGTTCCTCTTCTTCTTCCCCTTATTGCGCAGTCTGAAACATTGCACAAAGAAAGTCTTAGAAAACTGCTTTGGAGTAGTAAAGGCAACCTGAAAAGAATTACATTTTTTGTTATGATACATGTAAAATGAAACACAAAACATTTGTATAAACATTCGGATATTGATCGTTATTTCAATGCATTAGATATAGCTAAATTCAAAACATGTGATATTGTGAATTTTTTATAAATTCTATAACGTGTATCATTTGTGTCTTTATATGTTTTATCAATGAGTCAGTTGTTTTGTTTATGAATTTCTTCATGTTAAAATAGGGGAACATTCAATACTTAAGTTTAACACTTCTACACACCTTCTCTGCATGTAAAAAAACTATTTACATGTCTTAAATTTCCCCATCTCTGTCATACCGTTATACTGGAGGTATACGTTCCCAGGTATTTCCGCAATCTCTTGATCGGTTAACGAATTATAGCGCTCTGGCAAGAACACTTGAGAATTCTCCAGCGAAGATACGATCCTGGTACCGTATCTTGTTTGAACTCTCTTTAAGGACTTTATCTCGTATTTAAGACCTATTTCGAGATCTTGAACTCGGCGAGTCGGTAGGAAACTACGTTCGTCAACCATCTTGTTAAGTCTATCAGCTAAACAGTCTGTAACAGACATTGACATGAATTATTATTTTCACTACATGATCCAAGTTGAAGAACAAGTTATACACTTCTTTATATTAGAACTATGGAGTGTGTATGTTTTGTAAGTATGCCTATGAATGTGTAGAGAAACAAAGAACGAATGGAGAAAATCGTGTGAATATTAATAGAGGAATGTGTTGAGAAAATCGTATGAATGTGTAGAGAAACAAAGAATAAGTACAGAAAATCATGTGAATGTTTATGGAAGATGAGCCAGTAGAGAACCAAAGAATGAGTAGAGGAAATCGTGTGAATGTATAGTGAAACAAGAATGAGTGGTGAAAATTGTGTGAATGTTTATGGAAGAGGAATGTGTAGCGAAAAATCATGTGAATGTTTATAGACGTAGAATGAGTAGAAAAATCCTGTGAACTGGAGAAGAGTACGCAGAGAAATCCATGTGAATGTAAAGTACAGATTAGAAAATATGATGCTCTTGTAACGAATCGTCTTTCATGTACTGCAACGTTTAAACAAAATTAAATGTATTGTAAAAGCCAACAGTGATTTTGTATAGTTATGTAAAAAACTCACCTTGCATTGTTACGTTTTGATATGTGCTCTATGGGTAGACGGCCTGCAGCTCACGTTGCTTTTAAAGTTCTTTAAAACTTAAATGTAAAGTGAATAAGTACACAACAGTTCTAGCATGAGCAGATATCTGTTTATATAGGGATCTAAACCCCCTCCAGGCGATGCCGGCACGTCATCATGGCTGTGATGCTTACACATCACGTGATTATTGCAGCCAATGACATCATCTCCTGCTGCGCATGCGCAGAGGCTCTCAGCACTTCTATCCCTACTTGTTTCCCTTCCTCTCGCTCTCTCTCTCTTACACGCAGAGTACATCTATAATGTCTTTACACAAAGCTGCATGCAGTTACAGCATCAATCTAAGTGATACATTCTCGTGTACAGAGGAAAATTAAGGAAGTCATTGAAAGATCCGGATTCGAACTAGGGGCAACTGATTGGAAATTATATACACCATTAATTATTCTTTGTAGGAGCTAACAAACATGCTTTCGTCCACAGCTCTATCTCTGCTAGTTTCTGCGATAATTGAGATTTAAACTTAAGGATCGAACCCTGGACGTCAGGTACCCGAATATACACCCGCAAGATACTACTTGATGACAAACGTAATAGGTGTATTAGGGGCCTTTATCTTAATTATTTACTATGTTATTAAATTTATAAGTAAATTTCATTGAATCAGTATTCGAACTCAGAACACCGGAAACAAAATTATTTACAATATTAGTTTGTCATGTTTAAAAGATCCGTATGCAGTTACAACATTGATCTAGGTGATATATTCTAGAGCACAGTGGAAAATTAAAGTCACTGAAAGATCGGGATTCGAACTAGGGACAACTGATTGGAAATTATATACGGCATTAATTGTCCATCATAGGAGCTAACAATCATGCTTTGGTCCGCTCCTCTATCCCTGTTAGTTTCTGATATAATTGAGATTTTAAAATTAAGGATCGAAGCCATGACACCTGGTACTCTAATATACATGCACAAGAAACGAGCTAATGGCATAAAAGTAATAAAGTTTAGTTACCGTCTTTATTTTAATTAGTTTTGGAGTTTTAGAAGGTGAATTTGTAATCACTCCTAGGATTCGAACCCATGCATCCAGACCGGTTTCGAGCAAACCGTAAATGGCGGCTTGCAATCCGTGCTATAATTAGTTTTTATTGCATCATTTTGTCTCTTTTCTTGCGAAGAACGTGTAGTGAAAATCATATGAATGTTAACAGAAGAATGCGAGGAGAAATCATATAAATGTTAATAGAGGAATGTGTTGAGAAACCCATATGAATGTTTGCAGAAGAAGAACGTGTAGTGAAATTACATGAATGTTAATAGAAGAATGCGAGGAGAAATCATGTGAATGTCAATAGAGGAATGTGGTGAGAAAACCATATGAATGGTTTCAGAAGAAGAACGTGTAGTGAAATCATATGAATGTTAATAGAAGAATGCGAGGAGAAATCATGTGAATGTGAATAGAGGTATGTGTTGAGAAAACCATATGAATGTTTTCAGAAGAAGAACGTGTAGTGAAATCATATGAATGTTAATAGAAGAATGCGCGGAGAAATCATGTGAATGTCAATAGAGTAATGTGTTGAGAAAACCATATGAATGCTTTCAGAAGAAGAACATGTAGTGAAATCATATGCAGTTAAGAGAAGAATGCGAGGAGAAATCATGTGAATGTTTATGCAAGAAGAGCGTGTAGCGAAAATCATATGAGAGATAGAAAGAAAAAGAGAGAAGAAAGAATGGTGTCTAGGCATCGGGATATCTAAGTAAACGCGGTGGTTTAATATAAACAATTATAGTTAAATGCAATTTTAATCCGACCGCCCCCTGCTTCAATAATTTAATAGTTATTATAGCGTTTCGCAGGGTAAGATTCGAACTAGGGGCCTCTGGGTTCCTAAGAATACAGCTCGTTAAACATTGTAATGTCGTATAAATTAAATTATATTTGTTAAACACGTTTTAATCTGACCGCCCAATACTCACATAGTTTAATATTTATTAAGCATTAGAGTTTCGCAGATTCGAGCTAGAACCCTCTGAACACCCTTTCATTAATTAAATTATATTTGTTAAATACATTTTAATCTGGCCGTGCATAGTTTAATAGTTATTGCGCATTAGAGTTTCGCAGATTCGATCTAGGACCCCCTGAACACCCTTTTATTAATTATTGTAATGATATATAAAAATTAAATTATATTTGTTAAATGCATTTTAATCTGACCTTGCATAGTTTAATATTTATTAACATTAGAGTTTCGCTGGGTAAAATTCGAGCTAGAACCCTCTGAACACCCTTTCATTAATTGGGGTAATGATATATAAAAATTAAATAATATTTGTTAAATACATTTTTAATCTGGCGCTGCATAGCTGAATAGTTATTGCGCGTTAGAGTTTCACTTGGTAAGATTCGAGCTACAGTCCTCTGAACGCCCTTTTATTAATTAGGGTAATGATATAATAATATCAATCATCAATTTCTCATTAGCAATAAACTTTTGATTACTTTAAGAATCGAGCACCGATCTATAGATATCCACGCAGAGGTTTAATGCATGTAATGAAATGTATATTAAACGCTTTTACGGAGTCGCTGCTTGAAATGAGCCAAACAGAATGCTTGTTAACTATGCTCGGGTATATTCGTAGGATATCGTAAAATATCGGGGAGAACAGCCCCTCAAGGCAAAAAACATGATGGCTGGCTCTGACGTTGTTAAAGTGTTTACGTATAGCTGGTAAACAAGCTTCTCTCTCTTTCACGCGAACAAGGACAGGACTAGCATAAAGCCACCCTCGGATTCTTTTGTTAAGCTACCAGGTGTTCGAGAAACAATGGAAAGGGACCGGCTTTGTTATGGGGCAGTGGAATGAGAAATGCTAGAAAGAAGGCTTGCCCCGGACAATAGAACTTGTTTCTCTTTTGTCACGACCCTAATTCATCATCGCCTTTGTTCATTTTGACAGTTGAAGGGCAAGCATTGTTCTTTTGTTAAAAGCTAGTGGAATGAGTATGCCAGAAAGTAGCCTTGCCCCGGAGAATAGAAAGGCACACAATAGAATCTCTTCCTTTGTCCAGCAAGGTCTTTGTTTCCGCACGTGTTCGAGAAACAATACGAGTGGTGTGAGTTGCTACAGTGCAGGAAAGCACGTAGGCTGATGTGGAATGGGTAGGAAAAACATCTCGCCTTTGTTACAGAAGCGTAAAATTTATGACCCCTTTGTTCGTTTTGACAGGTGAAGGGTAACCTTAATTGCTTAACTGTCAAGCTTCTATTGTACTCAACAAGATTTACGACCGCAGCTGCAAGTAAAACTACCATGGAGCTGCGGGGGGAGGGGGAAGTGGGGAGGGGAGCTCATTTGCATATGGATAGAAATTCCATGCATATTAATTGCGCCAGCTCTCTTATTTCTATACTACTACTGTACTATTACATTAACATTCAAATACACAATATCTGACATAGTAAATACTGGAGCATTAGTATCCAGGTACACGGTATCTGACGTAGTAGTATACTGCAATACCCATTAGCATACTGCAATACCTATTAGCATACAGATACACACTATCTGACGCAGTAACATACTGAAACATTAGCATCCACGTATACGCTAACTGACGCAGTAACATGCTGCAACATTAACATCCAGGTATACGCTATCTGACACACTGACATACTACTGTCAGCGATTCAGGAGTTTAGCTCTGTCCTTGTGGTTGACGTAAGCGAACCTGATCCAGCGCTGTATTGTTCTTCCCTCTCGCTCTATTGTTTCACACCCTGTTCCAAAGCTACTTATATCCTTTCTTTCCCGGAACAATAAATATTACGTGAAGTAGCTCAGTAGTACTTTATATTACTGCATCAAACAATACAATTGTGATCATACTTTCAATAAGTAAACCTGTAAAACCTGCATACATGTAAACCACTATTTTTATGACTATATACACGTGAAACATTATTTTGACTGCACCTGTTGAGACAATCGTTTTGAACTGCTGGTGTTAAGCTATTTGCATCGCAGGCAAGAAGCTCGCTAGTCCACTGCATGCTTGCAGTTCAAAGACAAAGCCAATCTCGTGAGTCACTCACAGTAGATATACCTACACATGGTATTGCATAACTGCATGATTGGTTGAGTGATCAGCGTTATGGCTTCTCAACTCAAAGGTCCCCGCTTCGATTCCTGCTAGAGCAACAATGAAATAGAGATTTATTTATGGACGGTCTTTAATTCCTATGGTCCTTAGCGTCCCATTCTATATTGTGCGTGAAAGACCGCACATTTTGCTCAGAGGTCTCTTTATGAGGCTTGAGGCTCTTTTACGTGCCGTAAATCTACGACACGGAACCACCAGCTTTACTTCCCTACCGAAGAAAGCCATACTAAGGATTTTTACGCCCGAAAATGTCCATCGCCCTCCACGGGTTTGAACCCGCGATCTTGGCAACTAGAGGCTAGCATGGTACCCCTAGTTCACGGAGGACGACTGGTGCGAATTTTCCTTTAACCAGAATCATTGCCTATCGCCCGCAGAGTCTGTACGTATGAAGGCGGCGGAGGTGGGGGTAGGGGTATTTTAGCAAAAACAAATGCTCATAAAACCAAAGTTTAGAAACCCTGTACTTCTGCGAGCAATAACGCCATCACCTGTTTCTCAAGTCGAAGACCCTGCTATGACCAAAGAAGTTAAAGGGGGCTAAACACTTACAACAGAGGAAAAAAGGAGTTACATCTTTGACAGAGATGCAGAATGGTTTGTAAATTAGGAAAGTGCGTGTTTATAAGCTGAACTATTACTGTGTCAAAGTCCGAGTTTTCTTGCAATAAATACCACCGTGATAACATTTCTTTCATGCCACTCTTTTCAATAGCATCATATGAATTTATGAGGCACTAAAACAGCAATTTCGCAATGGAATGGAGATAGCTTTAGTCTTAAAAGTTTACTTTAAATTGATAAGAAATTATTTAAATGACTACTCAATGTTTATACATTAGTAGCAGGACAACATTGTCATTAACGTGTATGATACTTCCTAATACCCCCCCCCCCCCAAATAGCCGTCCAACCCACCACATTGTCTGCTCAAAACAACCGAACACATTGCAACATAGTACATTGACCGTAGAGTGCAACAAGTAGGTGGTTCATTCTAAGTGGTTCAACTGAAATCCTCCAAATGTTGCTAAATGTTGGTATTGCGATTTAAACATATGTAATTCACACAAATGTCTCTGTTTAGTCCACGCATTTTGTCCTTAATGGTACCAATAGCTTTGTATTAAACCGGTGAATTGTTCCTTACTGATAGTTCTACAATACATTTGCTTATTTCAGCTGACCATTATTCATTATTAACCAAAAAGGCACCATAATTGTGTGTTGTATTTTTGTTGTACATTAAAGGTATGTTTTTGCACAAAGCCAGATAAAAACATTACACATGACAGTGCACATAGTTTTGGAAATGCTGAAACACTATGTTTCAAGAATGAGTAATAAATTAGAATCCGTTGATCCATGTTTGCACACTTTCATTTGACTAAAACGGTTAAAGAACTTATGTACGAAATAATACCATTCTATAGCACATTGTGTATATTTTGGCGAAAACTAATTTTGTCTTGTGATGAAATATAGCTGTCTTCCTGTGTGTAAATTATCACTGAGTTAAGAAATATATTCAGCCAATTTGACGAATCCACCTGTCACTGACTCCTATTACTGCTACCTACTGTGGAAAGAAATTGCTGTTAATTCGTGACTTTCATTGTTCTAAATTAACACCACAAAATGTCGGTAATGAAAAATGGAAAAAGTATACACAGTGATGGAAATTTATAAGAAAGAATGTTTTCCTAAGCTCCTAAGTAGTTAAATTTAAAATGTGGGCACATTTAGATCCTTAGAGGCGCTCTCCCATAATTTTGATTAAAGGAGAGACTAATTAGATCTAATTATCTAATTAGAATATGAGAAGTCTCGTGCTTTGGATGTTATGCAGAAGAACTATAGCACTGAAAATGAGATATATTACATTTTAAATAATTGAAATATTTGTTATTGAAACAGCGATCACAATATGGCACCACACATCTCCAATCAGCTCAATGAAAGGTTCAGAAAAAACGTGGCGCCTGGACCACAGTTGTCCAAGCTGAATTATACGGCATTTTGACCTGCCATCTGCTGAACATTAATAGCAGTTGAATCACGTAAAAAACATGGTCCTCACAAGATGGCAGCACGTACACCGCAAACTCGGGGAGAAACATTCTTTTCGGTACGCCCACTTTTGTGCGCATACAACACGGCGCATGTGTTTCCTACGTACGCCTTTCGGCCAGTTTCACTCACCTCGGAAATTTGACTTTTATCACGCGTAACATCAACGTCACTGTTACAACCTTTACCAACTAGCCCTACAAGCGTTGCAGATGGCAACTAACACCATAGGCTGCTGTTGGGCTGGCGGCTGAAATTTGGTGGTTCACAAAATTATAGGTAGATGCAATTTCAATTTCTTAAAGAAATACACGCTTTATAGTCAATTGTGCTTTACAAATATTAGTTATCAACAACTAGACACTTCCAAATGTCATCAGCATGTTCATTAAAATTTTTATGTGTAATTGCATTATTATAAGCCATATTTTATTTGCGGAAGTCATGAAGATGCCCCAAATCATTCACCCCATGTTTTATCCATGGATCTTGTATATATCTTCACCACCAAATAAAATTCATGAAATGCAAAATAAGGCGCTTTATTAACATCACAATCACACATCCAGTCATATTCTCATATACATCGATGTTAAAATTCTCGTTAAAACATCTTGTTTTTGTTTTAACGCTAGCGATTTTTAGATTTAGTGTAGGCTTACCAATCCATTTAATTTCCTTTTCCTTTCAAGTTTAGTGTTGAAGAAGGTGGTGCTAAAAGAGGCTGACCGGAATTCACTGTTTCTTCACATAGCACCAATTACCTGTATTTCAATCTGATTCACCAACTGAAACACAGAACAACCACGTGCAACGTACAGGCAACGTAACGTTCAGTATGTGCATGACCGTAAATGAGGAAAACATTTATATGAAATCAATAGGTGGCGCTGTTTATGCGCCGAAAGTCAAAGCTGTTCCATGCTCTCTATTAGGTTAACCATCCACAAAGCCTTATGTCCCTCACTTCCCCACCACGCATATCTGAGAACGCTTAGTTCGTAACACCCTATACCCAACCAGTATATGACTGTGCGTTGCCGCCGGGAGTGCACTATTTGGCACCTGCAAACAACATAGCGCTTGTTGAAGTCCACTATACAAGATCCGTCAGGAATGAACCCGAAATTTACATATAAATGGTACAGTTAAGGGAAAGCCAGGATTACGGCTGTAGCACAAACGTACCAGTGCCGAAAGTGGCATTAGATGAGGTGCCGGTATGCAACTTATATGAGTAATTAGTGGTGGCGACAAATTTAAGAGAATCCATAATCGGTTAGTAAAAGCTAAAGTCATGTCCTTTCTTTCGCGTATTGGACACGTTGTGCAGTCCACGCTGCGTCTCCTCTTTCGCAACCATGACTTGACATAAGGTTCAGGTTTAAACATAGTGACAGGCGGTCCAATTAAAGACACACACATTAGAATGGAAACGGCTGTAATTTTAAGCGAATTTTCAAGATCAGGCATTTTATGTTGATTTTACTAAAACCACGTTCACAAACGGCACTGCTCATTTGTATGGTTCCTTAGCAGCGAAACATTTCTTTAATATATCACTCACAACCCTCTTTCCTGTTCCCCTGTACTGAACAAAATCTCTTAAAATATCCTGGAAATTGAGCCCAAGTCTAGAAGCGGATTTTTGTACTCCTCTTCCACCTTGCCTAATATCATAATATAAACTGAGTCAATTTGTTGAATTAACTGCTAATTTGCATCTTCTTCATTCAACCTCATTTGATGTTGTCTACAATGCACTGTATAAACTGACCCTTGTCAACAGCTGGGAAGCTAGTCGCGCTATTAATTTCCACACTTTTGGAACCCCCAACTTCGATATATTTCATAACTTCTGCCTCGCAGTCACCTGGTAAAATTTCAAACTTTCAATTGTATTTAAATACAGATTTATATTTTTACATGCATGTTTTATGGCTAATGACGCATTTTTAGTACTTCTGACAGATCTTTCAATTCAAGAGAACATCATACATAAGTCCTAGTTTATTGATAAAATTATGACAACTCAATTTGTTAGCCAATCCTGCAAACTGATTCCGCTCTTTGCTGTTACGGCAACTGTTTTTAGATTCAGCATTACAGTATTCATATAACGTAGAATAGGAACACCACGCCGATTCGATACAACGAAATGAGGCAACCCACCTCACGTCTATAATACGACCAATCTTTTTAGTTCATTTGTTAGAACCTGTGCACGCTTTTCAAATTGATTTCAGTTTTTTTGAGAGACGCTGTAGAAGTTATGCAATTTGTTGATAAATATGCAGAAATGATTCACACCTCCAACAGTTTGTAACGCATCATTCACAGCAAGTTCCAATTGGTGGCTAAGGTAACGCCACAATGTGATTTTAGGAAACTTTTCATGTAATCGTGGTCCTGCTCCAGATTTTTTCCCACATAAAGCACTTGCACCGTCGCTTGTGAAGCTAAGCACATAATTTCGGAGATAATTATGATCAAAACCATTTCTTTTGAGACATTCCAGAAGGACCATGAATATGGTATCTGCACTTCTATCTGCAAGTTCCACTATTTCTAAAAATAATGTATAAATGTCATTGTCACTGCCTTCATAAGTTTTGTTACCATCACCATCTACATCAATTGGAATACGTGCACGTATGTAAATATTTAAAGCACCTTTATTATTTATTGCAGTTGACTCATCGATTAACCCGCCGTTGATCATATCACTGATAACCTTCCCTATAATTCTAAGTTTAATTTCTTCACTAATATGCGTTATGCCAGAACATACAACACTACTATGCAAAATTCATCCTATATCAAGCCCGTTGTTAATTTGAAGATCTTTAAATGTGCATGGTCCACAAATGGTCTATCTCGTTTTGCCATGTAGTATGCTGTACGAAAAATGCAGCATGTTGTTTCATATACTTGAATTAACCTAACTTCTCAATTCTGACAGTTGCTCTCTGCCATGTGCGTTTCAGCTACGCCACACGTAAAACTTGCGGTGTTGTCGGGCTCGTCCGTCCGCCAGTCGTTCGTGTCGAGTGGAAGAGGAGAGGAGAGCTAAACAAAGATAAAACTTCTTCGTTGTGCCTAGCGACATGGCATAATTTTGAAATAATATACTACACTAAACATCTCTGTACACTTCTAAGGATACAGTATACAACACGCCTGTCAACTATTGCATTATGTTCATGTTCATTTTCGTGCTATGTGAGAATAAGCGCATATTAAATATAAATAGTTTTAATACCTTTTCACTCTCTATTATTTTATTTTGTATCTTTTAAATTCCTTTGTGTGATACTTTAAATGTCCGTACGCAATATTATATTACCTATATAGAACAAAGCTTTAAAGCTGATTTTTCCGCTTTCACTTTCATTATATTTCTAAAATTTCAAAATGCGCTACTCGGCAGACGTTTTTAATACTATTGCGAAACTTTCATATAACAGATTATTCAAGTTAGTACCATATTTAATCTCAAGTTCTTATTTTTACTCTTATGTTTATTTTAACTCTCAAATAGATAAGACAAACTTTGCATTTAAAACGTGTGAAGTAATTGTGTTCTTTCATAATAACTATACATATGGCGCTGAATAGCATCTACTTGGAAGGCACCTAGATCTGTAATAATTTTTTACGATGTTGGGTTTTTCCTGGCGTTTCTAATATTACTTTTGAAGATCCAGACTGCAATTTCTCAGCTTATCCCTCTTTTCTTTCTTGTTCTTTCCCTATATTGACAACAGTCCGTTTACTTATTTGAAGTACAGCAGCTGTCCTATCTATGACTTTATTTACATCAATCATTGGTCCACCGCTTTCTCTTTGCATTTCGAAATATGCCCTTAAAGCACATACTATCTCACGAGCTTGGCGGCGAATTGCAGTACCTTGTCCAAGCTTAGCGTATTTTTTTCTTTGGGGAACGAGTTCGTGGTTTTCCCCTACGCTTTTGCCCGGGATCAGACATTGTCAACCACACAGAAATTTCAGCACGTGTTATATATTTTAAAATATTATAATCACCACAATACTGATCATCTACAGCTATACGTTTAGGACTTAAAAATAACGTTAATATGCAATTGCACACTTCACTGATTAAAATAGTTGTATGCTTAAACTTTAAAATATCACCCTACACTACATACACAAATCACGCAAGTATTGCTAAATCAAACATAACAACGTTTGCCATGTGGCAACACTTCCTCTGAGCTCTGGTGAAGCGTGTGGAGGGGGCTTAAAAGGCGATTGGCTACTTCAAGGCTAACCCTGGTTGTCATGACAACAGACCCAAATACACGTGCGGAAAGCACGCTGAGCTAGCTGTCAGAATTGAGAAGTTACGTTAATTCAAGTATAATTACACTTATTTTCATTACCAAAAAGTTTTTCCAAATTTTGTTTTTCATCTCCAATAATATTTCTTCTGCTCTACAATGAGTATAATTTTTCTTGTGTTCAAATATTTTCTTTGGTGAGGATTGCTGCTGGCTTTCTGTAGTAAACCGTAAGGTTTTATAGCACCCGAAATCGACTATTGCGACAAAGACATGCCGGAACTTAAATATAGAGATTCAAGGCTTTTACTTTACGGCAAGTTAATCACCAAGAGCATTAGAAACGCCTAACCACTCGTATTTTTCTTTAAACACATTAGCTTGATGCCAACACGATGGGAAACTATTTGACTCAACTGTCACTTCCTTATCATTTGTTAATATAGGCCGACATCACTCGAAGTTGCACATGTCAAGTCTGTCTTGACAACACCTGTATTTTATATTTTCGCATCACTGGGCATATTAAAGTAAGTCTTTAGTGACTGATGACCACGCTTCATTATAAGGAACTTGGATAGCTTACTGCAATATTGTTATAGAAAGACTTGTCAAACATTCGTCTCCTACAAAACTAACAAACGATTTTAACTGGCAAGAGGGCCGTTTGAATTGAATGCAGCAGATGTCATGGTTAGATTTGTCTTTGTTGCGTATACGTTTTCAAATAAACTGAATAAAAGTAATTATTAATTAATTAATTAGTAGAGGAAACATTCTGTTGAGCTGTGAATATTAAATGACTCAAGTATCTTAATTTTATGAAATTATAATTAATTTAAAATACATCATTCTTATTCTAAACATCATTCAGGTTTCGGTAAGACCAGGACAGAATGACAGGTGCTCGCGTTCAGCGAAGACGGGTTGGAGAGGGAGGAAGTCGTCTTGTTTATAATTATGTGGGACAAATGAACGCTGCTAGAGATATGAAATACATAGAATCCATTGTTGAAAAAACAAACAGCAGCAATTTTTACTCTTAAAGCTTAAAATAAGTCCCATGACGATCTGGATGACCAGTAAGGGAATAAGACAAAAGTTTAGCAAGTTCTATAAACGGTATGCCATACTGGCTGGTTTCCTAGCTTTCGGATACGTACACGGTTCATACCGGCCCACTTTAAACACTGACATGTGCTATTATTATTATTATTATTATTATTATTATTATTATTATTATTATTATTTTGTGAAGAGGTTAAAGAGGCGTGTTGCAGCTAGAACGAAGCTTAGATCCTTTCACTGAAATATTTCCTGACAAAATCTAGCAGAGAAGTGTCCTTGGCTTTTGTTGCAAATTCAAGTCCGTAACCGACCTATTAAATGTTACGCTGCCTTGCGAAGGTTTGTAAGAGGTCTCTTTGCAAGAGGAAAACTCTCGTGTTATAAAATGGAAAACTATACCTACCGTATTTCATTATAGAACTTCAGTATTTGTGTTAACTCATTAAACCGAGCTTGGGATTCTTCAAAATTTAAATAATAATATAAACATTAATAATAATAATAATAATAATAATACCATACCACTGAAAAATTAAACTACTGTATAGAAAGAAATTAGTCTTGTAAGTGGTTTTGGTAGTGTTTCCATATTTACTTCTTAAAAATCTTACTCATTGCTAACTATTCATCCAGAACAGACACTGCTCATACTTTATGGAAATTGAAGCACAAAAATAATAAATGCATGAAATATAACCTATCAATCACAAAAATGTATAAAAGCGTTCTATTTGCAAAATGAAAGTTGAACATGACATTGAAAGAAAATGAGGATACGATAGAAAATTACTTTCAAAACCAACTAGATTTTCAGAAAGCAGTTTTGATTGTTTAGCTCCCACATACTAACAAACATGGCTACACGACAAGAGGTAAATATCAAACCAAAGGTTTTGCAACAATGATCTAGCGATATAACATAATCTATTACTACAAATGAGTGTTCTTCTGGAACCAACAAGGCCATCCAATGGCAAATAACTCTTCAGACAAGGTAAGAATAGATATTAAAGATCGCAAGTTCCCATTAGGAACTGAACTGAACTTAAAATATCGAATTGGACTCCATAAAGGTTCAATTGGAGAAACATAGTCCTGCAACGACTGACACGCGACAAGATGGCCCTAAAGGAATCGAAGCTTTCGCAAAATAATCGATATATGCACAACTGCGAGTCGCCTGCCCCTGAGTATTTTTTTAATTTATACAATGTGTTAAGCGACATATGTGCCTTAGGCCTATCTTGAACGTATCTTCTAAGGGCACATTTGAGTAACTTTTTATAGAGGAGGGATAGACAACCCAATGCATAAGTGTTTTACGGGACAGAAAGCAAGCACCATATATGTCGATCCCCAAAATATCATACCCTGACAATGGGAGCTGCAACATTTTAAATCGGTTTTACAAACATTTATTCTTTAGCATGAATCGTACACACTTATGAAAACTCCCACTGAATGAACAAACTGTCACATGCATCTCCTGACAAAAATATTTGAAAACACAGCGGCAGTTCAGCAAAATGCAGAAAATTATATGCTTAGACCAATTCGAGGCATACATTCGTAAACGCCTATAAAAACTCCCATTGACAGTAGGTATCTGTTGGCCTAAGTATTTCAAAAGAAGGCAGATCT
Source organism: Deroplatys truncata (assembly GCA_030765065.1). NCBI lineage: Eukaryota > Metazoa > Arthropoda > Insecta > Mantodea > Mantidae > Deroplatys > Deroplatys truncata. The sequence continues at coordinate 544,697,419 of CM060990.1, forward strand.
GCACAATGCGACCAATTGGAGGTAAGCCTTCAGACAATAAATAGGCGTTGCATAGCCACGTCAAAAATGCTGGCACAACCTACGGCATATTACAGCTTATATATTAGGCGCAATGGCTGATGCAATTTAATTATTTGAGTTACAACTAACAAAACCAGCTTATAGCGTCCTATGGAGCTGCAAAACGCGTGTAAAGATTCCAGGTGAGATCTAAGCCCTAACGTTATTTATTCTGTATAAGAGCATTAGCTTAAAAGGTAGCAATGGCCGAGTGTTATTACGATGGTTCGTTCACCATTGTGTCGCTTCTGTTAGGGTTCAAATCCTTCGTGTTAAGTTCAATTTTTATTAAACTTTGATTTACTTCTTTTGGGCCTCTAGTTTGATATTATGAAACAAAACACCATTATGCCAACAATATAGGTTATAATTGTACACAAAATGAAATAAAACCCATGTTTTCCGCTGGATATAAATTTACACTTCATAATAGGAATTTTCTTGTGGTATTACTCTTGACTCCTTCAACAAAGTTACAAATACTTCAGAAATATAAAATGGCTTTTGCTAGTTGCGCCTGCGTCAATGTCTGGCGTGAATCAACTCTGCATCATCTAATCGGTATTTTAAACCTTTCTACGAGACACGGTTATTGTTCAGACATAACTATGTAGTTATAGTATATAGACATGCTACAAAGCTATGGAGAAGCAAGGCGTAATGAACTATCAGCTAGGCGCCTGTATGATGAACGGTTTCCAGCAAGAGGGGCACCGAACGCCAACACATTTCAAGGGTTGAAAGACGCCTTCGTGAAACAGCGCCAGTTGACATATCCGCAAAAATGGGAGGGCCGATGGGGCCCCATCGCAAGGCCCGCTAAATCCTTCACTCCCCTGGATTTCTTTCTGTAGGGTTATTTAAACGTACTGGTCTACGCGCAAGAAACACAAAACCTAAATAATCTACGGGCACTCATAAATGAAGAATGCAGGAAGATTACAACGCGCATGTTACACCACGCAAGAATGTCTCTCCGGCAACGGACCCAAATGCCATTAATGAAGGGGCCGCCTTTTTGAGCATTCACGAGTAATGAAGGGGCCGCCTTTTTGAGCATTCACGAGTACTTCACTGATAAAGTCAATGCCTTCTAGCAGCAAAGTTTTCATTTTTACCCGTCAACTTAAGAACATTTACAATTTACTTTATGTCAGTAGAATAAGTGAAACGGATGCACTAAATATGAAACATAGCTGATTACAAGACCTGTTAAGATTTAGTATCGTCGACATACGCCCAAAAGTAAGAAAGCTAAATAAGTAATACAGTGTACAACACGAGCTACGGTAGAGTACAATAAAGCTCACCAAGCTAACCATGTTACACAATTATTTAATTGTAATTCTTGTATCTTTGCGTCACAAGAGAGCCTATAAGAATAAATAAATAAATAAATACAAAAAAATACAAAAACTAAAGAAGAAGAGAAAGAAAAGAAAATGAAATGAGGAAAAAAGCTACAGCACTATCAGATTCGTACCTCTGCACCTAACGTTTAAACCACCACACTCCGTCAGCTAGTCCACTGAGCCAGAAGCCACGTTTTCTAAGTCCCTCTGCAACAAAACATTCATCTACCACCTTGCTAGCTTCATATCCATGAAAAGCCGTCCTTTTTAAGTTTTACGCCGCTCCTTGCTATTCATTCAGGCTTTAATCATTAATGCTGGTTGCGCATAATAACGAATAAACATAGCAGAAGGGCACAGCTACAATAACAGCTTGTTCGACAAAAGAGACAATGTCTTCAGATTAGATTATAAATTGCGGGTTATATAGATATAAACATCTAGGGGCAGGTGACTCACCTGGTATATAACTAGAGAAGCCCACCTAAAATCTGCTATTCAGGGAAAAAGAGTGCGATTTATTTGTTTTGATTTCTCCTGAATGGAAATAAAGAAACGCTACCAACAGATCAGCTCCAGCCACTTCTTGTGCTGTAAACAGAAGTTTCACAGCCGTAATAGTTTTCCTCAGACCTGAGACTGTGTTTCGCATCACAGTGACTGTTTCCCAGTTTGTTGTCCATCCAATGTTCCCTGAAATTTTGAAGAAAAAAAAATCTATATTGTTTAGACAAGAACGTGTACTGGAACAGAATAAAAGCACGAACAAGTAAATTCTATAAACATAGATAAACGCTTTAAAATATAGAATAACTAAGAAACAGATATCTGAGGACACTTTGGACTTGAAGACTACTATGCTGTCCAACTATTTACGTAATTTTCTTTATTTTAGTGTTTTACTTTAATTATTTCTGTTATTACTCTTATTATCTGTGTTTACTGTTTATATTAAGGGTATGTGTTATAAATTGCCGTCCTGATGCTCTAGTTCCCGGCCACGGAGTGCGCCCGGGTTCGATTCCAACCTGGGGGTACGGATTTTAAGTCCCAGGTATAGGACCGGTACCCTCTCAGCATCGTGCGGAAAGTGAGGGGCTGAGATAGGCAGCCGTCCTGGCCTCGTAAGCCAACATTCTGGCTGGAGGATGCGTGATGCTGGCCACATCACCTCTCCGTATCGACTGGATGATCACCCACCACTGCCGTGCGTATGTGGGCGTAAGGCTGGCAGGCCCAGGCCCTTCGCGGGCTGTAGCGCCACAGGATTTATTTATTTATTATGATCTACCGCTCACGAGTCCCTTTCACGGGAAATCTGCAAGCTTTCCTTCTCAAGAAATCCTGAAGGAAAATGTAAATAAAAATTATTTTGAAGTACATTATTTCTAATTAAAGGTCAATTCAATCCTCCCCCGATTTCAGTTCACACGCTAAAAATCCTAACATCCTCCGTGGTCTAGGGGTTCCATGCTAGCCTCTAGTTCCCCGAAGTCGCGGGTTCAAACTCGGCGGAGGGCGATGGAGTTTTTCGGGAGTAAAAATCCTTAGCATGGCTTCCTTCGGAAGGGAAGTAAAGCCGGTGGTCCCGTATCGTAGATTTACGGCACGTGAAAGAACCTCAAGCCTGATAAAGAGGGCTCTGGGCAAAATTTCCGTCTTTCACGCCCGATATAGAATAGGATGCTAAGGACCATAGCAGTTAAAGAGCGTCCATAAATAAAACTCTATTTTTCTTGATTTTCATTATTACACGGTTAAGCTAATGGAAACTTAAAACATTAATTAGAGTAGCCAGGGGATACATTGATCATTTTAGATTAAGGACTGCGTAAAATGTATTAACGTTTGTATTTGCAAAATATTGTATCATATACGTAAAAGAATACAGTTTCTTCTGTTAGTTTTAAAAAAAATCAGCTCACATATGTAATCCTTTAATTGTAAAAGGTAACAATACATTCAAATTCTTTCACTCTAAAAAGTAACAAACGTTTAAGTGGGTACAAAAATCACGACTTCAGAAATCTCAGAGGTAATTCCGATCACCAATGGCGCAATTCTGATTACAACCTTGCGTGCAAAACTGATAATTCCTACGACATTTTCCACAAGTACATTGTTTTTATCTACAGTTCAGACACACACTTCATGGTAACTTGCCTCACATCTTTGGCAACTTATCCATCACCTTTTACGGCACTTTCTAGTCTAAAGTGTAACAGGACACAAAATCGGAATGGAGTGTTTTTCTCTGTATTATTTTTTAATTTATTTCCTTCTTTCTCTCTGTCTCTCTCTCTCTCTTTTGTTCCCGTAAATGTTCATACACCAATTTTTCTTTAGACTTTTTGCTTTCTTGGTTTTTTATTACAGAAGGTATCAGAGAAGGGTGACTTAAGAGAAGGTTGAATAATTGAACTTATAAAGAATATAGGTGTTAAAATATGTGCCAAGGAACTAGCTGAGGGTGGATAGATGAACTTTCAGAAGACCTGTGAGTGGAAGAAATAACGAAGGACATAAGATGTATCTGGTCTAGGAGGGGAAATTCGAACTACAGAATACTGAAAAGAATTACTTCCACTGAAATGCAACGATGGCAAATAATCACTATCGAAATTCCTCTAGGATTGCAACTCTTTCACGGGAACCCTTTTGTTGCATAGGCAGATTCAGTACTTCTTTTCCATGCCTACGTAAATATTTTGTCAAACAGGAATTTGTTGATTGTAGCATTAGGGTGGTCGACAATGTGAGAATTGGCAACGTCCTGGTAAAATGTCTTCACAGGTTTGAAAACCGTCCTGTCTGAAGACTGTACTTTATGCGTACAGCGGATGGGAGACAAAGAAGTTAATCTCATGCTCCTTGAAAATCTTTACACATTGCACAGATCAACGAGAGCCATGTCCTTAAACGGACATGGTTCTTCCTTGAACTTTGTGCTTCTGGGAATGCTGAAACCAGAGTACAAATAGTTCTTATTAATGTATCCTGTATCTATCACTTGGAGCATAGAAGTGGTTGGAAGTTTTTGTTTGTACACATTCTTGAATCGTTTCCCATTAAACATTACAGATGGAGGGATGAAAGGTACGAAAGCACTGCGATACATCACATTTTTTTCTCTTTCCACGCTCGTTAGTTTTACTACTTCTCGTCTTCCTTTCTCAATTACAATGTTTGGTCGTTTATTATTTTGTGAGAACCCACTTTCATACATGCATGTTGTATATTTTTTCTGGGGTTGCTAATACACCGATCTCATTTGCTATATTTTTATAGAGTTCATTTGCAGCACCACCGCTTTGCTCATGCCTTCTATACTTAAACAGGCCCTTTGGTTTTCTTAATGAAAGACAAGGATGGTGTTTCATTAATGAAAACCAGTCCGCTCCCGCAGCTTTTTGAGTTCCCCAAGAATATTTAATACTTCTTTTCTCGGCATACGCATAAGTTGTTTTCTTAAAGGGCGTAAGACCAAATCCCCTTTTTGCGAAGCATTTCAATCTGCCGAATCTTTTTCTTCTTCAGAAGATGATGTGTTTGGATGCCTAACCACTTTTGGAGAAATTCGGTGCCAAAAGCTTGATTTGTTCTAGTACATTATAAATTCCTTTTAAAGGCCGTGAACAGCAATTTAAAATGCTCAGCTGCAGCTCGCATATTTAAATGCCAAATTAGTATATTTGTCATATTCCCCTCGGATCATTTTAATTTATTCCCTTTTTTTTGTATGTGCGTAGCATCTGAAATTAATAAAAAGAACCATTCATGTTTCAACTTGTAGCGTATTTTTATTTGGAACACAAAAACTAGTATTAAAATTATAGAATCAGTAATCGCCCCGAGAAACATAATCGTCTTAATCCCAAGCTGCAAATTTGAAGTTTGATGTTGGCAAAACTGCGCATAAATCTAATCGCGACATAGCTGTAATACTATCACAGGACTGATGCACTTATTACAACTTAGATGCAATATTTCATCTGTCACCACTAGGTGTTAAAGTTGGAAAGAGAAACATTTAACTCTGAAGAAATATACGTGGAGAACGCTTGCCCTAACAAAAATAGTTTTTACCGAAAAAGAAAATCATATAAAGACAGTAACAAGATACACAATGTAACCCGCATCAGATCCAACGCTCAACGACGATAAGCAGATAAACTGAAGCGTAAATACGCTAATACCAAAAACTCCACCAAATCATGATATAGACCCATGATCGACAGAGCCTATAGTGTAGCCAGGTATTTATTCAATAGCACTTAGTGTAGTGAACTAAATCTACCATTGCTCGCCATCTACTACTGTATGCGTTCACCAATGCACAAGTACGGCAAAATAGCGCACGTGCTCATACGTCAACTGCAAGGTACTATAGAACTAAAATTTCAAATATTTTTACACCCAACACATTTATCAGAACTGAATTCTTCCAGCTCTTATCAGTTTTATCTGCTTGGAAGCGAGTTAGATAAACCGCATACTTTGCATTCCTTACCACTTATATGCATTAAATGAACCGGTGATGTCATTCAATGTATTATTGGAAGGAAGTTACTTTTGAAATTTGTTCTCAGCAGCAACAACATTTAAATACGATAAAATGTAGCATGTCAACTGGTAAGGTAGCTAAGAATAAAACGAATGTCGTCGAAACGCGGAAGCACTTAATACTATCGTACGAACGGACGTTGAGAAAACATAAGGAAACTTCATTACCAGTTTATACTGTCAGCTTTCTTATCGCCATGGTGCATACTTTAAAATCTTATAAGCAGTAGCAATTACAGTTAACTTATTGTAAACCTTTTAGAACTACATTTGTGGATACATCATGCAAGAAGCCATAGATGTACCGATGGCAGAACGCTAGGAGCGTTCTATATCTTCTAGCTATTAGATCTATTAGAAGCTATTGTCGTTTCATTTCATCTAGTGGCTTTCAGTGGCAATATTGTAAGGAATAATTCTCTTTAATGCTATTAACTTACGGCAGTTTGATATAACCACAACAACAGCCTTCAACAGCATACATCCACATACCTGCAACAAATATATACATCATTAGGAATTAAATGCAAACTCTATAATTGTATATTATCTATGTAAACCATTAATGTTATGAATATCACATGTCAGAAAAAAACAATAAGTTATTGTCAAATTTTATTTGCTTTAAGCAATCCATAAAGGCATTAAAGTGCTCTAAAGTAATTTCGCTGTTTATACATGTTAGATGTAACGTAAGGCCGTTGACTAATAAAGGTATCTACATTTCAGAATTTTCAAGACACAATATCGCGACTTCTGGAGAGTATGTTCAGGTAATATATTGTATAGTAAAAATATATTTTACAGAACCATTCCCTTTAACACAGAGCTAATATACCGGCTATATTTAAAACATAATTACATTTTAAGGCAGATAAAACAGACACAAGGAAATAACATAAAACTGCATTAGAGACGATCCCTATGCGTACAAATGCTGATTTAACCTTTCTGTTCTCCTTAAAAATTGTTTACCTCTTTGTCCTTCGGGTCATAATAACCCGATGAAGAAAATTCTAGTATATCTGTTAAAGAAATATTTTTATGTCTTTTAATTGCATTTAATTCTTTCTTAATACAGATTAAGAACTATTATGCAATATAACGTTGGTATTGGGCGAAATACAGGCAGAGAAACTTGAATATAATTATATTTTTTCCTTCTTTTTAATTAGCATGTTTCAATATACAATAAAATAAAAATGGATAAATTTATTTTCAGAAAAAATATCAAAATATAAATAAATGAAAAGTATTCATTTCTTTGAATGTAAAACCTTTATCATAATGCAAGAACACAGTAATGTTTGAATTTGAAACAATGAGCAGAATGCAAGGAAATTTACTGGATGTGGTTCTTTTGAACATATAGCACTACCCAGAATAATATAACAAAAATAATAATAGTAATAGATACATATTTATGCAAATGTGTTTTTCAATGCAAATCATTCTTCAAAATACAAGTAAATAATAGCGACATGCTAATTTTGAACAAACACTTATAATATATAGTTTTGAACAAACAATTGATAATATATTACTTTTTACAGTTTGGGCAATAATATGCAACATGAACTTTACAAATATATTTCTTACAACTTGAGCACATGATTGTTGTCTTATTATCACAACTAGAAGGACAAAATTGACATCTAGCACGTATGCAGTTTTGCTTGAAGCCACTACAACCTGATATAGACTGGTCCTGTGTTTGTATCCTTTTCACAATGGCAATTGATGGTTCATTTCGTGGCAACCGTTTCCTGGCTTCAATGTAGGGAGCAACAAGAAGCCTTCCTAGCTCCTCGAGGAATATTCGTCTTTTATAAAGAACATTTCTTTTCCACTCTGGATTGATCTCTTTCCACAGTACAAAAGCATTGTAGGCTGTAGTGTCAAGCATATTGTAAAAGACATTTTATAGGCCAACGTCTCTTGTATGTGTATGTAGCAATAAGCTGATCCAGGATGTCGACCGCACCTTTGGGGGCGTTGTAGTCCAGTATCATTTTTGGCTTTTTATCCTCCCTCTTGGTTACTTCTTTATCATTATGCATAGTGCGCAGCAGTACAACATTCTTATTCATCTTTGGAATATAAGATAAACTGTGGTATCTTTTGTGAAATAGAATTTTGAATTGTGGACCTCTTCTTCGCTTGATAAATTAGGGAGCTCTGGTTTGTTTTTTTCTCATTGTCCACAAAATTGTAAGTTTTCTTTTGAAAAGTGCTTGACCCAATACATAGGATGTAACAAAATTATAAATGTAACATTCTGTCCTCTTAGCTCATAAGTCAGATCCATGACAACGCGCATACCTTGGTTTTTCTCACGTGCTATGCCTGGTGGTTTTCCTGTGTCAATTTGTGCTTTCAGAGCATATGAAGTAGTACTGTCGTATAGTGTCCAAATTTTTATTCCACATTTGGCGGGTTTACTTGGAATATATTGTTTTGAAGGGACAGCGACCACCAGTTGCTCATCAACAGTTACGTTTGACCCAGGATTGTATAATTTTGCAAACGTTTCCATCCACTGTTCCCACAAGTTCCTTATAGTTGCTAGTTTGTCATTTGCTCTCCGTGCCCGTCGATCAGACTTGGTCATCAAAACGTAACACTCGAGAAATGCAAAAGAACATTTTTAGTGACATTGTAACAGGAAAAATGGCTTTACCTGATTCTGGATCCCACAAGCTTCTTGTTGATTCACCATATGATTTATAAACACCAGCTAGCAACAGGACACCAATGTACGCTTCTAAAGTAATTTCATCTAAATCTTTCCATTTATCACCATACACTCTTCGGCCCTCAATATTAGTCACCTTAAGCACAATACTGCAAAGTGTTTTGCTCATAATTACTTGAAAAGAAGATTTTATATCGCTTACTCTGGATGTAGCATATCTGGTTAGACCAGGTGTTTGTTTCATTATGTTAGCACTGGATGCTCTTCCATGTTGTGGAAAAGATGCTAAACTCCAATTAATGTTTTTATCTTTCGATTGAACCACTTGCACAGTTTGAAAATTGTCACTTCTATCATCATTGTCTGAAAAAGAATCTTCTGATTCCGTCGTAGGGCGAAGGCTATCTTCACAAGTATGGTTTTCTTCTTCTGAAATATCCTCCGAACTATCAGATACATTGCCTAAAGCTTCCAATTCACGTTCGGTAGGGCAACGATTTGCCATGATAAAAGTATTTCCCCATTCACTGTGCTAAGTAAAATTACATCCTCCTTTAATAGTCAATCAGACGTAACTGATATGTATTCTCCGGCATTTACTTTATCAACAATGTATTGCCCACTGTTGCAAAAGCAAGTGGCTGCTATATTGTTGTGTGCATTGACATACATATGAATTTAGATACAGTGGGACATGAAACTTAATGGAAAAAATGTAGAATTTCATTTTAAAAGCAATCCGTTCATTATGACCCAAAGAACACAAGTGTATAATTGGCGCAACAGTTCTAGACATGTGAAAATCTTAATGACAGCTATGAAACGAGTTACCAGATCAGGAAGTGACCGGTCGTCTGCATGCTGCAGGAGTACGTGGGACAGTCATTGTCAAATATCCGCACACCGGTTATGCACTGCACTGATAAACTTATAGTTCTATACAGTATATTTAAATCCACCGCTGTAAGAAGATCTTAATATAAAAAACCTGTCAATCATCTGCCTCCTATACTTCCACACCTGACAGCCCTTCCTCTTCTGAGGAATCACTCACTCTTTGCCGTCATCACTGCTGTCGCTATTTACTGCACCATCATCCTGGATGAGAATTCTTTCTATTTGATTTTCTGCAATTCAATATTTTTCGAAATAATGAGTCTCAATTTATACACGTCGACATAGATTTTCCCATTCTGCCCTTCCAATTTCCGTAAATCGCAGCAGGCTACCGATTAATTCTATTGGGTTTAGATCTGGGTGATACGGTGGCAGTCTAAGTACACTATGGCCATGTTGTATTAAAATTTGGTCAAGTATGTAGACTTCTGAAGCGGTTTGTTGGCTTTAATTAAGTTATATAGCTTTGTTTTACTCATGCTTTCATCAAAAGCTATATTATGCCTAAGTAACCAAGCTCTCATTTCTTCTTTCAAGGAATTTGAGGTAGGTGGTTTGTGAATTTAAATGTTGACGCATTGTGAAGCATTGTCGATAACCAGAAGAGACCCATCAGACATATTGGGTATCAACACGGTGTTGATTCACTTCATGTAATTTTCTGTATTCATTTCTTGATGAAAATCTCCTGTTTTTTGTTGCGACTCGTCACTCCAACTTTTAGATGTTGTACGACTGCTGTGTATGTGTAAGCCATCTTCATACACTATAGTTCGACCCTCTAATGTATACTTCTGAGTAAGGTACTCTTCCAGCTGAGATCGTACGTCGTGCTTTTCTATTAGAATGCTATTTGATTTCGGTTTCTTCCAGTTGAACCCTAAATCTTTTATAATTTTTCTGAGATTTGTAGCATCACTTTGAAAATCTATGCTGTCTTTCAGCTTGTTGAGCAATGTGCTCATTGTTGACAGTTTTTTCTTCCACATAAAAGTTATAAATTGTGCTTCTGAAGTCGAGGACATTTGCAATTATTTCCCTGCTTTGACTGTGTAATACCTGACCACTTAAGTTTGAAGACGTAGGAGCCATTGTTATAAATATACTAAACATAAAATAAGTACTAGATAGGTGCTGCTCTCTTTGAAATTACAACCACTTTCTATGCAGACTGTATGTGTTACGCACTGTGAGTAAGCAAAGGTATTATATCGCTTTCGTTGATTAAGCTAAACATAAACCATTCCTAGGCTCGGCAGCTGGGGTGGCAATCAAGGGCACGATTCCAGAAGTTTTGCGCCAGCTATAACAATTTCAATCATAAAAAAAACGAATGTATGTTGTTTTTTTTAAATTCAGGTTTTATGAGTAGTACATATGAAGAGAAACAAATGCATAAAATTACAAGTATCAGCTATCAAATTTAAATTAGTAATAGAAATATACGTTTCTTGTCGGGTCATAATGACCCAAAGATAACATCAGGGTTAATGCAAAAATAAACATGTGGAATAAACAGAGTTCTGAAACTATTGCAGATGACAAACCTCAACACTGAGAGCTGAGGCTGTAACTGTGAAACGCATAAAAACCGGTGGTGCATTTACTGAAGGTATGAAATCAAGTCTTGAATGTTTCTTTATCAACTTCCGGATTTAAAATTTCATCAGAGAGAACCAATGTAGTTGATTGATACTCTTATTAAATACTTAACACTGGTTGTGCTGCAAACAGGCCCGGCAGCATCGCAATGACGGATTACTGTTGAACCTCTAACCGTCAGAAGCCACTGTCGTCCTGTTCGGACTTTAAACCCCACAAAACTAATGGTGATGATAAAACGGTCTCGTGAGGCACGTCCCTAAACTCAAACGAGCGTTAACTCCGTTGCGTGCTGAGCGGATGTGCAGGATAGTGACCGGATACTCTTTTGAGCTCTGGAGAATGTGAGAAAGAGAGGAAACGGCTTCCCCATGAAACCACTGGTTCCAAACAGTAACAAAAATACTGGATCAACGATAACGAAGACAGAACAACATAGGATCCATACATTAACGACTAAATCAATTGTAACGAAAAAAGAAAAACATTGATTTCAAACAATAACAAATTCTACTGGATCAATAATAACGAAGAAGGAAAAACATAGCATCCAGGCATTAATAAAACACATTGGATCAATTATGAAGTCACGAAAAACCATACATCCAGTGGGTAACAATATATACTGGACCAATGTCAACGAGGGTCGTAAGCTTTTTAGTATGTCATTACAGAATCTCTGGAGTTCGCCGATTGGAAACAAACTTCCTGTTTGTACAGGCAGAATAGTTCGTATCCTTTGGAGATCGAAACTAGTTTCTGATCTGTGTCATACTAAACAACAGGAAGACACCCACCCTAGTCAAACTCGTCCATAACATGGGCCCACTGAACACAATACTTTTGTCAGACAGACATAATCGACATTTTATACTACAGGTCTATAGCCTGTGAGGGTGTAGGTATGGGTGTAACAAAAATGTACGGCACAAATTGCAGGACACATTCCTCATACGTAGATAAAGAAATTATGTTATATGAACATGGATCTGGAAACGCTTTGTTACTATGTTACAACTCATTTTCTCCAACTCATTAATCATGGGAAAGATGACCACAAGAATAGAATGTACCAGCATACCACATGCAACTCTTTCTCACAGGAGATGTTCAATATGCCCTCCGTGAGCATTGATACATGCATCAACCCGCCGTCGTAGTGAATCCCGGATGCGCTGATGTATCCCTGGAGTACTGCGTATGGTTTTGCAGTCTTCTATATTACGGGCACGGAGGCTCTGAACATCTGGAAATGGGGTTCGAAACACAAGAGCTTTCAAATGCCCCCACAAATAAAAGTCCAGTGGGTTTAGATCCGGGGAGCGTGGAACCAGGCAATTGGTCCAACTCCACCTATCCACCTATCACCGAATCTGTCATTTAGAAGCCGGCGGACATTAACACTAAAATGAGGAGGTACTCCATTGTGCATAAAGTACATGTTTTGTCGCACAGCTAAAGGCACATCTGCTAACAGATCAGGTAGAACATTCTCTACGAAATTATAGTAACTTTGTCCGTTGAGCCTGGGTGGAAGAACGTGAGGCCTTACCAAACAGTCACCAACGATGTCGGCCCAAACATTGACATAAAACCTTTGTTGACGACTTGCTTCAACAGTTGCATGAGGATTGACGTCAGCCCATACAAGCCGATTGTGATAATTTATAATCTGATCTCTTTGAAACGACACCTCATCTGTGAACAGCACCGTTGCACTAAAATTAGGGTTGACACTTTGTTGCATAAACCATTCGCAGAAGCGTATCCGTGCAGGAAAGTCAGCTGCTGTTAGTGCCTGCACACGCTGTAAATGGAATGGATACAGCGGACCTCGTGTAACACTCGTCAGACATCATGTGGTCAACATTCTTTGTTGCAGCTACTTGTCTTGTACTGACACTAGGGTCGTCAACTGCCTGAAGAATTGCCGTCTCCCGTTGCGGTGTCCTCGTCCTTCTAGGCCTTCCCCGGGCGCGAGTATCAGGCGGAAACGCCCCATGTTCCCTAAGACTATCAATGGCTTCAAACGTTTTCCTATCGGGGCACCTTCGTCCTGGAAATCTCTCCCGGCACAAGCGTTGAGCGCAGGCGCCACTGCCGTCTGCTAATCCATACTTCAAATGGGCATCTGCCATCTCTGCATTCGTGTACACAGCCATTGCACGAGTCAAGTCTGTGATCAACTCTACTAGTACGCAGTAAGTCCCCGTGTGCTTGCCAAGGTCGTACTGCTCATTGGAACAGTTGATGTTACCTGTAAACAAGCAATGACGTAAATCGCATGGCAACAGGGACGTGTAAAACAACACACTGGCGGTGCCTCTACGATAATGACAACGTAAGCAGTCGTAACCAAGAGTGCATGTTCACCATGATTCTAACGTTCTGTTCGTGTGTGTTTCCCATGATTAACAAATTGTAGCATGGAAACAAAGCGTTTCCAGAACTATGTTCATATAACATAATTTCTTCGTCTACGTGTGAGGAATGTGTCCTGCCATTTGTGCTGTACGTTTTTGTTACATTCTGTATAGCCTGTGAGGTTGTATCAACAATAAAATCGTTACTGGTCCTCAGGCAGTGTGGAGAAGGTCGTCGGCGATCAATTCCTCATATATCTCCTACGCGTGAAATAACGCGTGAAGAAGTGGAACCATATTATATGATCTACAGGACTGCCCCTGCCAAACATTAACCGAGCGATCTCGCACTTCTAAAGCAGGATCAAAAAACGGTATCATTGGACATTATGTTCTAACTGCTTACGGTCCTATAATTGGAAAACAAATCATCGCATCTTCATATCTGGCAATGGTAACGTTTTACTTCTTGCTCCTAAATATTTACGTTCTGCAGGAGCAAATTCCATTCGAATGCCAACAATTCGGTGCATAGTTGAAACCCTAGTCTGCAGACATGGTCTTACAATATTAGCGGTAGGCTGCTGGTTAATAGTTGAACCTCCACTGAATGGCACTCATCGATGATTTCCAAGCCGAGAGTGTGAAAAAACATTCTGAAAATGCTGTCTATACAGCCTTGTCACTTCAAACTTGCCTTCAAATTTTATTGGAGTGCATTAGCATACACGTGTTAATAGAGCATCAGTTCAAGAATTCTTATATTCTTCTTTTTATATTCTTAATCAGGAATTTTAGAGATTTCAAAGATGAATGTTACAGGCTGCAGTATTTGAGACTTTATGCCTACTGCTTTGCTGTTTCGACTTAGGGCACTATTTCCTTTTAAATTAATACGCGCTAGCAGTCCACAACCGAGCCAGCTGGCTCCGCGGTAACTTATGAGGCTTGCATTTGAGAGGTCGCGGGTTCAATTCCCGTGGAGCGCCCACCCCGACCTTATGTTTTCTGGGTTTGACTTGGTCGTCAGGAGAATGCTGGGGTGGTTTCCCTCCTGCCACAATTTCCTTTTCCTCGTTCCCTTTATTCCGTTTACTTCTCATTTTTCAGGTGTGCTTTTAGGTTTCGCGGCGTGAGACACTGCTAGGCAGATGACGCAGTGCTGGCTCCAAGGAAAGAGCACTCCCCATGGACAACAGAGGACTGCTGGTTGTATGGGTCGTTCATTACCCTCTTTGGCCTGCTAGGTTTTCGAGCTGCAATTGTTAGGGACTTCTGCGCGTCTCTGCAACCTGTTTTCTGCAGAATCCTATCGTTCCTTCCCTTCATCCTTTCCACCTGGGAAGTGTTAGCCGCAATAGATCTAAGTAGGTCGCGATGCGCGAGGTATCTCGCTCCGTTGCGTATCTTATCCTCGGCCACAATGGCAGATTGAACAATGTACTTTGCTGATCTATGGACATCATTTGTCTAATGATTCGTTTGTTAGTGTGTCATAGGGTGTTCTCTGAAGACCAAGATGATATTTTAATAATAACATATACCAGCCCATTCAATGCTAGTGATCAATGTATAGGTCGCGTGGAGTACGTCCCCACACTGCCCTCAGTGCAAACGACCGATACAACCGTCGCAAGAATTCTTCTCACTAAACCGATACAACTGTTTCAAGAATTCGGTGCACTTACTAACGACCGAGGCATCTGTCACAAGAATTCTTGCTCTCGCTAAAGACAGATACACCTATAGCGAGAATTCTGTTCCCTCGGCGCTAACAACCGATGCATCTGTTGCAATAACTCTGTGGCCTGAATGATGGCCGATACATCTGTCGCAAGACGTATATGCTCTCAATAACAACATACACAATTGCCACGAGAATTCTGTGCTCTCAATAACAACATACACAATTGCCACGAGAATTCTGTGCTCTCACTAACGACATATACACCTGTCAAGAGAATTCTGTGCCACGAATCCTAGCATCCAATACATCTATCGGGAGAATCCTAAGCGCTCAGAGCTAACGAGCGATACATCTGTCGCAAGAATTCTCTGCTCTCAACAGATACACCTGTCACGAAAATGCTGCGCCTCAGTGCTAACGACAGGTAACACCTTTCGAGAGAATTCTGTGTCCTCATTGCTAACTATAGATGCATCTATCACGAGAATTCTGTGTCCTCAGAGCTAAGGACTGATACATTTTGACAAGAATTATGTGCTCTCACTAACGACAGATATACCTGTCAGGAGATTTCTGTACCCTCTGTTATGGCTAACGACAGATAGACCTGTCGGGAGAATTCTATGCCCTCGGTGCTAACGACCGATGCATCTGGCGAGATTTCTCTGCTCTCATTGCTAACAACTAATATATCAGTCAGAAGGCTCTGTTTTCTTTGGTTGTCAGTTAGGTTCAGTTTGTCGTATTTCCTCGTGGTGTATTTTATGCGCTTAACTAGGTACTGTCTGTCCTCTGAATCACCAGTGCTTTGGGCTTTTGTTTCGGAAACAAACTATTTTCATTTCCTTATTTACACAATTTATGATGTTATATGGTTTATATATACACGAATTGCCTACCTCATTACATTAATTGAACGATACAGGTCCTATTTATCCAGTTCTGCGTTCAGGGAAAGCTAATAGAAGCCATTTCAACATGCAGCTCGTCTGGAAAGTTTATTGGCAAATGTAAACAACACAAACGATATAACTGTGTGCTCTCAAATCGCGGGCTGATTCGGAAAGCATAGAGTGAACAACATGGGAGCGGCCGAGTCAGCGAGAGGATTAATCTTATTCAAATATGTTCTTGAAAACGCTATTTATTAAAGGTTAAGACAAAATAACTGCATATTTCACTAAACCTGTTAATAACGTAAACTGAAAATCAGAGGTATAGTTATTTGTTATTTTTTTTTTATTTCTTACATTTGAGGACAACTTTAGTTTCTACGATTAAACCTTGTATAAGGGATTGTCATTAACAAAATTACACACTATAGATAAATAGAAATCTGGTTCCTATATTAGAAGTAATAAGACTAGGTACAGGGGGGACTTAGCAGCTCCACCTACAAAATCCTTTGTGCCTAAGCCCCTGACGGGGTGCCCCCTGGAGGGACGGTGACGTGAGAGGAGACAGAGGGCCGGACTACGAGGCACGACAGGGCAGAGAGCAGGGTCCCTACCTTTTACAAACTCCCGAGAGGCAGCTGGTGCAACCAGCTACCCTCCCCCTGCAAGCTTGCACATTTCACTGGGGGGCCGGGACTCGGATACCGCCCCCATTCCCGGGAAGAAGGGTTACATAGAGCATCCTTTACACTGCCATGCAACGCCGAGACTCCCGCCGACACTTGCAAACCTGAAACAGACCAAGCAGATGAAAGGTAAAGTGAAATGAGAATGAAGGTGAAATGGAGGGACAGGAAATTCGGGGATGTAATGAACCTTCCCAGCATTCGCCTAGCGACCTGGGGAAACCTCCCAAAAAACCCATGGGTCAGGAAGGTCGGGCCCAGAAATCAAACCCACGACCTCCCGCATGCGAGCCACAGACGTTACCGCCTCAATCATCCCGCTCTGTTTCTAATAGTAGATGTAGAATTTCCTTTTCTATCTAAACCCACACGTAACATTTTATCTTATGTCAACCATGGTGAGTGCTTCAGAACCTCAATGCACAACTTAAAAATGGTCATAGGATTTTTCTTAAAATACATAAAACTATTTACGGTATATGAGTGTTAAATCATCAGACTTCTACTATCCTGTGGAGACAAATCGAGATAGCCAGGCATGTAGTAGTGTAACAGCCACGGCGGGCGGCCTCAACATTAATGCTAATGAAATCATCGCTCGCGAGCTTGAAGGCAGGATGAATAAGTGATCCGCTATAACACAACACAAACATGCAAATTAGAACAATTGTAGACGAATTAGACTCGTATACCGACCGCACGGTAGGGGGCTGCCACCGTGGTTCTGATCGCTATTGGTAGATAGCAGCAGCTTCGTGACCTAACTTGCCGGTATGCCGCACGTAAGTTGTTGAAAATCTTTCCTCGACACATTTCTCCGCGATGTTAGGTATGCAGTTAACAGTAATACAACTTCCATGGACCCTTTTGAGACTAATTCGTGGGCAATGGCACTGAGATTGGTCTGTCTGTGCTCAAAGCTAATTGGCAATTGGCCTCTTACCAACACCGCTGCAAAATTCTTTATTGACTATTGTGCTGAACAATATGCATTACATTTGCATTACACACTTACAGAGAAAACCCGGTGCACATATAACAGTTGTTTGCTTGAAATCCTGTTTCTGCATTTTACTCTATTCTTTGCTACCAAATTCACTTAATCTATAAGGCTGAATGTTTTGCCAAGATTCAAATACAGATACTTGGGTTTCTGCTATCTAGATTTTAAATTCTTATATACTCCTGTTGCCTTTGTAACAGAATTACCGGCATCTAAGTTAAGTCAGTTTTGTTTTATGTTACACTTATAAAAATATTGCAAACTTGTAAACGTTGAGGAATCTTATGTTTTGCGCATTTCAACAGTTTGTTAAAATTTTGTATGATATTTTACGGTAACTGTGATAAGGAAATATCCTCAAAATTCAAAAACGAGCAATTACAATAATAATGGGGAGGAAACAAAGGGATTCCTGTACTAATTTATTTCGAATACTCCATATATGACCACTTCCTTGCTTATATATATTAGAAGTTGTCACATTTGTTATACTTTCGGACCAACTGTGAATAGCATGGCTATCACACAAGAAATACACATAAACTGAGTATAATTACTCATAAACGCCAGTAATTTCAAATTCTTCGTTTATTACGTCACAATGGATGGCTGGCGTTAACATGCATCCGGAAACTCGCGACAAGCCAGTCGCTCATTTATCATTGGCTTATTATTGTGCGTTTTAGATACGATATGGAGGGCAATGGCAAACAGAGAAGAACGTCTTATGATACTTCTTTAAAGCGTAAAGTAATCCCTTATGCTGAAACAAAATAGTAATAGAAAGGTAGGAAGGAAGTTCGATGTATCACAGCAATGTTCGCTTGTGACGAAAGCAGAAATTGGCATTATTTGCTACTAAAGCAAGTAGGAAGAAATTTACGGGTCCTCGCAAAGGAAGACATCCAGATGCTGAAGAAAAAGTGTTGGAATTTGTGCGTGAAAGGAGATAGAATGAGCAACCTGTGACTAGTGACACTATACGAAAGAAAGGTAAAGAGGAGGCTAAAGTTCTCACGGGTTTATCTCTAAGACGCCGTACAACAATGTGCCAGAAGCCTCCTGCAGATTTTGAAGACAAACTACAAACGTTTCAGCGGTATGTCATTTCACTTCGGAAGAAAAAAAAAATGTTCCATGGGGCAAATAGGCAACGCTGATGAGACGCCAATTTGGTTTGATATGCCGTGGAACTACGCTATTATTGAGAAGGGGACAAAGGAAGTTATCAAAACAACAGGGTGTGAAAAACAGCGCGTAACAGTAATTTTGTTCTTTAACAATGTGTCACCTAACAATAGGGCACTTTCAATTCTATAATCTGATGGTTTATATATACGATAAATCCGTTGTTGTATTAAATCAATTTAAATAATTCTGTCATTGATGCGCTTTACATTCGACACAAACCTTTTTTTTTCTCATAATTTTAAGTTTCAAATATGGGGTTGGCATTAGATTCGCGTAAATATGGTATATAACAAGCTACCTAATGATGTGAAATTTACCACCTCAGATGATGCATTTAAATGCAAAGTGAAAGACTTGTTATTGCAACACTGTTTTATTCAAATGAAGAATTTGTAAATACTTGTTTTTGAATTTACCGCAACATGCAAAATAGAAAACTTAAACCAGCGATGTGAGGGAAAAGTCATTTTGTTACCTTGAACACTTGTGAAGGCTTCCAGAACTAGATTGAAACATAAAAACAAATAAACTTTCTTCCCGTTATATGTAGTCACAAAGTAGTGCACAAATTATAAATGGTAGGTGGAATAAGACACATTGGCTCTCGTCTGATACTCCCTAAACATTGGCACTAACAATAACTGACACATAGATTATGTTGTCATATCAAGCTAGTTTGAGACGCTGAAAAGCTAATTATAGAAAAACGCATAAATTCTAAGTGATTCAGTTAAGCTGGTAGTATGCAGTACTTACAAATATTTCATTTGCTCATAAAATATATAAAAAAGAGTTTTAGTTTTGATCTCGATAACCAACCTTAGAACAGAGTAAAATACAATTCTGAAAAACGCATAGGTATCTAGTGATTAATATTACATACAGATATTCGATATTTCTTGTACTGGTTTAAACACACAAAATTAACACACTTGTAATACTAAATGTGATTTATCCTTAATCCCCATATGCTCTGGGGAGATATTAAAGGCAGTAGTAGTCTTAACATTGATCCGAAGTAATTGCTATTCATAGTAAGCTGGGAGGGCGAAGGAATTACGGTCACTTAGGCCGAATCCTATCATGTTTATTAACACGAAATTAAACGCCAAGGATTATTATTTCCATAGTCCGTATCTGGTTATTCCCGAAAAATAAAGTCAGAAACTAAAACACTTCTTTCACCGGAATTTTCCCCACACTGCTTATTTAGTATATAAAGACTCGCGTAGACTAAATTTATCACATGTTGCATTTTCGTTATCGAAAGAGTTTGGTTTACTGCTTTGTCCGCTGTTTCAGGTAACACTTCGCTCTCTCGCCTGTGCGTCTTTTTTAGTTTCTCTACCACGTACAGTCGAGTGGAAAAAGAAAGAAAAAAACAAGAAAGAACCTGCCGATACTTTTGGTACTTTTAGTGTTTTCAATTCTTGAATAGTGGCAGAATCTCACCATTTGTGTTCCACGACTACCTTAGGTGAACTTTCCTCTAATTGATTTTAACTGAAGTCCGATACGCTAGCATTACCCTATGAAGAAAGCTCAGGTCTAATTAGGCGATGAAAGGGATGGAGAATCCGTATATGTCACCTGAATGGTTGAAAGAATATGCCTCCCAAAGACTGCCCATACTAGCTCCTGAATGAGTCCGGCTCTTATTGGTTCGGTATTCAAGTATTAACCTCTGTAACCGAATGACGAATGGAAGGCGCGGCAGAGGCGTGTTAATTATAGATTACCAACTTAAACCGCGGTTCCTCATATCGGTACGTTTTTCTTGCACCCTATTGTACATAGTAGGTAGAGAAGGTATTGCATTCCAACCAAAAATTCGACACCGAGATTTAACCGGAAATATATGTTTTGGGGACCCCCAAATCCAAAAAAAAGCATTTTTAGAAAAAGGTCCGTGTGTGTGAACAGCATAACTCAAAAACGAAAAGTCGAATAAATACCCAACTTGGTATTTAGATTGGGTACTCTCCAAAGATGCGACACGAAAATTTTCAAGAAAATCCCCCACCCCAAACTACATGTAACATTTCGATTTTTTTTATTCTCTAAACAATGGCTCTAACGATATTAAAGATATTTAAATGGCAAATAAAATGTACGTATGCACATCTCTTTAAAACAAACAATTTATTTCAAAAAACTTTTTTTTTTGTGGCCTAAGCCATTTCTGAGATATCCATTATTAAATTTTCGAGTTGCTCATTTCTTGGTCATTCTCTTAATTTCCTGTCAAGTTTCAGTTGTTTCCCGCGATTGCATAAAAACAACACGGAATTTTACGGCTAGCATATAGCGTCCAGTTCTTAAACATTTGACTGTCGCTGTTCCCTTTATATGAATAACGAAATGTGTAATGTAGATATTTCTGCAAAGGTTTATTTGGATTAAAATGTAGTAGATAGAAAAATAAGCTTTATTAAGAATGGTCTGTATACCCACTAAAAACCACAGAGAGTACAGAAAGTCATGTGAATGTAACACATATTTTATTTTTACTGTAGAGCGTTCAGCTCCTGCGGAGAAGTGCACTAGCCTCAATGGATTTTCTGTTTATATGCCTGTACAATGCAACTGTTACGTGCTATCAAAAGGAGTAATAGCCGAATCTCAACATTTAACAGGTATAAAAATATGCAAATATGTAGTTTAAATAATGCTATGCAATTAACATCGTTCCTTAAGCAAAAAATAGGGCCACCTATCTGCTACAATAACAGCTCTATTAAGGCAAAATGTCCTTACAGAAAACATGAAAACTAATCAGTAGATGCCGTAAAATTAATGTAATGCAGTAAACAGAAGAGAAAATAGATGTGCAGTCATTTATCTAGTAGGAAATGCTTAAAAGTGTCATCGGTCGGTATGCAGATAATGCTGAAATTCTGTTAAGGGTGTAACTTTACAGCAAAGTAATCTTAAGGCATTCTTATGAATCATTTTTCTTGTTCTTATACTACGTACCACCAGCCCTTGGAATAAAGAATAGTCCAATTTAACATCCGGCAATTAGTGTTTTTATCATCAAAGTTATGCAAGGAAATGCAAATAACAAGTAGATCCCTTTTTAATAGCGTTTAACGCCCGTTCATACTACAAACCACCGGCGGTGGACACTAATGATAAAAGGAATTAATGGAAATTCGGGAAGAAAGCGTTACAGGCCTAAACTTAGGGTACCTCCTTGGCATTTGCCAGTCATGAGAAATGAGTCAGGGAAAACGGTCCTAGCGGGATTGTAAACGTGGAACTCGCGTTCATGAGTCCATGAATTAAAGAGGAACGAAACATAAAATACATGTATTTTTCCTAAATGAAGGATATGACCTGTAAAATGCAGTGGAAAAATGGTTTTCTTACTCCGCCACACCGTTACCGCTGAGCAAGCGAAATAATAACCACCTTATACGTCATCAGAGCCAGCCATGCGCTGGAAGCAGTTGGGGGATCACAAGTCAGTCATTGCTGCACGTGCACAATTTTAAAAAATTGTTCTTCTTGGTATTCAAGTTCAAGAGTAGTATACTTTGTGGTGGTGTTTTGGTGATGGTGTTACTGAGTCAGTTTAGTATTATACAAACAACGTAATATTGTGAAAAATTAAGTCCTCAATGTTGTGCATATGGCTGTAATGTGAGAAGGGAAACTCACAAGAGAACTCGTTTTCACGCATTTTCAAACAGAGACAAATCTTCCAAAAAATATAGGAGATGGGTAGAAGTTTGCAAAAGAAAAGATTTTTTGCCTGGTTCCTGTGATCGTTTATGTTCCTTCCATTTTAAGGACGCAGATTATGAAAAGACACAGTTATTAAAAAGCAACTTATGCCGGAGGGAAATTCCAGAGGGCCTTTATTAAAACCTGGAACTATTCCTACTATAAGGAAAAATGAAGACAATTTACAGATATCAAGTTCTAGTAAGACAATTGATCCTTTATCACCTTCATCCCAGAGCAAGCGACAAAGAACAGAAATATATGTGGCTAGAAATTGTAAAAGCATAGTTTCTGAGCTATGCGACAGTGTTACTTGCAGTAAGACTGACAAAGAAGGCGATGATGATAAAAGTATTGAAAAACGTTTCAGAATAGAAGGTGATGAAGAAAACAAAGATTCAGAAGAACAATGTGAACTAGGTACTGAAATCATAAGGAAATACATATTGTTGGAACCTGAAAACATCTACGAAGCAAGCAATCATGAAGATCAGGATAACCTGAATGAAAGCTTCTTCGAAGTGATACTTCAGATTCTGATACAAGTGATGACAAGGAGGAGGAGGAGGAGGAGGAGGAAGAAGAAGAAGAAGAAGAAGAAGACACTTTCACCATACATGGAAACGAAGCTACACCGGAATATTTCATTGTTGTTTGGTCATCTCTACTTTTATTTTTCAAGGTATGTATTTTATGTAGAAATGGAGTCAAAACAATTTCACATTACATTAAAGTAAGAATGCTATGTGTTAAAACAGTGTGTTATTGCGGTAATACATTCACTTGGAACTCACAAAGTTTACTAAAGATGATGCTCTAATAGCAAGTTTTTTATTCTTATCATGTGGTACATTGTTTCCTCAACTTAAGTCCTTCTGCAAATAGCTGCGTTTGGCAATGTTTTCAAGGCGTACATTCGATAAAAGCATTCGAAACATGGCACCACCAACTGTTACAGAAATTTGGGTTCAAGACAGAAAAAAGAACTGAATTCATTAAAACGTTGTGGAATACCTATATGGTTGGCAGGGGATGGGCGGTATGACTCCCCAGGATTTTCAGCCAAATATTTGGTCTATTCTGTCACGGATTTAAATTCCCCGCAAAATTATTTATTTTGAACTTGTTCAAAGAGGTATCTTGAAAGGATATTTGGAAAAGGCTGCTTGTGACAACCTAATGACAACGCACTAAGCCTAGCACTAAGTTCGAGCACGACACTCCCATAAACATGTTCAGGTAGCGAGACGGAATACACAATACAGCAGAGATGTGATGTCTGATACCATTAAGAACACGAGATTTCTCTGGTACTTAGCTCGAGTACAGCACTTCTATCAGTGTGTACAGGTAATGAGAAGGAATACACAGTGCAGTAGGGATGTGATGTTTCCCACCATTAGAAACACAACATTTCTCTAGCACTTAGCTCGAACACGGCACTCCCATAAGTATGTGCAAGTAGTGAGACGGAATGCACAGTACAACAGGGATGAGGTGTCTACTTACGATTAGGATCACGAGCTTTCTCTATCACTTAGCTAATACAAGTACACGTAATGAGACGGAGTATACAATACAGCAGTGATGTGATGTCCCTCAGCGGTTAGGAGCAGGAGCTTTCTCTAGCACTTAGATTGAGCACGGCACTACCACAAGTACACGTTATGAGATGGGATATACAATACAGCAGGGATGTGATGTCTCCTAGCGGTTAGGAGTATGAGCTTTCTCTAGCAGTTAGCTAATACAAGCACACGCAATGAGAGGGGGTATGCAATACAGCAGTGATGTGATGTCTCCCAGCGGTTAGGAGTATGAGCTTTCTCTATCACTTAGCTAACACAAGCACACGCAATGAGACGGGGTATACAATACAGCAGGGATGTGATGTGTCCTAGCGGTTAGGAGTATACAATACAGCAATGATGTGATGTCTCCCAGCGGTTAGGAGTAGGAGCTTTCTCTAGCTTGAGCACGGCACTACCACTGGTACAGAGGGCTCCAAATGCTTTCCGTGCCACATTCTTGTAGCAGTGGGGAGGAAAGTAGGGCGTCTAATCGAGAGGTTATGCCAGGTGCCTTAGTTCATACCTGCTCTACATGGTTAGGGGATGTAACAGTGCGAAAGAAAATATAATTCCAACACATATTCCTTAGACCTGGCTGTAAAAAGGTAATAACTGTGAAAAGAAAACAGCAATAACGTTACAGTACAGCGACATAAGCAATATATAAACAATGTTTTTGGAATTAGAGGCATCACATTATATAATAATTAAGTGTTAAAACAAAATGGTTTTGTTTTCAATATTCACGACCTTCTCTGCCCATTATCATCTAACACATGTTCTTTATTTATCATAATATCCATATAAAGTATGATATTTCCGTGCACTTTACTTTAATCGTGATAGCAACGTAAGCCAGAAATGTATTTCAAGTTACAGTCTAAGATCCACTTTTACCTATTTGGATACGTGCAAGATGCCGTAACGACAAACAGCCGCTTATCTCTACCACAACTCCACTTTTTATTGTCTCTACTACTTAGCTAGAATAAGTAGAGAAAGTATTGTATTCCACTCAAAAATTCAATAACGAGATTCCCATGAAATACACTTTTGAGACCCCCTGAATCCAAAGAAAGCATATTTACCTTCCGTACTACGCACTTGCAGTAAGTAAAGTAAGTATTGTATTCCACCCAAAAATTCAATAACGTGATTCACTGGAAATACACGTTTTGAGACCCCTGAATCCAAAGAAAGCATACTCACTATCCCTACTACGCACTTACAGCAAGTAGAAGAAGTATTGTATTCCACCCAACAATTCAATAACGTAATTCCTCGGAAATACATGTTTTGAGCCCCCCTGAATCCAAAGAAAGCATATTCACTTTCTCTACTACGTACTTACAGTAAGTAAAGAAAGTATTGTATAACCCAAAAATTCAATAACATGATTCCTTGGAAATACACGTTTTGAGACTCCTGAATCCAAACAAAGCATATTCACTTTCCCTACTACGCACTTACAATAAGTAAAGGAAGTATTGTATTCCACCCAAAAATTCAATAATGTAATTCCTTGGAAATACAGGTTTTGAGACCCCTGAATCCAAAGAAAGCATACTTACTTTCCCTATTACGCACCTACAGTAAGTAAAATAATTATTGTATTCCACCACACAATTCAATAACGTGATTCACTGGAAATACACTTTTTGAGACCCCTGAATCCAAAGAAAGCATACTCACTACCCCTACTACGCACTTACAGCAAGTAGAAGTATTGTATTCCACCCAACAATTCAATAACGCAATTCCTCGGAAATACATGTTCTGAGACCCCTGAATCCAAAGAAAGCGTATTCACTTTCCCTACTACGCACCTACAGTAAGTAAAATAATTATTGTATTCCACCAAACAATTCAATAACGCGATTCACTGGAAATACACTTTTGGAGAACCCCTGAATCCAGAGGAAGAATATTCACTTTCCCTACTAGGCACTTACACTAAGTAAAGGAACTATTGTATTCCACTCAAAAATTCAATAACGAGATTCACGAGAAATACACATTTTCAGACCCCCTGAATCCAAAGAAAGTATTTTCACTTTCTCTACTACGTAGTTAAACTAAGTAGAGAAAGTATTGTAGTCCACCCAAAAATTTAATGTCGTAATTTCACCAGAAATCACTTTGAGACTCCCTGAATCCAAAGAATGCATTATTAGAAAAAGGTCCACGTGTTGCTAAAATCCATAATTTTGGTCACATTGGTGTGAAAGTTTGTATGTATTTGTGCTAAAGGATATCTAGTAGGTCTACCACATTTCACTCCTCTATCCAAGATAGATTTGCTCAAAAAAATATTTTTTTTTCTGCAGTTTTAGTGTAGTATAACAAATGCTCCATGCAAAACATTATTAGTTATAAAGAAACTAAACTCTGACTGTATACTTCTTTTGATTATGTCTACAAAATTGGTATTCTTTTTTAGATATGGCAAACAGTTTTGGAGAAAAAAATTATTGAATACATAGTTGACCTTTTTTTTCAAATTATTAATAATGTTCAAAATACAAATTCAATAACAATTGAACCGCTCCATATAGCTCATTTAAAATACCAAGTTTTATGTAGCAGTTATCTAAGAATGTGTGTGCAAAATTTCAAAGAAATATATTAAAAAATACATTGCAAGGAGCATTTTGAACATTAAAAAATGTAGAAAAACTGAAACCGAAGAAAAATGACTTTAAAGTTTTAAATGTATAATAACATATATTTACTGCTTTAAAATTCCCCAGAACCATATGAAGGTCCTTCAGATAACTGTTTAGCTACCTCTTCTTTAAGCTTTACTACTATCAACTGTTTTTTCTGATTTGAATGTACTTAATGTACGTAGTGCACCCTGGTTTAATCTTCGCCTATCCCTGACACTACTAATTCTTTTGCTGACTGGACTTATTTTACTAGCTGTGACCCTTTGCTTTACATACAGAGTACTATCACAACCCATATTGAATTCACTGATACTTGAAGTCACAGCAATTTGTAATTTCTTTCTACAAACAAAACCTTATTTGGGACATTTACTCAATATTAAACTATGTAAACTCTCATTTAAATTTTGGGTTTTTACTTTTGTACATCTCTCTAATAAATTAGTACTGGTTAATCTCTGATATACTGGCATAATTGTATTGAGTACACTGGATGAAAGAAATGTTCTCCTGTTCCCTTCATGTTTAGGGTTCCTCACTTTTAGCAACAGCGCGATTATAAAAGCACCAAGGTGAATGACCTCCATTTAAAGTGCTGTGGCTTCTCATTAATTGACATGCAGTGATAGAGAGTTGCAAATACTGCAGAGTTTATCTGATCTACATTTGGAACATTGATTTTAATTGTACATCTATAATAATTTTGAAGCCTTACAATGGTTAAAGCTTTCAACTTACATCAAAAGGTGGCCTAGAAGAATCATTGGTAACTCTAGTACTAGTGTATGTATCCATATAACTTTTATGACAAGAGCATTGTACAATACTTTACTGGCAAAACCTTTTGTATCACTAAATTTTGCTTACAAACTTGAAACCACAATCTGTGCATGTTAAACTGTTAAATATTGACTCCAAACTTCACTGTGCACAAGTACATAATCTGGACTTGGTAGTTCCACATTCATTTCATTTTCACCATTCCTGGAGAAATGTTGAAATTTTTTACCACTTGAATTTGCTTCCTCACGATCTACTGTAGGTCTAACTTTGTTTGTTTCCTCCTCAGATTTGTCAGTTTGCCATCTAGACATATTTTATCTTGCTGCAAGTGATTTCTTTCTCTGCCTTCTCTTACTAAGCCTACCCATTTTGTAATAATGTTATACCAATTAATAACAAGAAATTTATGGAAAGTTAGTCCATCTAATGTACAACTTTTACAACCTTATAGTAGATTCTGACAGTGAGAAGAGAATTAGGTGTTTGTATGTTTACAAACAACTAAACAAAGAACCAGATTTTCTCTTACAGCAAGACTCTTATTTGGTATTCCCTGCCTCATTTTCTACTATATTATACGTATTCTTATTCTAAATTGTACTTATCTATTTGTAGGTCACTATAAAGAAGACTTCTCTCTTGTACAAGGTGTATATCATGTCTAAATTTCACCAAAACACAAGCACGTGGTCACTCATTCAAATATAAACAAACGAACTGAAGTCGTGCTTTCCCGGGGTAAATGTTTGCAGAAAATCCAAGATGATGTCTCTGCTAACATTTATTAGCACTGAATGCGATCGCCTGATTTAAACTTCCAAATTGTACGCGATTTTGCTGCAAAGGGGTAATGAGTGCATTTCAGGAGCCACGCCCAACCGCACATAGGCATTCAAATCATGACGTAACGGCCTTTTAAATGGCGATGCGGCGTAAACTACAATATATTCTGAAACATAATTTTAAGGCGAAAAAAACGAAAAATCGGATTTTTCATCATTTTTGCCTAAATTTCACAGATGGCTTCCCTTAAGTTAAACATCTTCCAAGGATGCGACGCGAAGATTTTGAAGAAAATCCTCCACTCCAAACTATCCTTTACATTGAACTTTTTCGATTTTTTTTATTTTTTCAAACATGGCTTTAACGATATTGATTAAAATATATATGATTGAGCTATCATCATGCTAATTAAAATGTATATCTTTAATTTTCTAGGAATAGTCTGTAAATTTGTCTTTATTGTGAATGGCTTTTGATAATTAGTAAACCGTAAAAGAGAGAAAAAGTCTTACTTCACAACAAATGTAGAACTTGTTAAAGCACAAAATTACATCAAATAACATTTTTATGGTGTTAGGCTATTCTGAAATATTCCTTATTATTTAGTTTGAATTTTTAAATAATTTATACTTCCCTCAACTGCAAATCGCTATTGTTTTTCTTTCTTTATCGCGTTGATGCAGAAAGAGAACAGAATTTCAAAGCCATCAGCTTTGAGGGGTTTGGCTATCGCGTTAGCTTAATATGCTCTATTATACCTACAACGAAATGTGTAAATAAGTGATGAAAGTTTATCTATATTAACATGAAATAGATGCAACGATAAGCTTTTTAAGAATAGTTTGTAGAAGAGTGAGTAGAGAAAGTCATTGTGAATGCAACACATCATATTTTACAGAAAACGCTCCGTATGCTTGCGTGTCTGTGAACAACGTAACTTCAAAACGAAAAGTCCTTAAATACCAAACTTGATGTTTAAGTTCAGCATCTTTCAAAGATCTCACACGAAGATTTTCAAGCAAAGCTCCCCCACCCCGAAAAACCCTTTACATGGAACAATTTTCGAAATTTGTTATTTTCTCAAAAATGGCTCTAACGACTTTGATTAAAGTACTCTCTGTTTAAGATATTTTAATGACAAACGAAATTATATTTTGAATTTTCTGAAAAGAGCCTTCATTCTGAATCACTTTTGTATAATTGGTAAACTGCAAGAGATAGACCAAGTTTTACTAAACAAGAAATGCAGACCCCGTTAAAGCACACAGTTTGTCATACATATATTTTATGAAATTAACTACTTCCCAAATATTTTTACGTTCTCTACTACGTATAGTAAGTAGGGGAAGTATTGCATTCCACCCAAAATTTCGATACCAGATTTCACACGTTTTGAGGTACCCTGAATCCAAATAAAGCGTTTCTGGGAACATGCATGTGTGTGTGACTGTGAACAGCATAACTCAAAAACGAAAAGTCGGATAAATACCAAACTTGGTATTTAGGTTCAGTATCTTTCAAAGAAGCGACACGAACATTTTCACCCCCACCCCAGACTACCCTTCACGTGGAACATTTTTCGAAAATTTTGATTTTCTCAAAAATGGATCTAACGATCTTTATTAAAATATCATATATTTAAGATATTTTCATGATAACCAAAATGTATAACCTGAATTTTCTGGGAATGTCCCCAAAAGTCCTCTTCTTTCTGAATAGCCTTTGCATGACTGGTAAACCGTAAAAGATAGACAAAATGCTTGTACACAAAAAACAAATTTATAGCTCGTTTAAACATACAATTTATGTCATATACATTTTTTTTTGTGGAGTGAACCACTTCCGAGATATCCCTTGTTATTTGTTTGAATTTTCCAATACTTATACTTTTTCTCAAATAGGAATTCGTTATTCGCTTCTTGTGTCCTAGACATGCAAAGAGAATGGAATGCTCCACATAGCAACCAGCTCTTAAAAGATTTGACTATCGCTTAAAGCCTACCATATTCCTCTTGCACCTGCAGTAAAATTAGCAATAAGATAGTTTCTGCAAATGATTATCTCGATTAATATGAAGTAGATGGAGAATAGGCATTTGTAAAAATAGTTGGTACAAGAGTAGAGAAAGTAATGTGAGTGTAACACATATTTTTGTTATTGGTTTGAAGTCGCTATTCGTTTTGTTTTTGTCGCGGTCATACAAACAGCATGGAATTTCAAAGCATCGCGTAGTGACATGCGTTTTGAAAGTGTGACTATCGCTTTATCTACGTATATTACAACGAGATGTGCAAATGCGAACTTTTAATTAACGTCTTTTTACCCGGTAGGCCCTTACGGACGGTGAAGGAATGAAATGGTTAAAATGATGCTCAAATGGGCACGAGGTCCCTAAAGCTTAGAGTTACCTGACATTCATCTTCTCAGGATAAGGGGAAATCCCGGAAAAAAATTTATCCACGCAACTCACTCTAACCCAGATTGGAACTCGGGATCTCTTGAACGTGAGGCAATCCCCACACCACAGAGATTGAGTAAACGTGAATTGAAAGTTTATCAAGAAGTAGATAGAAAAATAACATTTAGTAAAAATAATTTGTAGAATGGTGAGAAGAGAAAGTGATAGGAATGCAACACATTTTTCTCGTGGTAATGCAAAGAGCGTGGAGTTTCAAAGCCACCACATAAAACGTTGACTATCGTTTTAGCCAATGTATTCTTCTTATACTTACAACGAAGTTTGTAAGAGTGTAATGACAGTTCCTCTGAATTATCAAGAAGTAACTCTTTCACACAAGCTGTGTGTAGGACAAGATTGGAAACGTAGAATAACACTGAAAAATGCAATGCCATAGCAAGGGATTTGAATTACGGATCTTCCAGGTTCCGTCCAGGTGGCGCCGCGGTAACGCGTGCGACTCGCATTCGGGTGGTACCTGGTTCACTTCCCGACGACCGCCCACTCTGACTCATGGGCTTTTTCTGGCGTTTTCCCGGGTCAGGAAAATGCTGGAGTGGTTTCTCTCAGCCACGAATTTCCTGTTCCTCCATATCGTTCCATTCATTTCATTCATCCTTAACCCCGTTAGGTCTGTTTTAGGGTTGAAAGCGTCGGCGATGGTGTTCCGGTGCGTTATGGCGGGGAAAAGGATCCTCTCGGTAGAATCTTATCCGTTCCTCGGTCTTCGCCCTTGGGGGCGTTGGACCCTTTGTGTGGGGGCGGGGTCCCCGTTTGTCCGCCCGACTGTCAAGGCGTCTCAATCTGGAAACCTTAGGGGCCATGTCATTGCTGTGCCGTCATTCCTAGTTCCGGCCGCGCAGTGTCTCTCACCTCGCCCCCCCCCACTTCTGAAATGAAATGTGTAACGGAGGCGCCCCGCCTCCGTTACACATTTCATTTCAGACCAGCGAAGAGAAGCATTTTAGGAGTTCAGAACGTGAGTCATAATACAAAGTATCATGTTATTTCCAAAGCCTTTTCTTTCTTTCTTTTTTGTTTTTCCTTCCTCAGAATTTTAATTTGAAAGCAAGTTTACTTTTGAAAGGAATTGAATTTTCAGAATATAGTGCTTTCAAATGAGGAACCAATTGCAACAAAAGCACATCAACCGTTATGCTTTCGTGTCTCTATTTTGAAAATTTAGCTTATATGTTATCCTAACCGCATAAAACAGCTATACAGAAACTACATATTTTGCGCTAAACGTTGTTTCCTGGTATCTATTAACATTTTCTCCTTTTAAATACAATATCTAGGTGCTTTTATTGTACGTCCACTATACAGTTGGCACGGTTTTTCTTCCTTTCTCTTGTGAGTGTGTATAAGGGGGTATTATGTTTCAAATAAAACAATCCTTATTCGTTTTTCAGTAATAAACGCAAAATATATCTCATTTTGAAGAAAATTAAATGTTGCGCTTAATTTCGCTCAAACTGCTTGACATTAATATTACTTTTGCTTCCGTATTTTTAAAACGTTAATTGAATATTATCAGAATGAGTGTGCCAACTGTATAGAACTACACACTTAGCGCTAAACGTTGTCATCAATCTCTATGAAAATTCAAAAGCAAAACAGGCTACTATTCAAGATAATAAATACAATACAGTATAGAATACAGTAGGGATGTGATGTCTCCTTGCGATTAGGATCACGAACTTTCTCTATCACTTAGCTAACACAAGTACACGTAATGACACGGAGTATACAATACAGCAATGATGTGATGTCTCCTAGCGGTTAGGAACAGGAGCTTTCTCTAGCACTTAGCTTGAGCACGGCACTACCACAAGTACACGTTATGAGACGGAATATACAATACAGTAGGGATGTGATGTCTCCGAGCGGTTAGGAGTATGAGCTTTCTCTAGCACTTAGTTAATACAAGCCCACGCAATGAGACGGAATTACAATACAGCAGGGATGTGATGTCTCGTAGCAGTTAGCTTGAGCACGGTACTACCAAAGTACACGTAATGAGAGAGATATTGTAACGTTTCGACTCCATACGTTACAATATACAATACAGTAGGGATGTGATGTTTTCTAGCAGTTAGGAGCACGATCTTTCTTTAACACTTAGCTTGAGCATGGCACTACCACAAATGCTCGTATTGAAACGGGGTATGCAGTTACAGTAGCCACAGTACAAACCATGGTAGATGTACAGTGGCTCCAAAGGTAAAAGCGAAAAAACGAGATGTTCAGTAGTTGAACTTATGTCTATTTTGCCCGATGTGGACATTTCGGAATCAGTTCTGATAAAATAGCCAGGGGTGAGGAGAGTATTTGTCTTTCGCGAAGGCCTCTAATAAAAAAAGGCCCATTACCAGTTCATTATGTCTACAATGGGCAAAGTGGGCAAAAGTCGGACTACTGAACGTTAGTTTCGGTTCTTCTCTGCTATGCATTACGATCTGTGTTTAATATGCAAAATTATGTTTGTAAAAAAGCAACGACTAACGTTAGTACGAGATGTAATATGAGAACAGATACAGTTTTTCGATAGAATATAGCAATAAATACAATACAGCAAGTTAACAGAAAAATAACAATAATAATAATAATCACATTCATAATATCAATAACAACAATTTTATTCCTGTTTCTTTCTTTTTCTTCTTCTTCTTATTATTATTGTCATCAAAAGTTAATTTGAGTTTTATTTATGGACGCTCTTTAACTGCTGTGGTTCTTAGCGTCCCATTCTACACTGTGCGTGAAAGACCAATAATTTTGCTCAGAGACCTCTCTATCAGGCTTGAGGTTCTTTTACGTGCCGTAAATATACGACACGGGACCACCGGCTTTATTCCCTTCCAAAGGAAGCCATACTAAGGATTATTACCCTCCTCCTCCTCCTCCTCCTCCTCCTCCTCCTCCTCCTCATCATCATCATCAGATTATCAGTTTATGTACATTGCCTGGTTCTCTACCGTTTACCTTCTCTATGACATGGTTTACAAGCTAAGGGTTAGTGGAGTTGGCGTTTTATAGTCATTTTATACACGAAAATACAATCAGTGTTTGGTATTAAAACATTAATCTGGTACTTAATCAGAGCATTTATAGACAGTTCTCATTAATTAGCCTAACAACACAATGATCCAAAGAAACTTGTTGATTAATTACAAAGTTACTATTCACCAAATGCAGTAACCAACCGAACTGGAAAAATCACCTGGTGTGGTATATGTTCTGTTATTTTCCTCTGCTTTCATAGAAAACCAGTAGAAACCATGTTAACATTCAGCAGATAGAGAAGTCTTCTGGAAAATGTAAACCATCCATGGTGTTTTTATTGTACACGCTCTTTGTGCGTTTCTTCTCCGCCATTAATTGTGCTAATACCTCATCGTACCTGGTTTACGCGGTTATGGTATGAGCTTCGCGCCACCATAATTAAGTTATCAATTTGCGTTTTACGAGGAATTATCACAGGATTCAAACGACGCACATAAAACGCTGAGTTTTCGTTTAGGCAATTACTTTAAGCCCACACACCGTACTTGTTTGCTTCTGTAAATCGAGCATATAGATGGAGATCTGTCAAGTAAATTTGTTTAAATTACACCCAGTTTATTTTTATGGCCACCGCTAGGACGTGAGGAATCTCACCTGTCGCCCATCATAAATTCGTGTTGAGTAGAGATCTGCAAACCAGGCTGCTTGATTAACATGGCAGGTCGCTTATCTAAGGTAGCAAGAGCGACACCAGTTCTTTAACTTCAGCGACACTAATAAGTGCTACTTTATTTTGAACAACTAGTAAATATATTAATCTGATATAAGCTTAGTCATTTGTTCAAGCCACAATAATAACTTTAAAAAGAAACAAATGAGCAGGTGGTAGAATAAAAATTTCATGATGCCAATGGACTGGTGATGTTAAGAAATAAGTGTGGAACAGGTTCAAGCATCTTAATGGAAAAAGCTATTTCAGAAGTCCGGCTCAACTCGCTTCCTATCACATGAAACATCTGATACAGCTGACTTGAGTATGAGATTAACACGTACTAGATAGCGCTGCAGAATGTGAAGAAGGGAGGGTTAACGACGTCAATCATAACGCTATTAGAGGGCCGTAACCTGGAATCTCATATTGATGAGGAAGAAGTCTATTACTCTGTTTCCTGTGTGAGTCCGAGAAGTTCGTAAGTGCTCCTCCAACTGAATAGCAGTCTCGACTTCTGTCCATAAATATCCGCTCTTCATTTTCATGCGTTAATATGTGGCAAAAATAAACTGTCTGGTAGCAAAATAAACCATGAATCCGCTCTAGCATGTGCACCTGAGAGAAACTTTCATTAGATCTCACCTTAACTGTAATATTAACAATAAGGGAGGGGCATAAGACAGGGATGATCCTGTTATATCATCCTCTACTCTTCAACTTTGATTTGCATAAAAACACAGGAGGATGTAGAACAAAATACGTAAGATTTGCCAACGATATGGCATTGTTATCTGGAAAGGGAACCATACTAAGGAAAACGCTAATGCAGATAAACACAAAGCTGAGGAGTACGCGATGTAAACAAATGGAGGGGGAGGAAGAGATCAAGTCTATAAGAAGAAAAGCATTAATTAGAGATGAAATGGTTGAAGAAATGGACGGTGGCAGATACTTGAAATGCACTAAAATTAGTAACAA
Organism: Deroplatys truncata; assembly: GCA_030765065.1. Taxonomy (NCBI): domain Eukaryota; kingdom Metazoa; phylum Arthropoda; class Insecta; order Mantodea; family Mantidae; genus Deroplatys; species Deroplatys truncata. The sequence goes on from CM060990.1 coordinate 544,733,103, forward strand.
GATCTGTTGTCAAAATACGAGAAAATAGAAATGACAACAGAAGCTTTTAATGAAACAATGTTTATTTTTTGTGGATCCTTAAAGAAGAAATTAAGAGTGAGGTTAGTGAAATATACTGCAGAAACTTGGACAAACTGAGGTGAAACGATTGGAAGCATTTAAGTGGATATACTTGCATGAACGCTGACAGAGACGATCAGCAAGGGAAAGCGAAATTGCATGGGACCTGCTTGCTATGAAATGTACTGGAAGGAATGGCTTCGGGTCAGAAGAAGACACCAGGTGATAAAACAACGTAAATGGTGCATATGCGGAACGAAAAGGAAAACACAAGGAAAGAAGGGTGGAGGTGACTGGGTTCTCTGTGAAAGATCTGCCCTTGGACAGAAAGTTTTGACTAATAACACAAATGTTTTAGCTGATAATGGCTTTTTAAATATACCTAGGTTAAGCATCATGCTTTTAAAACTATTTTCACGAACATGACACATTCTCTTTCACTAACCAACTCTGGAGGTTTCGTTTCTAGTTCATATACAGCCGAAAAAGTTTTATTGTTGTTTATTAGTTCCAAAGGTACACAGTCGCAATGGACTTGAAACTGTAATAGGCATTTAAAGCAAAGATACCCATCCATCTCTCCTTACAAACTTAAGTACTTAGCTAACAAATTAAAGAAGTTGCATGGATACGGAATGGGTTTTATTTGAACATTTTTTGCTGATATTTGTGAACTCGTATTTTCGAAATATCTATACTTAAATATGAAACCTTTTCATTGCAACGAAGTGGAGATATCCTTAAACCCAATTCTGGTCATCCTTACACAATAGAATGTACTCCATTCTTCTTCTTCCTGTTTTTGCGGCAAAAAAGTTGGCCAGTAATATCCGCAACTTCCTTAGTTCAAAGGCCAAGTTAATAAAATAGATAATGATGTAAAAAGAAGATTAATTACCATATAAATATTGCCTCAATATCGTACTACATCATAAGCTGAAGGAATAAACTTGACATGTTTATACTAAGCGAAGAAGAACAAAAGCTTTGAAGCAAACTCATGCGGCGATGATGATAGTTATACATATCTACAGATATTTTGTCACTCGAAAGAAAACCTTGGACGTTTCACGTACCTTTGTTAGCGTTGCTAATGTCATAAAAGTCAAATGGCTAATTCTTTATATGGAAAAGTTGCTTTCTCTTTCCCGCAGCCTCCAGCGGACCAGGTTCAGTTTGGTAACTATAAACCCTACTGCACACCTTTCTCTTCCTCCTGGTATTCTCCAAATGTGTATCATAAAGGCAGTTTTGCACTGAATACCAGACACTGGAACGCATAAATACTAATGTGTTTATATTTTATACAATAAGTGGCATAGTTGCTGGTTTAGGTGTTAGACTGTCTGATTCTCTATACGAGGTGCACTTCGAAATCGAGACAGTCTTCTCTTATACAAAGATAAAAACAGGTAGCTTTCTTTCCCAAAATGACTGTTCTTATATGCTACTCAACTCTCTATCTCACAGAATCCCAGCTATTGACAGAAATTTCCTAATACAATACTATTACCAATTGAATGTTTATTTATTATGCAGTATTATAAATTCACAAAGTTACCTGTTAAGCCCGATAGCCTACCACGACTTTTAGGATATGTATAAATTATTTGCTTTATTCAGTGGAGAGTAAAACATTATACTCTGGAGCCCGTGGGGTACTTTAAGTTTTCTAATTGATTATCCATGCGGGACCTGTGCTGCAAGTCATTCTTTTTTTTCTCCAATGTTTAAACATTTGTCACTTGTCATAAACTGTAAGCGAAAGTCTATTCTCAGGAAAGAGAATTATAAAATTTTCAATGAGGAAAAACAACTCGGTCCATTCAATTTCTCTTTTGTGAAATTGCACGTTAACAGCTCAAATTCTTTGTGTGATAGCTCATCAATAGATAACCACCAAGTTGCTTCTAATAGTCAAACATGTGTCTTTGTTTCATAATGTAGCAACAAAAGCTATACATTGTCATAAACATGGGCGAAAGCCCTAAACAAAAGACACTTTTTTTCTCTCCTAATTCTTTCAGTTCACACACTCTATAATACCTATTTCTTAATGCTAAGTTCATATCATTCAGCCCATGTTTAGTTTTTTCACTTAGTTTATATGCTCTTATAGTTTTAAATTCGACCTATCAGAGATATAGATATTGTTTTTGTATGTCTTTTGGCTACTAATGCGTGTTGTACGGCTGGGAAAACCCTTTGTGCAGTTGTTGAACCGTCTGAGTATTTTTATAGCATAGAGTTTCAAACGCGAGGTCTCATTTGCTAAGTTACTTAGTACGGTTGAAATTTGGGTATTATTGTTGTACGCGCGCGTTTCATGTGTTTTTGTTCTTGTTCAATTCTATGTGTCTCAGTGCCCTCCAATTAACACCGCAAGGTTTTGGGGAGTAACAGAATGTTCAGCTCTGTTGAGCCGTAATGCCTGATGTTATACACTTTGAGTTTAGGGGGCCCCTCTCTTATGGTTCTATTTCTATATATCTATATCTCTGGTAGTCTCCACACTTTATATTGTTTGGAGAGTGTGTGAACATAATTTTTGCCATTTACTATGGCTTCATATGATTGTGGTGTCGCACTCATATTCTCCCATGCATCTGCGTTATTACTAGGAAATATATAACACGTCTATTTGTCTGAACTGCAACTTTTATGCATGCATTGTTCTCTTTCATCCAGTTTGCTACTCACGGCATTTCTCGGTGTAGGATTGCGATGTGATTCCAGCATACCACAATCTGCTGATGTCAGTTCCGAGCGCGCTTCGGCCCGGAGACGAGCATGTTTCATGGTCCGTGTGCCGTCAGCGGTTGTGAATGTGTGTCACGAATGGGCGATATGGTCTGTCTCGCTAGCAGACTACCGCATTGTTGGTCCTCACCAAAGTAATTTTTATTTTGTTTTTGCACAGTTCACTCCGCCTAAGCTAATTGCTATATATTCTAATTTTAATGTTATTATACAGCCTCTGCCTCTCTGTCCCTGCTTCTTTTCCCTTTGTGGTCAATATTTCCCTTTTCCTTCTCCTTTCCCTGCGATTCCCTAGTATTTTATGATCCAGTGTACCCCGCTTTTGCTCCCTTTTTGTTTTTCATACCCCACTGGTGTTCGATCTCTGCTCCTGTGCTCCACGCACAAGAACTGGTGGGAGCGCACGCATGCTATCTACGATGTTTAGTGTCAACGCGGTTCCTGGTATCCACCTGAATCGCTTGTGTTCATCTTTGCTCTCTGCGTCTACGGCTTCAGTGACGGGCGTATATAGACCTTCGGTTCCAGGTTTCTGGGTGTTTATGATGTACCCACTTGTGTATCCTGTGCTGCACCTCGGACGGCCCTTGCTCAATCATGAATGGCTGTCGACTACTTCTTGCTAGTGATACGTCGTTTTTCTTGTCTCTCCGCCACTTCCTCCGACCGTCGAGAGTCCTTTAGCGTCTCTGCACGGATTTGCCTATGCTTTCCACTCTGCCAAGGTGTCCCTTCAGATTCTATACACCCGTTTTTCAATACAGGGTGTTCTTCCAGTGCGTGCGTCTCAACTACCTTAACCTCTCTGTACGTGGATGCTCTTGTCTCTTTAGCCGCCTCCTTACCGATCCTTCCCCTCCCGAATTTTCACTCGTTTCTTCTCCTTTCTTAGGGCTAATATCCCTCTCCCTCCCTTTGCTGCTGCCCTATCCCTCTCTCCCCATTGGTAAGTTATTCCCCCCTGGATTTTCCTACGAAGACTCCCGGCTAGCTAGCATCTTCACCTTTATTGTAACACAAGAATTAGCAACAACTGCCATGCCTTTTTTTTTTCTTTCTTTCTTTTTTGTACTCTCTTGGTTCACTGTATCATTTTGCCTTTGTAATTTTTTTAGCTACTCCACCTGCTCAGCCGTAGATGGCTGTGTTTATCTGGGCGGGCGGTGAGGTCACGATGCCTGGATTTACTTTATTAATTTTGTAGCATTGTTCTTGCGCTCAGTAGCGTTGTAAATTATTGCACCATAAAAGTTAAAATTGCTGACAGGCAGAATGTATGTCCAAGCACTCTGTCGTTGCCGGGCGCAGCGTCAGGTTTCATTCAACTAGAAACGTTACGCGAAATCTGCTGATTCGGATTAGGACATTCGCCCAAGGAGTGAAGGACTGCTGAGGTAGTAGTGGTGCACCATTAAAAACCCCTGGCTTTTGGGACAAGGAGGGACTCCAGTGGAACTGCTACACGAACCTGTGTCAGTCTGATTCTTGAAAATCATTACGAAAAGTAAATCATAAATCGGCAAGATAACACTATGCATCGGGCAGCATAAGCTGCGTCTCAGGTAAGCATGCCGTCTGGCTAAACTGTTTGTACCCCCGTAGACGGCCTCGAGCCACATAGTAATAAACCTATATTTATATACAAGCGTCACTGTGTAAATGTTTAGGACCATACTGCTCATACTGACACCTTCTCCTTGGTCATGTACTTCAGACGCTAGGCACCCTTAAAGACCGTTCCGTAGTCTGGGACCTCCTTCCCGTGCGAGTTGCTCTTCCTAGGGGCTTGAGACGTGCGGGTCTCCAGCCACCTGTGAATTAGTCATTCCGTTTGAGATCCCTCTGAGCTACCCCTCCTTTATCCGTGAGACGTGCTGTAGTTGCCCGATTCTTGATCGACACCCCTCCACTCACACCTTCCCACCCTCTGTATTTCCCCCGCGACAATTCACATGTTACTAAAGCGAACCTTTACATCGGAAATCTTTATTTGCATCTAACACATATCAAATGCTGGCATTACTATTGCAAATGTGCTTAGGATGATCTGTCCTCAACACCATTATCCTTGCATTCTAAATCTATTTGCATTCATTCCTTTGAGAGCAGAGTTCATAAAGTTATATAAAAATAAAACATTTGTAGACTTCAACGTTTCGTTTTCTTAGTATTTTCATACTTTAATAATTTGGCCTCAAAACGCATTTTGATAATTCAATTTTGGGAAACTCTTAGTTACTGAAACACAACACAATGTATATGCACTAGATCAAATAAATTATTATTGCAACTAGGCAACAAAACCAATAATGGTTTATATAATTAGAGGTATATTATATTTCGTTTTCATTAACATATAAAATCATATCAAGTTTAGCATGGTGACAGAAAATAATAGTTCTCACTAATGTTTCGAAAGTGTAAGCTTCGAGGCGTGTTTTTAAAGTACCCATAATTTTTTCAAACATAACAGAACATTAATTTCCAAATACTTTATCATCATTCATTACCTTACACCTTATACTACTTCTCCACATAGTCACCGCCGTTATTCAGGCTCTTTTCGTAAAGGAAAGCAGTTTTTGTATGCCTTCGTCAAAGGGTGATGCTGCTTGTGGTGAAAGTCAAGTCTGCACTTCTTGTTACACAGCATCACCGTCGTTGAAGTGTTTCCCACCAAGGAATTTCTTCAAATGAAGAAACACATTAAAATCGCTTGGTGCCAAATTCGGACCGTAGCGAGGGTGGTGGAATTGTTACCAACCAAATGATGCGAACAAATCTTAAGTTTGTTTGGCTGTGTGTGGTCGGGCATTGTCACTCATTATTTCCCCATAAACCTCACACAATTAGCGATGAATGTTTGCTGGCGCAAAATTTCTTGCATTCAAAAAACGAATCACTGATCTGACTTCACAGTTGGCGTGTCGTTGTTTTGAACACTTCGAAACGCTCCAAAACTAGTAAAACACAAAGCGAAGATCGCTCACAGCTGCGTCTGGCTTCCTAATGAATGGAGGAAGTGACCGCGCATGCTCAAAATCGCGACTGCAACGTTGCAGCGGCAAAATTATTAAAACACTACTTACTTTAGAAACAGGCCTCGTACTTCGCGTGAAAAAAACAAACAAAAAAAGCTATCGAACAAAAAAACTTTAAAAGTCAAATCTAAACACACACATACTCAAAATCAAATAGTCAAGAAATTGGAGACGAAGCACAAATACTTCAAAGGCAGTATCAAGACATTGCGAGAGAAGAATTGGGTGGGAAGGAGATTGCGCACGCGTAAACAAGTCGGTAGTAGATGATAATTTGGTACAGTTGTGATACCACCCACCAGTAGAGGAGATGTAGCTGCTGTTATACTAGGAGCATGTTATGTTGTAAAGTTGAGATGTCAATAGCCATACAGCAGAGAAGAAGTAATTGCTCTATACCAGGCACTTGTTCTCTTGTAAAGCTGAGATACCACTCAACATACAGCAGAGGTGAAGTAGTTGCTCTTATACCAGCGTTTATTCTCTTGTACAGTTGAGAGAACACCTGACTTACCAGGCGCTTGTTCTCTTGTAAAGTTGAGATACCACCACCACACAGCACAGATGAAGTAATTGCTGCTATACCCGCGTTTATCCTCCTGTATAGCTGGGAGGTAACTTGACTTACCAGGCGCTTGTTCTCTGTGCAGTTGAGATACCATCATCGTACAGCACAGGTGAAACATTTGCTGCTATACCAGTGTTTATTATCTTGCACATTTGAGAGAGCATCTGCCATACAGCAGAAATAAAGTAGTTGCTCTACTAGCGCTTGTTCTCTGCTACAGTTGAGATACCACCCATCATACACCAGAGATGAAGCATTTACTGTTATACAGGGCACTTGTTCGTGTCTACCGTTGAGATACCACCCGCAATACAGCAGAGGTGAAGTAGCTGCTGCTACACCAGGCGCTTTTCTCTTGCGCAGTTGAGATACCAGCACCTTACGTCAAATGTCCGTTTATGCGAGGGTAGCAAAGTAGCAGTCGCGTAACGACGAGGCATAAACGGTTTCTCAGGAGGAGAAAATTTAGAGTGATATTGTCACATTAATGTTGCACGTTGTAACCTTCTTCAGAACAATTCATGTAACACGTGAATTAAAATTAATGTTATTAGTCCTTTTGATGTCAAACATTAATTGTACTAATCAAAATATCTACGATAAAATTGTTTGAACTTTCTGCGTTACTTATGGCTCCGATAATAATAATTTAGCGAGGAATTTCCAATGTGATTTGTTTGCTTTTGTTTTATTCGAAATATGGAAGGGAGAAAACAGGGGGCTGATTATTTGTAACGAGCCGGGAGCATAATAGTTACACATGTTATTTATTCATTTTCAAATATGTTTGAATTACATCTTCTGGTGCACTACCATGAAAACATAACACGGGTTGATCAAGATTGCAGATTGCTTATACCATGGTAGACAAGGATAATGAATGACATTAAGTTTCCAAACCTTCACAGCTGTCGCCCCATTACATTTTCTCAAATTACCACGGTTCCTACCAATATTTTATAATAAGTAGAATAAAATATGAGAAGGTTTAAATGTTCACAGTATTAGACAAAATGTCTCATTAGCAAACTGCAGGATTTGGGGCTGAAATTAGAATAAATACTGAAATATGTAAACTTAATAACACTTGATAAAATTATCGAATCCTGTGTTGCCTGGAGGGAAGTTTAAATAACCAAATTACATTATTTAGTTTGCTCTCGGAGATTTCCATGAAAAATTGTGAAAACCATTACAATTCAAATAGATATGCTCCTCTCACTCTTAGCAGCCATTTGTTTGAATCATAATGTCTAATCTAAAAGCAAAATGTTTAACGAATCTAATTTATGAAATCCATGCCTATAATAATAACAACCCCTGGAGAAAACTATTTTCATACTCCGGCCTGTAACATTAATGTCATTAATAAGTATGCTTAAGTTACTGCGTATGATGTATTCAATAAGCTACAAAAACTTAAAATCGAAAAAGGAAACATTTTAGAGACAAAAGAATATATATATATATATATATATATATATATATATATATAATAAGCCTCCATATTCCTGGCCTGATTTTATGTCTAATTGAAATTAATTTGTATTTCAGATGTACTTTAAGGTGATTTATACATTGGCAAAGCACGCATGTGTTAAATCATTTGGTTTGCTATTTAACAGATCACTCGTAATCCTTTCTTCTTCTTTCTCTGTTTACCCTCCCCGTTGTTAGGGCTCACACCCCCCAGGATTTACAAGCGGATGCCTGGGGTCAGACGCCTGTCGGGGAGCACAGACTATAGATCAGGGATAACAGCCAAGATGGGTGGTGAGCCCGAAGCTTGGTATGAGAGCCAGGAAGATGACATTAAATGACGGTGAGATGAATGGAAGGGAAGGTGATAATACAGTAATTGGTGGAATGGATGGCGGAGGAAACCGGGAAAGCCGCAGAAAAACCGCCCAGACGCCGCTTTGCCAACTGCAAATCCCACATGAGGTTCCCTGGGATTGAACCCGGACCGCCTTGGTGAGAGGCGAGGGCCTAACCACTCCGCCAAGGCGTCGCTTGTAATCTTTTCTTCTGAGTAAATTGTCTGTGTGCTCCTATAAATCGCTCGCGCTCCCCAATCTGGAAATCACTTCTTTACTGTATGGCTGTCATCGCCGCTGCTCGAAATGACACCATAATGCAAGCATTTCGTTGTGAACACGACACAATGTTCGCGTATCACGGTATGGAAATCGTATCCTACGTCCTTGATCACTGCGGTTGAGCTGTCAAGGACATGCGTTTTATCCGTTTATTCCATATGATGATATCCGCCCCTTTCTCCTAGCCCAACTCGTTCGAAAAGCAGTAATGAATATACCGAACTATGGGTGAACTTCTGGTCCACACGCCCTCTCGTGGGAAATGGGTCCCAATACCCGTTCGAGTATTCGCTAGTTCAACAGCTCACATCATAGCGGTGTTGCCAGGCTCATTGCTTCAGTGCGTTAGGGAAAGGAATGACAGTAGCCTATGTTATGCCATGTTACTGAGCTGTCGACTTTGTTTCTACCTACTGTTGTGGTCAAGGTGTGTTTTACTATATTATGATACAGATTGCATTTTCATGTTCTGTTTTATCATTACACGTAAGCAAATATATATATATATATATATATATATATATATATATATATATATACCAGGTGAGTCAGCTGCCCCTATTTATTTTTTAACGTATGCAACGTGCTAAGCGACAAATCTGACTTACGGCTTTCTTTAATACCTTCTAATGGCTGATTTGCATAACACTTTATAGAGGAGGGATAGATAACTCAGTGCATAAGTGTTTTACGGGACAGAATGCAATCGCCATGTATGTCCATGCCAAAAACATCTCACCCTGACACTGGGAGCTGCAGTAGCACTTTTAGCGGATTTTACAAACTTTTGTTCTTAGCATATATTCATACACACCTTTGAAAACGACTCTGAAGGAACTTATCACATGCATCGTTTGACAAAACTATTTGAAAACAAAATGGCAGATCTACGCAGTGCGACCAATTGGATTTAAGTCGTCAGCCAACAAAGGCTCATTGTACAGCCTTGTCAAAAAATACTAAGTATTAGATAGATAATTTCGCTTCTGTCCCAAACTGCACCTTATTTCAGTTCATACAGTAATTGAAATGGCTGATCCAGTTTGTTTACTTGAGTTAAAACTACCAAAACGAGCTCCAAATGCTGTATGAAGCTGCAAAAATGGTGTAAAGATTCGAGGTGGGGTCTGAGTTCTGCAATTATTTATTCGCATAGAAACTCCAGCTCGCAAGGTAGCATTGGCCGAATGGTATTATCATGGTTGCATTCCCACTGTGTCACTTCATTTCGGGTTCAAATCCTTCGTGTTAATTTCAAACCTTTTATAACCTTTTGTATTATCTTTTTGGGTCTATAATTTGATATTATGATACAAACAACATTTTTATAACATTATAGTTGAGTACAAAATAGAGTAATTGCCATGTTTTCCCCTGACAGGTGGATAATTTGTACTTCATAGTAGGTATTTTATTGTGCTTGGTATTATGCTTGACCCATTCAACCAAGTTTAACACACTTCACACATGCAAAATGGCTTTAGCTATTTACGCCTGCGTCAATGCTTAGCGTGAATAAACTTTCCATTATCTACCGAGTATGTGCAATCTTTCTACGAGACACAGCTGCTGTCGTATTGTATACAAGCGTAGAGTATATTGACATGCTGTTAATCTATGGAGAAACAAGGTGTAGTACACTGTCAGCAAAGCGCCTGTATGAAGAACGGTTTCCAGGAAGGAGGGTACCAACTGCAGACACTTTTCGAAGGGTTGAAAGACGCCTTCGTGAATCAGGATGATTTGGAAGAGTACTACCTGCTCGCGATTCTCCAGTAACCTCTGGAAGCAACGAAGAAGCTGTGCGATACGCAATAGAAAACAATCCACATACCAGCTCAAGGGGCATAGCTCAAGATCTGTACATAAGTCTATGTCGGTCCTCAATGATGCACACATTGCACCGTAAAAATATCATCCGTACCACCTACAACTACATTAGGCTCTCCACGGACGCGACTGTCAAGCGCAAATGGATACAGAGTTTTTAGGAAATGTTCTCTTCAGTGATGAAGGCACATTCCACAACAACGGAACTATTTGCCGCCATAATATGCACCACTGGAGTATAGGCAATCCTCACTGGTTGTGAGAAGCTGCATTCCAGAGTGGAGCATCAATGTCTGGTGCGGAATATTAGGCGACCAGCTAATTGGATCGCGCTTTTTGAAGGCAAACTCGCAGGACCACGGTATTTTGAATTTCTACAAGAAGAATTGCCATTAATACTAGAAGATGTGCCACTAGTGAAAAGGACAGGAATGTGGATCCAGCAGGATGGAGCTCCACCACACTGGTCACTAATTGTGAAGAATCACTTACATAGAGCATATCTGCAACAATAGATTTGCCGAGGGGGCCAAATTGCATGGCCATCTAGATCAGCTGATCTCATCCCACTGGATTTCCTTCTGTGGGGTCATTTAAAGGAACGGGTCTACGCTAAAGAACCGCAAAGCCCAAATCATCTACGGGCACTCATACGTGAAGAATGCAGACAGATTACACCGTGCATAATACAGCATGCAAGAAGGTTTCTCCGGCAACGTACCCAAATGTGCATTGATGAAGGGGGTCGTCATTTTGAACATTTACTTCCTTGATGAAATCCACGCTGTTTAACAATTTATTATTCTGTTTACTCGTGAACTTAGCATATTTACAACTCCTTTGTCAGTAGAAGTAGTAAAACATAAGGTTTAAACATGAAACAAAAACTATGAGGTTTAATAGCGTCGACATGCGCCCAAAAGAATGAAAGCTAACTACGTAACACGATTTAGAACACCAGATACGGTACCGATTATTAGGGTAAACATAATACACAATTATTGTCTGATTGAAATTCTTGTATCTTTGGCTCATAGGAGAGCCAATAACAAAAATAATTAAATTAGTATACTAAAATACATAAAATAAACACAAGGAGAAAGAAAAAAAAACCAAAACAATTTTATGTGAGTATTAGATTCGAACCTTCGAGGCTAACCTTCGTTTCACCACATTCCCTCAGCTAACCCACTCGGCCAGAACTCACTATTCTGTCCCACTCTTCGGAAGAACATTCCTCTACCTCCTTGCAAGCATATCCATATCCATGAAGAACCGTCTTTTTTAAGCATTTCGCAGCTCCAGTGCCGAATAGAAGGGCAGAGCTACAATAACAGTTTGTTTGCTTAAAGGGTCAGTGTTTTCACATTAGAACATAAACTACGGTTTGCATAGATAGGAATACCTAGGGGCAGCTGACTCACCTGGTATATATGTTACAAAAAATATCATAAAAATTGCATATACAATTTCAATGCGAATGTCTGTGAGAGAGAAAAAAAACTCAGTCATCTGTATAAACATTTAGTTAAATAAACATTACAAATTATAATTTATAATGCAACAAATGAAATAATGATTATTCTTTTATGTCCAGAAATTGCACAACTGCCATTAAAGTATGTTACTACCAACTTGAACGCAAATGCAGGTTAATTACGCAAAAGTTGTTGCTTTACATTAATGATATATATAGCTAGGTTCACTACTTAAAAGGAAGTTTATTGTACTTAAAATTTCGTTTTCTTTAATGAAATACAAATTGACAAACATGAGAAAAACTCGGCAATGACAAATGACTATGTTTGGGAGTGACTTAGTGTTGTACAATATGAAATGCTAAAAATAAAACGAAAGACAGTTTTCTTAAAACAAAATTAAAACAACACCTCACAAAATATATTTTCAGGCTGAATATAACCTGGTTCTGGGATAATTATATGTGTACATAATGCAGTTCATTTTCAAAATGTAAATGAGAAACTCAGGTGAAAATATATACATTGTCGTGCTCCATCTCATATGATTCAACCCAAGGAACCAATAATTTACAATAATAATAAATTGTTCTTTTAGCCATTCACACTTCCAGCAAATGAATGTTGCTATAAATGAACAGAGGGTGATCAACTTTTTCAGGTAAAGGAGAATATAACATAATAACTTATAAAAGAAACAATAACTTATTTTTGTTTTAGTACTTTACGCTTCCAATATATAAATGTTGCTGAGGATGAATACTAAAGCATCAGCTTTTTCAGGTGAAATAGAAGATCTTTTATTGGTTATTATCTGTCTTGCACTGCTGAAAACTCGTTCGCTTGCTGCACTAGTGGCGGGTATGCAAAGAATTTGCCGTGCAGCGTAGAAAGATGGGGAATGCTTATCCTTCGCTCTTTCCACCATTTTAACAAATTGTCATCATTGCCTATACTGTGGAGCTGTAAGTAGGAGCTGACGTCTACTTCTACTGAGGTGGAGTTCTCACATTTCCAGCAGCTAAACACCCAACGCCGTTTAGCAGGTGAACCAAGAGTTTGAGGTCCTTCCATGATAATACCTATAATGCACAGTAGACATATGTGCAGCGGTTATACGTTGTCGGAGTCATGGGATTAAATGTAAAATATGTGAATCTGTATGTGTGAAATGTTTTCAATAATTAACGAACCTTCTGTCTTATTTTTAATTATATTTTCACTCAGTAATTTTAATTGAGAGATAGAATGGTGTTACTTGTACATCTAGAATTTAAATATTTAAGAATAATTGGAAATAACTTTGGAATTATTTTTTGAGAGACTTTCTGATCTCGATGGGGTATGAGGACTATGTATGGAATGCAGAAAGATAAAAATTATGACCCATTTCATTTTAAAAGGGGGCAATAAAAGGTAGTACTTACTGAACCTGGTTCTCAAAACCTTCCTTCTCTAATGTTTTATCTAAGCTATATTGACGAGAGAGAAGGAAATTCTGAGTTGAATATTTATTATTATTATTATTATTACTATTATTATTATGTATATTCATGAATGGAAAAAGCTGTTTTGCATTAAACCCAGGCTGCGACTAACACGTAAGTTACTGGTTAAAGTTACCTTGCTCGGCTATTCTGGGGCACAACTTGCGAATTCTTCTGTAGATGTTTTCCTTCTGTTCTCCATGAACTTCAGAGAGATGTCGGAAAGATGCGTATAAAAATTTTGCAATGAAATGCAAAGATTCCAGTTCAACGTTCAGACCCAGATTCAGCAAAGCAATTTGTTGCAAGGACTGAAGTTCCTTAAACGACATGAATATGTGTATATGAATTTTCATGAATCATTGAAGTACCGCATATTACTTTTATATTACATTGTATAATTATATTGCACAATGGAATTCCTCTACCAAACTTATGTCCCTAGCAATGTAATGGAGGTGCATTTCATGAAATCTTCCCGCCCCACAATGCACTAAACTACATCACAACAAACTGTGCGATTACCGCTGTTAATATTGTAAAGAACTAAATCGCAGGAGTGTTACGTTCCTCATTGCTCACCTATAAGTTAATATGAGCATTAGAGCAATTCCAATGCAAAGTTTGGAAAGCAGGTAAATAAAAGTTCTACAAGGGGCTCTTAAACATAATAATGAACTATAACAAATTCACAGTTAGTTACTTACCTCACTGTCTTCACTATCAGGTTAGCAATGTGTCTTCAGCTGGTAATGCCACAACAGAACAAGCTGCAGAGTTTGCTCATTTTGTTTTACAAGCTGATCTGTTGCTTCTTTGAACAAACTCAGAAATGGAATCAATTCCTCTACAGCTTGGTGGTTGTAACCATTAAGTTGTCTTCAGCTCCTGAATCAGCCAGTAGCTCACGAATGTCTTTATCTGCGTGTGTATCATATACTTGCTGTTTCAATGTCATTATGTACTGTGCGACTTAATTTATTCACATGTTTGGCTCTTTTAAAATATCCAAGAGCTACATTTACTGCGCTAATAGAGGACCATATGAGTTTAACATGTTATTTAAGAAACGTATCCAAAGTATGGCGCAACACAGTATTAACACAATGGGTCATGCATACTTTTCCGGCGCTTTCTTGGCTTTTGCGCCTTGGTCACTGACAAATATCACATATTGCAGTACTTCTTTCGGCCCACCCATCTCCTCTAAATTCTCCCAAAGTTGCACCTGAATATTTTTTCCACTTTTCTGAACGTCGGGGAATTTTGCTGTCATGAAAACATTATTTATGAGTTCCCATTCATCACTGATGTAATGCGCCGTTAACTGCCATACAACGCAATCTCTTAAAATTATACGTCCATAGTTCAGTGGTCATTGCGCATGCTTTATTCGGCGCTGCTTCAGTCACCGTAAGAATAACTTTTATTCTCATACTACTGGCTTATTCTCCAACATTACTAGCACAGTATTACGCCCGGGTAATACATCTGACGCGGAAAGTTATCCATAAATGGCCACTGTATTAATCAGTTCCTGAACTAGGTCTTGGAACCCCTGTGCTTCTACTGTGCTAAATGGCCATAAATCTATAGCACACATCATGACGCATTTTTGTATTATAGTTGTTTTAACAGAAGTAGGGACGCAAGCCGTTGAAAATGATGAAGTATTTCTGAGTTAGCTGTGGGGCACGAATGACCCCTCAAATGTGAGGTTCCAGATCCTGGTTTGAACACACGTATGCCGTTGCAACCATAACACTACACAAAACCAGTGGGATTTTTCGTCGTTTTCTCCACGACAATCCCGAAGTGCTTCCACACATCGCTTCTTCCAGTTTTGTTCTCTAATTCATAAACACCTTCATTTAATTTCAACAAAATATTTTTACTTGTATCATTCAACTCCATTAACACGCAAACTTGAGCTACGCATAAGGAAAGTACCGTGCTGAACAACGCTAGTGACGCTAGCAGACTGAGCCTTCCCTTGTGTTTGGTCACTGTGGACGTTCGAACGGGAAATGAGACATATACCCATTGGATATACCAAACGGAATGGTCAGAGAGGCACATCGCTGGAATCCAGTACACCCATCCCGACCGTATGCAGCAGCTCATTTGTGTTCGAAGGCATGCGTGGTACAAAATAGTGACCCAAACTCGTTCGATGGAAGCTCTACATTGCGGGTTTGTGGCCTCGACTTCAGGTAATCCCGGGATCGAGCAGGCCACAACATAGGTCCACTAAACCAATGGACGAGTGTGCTCCATATGCTATCATTAACTGTACCGGCGAACTGACAAAATAATATAAGGGTAGTTTCTGTTGTTCTCCTTGAGTATTTATAAGTGAACAATGTTTATTTTTTCTTCCAGGTAGCTGAAATTATGTACTTTACGTGTATGAGATATTCAGATAGGGGTAGTTTTTTAAGCTGTATGCAGTCCAAAACTTTTGCTGGATCCTAAAGTGTAAATGTACAGATTTAAATATGCGATGGTTTTGAAAATTATATTATAGTCTAGAATTGAAAATTGTGGCAGGGGTAGTTTTCTTAAAGTTGTAAGGTGGCCTAAACTTTTTTTTGGGGCATTGTAGTATAATTATACAGTGGTTTGTCTAGACTGGTGAAACGGGCAGATTTCTACATAAGAAGCTGAAAGCGTTAGGGTGAGTTTTGGAACTTGTATGGCTGTCCGTAATTCCTATCGGGTCCAAAGGGGTAAAAAGTTGTCATTGTTACAAAAGGAAAAAACTATTTAGATTTGAATGCCAGGAATCGAAAAGACGGATAACTGAACTTTTAGAAAAAATGGACAGTAGCCGTGTCCTAACACTAAGCTGCCCAAAGTTGTGTCTGAATCGTGCCAAAACATTCACCAATTAAATATTCAACGAAAACATAACAAAGTCACGTAATACGAACGCAAACCTTGTCCCAAAGTATCAAAGGATTAAAAGTTTCCAATTTAAATCGACATACTTCCGATAAAGCACAATTTAACCACCATTGATAATATTCAACGAAAATGTGGTAAAATAGGTTGACATCAATCGAAAGACTTCCCTAACCCTAATTTTAACATCTACTGCAGCCTATGGCCACCGAGAACAGCACTTTCCACCGCTAAACTATTTATCAAAATTGGTATTGTAGTTGCAGAGATAAATCTGGCCACTTACAAAACCGCTTGAGAAATCCTCTCTTCACATTCGTATAGATTAAGGCACCCAAATGAGGCAAAAGAACTACTCTCTTAGGGTTCAGTTTTTAATCACGGGATCCATTGAATACTAAATGTTATTACAAGGTAGCATAACAAATTCTTGACCTAACTCCCGCTTCCAAAGAAAGTTAGGTATCAGCTGCGTGCTCCGAAATGTTTTCTTGAATCAGGTCAAGACGGGTGTCTCCATTTTTACCGTCTATTTTGCAGCTGCTTATCTTGAAAACCATTTTGCAAAAATAATAAGTATATATATATATATATATATTTATTGATAACTCACTTTTAATACGATTTTAAATCACTGCACAAAAGAAACAATTGTATCGTTAAAATTTTTTCTTAAATTAAAAAGTTGAAAAATATTATTTTATGGCAATAGATTGTGTGATTTCATTTGCGCATACGCTGAAGTATTTAAAATTTTGACGGCACGGAATGCTTGAGGATGTGAATTTGTTGCATTGGCACCAAAATTCTAAGATTTATTATCATGTAGTTACGAAATGCTAGTCTAAAGTCTACTCAAAAAATTGAGAATAGTGTGAATGTAATTTAAAATCTAATTCAAAATCCAAAAATCTAATTTAAAGCTTCCTAGTTAATTGCCCTAAAAATATATAAACATCATTTCGATGTTCAGTGGCATTATTCTTCTGTCGCTGCCGGAACTGAACTGAGGTAAACTGACTTTTCTATCTTTCTCCTGAGTGATGAATACCAGATGGACGTTTCCAGACTTCCTGGAAATAAACATCTGAATGGGGCATGAATCCAAAAGTTTCTATAATGCGTCGATGGTGCCTTTAATTTCTACATGAGAAGAAAGTTGTTAACGTTTGTTCATCTTAATAACTGAATTTTTGGCAAATGGTAATTAGCATAATTCTGTAGTATCACAGTAGCTCCAAAATTATTCTGTCCGATTATCCTTAACTGGTGATTATTGATATTTCTGTGTTTTTATTTTAATCTGATGCGTCTTTTAAACGGGACTTAAAGAGTATTGAACAGTGGTTTGCAAATTCTTGGTGAATATTATCATCTTAATAAACAGCAGCTGTCGTGCTACAAAGAGTCGGATATTCCCTGCTAGCAGATTTTATTAATTATGCTGTTTGTTTTTTTCAAAGTGCTATTAAATAAACCTAAACCTCAAATAACCACGACAGTTTACTG
Source organism: Deroplatys truncata (assembly GCA_030765065.1). Lineage (NCBI taxonomy): Eukaryota > Metazoa > Arthropoda > Insecta > Mantodea > Mantidae > Deroplatys > Deroplatys truncata. The sequence goes on from CM060990.1 coordinate 544,750,839, forward strand.
GTACTCTTATAATATCCTTGTGAAGGTATGATTATACTTTTACAAAGCCGAAATCACTTTAAACTACTTCTTTCTACAGCAATTTAAGAAAAATGAATGGGAAAATAAAGCGATAACACAAATTCAATCCTGGAAAGAACGCGAGAAATAAAATTAGTTTTAGAAAATTCGTAAAACCACTAGTCGTTTGCCATTATTCAAACGTATGGTCAAGGATGAACCATTGCCGAAAGCGAAGTTTTTAAAACATAACAACGACAATAATAAAAGACCGAAGTATAGAAAAAAATTTCCATCAAAGGAAAGAAAAGAAAGGAGTATAGGCTTCATTGGGGGTAGAGCCTTAGCGTGCAAGTATTGAGTTTGGTAGTCCCTCTCACTGAAAGCTACGTAATGAATATTCGGTCATAAAATCATTATAGTAGACCGTGTTCATTTTTCTGACGTAAAATGAACAACTCAATGTTGACTTACCTCTCATATTCACTTGCATCGCCCAAGCACAGCACACGGTGATACTGTTCATCGCGTTACCATAAAAGATCATATGATGAAGTGCCTGGGTGTGGTGTAACACGATGATTTACGTCCAGCATAATATATCACCACAACCTCGCTCCATTACTCACACTTACTTTTCTAATTATCCACATCATTTGTTTACCTTCAATTTTGCAGGGTTTCTTTTCGTACGACTGTATCATACGTTATGTCGCTATGAATTGAGTAAGATATCTCTTAAAAGCAAGCTTCTGGCCCAGATGGAGCTTTATAAAATCTTACAAATGTGTTGTGCTCCAAAGGACAACTGTTGCAACAGAATCAACCGGTCTTTTTCTTTCTGGTCATTAGTGCTGTTTTCAGAATTTAATTCGTCTTTTCCAATTTTATAACAATTCAGAAAGCATACAGATGACCTACTTTGTCTTGAAATGTCAGCCAATATATTCCTTTAGTTCAGGGTATAATAGGCAGAGTGAGTAAATGCTGAATATCTAAGAGTCAAATTGCTGCATGTTTTCGCAACAAACCTAGATTTGTAATAATTAATTTCAGAAGTAACATTAATCACAACTGTTTGTTCTGCAGGATGTGACTTTCATGATTTGAGACTAAGGCTCAGACTCTCCTTATTGCATACTAATAGCCTGAGGTCTACGTTATTCACGTCTCGGCAGACCTTTTGCTAAAAGGGCGTTAAGCACTTAAGAAGGAAATTTACATAACGATATTGTTAACAGATACGGCCCTGGATCATCATAAAGGATTAACTCATCTTCCTGCCTCCTCACAGCAATATATTCTGCTACAAGTCACGCGGCGGTGTTATATTTCACAACTGTGGAGACCACTATTTTGCATTTTAATATATTTGCTTATGGCAATATTTCATGCGGAATACTAAGCAACCGGAAAGGAAGCAGGAAACTAACACACACAATGTTTTGATTGCTGCTCTTTCACGCCGATGTTGAGGAAGCCAAATTTACAGAGCTGAAACAAACTTGATATAATTCATTGCCACGACCGGGACATGAACCCAGCTTTCCGTGCCGATATTCTCTCATCGAACTACCATAGCGTGACCTCCGAACTCGGACTATACCTTCTCATTTGATTTATGTATCCCGATGATTAAATCTTAAAGCAAGCTTACAGGTATTTATGGCATCTCGGAGTATTTGAGACTGCATAGAAGTTTTACGGGATACATGAATCGGATGAGAAATTTTAATCCACGTTCGCGCATCATGCCATGACAGCACAACGGGGATGCGGAAAAACAAAGCCACGGCTTTTGAATTTTGCAAGTGTGATACAGAGCTCTAAAATGCTTCAAATCTTTCTGGTGACATTTATGAGAGACTGAAAATATATTTAAAACGGAAAAATGTATCCTAAGAATTATAAATGTGAATTCTGAGTATGCATATTTAAGAGGTTCTACTGAAAAAGATGAGCTGTTTACTTGTTCCGTAAGGATTTTCCCACTATGCAGAATGTATCATAACCAGGCATAGGAGTTCTTATACTTCTGGCTGCAAGCTATCTACACTCAAACTATTGTCAATACAAATAATGTAAACAACAGCGAGCATGAGTCATAATGGGCGGGTAAACACGGTCTGGTAGGTACTGTTTGCTAACGCAGCAGAGTGTAAAATGGGATGGGGGTGGTTTGCAACCTACGACGTCACTGCGTCAAGTCAAATAACGGTTCAACTTCATTTCCTTTCCTCCTGGCTTTCATGCTTACAGATCCGTATGCCTGATCATAAATAATGCCGCAAACTAATAGGGATGAATGGGTGACAGCACACGCAACAAGAAGCAAAAACCTCTCAGGAAACATGGGTCCACAAACAAGCCGATTAGGAGACAACCGCAAATGTGTGGCTAAGAGCTGGCAGTAACTTTATTGTATTAAACAAAGTATGCTTTACTTCTTGCATGCCGCGGACCCAGTTGTGTCCTTTGTTTTGAGAACTAAACCTTGCCGAGAAGTGGGGTTTACTCAAATCAAAGAATCTATAGGACGGATATCAGTACCTATAAAGTCTTAAAATGTAGCAATCACGTCATCAGTCCGGTGAGTGCCAGTTGTGCTGCACTGTAGTCAAAAGGAACCTTACAACAACAAAGAGTGTGCGGACATGCATTTCATGTATGCTAAGCCTAAAGACAATGCAGGGGAGGCTGAACGCTTGTACCATGAAGCATATCCTGACCGAAGACACGCCGAAAGTCGCACAATTAGACAGTCCACTGCGCCTGAGTATCACACACGGTAGGCAAGCACATAGGCCTACACACAATAACCTGAGGTAAGCAGTATCTCTGTCCCTGTCCGTCTCTCTCTCTCTCTCCAAGAACTTCGACGAGAAGAATTACCAAGTGTCTGTACTAAACCACAGTAGTGTATGACGAATTTTGCATTGCACATCGCTATACCCTTACCACCTCCAACGAGTTCAATGTTATAGTTATCCGGTACTCTATAGTCCTACAATGGCCTTTTCTCAGTGGATGCAGCTATAAGCCTTAGTCAAACCTCATTTGCATGTGGCATTCATTTACAGACGAAGCGGGGTTAATTAACCAAAATTCACACACTTTGTGAGGTAAATTCACATGTTATTTGTGAGCACCACATCAGCAACGTTTCTCATTAAATGCGTGGTTTCGGGTATTAGGTGATTGTCTCATGCGGCCATATCCGAAAACGTTCGATACTCGCGGCAGCATTTTCAAGTATTGCTTGAGGATATTACCCTCAAGCAACGTCAAAGTATATGGTACACATAGGAACAGGGACACGTTTTGCTGTTACTGTGAGGCAATATCAAACACGCAGATATTGTACTAGATGGATCGGTCGATGCGGAATTGCACATTGGCCTGCAACATTATTTCATATAAATCCTTTTCAATTTTGTGTCCGGAGCCACATAAAAGCGTAGTGTGCAGCACCACCTTTAACCTGGTTGGAAAACTGGAGAAGAGCATTGTGTATGTTTACAATTCCGAAATGATCTGAGTAGTTCGAAAAAATGCAAAACTCAATGCAGAAACAGCAAATTCTAACCTTCAAATGCATGGAGGATACTTTGAACACCTCCCTTAATAGCTAAAAATGTACAGTAATTGTAAAATGTAACAAAGCAGTAATGTAACTCCTTAAAGAAAGACAGGAGTGAAATTTGAGTCAAATTAGATGGAAAATTAAATACAAAATCTACATTTTAAATTAATTTTGTACCTACTAGTAACACGTTTTAAACGAAGTCAGTGTGCACTTATAACCACAAATTCCTAATTACTTTGCAAACCACATACTTGCGAACCCGTGTTTACTGAATAAATTTTGCTTCCATTTTTATGCACTGTCAAGCCTCTCTGTTTCTGCTTTCAAACTGATACACATTGCATGGTCCAAAAATCTAAAATGTGCCATTCTTTGACATGATAAAGTCAAAGTTTGGCTCACTCGTAGAATACGTCGTAATATTGTATCAATTCCCATACTTCATCAGTAACCCTAGAGGCTGAATGGTTTGTAGTTTCGTGAGCTAATAGGAAAGAGGAATTTCCTTACCTGAGGCGAGTAAACGCACTGCTAAAAGCTTATGATTACACATATATGTTGTTAAGAGCTAAGAAACTCAAATCGCTACATTTATCCATCAGCTATTAGTAGAACGACTCCACCATATATCGCAAAAAAACTCATCTCGTATAACGCAGTGCCATCGCACTATGAACAAAACAAGGAAACTAGCTTAAACACCGGTGTTCAATGCCACATATATCTGACCTATTTACATGTCCCGCCCTTCCCCAGAGCCTGCCTTTTCCGTCGCGTTCTGATAGTACAATGGTGTAGTTCTCTCTCCGAACTGTGTGATTCTTCGATGCTTCCTCTTCGTTTCTTTTGTTGTGGTGGTTAATTTGTACAATAGTGTTTGGACACGCCTCTTGATTTGAATATGGAAGGAAGCCACCCTGGGTAATTTTCATGTCAAAGGAAGCCACCATGCTCATTTCAAGGAACTCGATTGTGAAATTGGCTCAAAGATCGCGGTTCAAAAGCAAGTGATATATTTTGAATCACTTGCATATTTTTAAACAATGTTTGCACACTTAAATAATGTATGGAGGTGATATATGATGTCTCCTTTTCTCAGCAAATGACTGGTATAAGTAATTTTATTTGCGATATCTCATCTGGATTAAATTTGACCGACTTAATTCATTTACATATTAAAAATGAGATAAAATGTCCCTTTCTACATCAATTTTTATACGAAGACACACCGTCCCAACATTTCATTATATGAATAAACATTTGATCGATTTAAATCCCCCTCAGACAGACAGGCGATGGAGCCAGACATATTTATGTTCAGTCACGTCCAAATAAGTTGCATCTTCCTTTATGCTATGATTTAAAGGTAATGTTATCGTTTATTGATTTGGCTGCGGGTGCGATGCGGAGGTCACCATTCTCAGAAACTTCATTAACCTATCAATGTTAACATGCATTACTTAGTAGCCTGATGTATTATACATGTTTGTGTAATTAACCGGAAATATTTTTTTCAGTTTATCTAACCAGGTAGGCTCAAAAATCGTACAATACTCAGAATGTTCGAGGAATATATACCATTGTTTCTTTTTCCAATCAGAATACGCCATCGTCTTTTAAACTCACCGCGTATAAGCCATGCACGCGAATCAGCGATAATCAAGTAGCGATTCGAAGACAGTTGTGAACTGCATTTAAATCATATCACACCGCAACCACTGAAGGAGTCTGCGTTTCCTGTCACATTCTTCAGCATACCCGACTCTGGCAGTAAACACCTCCTCCCCCAGGGACTTATCTCGCTATATTTCTATGGAGGATAAACCGCGTCCTCACATTGTCTCTATGAAGGCTAGAGCCATGTTGTGCATAACCTGTTAAGTATTAGCCTTTTGCTCAACGGGGGGGGGCTTGGGTTAAGACTGTCCTAATAGACCTTCGTTCAACAACATGTTAGAAGCGTACGCGTGCTGCTCCTCTCTCTCACGTAGGGTGCTCTGCTGGACACATCTACAGACCGGTGTTCCACTTAAGCTCTCCCCTCTCTGTGTATCCGTCTTTTTCTAACCCATTGCCGTGTTAATGCGAATTCTCTGTCTCTACCATTTTTATTTCAAATCGCAATGCTATTTAATATATAAGAAATGGCGTATCTCGTATAATGGTGTATTTCGGCTGATTTAAAATACAGTTTCTTCATAACAAAAACTCTGCGTCTACACAAAAATAGGCGTTTCACCATCTCAGGCAGGGCCTTAATTCATGGCTTGGTCTCCATTAGTTTAAATACATCGGCTAAACTTATGTGAGGTAGAACATTATCAGCATGGGAAAATGTGCGCGAAGTCGAAAAAGAATACCTTTTACAGTTTAGATTAAACGTCTCTAGTATATACATTTCCGCCATAGGGACTTTAATGCATGTATTCCTTGCCTAGCCACAGGGATCATTTTTTTAGCAACCCATTACAGAGTGCATTAAAAAGTGTTTAGATATATATATATATATATATATATATATATATATATATACAAAATGTTTCCCTGGTATGCTCGCTCTTCTTCGAGAATTCACAGCAGGCAACGTAGGGCAGCCGGCCACTGCACCTTCATCGACGGCCGAAGAGGATCAGTCGCCACCGCAGCCAAGCAGTAGTCCTTACTCAACGCAGCAACCCGCTGGCCCCGCCCCTTTCGGACGCTGGTGGGTGGGTGATCGGTCATAAGCCACCACTTCACCGTAGCCGATTCAGCGTGGTCATTGCTGGAGTGCCTAGAACCTAGGGACACGATTTCTACTAGGCGCAGCGCAGCAACAGTGGTCTTCAGCAATGAAGGCCGTTCGAGTAACCTCCGCCCGGGTCCAACGCCGCTGATTCGACTGGAGCTAGCCAGCCACACAGACCTTGAAGCTGGCTTGGCGTCCAGCCTGCCGCTGCTAGGAAAGCTGTTACGCGTCGGGGCCAGCAGACAGGAACGGCTAGCTCAATGCTGCCGATACTATGCCAACAGGCACACTGAGGCTACCTGTGCGGTTCCGCGTCCACCACAGCAGCGTGCAAGCAGCAGCCACCGGTTCTGTGCCACATGTGGAGGTTCCTCACACTTCACAGGACAGGCCAGCTGCCCCTGCATCCTCGATACAGGAAGGCAAAAACGTGACAGCCACAACCGACGGACACCACTTCAATCCATCACGACAGCACCAAGCAGGAAATTCAGGACCTAAGCGACATTCTCCAGGACCTCCAGGCGGAATTCCTGAATCCGGCGACTAAGCTGACAGCCTTGAAGAACCTCTTCAGGAAACTACAGACTTCAACTGATTCATCACTTCAGCATCACCACACTAGCAACCAGACCGCTCAATAGCAACTGAAATCAATAGCCTGTACCCTTCGGGTTCTGGACACCAATTTCTCAGAATTTCGAACACAATTCCGACAGGAAGACGCTTCTGCCACTCGAAGGAAGGCTCCAATACCCACAAGAATCATAGCTCTGCAGTTCATAGCCAGGATGGCGAACTAAAGACGTCTTGGGACCGACAATGATTTTGTCCTCAACCCTATTGTCACCTTCGAATCTCTAGGTTGCAGCTAGGGCAAGCTGGCACGACTGTAGCCTAGAATCTTACCTTTCATCCAATGGGGGGCAGCTATCTCTCGTCAGACTAACGCGAGTGGTATGCGGGACCGCGATAACTTTCCTACGAATTTCTTTCTTCATCCTTCGCTCTATCCTGTGGAGAGGTTTTAGTGGGCATGGCCATGTACTGACAAATCCGACCCTCTCGGCTTCAGCTAGGGTAATCGCGAAACTGTATTTCCCCTCTACTCGAAAAACAAAACAAAAAAAGGCCACAGAGCATATTACCTACGGGTTTTGCGTACAAAAGCCAACACGAACATTACTTCTTGAAGTTGATAGGACTTTCGGCAAAGTATGACATGCGGTCATTCTGGAAAACCAAACCTCACTAGACATTACTGACAAGCTAATAAAACTAACTGCTAACTACCTGAAAGACAAAATTTTATTCCTGAGCAAAAAACAAGCAGGCCACCGTTAGAACCATTAATACTGGCGTCCTTCAACGCAGTATGCTTGGAACACAGCTATTCAATCTATACATAACTGACAGGTTCAGAACTACAAACATTGCCCTATACGTGTACGCAGACGGCACTGCAATAATGACGCAATCCTTCAAACAACAATTATTTCATAACCACCCCCAGAATGACTTAATGCACCGGAGCGCTGGCTCACAAACCGGTATATCAAAGTAAATACCCCAAACAGTCAAGCAATACTTTCCACAAAACACATGAATTGGATTCCCAAGACACAAGCTACAACCGATCACCTGTTCGGGGAGAACATAAGTTAGACCGCGCTTGTGCTTAAAATGGATCAGGAATGTGGAAATGCCATATCAATCAAATCAGGCGGGAAGTTAATGCTCGATTGGGAAAGTTATATCCACTAATAAACTTAAACACTCACCTAAACCTCAAATTAGGATTACCATTATATAAACCACTAATTCACCCCATACTAACCCATCCAGCGCCTGTGCGGCGATACGCCGCTAACGCATATTAAGAGGCTTCAAACATTCCAAAGCATACACTTAGCATCCAAAGTGCCAGTATTCGCAACCGCGGACATCCTACACAAGAACTAAAAATTCATACTATCCCGGATATTAAGAAACTTTCATTTAACAAGACTACAATGCATCACAGCCCTCTAATAGACGACTTAAGCAACTTCACCAAAGAAGCCAACAAACACAAACCACCACCTTCGTTATTTGACAGAAGACTATTCACTGTTACAACAGAGCATAACATTCGACTAACCATGTGGGTTTGCTCAAAAAGCATGTTATGGTATGTCATGGGTAATCCCAGATAAATAAATAAGATTTGATGCTCCCGCGTGCAATGCATGCCAGATTCACAACTTTCATTTACCAAAGAGCTATGAAAGACCAGGCTATATCGTGCACTAGAACCTAACAACTAACCGTACTAAAATGTGGAGAGGTTTTAGTGGGTAGCGGCATGTTTCAATGACAACTTCCACACTGCCAGCTACATTCATGTGCGTAAAATGCATTTCCGCTCCACACAATAATTATGATAGTAACAAAAATAATTTCAACAAAGTCGGAATAAGCTAATATGGTTATTATTTTTCAAATATACACAACATTTTATAAAAAAAATTAACTTTCTTAGGCAAACTGAATGGAGAAATGTCAGCACCCCGCACTGCACCAGAATACAGACATTTGCACAGAGTTACATGATGATTGCTGCCACTTAAGAGTTCATCAGCATCTAACCAGACAGCTGACGCTGTAGATACAACTGGCATAGTGAATGTTTCAATTCAGGGAGAATGCGCGTTAGCAGAGAAGTGCACATTTTAAATAATCACATAAAGCATTTTTCTAGTCAAAATATAACAATCTAGATATTTAATTGGTGTTTTAAATTCTTTTAGACACATAGGAGGATCACTTGGATTTAACGATCAAGCTGCCCTCGGACTTAACAATCAAACAAGACGCTCGGCGGGGTAGTAGGTTTCCTCTGCCAGTTTGCCTTAGCCAAACGTTAGACCGCACAGTGAACCACGGGGTTTCTGCCCCAGGTTACATGATGTATGCCATCCACTAACCTTCATCAGAATTTATGAGTTCAGCTAGCGCCATAGATACAATGGCATTGTCGATACTCCCATTTAAGGTAACCTAAATTAATAACTATACTTTAAACGAGCTGGCCAGATTGTTTTCCAATGGAAATGACAATCTAGATAGGTACATATCCTATTTGTAAACTGTTCCCAGGCATTCAAGGAAGGCCCTTAGGCATACAGGTCAAACAGGGCAGTCTGCAGCCTGTCAACTTTCCCTTGCTACTTAACCATCATAATGGCGAGCCTCTGGAGTTGACGGTCAAGCGTGGTAGCAACCAGCAGATATCATGTAGACCCGGACAGGTGCCATTGTGCAGATCCGAAAAATTGACAGGTTGCAGACACCCTGCATCGCTGGCATTGAAGCGTAAATCCTCGTCACATTCCATTACAGCAAACAAAATAAAGTTAATGCTAATCATTCTCATCCCGATTTAGGATATAACCCTAGCGAGTATACACTCAAATGGCGTATTTTTTATAGCAGGTTTGAAAATACCTTACAAATAATTGGCCCCAGTGAATTTGTAATGGCTTGTTGATATCTTAATTAGCGAAACGAAATGTGACATACAAATGAATACGTCTGGATTAAAAATGAACTGCTGTCAGGAAGCCTTATGTTTAATCCAAAGACCTCAATAGGAATTGACCAGTTCATCTTACGTTAATTCCAAGAAGAAGGTCACAATTAAGGTAGGCAATCTGGACAATATTTCCTGTTGAATAGCAAATGCAATTTTGGGAAATACGCCTAAATTTGAAGGACAGTCGTCAAATTGTTTGTTTGCAATTCACGGAATGAAAAATAGTGCCTTCTTATACGATCCACTACACGCTGCAGCAAATATTGAACTACCTGAAAACAACCAGGAACAAAATAGCGGTTATAAACGGACAAAACGGAGATGATTAGTATTTCACATAGTTTATGCAGAGCTCCAGATACTCTGCAAAGAAGCACAAAGAGGGAATAGGCACATGCCAGTTTGACATGGTTTTCAAAGCCTTTAGTTATGAGGTTCTTCAATTCGCCGTGTCACTTTCTGGAACTGAAGACCAAAAAGCAAACCAAGGAATATCGATCGCAGTTTATGAAATAGATAATAATCACTCCTTCGTTCCATTAAACAACTGTCTGAGAAAACAGAGAACCATGTTAATATCTTATTCGCTGAAAAGATAGGAAATTCTCAATAATGCCTCATTACCAGCATATAACAACTTACAAGTAGTGAGATTTATTGACCTCAGGGAACAATTTTGACATGTGAAGCATGCGTGACAGGCTGCGGTAGTGAGAAGTTACTGAATGCACGCAAGTATACATGTAAGAAGCGTCAAATGCTTCAGATGCCCAATACTGGTAATGTCATCGAATTCAATCTTTTTCGAAGTATTCCTATACCTTTAGAAATATTGCAGATATTGAATCAATCTTATCAAACGACCACTGTTGTGGACCCTCCAGCACTCAAGCGAACCATGCAGCCTGAACGAGGATATGTCCATATCCTTAAAATCGGTATGTCGAACTCATCCAGCAAGGTCTTTGTAGCACCAAATGCAATATACGACTTCTTCACGCAATTAAGGGCAATTGCTGATGAGGTCATTGCTACATACTTAAATTTGAGGAACTGCATATGACTCTCGAGAATGGGGAGGACTTTAGGAATGCTGATCATTCCTACCACCTATGCCGAAGATGATTTGACATTAAATATATCAAGGTCAGACCTCATTTTCATACTTCAGAGAAGTACCTTCGGGTTGCACATTATTGCAATTTAAATAGGGAATTTCCCGATTTATTCAGATTTTCTTCCATTGCTTGTCTAATTGTGGCAGCCACTTTCTGGTGAGGCATCTGAATTACGACAATTAACCGATACCTGCATTGCACAATCCTCCCATTCACCTAAGTGGACAATAATAATCGAAACAAGTCACTTCCTGCCATTCATGAATTCAATGACATCAGCCAGGAAGATTAGTCATACTGTTAGAATCTAGCAAGTCTTGAATATTATGAATCTTGGGGAATACAGCGATCATAACCACAGTGATTGCCTGCCGATATTTTTGAAAAGCTGAAGCAGTAATTTGTATCACAATACTGTTAATGTCAGTGAGATTGTAGTGTGAATATGCATTGTTATGTGATATTGATTTGAGATGTTTGTTGATTGTAAGCATTGTCGAGAAGTGGGTTTATACGGCCTTACTGAAACTGACAATAATAGCGTGCAATAATGTAGCGAGGGGGTGAGCTGTTTATCATTATTAGAGACGAGCAAATGACGTCAGAGTGGCGTGTTTTTCTTAGAATTTTTGGGAACATTTTCTCCAGAGCATATGTTTTCGTAATTTTTATTGGATATAAATATAGACGCTAATGTTGGCACGTTTTATTAACCAATAGCAGCTCGGTTATAATCTTTAGGCATATCGGGCGAGGTAGTATAAATTCAATGTCAAAGTCAAGTTTTATCGGAGTTCAACGGAGGCATTCATGGTGTATGCGTCGCACGAAGTTCATCAAGGTTACGCGTAGCAAATTTGTGAAAAATCTCTCGTGTCGTAAAGTTAATTACACAAAAAGTTGAAGTACGCGAATTAATAATGGGCAGTAAAGAAGTTATTATAACAGTTTCAGTTTGGCGAGTGTCAAGATTAATAGATGAAAGTGAATAATTTGTTACGACAAAAAAAGTGTAAAACAAATTCTTTTATCAGTGTTATCTTAGGATAAAAACTCCTTTCCGTTTACACATCCTGTATAAGATAAGTGCTTGACCGAGAAATCATAGCTAGCCGGAGGACAGTGAACCCAAAATTAAATACAATAACAGGCGCTCAGTAAAATATAACACGAAGTGTCCGCGACAAATTGTATTCCATACGTGCGGCAGATAAACAGTAGCATCTTTAAACTACCAACATTAATACCACTACATATTGTTTCCCCAATGTGGGGCGAACAACAATAATACCCCCGCAAAGCTTAGAGATATCTTTATGGAAATTATAATCTTGATCCTGCATGCTGTTATACATTACCAGGATTATCATTCGACAACATGTATAACAAAACAAAGTTTAATACTGTCATTAATATCGGACAAGAGCATGATAAAATTGTTGGATTATGCTATTAGAGGCGGTCTGTACACCGAGGTAGAGCGCAACTTTACGGCCAACCACAGGTACGTGGAGAACCAGCATGCACCTATCATTTATCTGTCCCATTGAGACACTAATACGTTGTAAGGGGAAAATATGTTGTCTCATGTGTACAATAGAAATATCACATGGTTGGATAGGGAAGAAATCGATTTCTTAGACCTTATTTCTATCACAGAGTATTCTAAAACCGGATATTCCTAGGAAGTGGACTTTGAATACCCCGAACATATTCATGGCGGCCATAACTATCTTCCCCTCTGTCCACAAGGTGCCATACCATGTAACGGCCTATACAAGAAGCCGCACGAAACCGTCTAGAAGGGCAAACAGATTTTGTATTACAGAAATGTGCAGCAGTGCGCTGAATTAGGCTTGTCTGCGAGACATATTCAAAGAGCGGTGTCGTAGGACCCGCCTAATTGCTTGAAACCTACATCTGATTTGAGTACCGAGAAGAGGGCAAGAGACATCCAAATTTGGGCAGAATCTGTGGAAGAAAATTAATAACCCCGTGTATGGTAAATTCATGGAGAATGTCACAAAATACAAAGATTTCAGGAGTGTCCCCAATTGTGAGTAAGTCCGAAAACCAATATCCTGGCAGACCATCGTCAGAAGAATCATTTTCGACAAGAATCTTGTAGGTACAGTGTTGGCTATGCAGGAAGTGTTATGCTAAGCTACATTGGCCATTCAATTTTAGACACTTCAACATTTATAACGTGAGTAATCTTTTATAGTCATGCATCCCAATTTGAAGGATGTAACACTGAATAGTATGGATATGGATTCTTTCATTTTTGAAACTCGTACAGATTTCATTAAATCCAGCCCAACCATTTCGATACATCAAGTCATAAACAGGTTAATCCATATGCGATACAGTCGGCCAAGAAGAAGGTGGTTGGCTAATTCAAAGATGAGTTGTACGGTATGGTATTGCAGAAGCACTTCGGCTTGAGATCCAAGTTATACTACTACAGATAAGAATGTCAAACTATCATGAAGGCTAAGGAAATAAGCAGGTGTAGTTTGCGTTCCTTAGATTGTGAAACAGGTACCTTTGACTGTCTAAAGGATACGTGTACAATATATACACAACAAATTACATTTCGGTGTAATAAACAACATTTCTACAATAGAAACAAAACTATTACTGAATGGAAAACATGGCAAAAGTAAGTGGCTGAATGGATCCTATTCCACACTTGCTGGAGGCCACTATTCCTTAAAATACCATGATGAGGATGCCTGGTTATACTGTAAAAAGCCATATTATTAACAGCACAGCCTTCAATAACCCGTTTTATATGTACATCGCAAATATTCTATACATATAATTACTACTTACGCACACATATACACACATATAGATTGAAATGGTCGGCACTATATAAATATTTAGTGCTAATAGGTATAAATTTTGGTACAGTATAAGGGTATGAGGAAAGGGGATTAGACCAAAAATTCTTCACATGCACGTATCTTTATTGAACACTTATTGTTTTTAAACTAAAACATGGTTATTGAACCCCTATGTTGTGCCTACCATGATTTTGTATGTTATTACCAGCATTTTTAAAGTATACCATGTAGGCCCAGAGGACGTAAGATCGGCAATGACTGAAATATATTGTAGTAAGACTTTCTAAGTAACTTATTAACAAATACATCTGTACAACGAATTTCTATCAGTAGTAACAGGGAACAATGCCAGATAATCTTTTAAAACTGTAAAACTGTTCTTATCGTAAACCTCACAATTAATTTGATTTTACTGATTCTTATGCAATAACTGACTTTAGTATTACAATGTAAAATCTTCACTGCAAATTATTTCCGAATAACAAAGTAAGGTACAAGAAAATTGTACGAGTATTCTGTCTCGCCAATCGTACCACCTAGAGAATATGAAATGCATTACGAACCAACGCCTGAATCTTTCCTTTCCGGACGATAGTACATTATAATAATCGACAGGAATGTTAAATTTAGAAAAATACTCACCAAAACGTATTGTATAGTAATATAAAATGGCTGAAAATGCCGTGAATAGTGGTTACCCCGTCTGGCCGCGAAGAGCTGATTGCCTTGAAGGTGGTTGCCTCGCCGAGTAAATGTGCACTGATGTCTCTTCTCCTGGGAGACCATCAGGCCCACCGCTGACTGTTGGCGCTGCTGTCGTACTCCACCAAGCTACCAATCAGGTGTCTCGGAGCATGACGATATCCAGCCGTCGTGACGTTCGTAAAAAGACAATCAAACATACTCCCACCCCTAACGCAGCAATTATCGATCTGGATTACGTATCTCGCACTGATGTAGAGGAAGGGGTTACTAACCGGTACATTATGAATACGTTGTGTATATGGAAAGCCATACCATTTTACAAGTATTCTGTTTCCTAGAGGTCTCAATACCTTTTCCACTAAATATGCATTAGGACTTCTAGTACATAATAATTGTACGGGTCCTCTTTAATTTATTCTATATTAAGTGAATGACATTCCTATGATAGTCAACAGCAAAGTTATTTCCTATGCAGATGATGCAACTATTGTATGATGGGGTACTACTGGAGAACTAAATAAAACTATGGTGCAAACCATTGATACTCTTTAAATACTTCTAAGAAAAATAATATCGAAAGCAACATGTCTAAGACAACGTTAATCCAGTTTGATCTAAAGAATTTAAATCTTGTATTATATATAATACCTTATAAATCTCGGATTGCAATATATTATATACGAATAAACATACATTTCTAGGAATCATAATTGACCAAATGTTAACGTGGTCGGAACACATTCATTATATTTTTTGTAAAATCGACAAATCGTTTACCTACTTAGGCATTTCTCTAATTGTTTAGAAGAAAAAGAATTGCAAAGGACTCACTATGGTATCATATCTTCATATGTGATATATATAGGATACAAATCTGGGGATGCAGTGTGAAATCAAACACGGAAAAGGTTTTTTAATTACAGAAGAAGGTGATTAGAATAATATGTCACTTAAATTTTAGGGATTCGTGTAGGCAATATATCAGAGAAAAGAAAATTCTTACAGTATTTTCATTGTAAGTGCATAAAGTAATAATCTATGCATTGTAAAACGAGAATTTAGTACATAATAATGTTCATCATTATAACACGCAAGAGAATTATTACCTTTATAGACATGGTTTGGGAATAAATACTAGTTACCAAGATCCTCGTGTAATGGAGCTATTTTTGTACAATAAGCTAGCAAATTCTATAAAGCAAACGATTACACACATGCCTTAATAGCTATTTAATAATCAAGGCATTGTATACTCTGGACAAATTGTAGTAATTTTGACAAAAGGATATAGTAATTGTAATTGTGTCAATGTCAGAAACTGTATTGCAGTTCCATTAAAATAATGTATTATTATTTTTATTATTATTATCATTATTATTTTTAATTCATGCCCATAAAACTTTCCCTGAATTTCAGTTCCATAGTTAATCTGTTTTAAATTGAGTTTTCTATGTATGGACGCTCTTTAAATCCTATGGCCCCAAGTGTCCCATTCCATATTGGGTGTGAAAGACAGGAAACTTTATTCAGATGTTTTTATCAGCCTTGAGGTGCTTTTACGTGCCGTAAATCTACGACACGGGACCACATACTTTACTTCCCTTCCGAAGGAAGCCCTGCTAAGGATTTTACGCCCGAAAAAATGCATAGCTTTCCGACGGGTTTGAACCAGCGACCTAGAGAACTAGAGGCTAGCATCGTACCCGTAGAACATGGGGAAAAACATATTTAGCCTGTATTATATATGTAATTAGTAGGGTATTCTTCACAGCAACTTCAAAAAATTCTGAACCCAGTTGAGTATGAATCCTTTTTCAAAGTGCCCGTTATGCTTATAAATTCTTACATAATCAACAAGAACAGTACTTGTACTCTTTTTCTCTTTTCTGGAATGATTGTAGAGGTACACCGTAAAAAGTAGATTATTATTCCTGACATCGCTAGACTTCATGTGCATGGTAGTATGGTAGATATAATTATTCTTAGAGATGATAGACGGTAGAGATCTAGCCACTTATACGATTGCGTTACAAATTCGCGATACATGTTATTCTTCAGCGTACTTAGCAACGTTCAACAGCAGCAGCAGCATTTATAGTGCTGAATGCACTTCAGTAGTTAAGCTATATTTGCGCAAAAAAGTTCAAACTGTTCATTATTAAACTATTTACCACTATCAGACTGGATGATCGTAGGTGCTATTTCTAAATCTTTCAACATACCTTCAATGGCTTTGGTTACTTCAATACCGGTCCTATGCTTAATTGGTCTTGCGTAAGCTATTTTGAAATATAAATGAACTGCAATCTGAATATATTTGTAATGTTTATTCTTTGCATACGGAATCACTTCAACGAAGTCAATCTGCATCAAGTGATTTAGCCCTTCACTGATGAGTTTACGGCGTAAGAAATTTCTTCTAGAAGGTGCATGCAGTGCTTTTGCAATAGCTGTTTAATCATGTTATAATTTTTTAAGCATTCAACTCTGACCATTCCTTTAATCTCTGCGGAACGATTCTTATTACCAACCTCTTGTGATGCAATAAACAACCTTAAGCGATTGACTAATGTATTTGTATTTCTGCAGAAAACTCAGTCAAGCCCTCTATCAGGATGGTGCCCCTACCATTCGAAATCTAAAACTGTATATACTCGGAGCAGAGGACGTATTATCTTATTATACTTGTACTCTTTGCTTTGTTTCAGTCTTCCTTGATTGGTGTAACCGCATTGATGAAGAAGGGCTTTTATCAATCCGCGTATACGAGTCATTTTCGGTATATGAAGACAGTTGTGGTATTTTTTAGGATAAACTCATAAAGCTTACAGCTAGCCTCATATAATTCGTTCCTTACCTGAATACGTTTATCCTTATATCGTATCGGTTTATTCCGTAGCATATAGCCGCCATCTTCAAAGCGCAAACCTTACATGGGATCCACTCGATAGTTATGCTTTGTGCGAACCTCTGTGCGATCTTTTCTACAGGCCAGTAGAAAAAATCGGTCGAGTCCTCTTTATGTTGCTCCTCCTGATTGGATTTTATCTGAATTTTCAATATACCATTGAGCGTACTTACCGGTTCGAGAACGTCAGACATTACACACCGAGTCTCGAAGTTTCTGCCTTTTAGAGAACGCGAGTTTTCACTTAGCTCTGGTATGCCGAGCGACAGATTCTTTTTAGCTTTATACTTTCACTACCCATCTTGAAGTGAATGCAAAGGACGTGCTTACTTGCATCTTATAGTATAGAAGATTACAGCAATTTATATGTTAGAACTAGCTCTATGCTAAAATGTGTCCATGTTACGATGCGCAAGTGAAGTAATGCTATGCGGTCACATTTCTTAAAGGGCACTGAATAATTCTCAACATTACCATTAATCGTCACCCTAATATCCCTTCCATCCTGAGCGATTGTCCCAAACACTATTTCCAGTGCTATGATCGAGCACAACAAGCGCGTGCCGTCTATCGGAATTGTGTAGTATGTAAGATTTGTAAAGAGTATATCTATATATGAACCATGCCCTGATCTGACAGGATATAACTGAAGTTGAAAGATGAGTTGTCCTCTCATCCATATAACCTGATATATCAAAATGTCCACAGCCGTAGCTATGTGTGCAGACGATGATTTTGCATAAGCAACACCTGTTATTTACGTCATACGTTTGACTCTTCAATCTATCAGAGAGAGTATTTAAGTCCTTATTCAGTTTGTGGACGATCTGCTCTAGGTTTGTGAGGTGACCTTTGTGGTCTTTGCTGGTATCTAGCATCGTATAAACGCTAACATCTGAAGCCTTCAGTTACTCATGAACAGTTTCGCATACTTGATATGGCATTTAAGTAGTTTTCCAGTTCGCAGTTATCTTCTCTCAGCTTACGAAATCTTTTTGTTGTTTTTCCGGGCTTCCATAAGCATATGCGTACTGTCACCTGAGGTTTTCAATCTCTCGTTGGTTATACTCAGCATTGCTGACAAGTTCATTTGCGCTCGCTCTCTCTCTCTCTCTCTCTCTCTCTCGATTTTCCATGGCATCTAGCATTAAATTCTTTAGCTAATTCAATGAATTACGGAGAATGTTGAATAAATTTAACTTCTTCCTTCCTGGGAGAGAAGTAAGCAGGTATTACGGACTGTAATGTAGCCTATTATAAGAACTTGGTAAGTAATTATAAATTTGGATCTTAATGTTATTCTTTATTCATTAATGTACAGCGGTTTTTCCATCTTCGTTGCTCAGAGAAGAGAATTATGACAAAATGGTTTCATCTTCTGTCTATAAGCCAAGGCAACTTGGAACATCGTTATTATGTCATAGGTATTATTGGCGCGCGTGCCATATGGGCTAATTATGCACAATATTGAATGCAGTAACAACCTAGCTATAATAAATAAGATTGCATAATTAATATTTGCAGTTCTCTTATTTAGTACAATAGAAATGTAATCGTTTGTAACATTATACATACATCTCTGGCGTTAATTTCAGTGTGTTCGTGGGAAAGGCTTCCAATCTCGATAGGCGTGAAACGACCATATTCACAGCAGCACGTTTGTGTTCCACTGGTACTCGCTTTCTGAACGTGTCAAGCATCATTCATTACGGGAGCTAAATTCCATGCTCGATCTGTACATTCCTGAAATACTACAATCAAGTGCGCACAGTTGAACAGATTAAGGTACCTGCGGTGTTTCATTCAATAATTACAATTATAACAACCCCAATACAAGGTGCTAAAAGATAAGTCAGAAAGTGGGTTTATAAAATGTAGTAGAAAACGAAATATATAGTTAGAATTTCGGAACGTTATATTAGGTGATTAGATTAACAAACCGCGTAAACTCAATATATAAACAGATAAATGCTTTTAAAATAGTGGCAGCTAAATTAATGGTCAGAAAATTCTCATCTTAGATATGTTCGGAAAACTTTGTTCATTTAAACTGACTGAAAAATAAGTTCGTGAGTTTTTGAAGTTTCTGAATCCCTGCGTTAACGCCTCGATTTTCATGACTTCACAAATTTATTTTTCCGCTAGTTTAAATGTCATGTTTTCACGCGAGGAAAACAATTGGCCACCCGGATATGACACAGAATGTAAAATAATCATTTTAAGTATTGTAAATAAGACGGACAGGAAGTACTGAAATGGAGAAAACTTTGTAGTACCTTCCAAGGCAATTTTAAACAACTTTGTGGATGGTTATGTATACGGTCCTATTCTCACAAAAATGGAAGTGAGTGGTTCAAGCTGCAAAAAGTCTACACTTTTTATTTATTCATTTAACCATCATGTACTCTACGACAGGCATACAAAAAGACTCTCCTAGAATGCCATAGTACAACACTTCATTCTCTGTACCTACACATTTAATGGTGATCGATTTAACACACCCATTATGCACCAGTTATTAGAACATTACTTTTGTTTAAACCTATGTGGAGCATGTTTAGTCTGTACAGAAATGATGACTGGTTTGTGGTAGCCTTTTAGTTAACATTTCCTTTCCTTCCCAGTACACTGACTGAATGTATGATGCTGGTGTGTAACGAAGCGCTATTACTGAAAAGAACACTGCAATATTTACTTGCTTTTCCTTCAGTATGCTAATAAGGATCTGGCCCGTATGCTCTCGCCACGATCCAAACAGAATAATATCATTAACAGGTGATGTTGATCGGTGAATAGCTACGTCGAGTATAACAGAGAACAATATCCAAAATTCAAGTTCACAGTCAGCATTAGGACCCACAAACAAGGTTGTGTTGTTTTTTCAAAGATTAATTGGGCCTATGCCTGTTTCAACAAATCTTGCGTACTATTTCTTGTTAAACCGAATGAAGATTCCAATTTCTAAACTTAACTATTATTGTAGAATGCGAAATATATGTCTGAACAGATTCTTAGGTGCCCGGAAATTCCTTTGATTAACTTGTAATTTACGTAAAGAGTGAGATACAGATTATTACATCAGTTTTATGCAAGTCATTACTTGCTATCATTTACTGAGAAATAACGTGTCACAAATGTTTCGTGAACCATATTTTTTATACTAGTAAAAGGAATAAACGCCTGCAGTGTTTACAGATTATATAAAGTTTTGTTAATATGCATATTTAGCATTTCTTGCAAACTTAAGCTACTTCCAAGCTAGAATATTAAAAAAAATACTTCAATGGCTAACAGGGTATTTTAGAGTGGCTGCATAAACCAGCTAGTCTTACTGAGCTTCTATACTAGGTGTAACAAAAATGTACCGCACAAATTTCAGGACACACTCACACGTAGACGAAGAAATTATGCTATATAAACATCTGTCTGGAAACGCTTTGCTTCCATGTTACAACTCACGTTCTCCAACTCATTACTCATGGGGAACACGAACAGAACGTTAGAATCACGGAGTACATGCTCTCTTGGTTATGTCTGGTTACGTTGTCATTATCGTAGGTGCACCGCCACTGTTTTGTTTTACATGTCCCTGTTGCCATGGGACTTGCGTCATTGCTTGTTTACAGGTAACATCAACTGTTCCAGTGAGCAGTACGACCTTGGCAAGCACACGGACTACTACGTACTATACTCGGCGCCAATCAAGAAGGTGATTGACAGTTACAAACCACGTGCCGGAAAGCTTTAAATGAATGGGAGGGGATGAATACGTCACAGCGGTCGTCATAGCAACCATTAGAAGGACCAATTAGAACTAAGACGCAACGATAGACGCAAATGTATTGTTGCGATATCGTAACACGTGATTGGCATGACGTGCCGGGCGAGCGACTGTTGCAGTAACATGAACTGAAGTATTATCTTCTGCTGTGGCTGCATTTATAAACAATTCCTCCTTTTAGCCCCAGCTTGCTTGTGTGTTTGTATCAGTTTAGAGATTGCCTGCGTACTGAAAAGTTCTTTTGCGTGGTCGTATGTGTATGGTATTTGCCTTGTGTTACGTGTATGTGAGTTCGTGTATTTGTGCGTGTGTGTGTGTGTGTGTTGTGTGAGCATTTATAATTGTGTTTAATGGATATTTAACAATGTCCAAAAATAGTGACAAAGATAGCGTAATCAAAGAAAAACTGGGCGCACTTGGGAACCGAATAAGTCTATCAAGCGAGCAGCAGCAGCAACAACAACAACAACAGCGATGCAAGCGATTCGGAAATCAGTGGCATTTTTACATTAGAATAAGCATCAATATTTCAAAGGTATCCAGGTTCGCGGGTTTAAACCGGGCGGAGGGCGATGAATGTTTTCGGGCGTAAAAATCCTTAGCATGGCTTCCTTCGGAAGGGAAGTAAAGCCGGTGGTCCCGTGTCGTATATTTACGGCACGTAAAAGAACCTCAAGCCGATTAAGAGGACTCTGAGCAAAATTACCGGTCTTTCACGCCCAATATGGAATGGGGCGCTAAGAACCATAGTAGTTAAAGAGCGTCCATAAATAAAACTCAATTTAAATTTTTCACAGGTATGTTTCTTCTGTTAACGCAGATCTTTACACTGATATATTCTTGCATGATCTATCCTCTGCACGTAGATTGATTATTTTACAACTGTCTTCGTATACGAATATAAATAGTATTCGCTCTACAATGCCGGCGCAACCCAGTCTCCTTCGACACGCTCTCCACGTGGTCGCGATGATCGGCAACGTCGCCTCTCTCGCCCTGCGAAATGTCAACCACCTTCTTGATTGGCGCCAGGTATAGTAGAGTTGATCACAGACTTGGCTCGTGCAATGCCAGTGTACTACACAAATACAGAGATGTCAGAAGCCCATTTGAAGTATGGATTAGCAGACGGCTATGGCACTTGCGCTCAACGTTTGTACCGGGGGAGATTTCCATGACAAAGGTGCCCCGACAGGAAAACTTTTGAAGCCATTGGTCGTCGTCTTAGGGAGCAGGGGTCATTTCAACCTGATACTCGGGACCGGGAGAGGCCTAGAAGGACGAGGACACCGCAGCGGGAGGCAGTAATTCTTCAGGCAGTTGACGACTCTAGTGTCAGTACAAGACAAGTAGCTGCAATAATGAATGTTGACCACATGTTTGTCTGGCGAGTGTTACAAGAGGTCCGGCTGTATCCATACCATTTATAGCTTGTGCAGGCACTATCAGCAGCTGATTTTCCAGCACGGATACGTTTCTGCGAATAGTTTATGCAACAAAGTGTCAACCGTAGTTAAATGTAACGGTGCTGTTCACAGATGAGGCGCCGTTTCAACGAGATCAGATTGGAAATTATCACAATCGGTATGTTTGGGCTGACGTCAATCCTCACGCAACTGTTGAAGCAAGTCATCAACAAAGATTTTCTGTCAATGTTTGGGACGGCATTGTTGGTGACTGTTTGGTAGGACCTCACGTTCTTCCACTCAGGCTCAACGGACAAAGTTACCATAACTTCGTAGAGAATGTTCCAGCTGATTTGTTAGCAGATGTGCCTTTAGCTGTACGACAAAACATGTACTTCATGCACGAGGTAGCACCTCCACATTTTAGTGTTAATGTCCGTCCGCTTTCAAATAATAGATTCGGTGACAGATGGATAGGTAATGGTGGACCAGTTGCCTGGCCCCCACGCTCCCCGGACCTAAACCCACTGGACTTTTATTTGTAGGGGCATTTGAAAGCTCTTGTTAATCCAACCCAGTACCAGATGTTCAGTGTCTCCGTGCCCGTATTATGGAAGGCTGCGAAACCATACGCAATACTCCAGGGATACATCGGCGCATCCGGGATTCACTACGACGGCGATTGATGCATGTATCAATGCTCACGGAGGGCATATTGAACATATGTGAGAAAGAATTGCATGTGGCATGCTGGTACGTTCTATTCTTGTGTGTTTCCAATGAATAATCAGTTGGAAAAAAATGAGTGGTAACATGGTAACAAAGTGTTTCCAGACCCATGTTCATATAACATAATTTTTTCGTGTACGTGTGAGGAATGTGTCCTGCAATTTGTGCCGTACATTTTTGTTACATCCTGTATACGAGGCGTGTTTATAGAGATTCACTTTAATGTTTTTCCTCTGCAGTCGCGATTTTGAGCATGCGGGATCGCTTACTCCATTCATTGCGAAGCCAGATGCAGCTGTGAGTGATCGTTATACTTTGTGTTTTCCAGTTTGAGCGTTTAGAAATGTTCAAAACAATCGAATGACCCGCCGACTGTTAAGGCAGATCAGGGATTCGGTTTTTGAATGCTTGAGATGGTACGCCAGCAAGCATTCATCGTCAATTGTGTTAGGTTTATGAGGAAACAATAATCAGGGCTATTCTATAACGTTCTCTTGAGACTTAACAAATTGATCGGCATTCTGTAACTTCATAAAAAAAAATTGTTTAGAATAATGATTTGTTTGTTGAACGCAACAAACTTCGAGATCCTCATGATAGCGCGTTTGTTACTCAACAGATTCCCACAAACGTTTTAATGCTGCTCTAAGGGGAAAAATAGGACAGAAGCTTGTCATTTTAATTATCAAACGTTTCTTTATTCGTTTTAGGGTAAAATATAAATGTTTTACGAATTACGTTTGAGTAAGCTATTTCCGTGTGATAGCGTTGGTGAATGATGCTCCCAGCATAAGTTTTAAGAGACGAATTTTAATAGGAAAATAAATATTGTGCAATCTCTTAGCGTAATAAAGGTTAACAGTTATTGATTTAAGAACTTTAGGTTCAAATAGTGATAAATCTTGTGTTTATTTGCATGGTTCACGAATTCATTTGCCTCAGTTTTAGGTTAAGGTTAGGAGCTGAACACTTTTGAGAGCTGTAGGATAGTATAGCTATACGTTTTCGTTCCCAGAATTATTTCAAGATAATTTCCAATCTGCTAAAAGAATTGAATTGGCTAACAGAAAGCTATTTATCAGTTACTCGTAACCATATAAATTGAATTTATACTGATGCTGTTGAAAGAGAAAAAACATAACAGCCAGTTGAGTTATAAAATTATAATTTATAGTAGTAAATTTGAGTATGAAGAATAATCCGATATAAAATACTTGTAGCTCTAACATTCCCCCAGATAACACAACTAGTGATACTAACCTTTCTGTTCACTACGACCTTCCACTTAACGAATACCCAAAATAATATAGATATTATTAGATACCAATAATGATTTTCATTCGGCGATTAAGATGCAAGAACCTGTCCACCGAACTGAAGTTGAAGATTGCCAAATCATGAATAAAAGAATAAATATCAACTTATGCTTGCTGGTATACATTAAAATTTTGGAAAAACCTGCATGACCACTGGTATCTTTAAAAAGTATAATTAAAAGCCAAAAAACCGTAAAGAAACTTAAGCAATAATTGCGGGTTGATACCAATTAGTGAAACTTGCATAAAAACAATATGAAACTGCGTTAGTAATTGTTTTGTGTTATTCCTAACTTAAAATTAAACTCCTTTTACAAGGTCACTGCGACAGTTGTTCAACAGCTTACGGAGTCCCCCCCCCCAACAAATCTAATTATTTGGAGTCACAAGGAAATGCAACTCATGCTATTCTAAGCAATGGGTGCGAATTTTAAAAATCTACATACATTTTATATTTCTCGTGTGAGGTTTTCATAACACGCTTTGTCTCCATCTGGGAAAGCAAAAGTAACAAAAGCACTCGGTAATTGGTATTACAGCGCTGGCGGCAGCGTGAAAACAAAACGCTGTTGCAGAGCGCACGAATTTTCGATTAATCTTTCCAGTGAGCTCACAAACTGCGAGAAAAGAAATATCCCTACAACAAACAAGTTACAGAATGCCAAATAGCTCACATTTGTTAAGAGCGGCTCTTTAACCTTAATAAACAACGAAGTTACAGAATAGCCATGAATGAGTGGCAACGTCCGGCCACACACAGTCAAACAAACTCAAGATCTGATCGCATCATTTGGTCGGGAACAATTCGATCACCCTCTCTACAGTCCGGATTTGGCACCAAGCGATTTTCATCTGTTTCTTCCTCTGTAGAAATTCCTGGGTGGAGAATATTTCAACGACGATGATGTTGTGAAACTAGAAGTACAGACTTGGCTTTCATCACAGGCGGAATCATTCTTTGACGAAGGCATACAATAACTGGTTTCTCGTTACGATAAATGCCTGAATAACGGCGGTAACTACGTGGAGAAATACTGTAAGGTGTAATGTAATGAATGATAAAAAGTATTTGGAAACTAATATTATGTTGTTTTTTTAAACATTATTGGTACTTACTTTAAAAACACGCCTCGTAATAACAGTAAACAAAATGTATGTACTTGTTTGAAAATTGTGCACATAAATATGATAAGTTATGCGTATAACAAGTTGCCAAATTCTACTAGTTTTTATTGCATTTCTGCCCGAATAGTTTTTCATACACAATAATTATTTGTACTGAGTAGACAGGCCTAAATTATGTTGTGAAGGTTGCATCGCCTCTGATTCAACGAATCTCAGGTATCATCGAGAGGGGGCAGGGGTGAAGGATGCTTATAACGCAGTGGAACTGGAGTGAAGTTGCAATCACCTGGTGCTGAACGGCAAGAGCTTCTGTTTATGGCTAGATTTAACCTTTTGGAATTAACAAGCAGTAGTTTGCGAAAAAGCCACTAATGATAACCAATTATTCAGCAAATTCTTGCTTTTTTCAGTCTTCAAAACCAAACTTTTAAATTAACAGTGCAAATATCATAATAACGTCCATTACATTATACATGATTGAGCGAATTTCTAAAGCTTCCTTCCCGCATTCCAACGCGGCTTTAAGCTGAGCTTACATTGTTAAAAACTGAGAAACAGCTTGAAAACAAATATCCTTCCCAATATAGTAAAACTAGTTTCGGGCCAAGAGAGCCTTCGGGCCTTCATATCAGGTTTCACAATACATTTTGAAGCGTATTGGTACTAATTTTAGGAGTACCGGCAGATGAGGAAATATCCAATTAGTATCAGCGAATGTTGCAACTCTTTTACTTGTGCAATTTATTTTATATATTATTAAGACTGTTGAATTTAGCAAGTCCATTTAGCATACTTTATTGAATGGCATTTGGCAACAGACGCAGAATGTGAATCAGATACAGAACTCGTGAAAAGCAGGGAAACAAACACATGGTTAATTGTTGTTAATGACTAAGATTATTAAATTTGTTTAAATATCTTTAAATACGATACTATTGGAATATTAAGTACAAATGTGATGTCAATATAATTAAATAATGGCTTGTGCATTCAAAGCCAGTAATTATTTACAACGGCTTCTCTATAAAATGTCCTCTATCTCCAATCTATAGCTAGAATAAGGAGTTGAGGATTACAGCAGGAAACCATATTTTCAACGCAAAGCCAGAGATGAAACGCATAGAAAACCATATCTCCAATGCGAGCTAGGCATGGAGTGCATGATTACAACACGAAAACACATCTTCAATGAAAATCCAGATGTGAAACACAGGAGACCTTATCTCCACTGCAGAGCCAGATATGAAACACAGAAAACCAAATCTCCAATGCAGAGCTAGATATGGAGTAGAGGATTACAGGTGAAACCCATATTTTCTATGCAAAGCCAGAGCTGAAGCTCACAGAAAACCATATGCCCAATGTAAACCAGATGTGAAACAAAGGAAACCCTATGTCCAACGCAGAGCATAATATATGAAATGCAGGGAATTGTATCTCCATATCAGAGCCAAATACGAAACACGGGTAACCATATCTCTAATGCAGAGACAAATATGAAGTAGTGGATTATAGAAGAAGCCACTCACTCAAGACACAAATTTTAATGTAGGCATTGTGTTTATATAATTCAATCTTTTGTCGCTGCAAATGCTGTTGTGATATCTACTTTCCTTCAAGGATAAGCCTTGACAGCAGCCTATCTTTCGTTGTATTCTTTATCAGTCTCCTCCTACTTATGCGTTAACTTAGCCTGTCGCCGAACACTCCCCGGCCTGTCATCGAAGTATGAGTTAGTTGCTGACGAATTAATATGGACCGCCAGCAAGAACAATAAATATGCTGACTGCTGTGTTATTAATGCCAAGCTGGGCGTGTTCCACTATTGTTCTGAGGCACGAGTGTACACACGAGAAAACTGATGTCCCAAATCATAAAACCTTCTTACATTTATCTCTCAACATTTCTTGGTTCCAACTTCCCGCTCAAATTTGAGACATTATTAAACAGAAAAGTAAATATTTCTTGCAAGTTGAATTAACTTCAGTATTTAGCATAAAATACTCCTTGAAAATGGAGCTACACAAACCTAAACTAGACACAGGGTTACACGGACAAAGTTAAATGTGAATTTGCTATGGCACCCAAGTGAATAATTCCACACATTTGATTTTGCGGGCACTTTGAAAAATCAGAACTGCTTAATTTAACCTCCAATTCTATGTATTCCGATACTTCATTATTCCCCGAGACCCAGGAACTGACAACCTAAGCGCATGACCTTTACAAATGGATGAGGGGAAGCGTTCGAGGGAATCCAATTTACAAAGGATGTATGCTAACGCTAGAGCTAGCCCTCCTTTCCGCTGGTGATACAGAAGGTAATTTCGATATACTATCTTGCTTAATATTTGCTTCCACTATCGGTGTTTTAAAACACGTGCTGTTTCCGAAAGATTAACAGTGAGAGTTTCAAAGTCCGCCTAGTGCAGCGTGTTGCGATGGGTCGGGAGGAGGTATAAGCAAAACCAAGCCAGAAACATTTGCTGACCGCATAACTGGTACCACCCTACTATCCAACATGATTGTGTGGTTTTATTAACAAAGTTATTACATTTAAAGAGTTATTCAGAATAGTGTCACTAGATTAAAGGAGCCATATTTCGATTACATCATCTGAATTGTTGTAATACTGTCAGCAGTCGAAACTAAGATTGTTACTCACATTCTGAATATTAGAACACTAGAGATATCCTCCAGTTCCCGAGGTCGCGGGTTCAAACCCGGCGGAGGGCGATGGATTTTTTCGGGCGTAAAAATCCTTACGATGGCTTTCTTCGGAAGGGAAGCGAAGCCGGTGGTCCCGTGTTGTAGATTTACGGCACGTAAAGGAACCTCAAGCCTGATAAACAGGTCTCTGAGCAAAATTACCTGTCTTTCACGCCCACTATAGAATGGGACGCTAAGGACCACAGTAGTTAAAGAGTGTCCATAAATAAAACTCAATTTAATTTAACTAGAGATACCAGATTACAGAAATAATCAAATAATTGCATTTATCTCAATTGGTCGAATAGTCCACCACTTTTGATTATTTGGATTATTAGCATTCCAATAAATCAGGTACTCGGGTGCGTCTCAGAATTGATATTTTATTGCATATTGAACTTGACATCAAGTCGGGAACATACCAAAGCACTGAAAAAGTTGTTTGCCAAAACATCCAAATCATCATTACTTTTCAGGTGTTCTGTGAAAATTCTTTTGGAAGTTCTATGCTTTATGACTGTGGTATGAGCCAGGAATTAAGTACTATTTTAAATTTATTTTATGGAACAAATTCCAAACGATTTGGAAATTCCACTTGAGATAAGAAGCCAATAAACTGTTTTCTCTCTGTTCCAAACAGTAGCAGTTTTTCTAATTCCACATCTAAACAGTCTACTCTGTAATGAGAATGATACCGGGTTTTCCAGTCATTTTATAGGCCGCTTTCCGATCTCCGATCAGGGCCAAACGCAGTTATAGCTGTGAGGCATTATTAAATATTGAGCATTTTAGGGTACTTGTGCCATTGTTTAATCTATTCCAAAGCAAGCGGGATAGCTCAGGCAGTAACGTTTGTGTGGCTCACATTTGGGAAGTCATTGGTTCGATTCCCGCGGCCGACCTTCCTGACCAATGGATTTTTTCGGCGTTTTTCCCCGAGTCCCTAGGCGAGTGCTGGGAAGAATCATTACATCCCCCGAATTTCCTGTCCCTCCATTTCACCTCCATTCTAATTTTCACTTAACCTTTCATCTCCTTGGTCTCTTTCAGGGTTGCAAGTGTCGGCGTGTGCATGATAGGGGAAAAGGATGATTTGAGTATACCTTCGTCCCCCAGTATGGTGGCGGTCTCCGGGTACCAGGCTCCTCAGGGGACGTTTAAGCCCACAAGAGGAGTGGAGCCGGCTGCACTCTCGCCTCTTCCCTCCCTCCACGGGGACGCCCTGTCAGGGGCCTGGGTACAAAAGATATGCGTAGGCCGAGGTGCTAAGTCCCCATCCGTTCCTAGTCTTATCCTATCCTTAATCTATTCTAAGCTTCTGGTGCTATCGGCAAGAGACGAGAAAGAAATATTTATGCTCAGTAACTAAATGACAAATGGTCGTAAAATTGTGGCCCAAGAGATGCGCAGAACAGAGCAGGTGTAAAGATGGACATCGTTCCACCTTTAGAGTAACTGAATGACGCTAATTAGGAGCCCTCCATATATACAATAATGCCTGTTGTTTACATCATTCAGCTACCCTAAGATGGGAAGGATGTACATTCCCGAAACGTCGATTTCTAACCAACTTTACACCTGGCTGGAAGCCCGAGAACATCTAGAGCATTCACAGCGCCAGGAAAGCTGCAGTTCAAATTTCAACAGGAATGGGTTTACAAACGTTTTGGAAACGGGTGGTGGCGGTAATGATTGCGCTTCATACTAATATGCAGAGTACACTATCTCTTAATTTTTCAAGCTGATGCCCTTACAACTTCATTTTCTCTTACTTCCAAACAACGTGGAATTTATCAATCAATTAAAACAAAAGAGTAATCTGAAGGTAGAAAGAATACCGCAGAAGTGATAAAGCAAACCAAAGTCCATACTGGAAAAGAAGAGCGAAAGAAAGCACCGATACGCTTTGGGTAATAGTTTACCCTTTGCTCTATCTGGTTAAGAAATTAGATGTTCTTAGCATGGTCTAAATAATTAGGGAGGTTCAATTCACAAAGGACTAAAGTTTTCTTATTCACATGCATCACTGCCGTTCCACGTGAGTAAAACAACGTTTAAATGCTGAGGGACAAGTTAAATTTTGCTGCCGCTAGAGAGGGCAGTTTCAGGGAGGCCTATCTTTGCCCGTGGCTGTCGATTTCTGAACGAGATTTCGTGTATGAATGCATTAAAATAACTAAAGAAAGGACATTGCCTGTAAAGTGTGACATAAAGAATTCGTGAAGAGAATTATAATATACTACTTAAGAACTTCTTTTATCCTTGTTTCAGAGACACGTTTTCTAACGAGCATTTTATATTGCCAAATCATTTTCAACGTCACGCCAACAAGTCATATAACAACTTAAGGTATTCAATAGTGTAACTATAAGTCTTTCGCTGCAGTGGTATATTTTCTACTGAGAGCGAAAATGGTAGAAATTAATGCATGGATATTCCTGTGCTATAATAGTGTGTGCCATTCTGTACAACATGTTAATGATTTACACTACGTTCGCCAAACCTCATAAAGAGAGATGAGTGTATGAAGTATATGGACAAAACCTTTCTTTATGATATTAAAATTGTAAGGTGGGAAGCAGAATCGGGTGAAAATAAAAACATGCATATCTAAGATGCGTGCGTATACCAGGTTTATATTAATAACACCGCACGAATTTTACTGATAATAGACGGTTCATAGACAGCCAATTTGATGGTCTATGAAAACAAATTTACTAAGTTATGCCTTAAAATTGCTTGGGAGTTTGCACGCCAATGATCACTTTCACTTCAACTGTAAGGTATGATAACGAAATATGTGGAGCTAATCGGTGCTTGCGTCTTTAGCGTAATAGACATGTTATCAGAAAGGCGCAGGTAAACAGACATCTGAATTTCGGGTTCGAATCTCAATGGCCTCGTTCCCCCACTTTTTTCCTTTCTTGATTGCTTTCTTTATGTCTTGCTTTGTTTATAAGCATATACTTAGTTAAATTTAATTAACACGAAAAATTTGTGTTGTGTACGAATAACTTAACCAATCTGAAGTGTCTATAAAACTATTTAACTTGCAATTTACGTTTCCATGGCCTATAAAGTCTACACAAATGTTAAGTAAACTGGTACAAGTCTACACAAATAACGACTAACAAAAACGTAAATTTATAAACACTTAAACGATCTAAGTGGGACTGAATTATTACAAAAGTAAGTTGTCTGGATACTAACGTTACCATACAATAGATAGGTAGAATAAGAATAAAGATAAGCAAACAAATCATGAAAATCACTGGTTTCAGAGGAACTGCTCAAAATGGCGACCTCTAACATCAATGCATAGACGACATCTACGCAGAAACGATTCCTGAATCGCGTTGAGCATTTCTATTGCGATACGAATCTCATCGCTGGATGCAATTATGCGGGCAACAAGTTAAACTGAGTTTTTTATTTATGGACGCTCTTTAATTGCTGTGGTCCTTTGCGTCCCATTCTATATTGGGCGTGAAAGACCGGAATTTTGCTTAGAGGCCTCTTCATCAGGCTTGAGGTACTTTTACATGCCGTACATCTACGACACGGGACCACCGGCTTTACTTCCCGTCCCTAGGAAGCCATGCTAAGGATTTTTACGCCGGAAAAAATCCATCGCCCTCCGCCGGGTTTGAACTCGCGACCTCGGGAACTAGAGGCTAACATGGTAACCACTACACCACGGTGGACGATGGAATACCAGTGCCTGCCTCTTTAGAATCAGGCGGTGATGAATACACCATAGTCTATATATGACCCCAGAAAAAGTAATCCATGGGATTGAGATCCCGAGAATGAGGTGGCCAGGGCACGGTAGGTCTGCCTCTTCCGAAAAAGCAATTGGGGAAGACACGATTTAGACGTTCCGGTACGTTTATAGCATAATGCGCAGGAGCTCCATCGTGTTGAAAATGCAGTTGAGCTAGAGCATCAAGTGGCAGTTCCTTCTAAAAGGGCTGACAATACATACTCCAGAAATTCATTATAAACATCACCGCGCAATCGAGAAGGTATGGCCCAATGACTGGTCAGAAACAATGCCGGCACATATGTTCACCATGAGCTGCTGTTGGTGACTTCACATAGTAGCATGGTGATTTTCGCATGCCCATCCATAGCCTCATCTGTGAACAACACTGATGAAAGCAATACCGGAGGCTGCCTTAAGGCCCATTCACAAAATCGCAGGTGTAAATTAAAACCCCGGAGATACGACCTGCACTTTTTGCAGATGGAAGGTGTAGAGCTCATCCTCATGCATGACTTGTCATACACTTGTGTGGTTGGTGGCCATTGCACGTGCAATAGCACGGGTGCTGGTCGACGGTTCCTCTTGCAATGTATGCAATATGTTTTCTTCGAATTCTGGAGTGCGATTAGTACGTCTTGCGCCGCAATCTGCATTATTTGGCACCATAGAACCACTTTCTCGCAAACGCGGATTTACAGACTCAAAATTAATCCAATGGGGATGCCGTCTAATGGGCTGTAAGTCTGTGCAGCCATTGAAGCACGATCTCCTCCTTCACCGTACATAAGGTGCATATCAGAGAGTTCAGCATAAAAGTATTTTTGCGCCATATTCCCCGAGTGTTTAGCTACCTCAGCGTAGTGTTGTGCGCAGAAGCTAAATAGGAAATGAGACGTGACGTTACTGTATTGGAGAATACAGTGGTCACGTTTGACTTGAGTAAGAGGCCACTATGCCGTATGCATATGCCGTGGTATTAGTGTCCTGCCAGGAGCATCATGCCACCATATTCTCAGCGCCTCTTTTGGGGAGTCATAGCAGTTGGTACTATTACTGGGTTAAAAGATGAGCGAATTTGTCCCACCTAGTTAACTGTTAGATTAAAACTGTCGTTATTAACCTCACACATAAACTTCCCCGCCACTTCTGTCAGTGTCGGTTTACAACCCCCAGGCTTATATATGAGTAGACGTAACAGTAAGTGCTACCTAGTGCATTGCGCATGATGGTGGTGCTTTGTCTATTCAAGGGATGAGCATAACATGTTCACAGGATGTAAAAAGAAGAAACAACAAAGAAAAAAAAGTTCCCCCATTCCAGATTCGAGCTTGAGTTCGCATGCTTATGCTAGTTCACAGCCGATCCGCCTAACCGCTCGGCCACAGTACAGCTATCGGAATCCGCCTACGCTTGTTTAGCCGTTCCCTATAACCTGTTATCCATTGCAGTGGAGTGCAGCGATATGTTAGGTCCGCATTTTCAGCGACTTTCGTAACGCCGAAATTTAGAAATTCTTATTCAGAGAGTTAAAAATACAGGCTTATCTAAGTCTTTAACGAGCTGTTTCTTATACAGACGATTTACATATTTTCGTTTTCCTTTTGATTTATTGCCCCCAGTCTGTAATTACTTCGAATACGCATAACTCAGTAACTCAGCTTCGTAGACCATTGGTTTCTTATCTCAAATTGATTGACTAACAACCATCTACTGCCAGGAAAATCCCTACGGTATTATTTATTTACACTCCTTATAATCTTCTCGCTTGTTGAAACCTTTTATGTTGTTCTGTATTAAAGAGAATAACCCATGGTTTTTTTTTCTTACAGTCAGTTGCATTGAGCGTTTCGGTGATCATTTTTTCTAGAACAACAGTCCCCTGCGATCTGTACCGCTAACATCTGTAGACAATGCTTGTTCTATATAAGTAAAAAAGAGTTGGTGCCACGCCAATTATTTTTTTTTTCGACGTTTCGTCGTAAAGCATGGGGAGCTCCCGAGGAGGACACCTTTATTGATCTCGACATTCTAAAATTCAAATAACGACATGATACAACCAAACAGTTTTACTTATGGGAGAAAGCGAAAGAGACAGAAAGAGAGCGCGTAGCTCTGCATAGTGCAAATATATGTAACGTTCTGCATTGTGTAACAATGAAACAGACACTATCCATGACCCCTAAACTGGTAATAGTATATTCAACGCTTATGAATATCTTACCATTACACTGACATAAGAGCGATAAGTGCAAAGATAAACCAGAGTAACAAGAAATCTATGATATTAGTTGATACCACCCCGTAGTAAGTAAACAAATATGAAATATCAAAATGGTTCTGCAAGTCTGAAAAATTGCAGCCTCAAGGGTTTGTCATAAACATATTTGTTCACAGTAACCAGCCGGTAGTCTCAGCTACCAAACGTTGTTATATTACAGATGAATATATACACTTTCAAATGTCTAATAGCTATCTAGCTGCCACGAGATTAACAGTCTGGTGTCGACCGTATTGATAGACACCATATATTGAAGTGGAGAGTATGAAAAAACAGAAATCCACATGGTTAGCGAACAATCAGAACCTTCCTGATCAGTGCAATCTAAGATAACAGAACACTAACCCATATATGTATAGCGAGTTGTCAAAGGCCCTTAGCTCCACAAGTACTAGCAAGAGAACCTTAACCTACATGAGTAGCGAGCTCTCTAACTCCCCATGCTCAGTACAGCTTATAAAAACATAACCATAACGCACATGGGTTGCGAGCACTCAAAAGGCCTCTGTTCAGTATAGGGTGTAACACAATCCTACCCTATACGATCAGTTAGCTCTCAAAGGACCCCTGTTTAGTATAGGTTATGATGATAGCCCTAACACTTATGGGTAGCGTGATGTCAGAGGCCCCTGCTCAGAACAGGCTAAGATAGCAGAACTCTAACCCACATAGGTAGCGATCTATCAGACTCCCTGCTCATATAGCTATGATAGCAGAACAATAACCTACAGATGTAGCGAGCTCTCGGAGACTATGATAAGACAACTCAAAAACACATGGGTAGCAAGCTTTCGGAGGTCCCTGCTCAGTACAGATCATGATGACACAACTCCAAGCACGTGGATAGCGAGCTGTCAGAGGCCCCTACTCAATGCAGATTATAACAAAACCATAATCAACATGGGCAGCGAGCTGTAAGGGATCCCCTGCTCAGTACCTACAGGTTGTGATAACGGTAGCCTAACTCACATGGCTAGTGAGATCTCATAGGTCCTCTTCTCAGTACAAGCTACGATACGGACCTCTAACCAACATGGGTAGCGAGCTGCCAGAGGCCTCCTGCTCAGTACAGACTCTAACAGAAACATAACCCAGATGAGCAGCAAACTGTCAAGAGGCCCTCTGCCCAGTTCAACCCATGATAGTAGAACTCCAATTCAAATGGCTAGCGAGCTGTCAGAGGACACTACTACGTATAGCCTATAACAACAGAACCATAGCCCACATGGGCAGCATTCTGTCAGAGGCATCCTGCTCAATACAAGCTGTGATAACATAACTCTAGCCCGCATGGGTAGTAGTCTGGCAAGAAAGCCCTCCTCAATATAGATTATGATAACAGAATCCTAACCCACATGAGCAGGAAATTGGCAAACGCACCATGATCAATGAAGGGCATGTTAACAGCACCCAAATCCCACGCAGCTAGCAAGCTATCAGAAGCCCCATGCACAGTGCAGTGCGTATCATTAACAAAACGCTAAGCATGTGTGCCTACCAAGCTGTCAGAATCCCCTTGCTCAGTGAAGAAAGCGTTGTCAGAATCCTAAACCAATATGGTTAGCAAGCTGTCAGAAGCCCCATGCAAAGTGAGGGTGTGTTAACAGAACTCTAACCCCACATGGCTAGAGAGCTGTCAGAAATTTGTTTCCTCTGTGGAGGATGTGTTAACAGTACCTTAACCGCATTTGGCTAGGAATCTGTCAGAAGTTGCCTGCTCTGAGCAGGGAGTGTTAACAGAATCCCAACTCCATGTGGCCAGCAAGCTGTCAAAAGCCCCATGCTTAGTGCAGGGTGTTTTAACCCAACTCTAAACCCACATGGCTAGCAAGCTGTCAGGAAGTCCCATTCTCATGATAAGGCGTGTTAACAGAACCCTAAACTCACGTAGCTAGACAAGTATCGGAAGTTCCCTGCTTATAAAGGCTATGTTAACAGAACCCTAACCCTGCGTGCCTAGCAAGCTGTCAGAAGTCCCCTTCTCGGGGCAGGGCGTGTTAACAGAAGCTTAATCCCACGTGGCTAGCAAGCTATCAGAAGTGCCTGGTTAGTGAAGGACGTGTTAACAGATAGATTCCTAACCCCATGTGGCTAAAAATCTCTCAGAAACCCTCTTCTCATGGCAGCGCCGATTGAAAGAACAACAACCCCATTTGGCTAGCGAGCTATCAGAAGTGACCTGCTTCTAAGGGTGTGTTAACAGAACGCTAACTCCACTTGGCTAGCAAGCTGTCAGAAGACCCCTTCTTACCGCACGATGTGTTAACAGAACCGTACTCCACGTGGCTAGTGAACTGCAAACTCAGCACTTTGTGAATAAACGTCCGGATGATCAGCTGGTTTCTCCAAAAGGCCACATGCAATGGTATGTTTTCCCTCTTACAAAGCCGTGATCGGAATCATGATTCCAAGAATTACAGAGGCTGTAGAACAAGGTGCTTCTGCTTTCAGGAAAATATAATACTTAAAACCTCTCGGAATAAATTTAACACAGGCTTAAAAATTAGGTAAGTTTTTCTTCAATTATTAGGAAATTTGAAGTTTGGACTGAAGTTTCAAAGCATTATGCGGACTTAGGAATAAACAGTTGTTTTAAAGGGTTCCTCAATGTATTAAACCAGATTACGTGTGCCGGTTTCTTCGCCTAACTGCGCTTTTGTTAGAAATTATATTTAGATCAAGAGCATAAAACTTTTCGCTGTTGTGAGAAGGCCCTTAAAAATCTGAGCGGTTATTCCATATCAGCGTAAAAGCCTTGGTGAATACTGGGAGAGGAAACACCCTGTTATCGGAAAATTATAAAAAATAAGGGAAAAATAAAATGTTTTATACCTTTTACTGGCATTCAATAGAATAAGGACAAAAAGCATTGAAGGCATGAAAACGCGCACCTAACAAATGTTCCAGTAAGCACAACAGCATTTACAAGCTCTTCTTAGAAGTTCTGTGGACATATTAGATGTGACACTAGAGGAAGGCCGCAGTAACTCCTTACCGATGGTTGACGGATGACTAAGCAGCAAAATGTGAGAAACGGAAAGCAAGGATGAATGTAAATAGGAGGACAAAGCTTAAGTTTCAGCAAAGTGTGGCAATTCAGTTTTTCAACAGCGCTAATCGTAGACCAACCAAAACAAATAAATATGTGGTAACACTAATATAGGTAATACGGCAAGGCAAATGTATACCCTGCCATCACAGGATGAAATCAGGAGTTGATAAAACGCTTTGGCTTAATATGTTTTGCGGCGTTATCATGGAGATAAGAAACAAACATCCAACTGTTTCAGATATATATATATATATATATATATATATATATATATATATTGTGTGTGTGTGTTTGTGTGTTTGTGTAAGTGAAACTGCATGATTGGTAGATATAAAATGCTAACGACTGAGCGTTTATAATTAAGGTCATTTAATGTACCTATTGTGAAAATGTCTACAGAAGTAAGAATATCAAATAGTACATATGATCCTATCTAGAAGATAGCTATGTGTGGCTACCGATTGATACTTGCTCCATAAACTCATGTACTATGTATGCTCTAACCTCCACATAACATGTTTGATGCCGTTCTCTATAAATATTGCTCAGAAGTTCGTCTTGAACTACAGCGAAATTCCCATGAAGGAAATGACAATGGAGAAATTAGTGGTGATATAAATACTACTTCTGTTGATCAGGCAATAATTAGATGGAAAGCAAGGAAGAAGAGTCATACGGGCAAGTTCAT
Organism: Deroplatys truncata; assembly: GCA_030765065.1. Lineage (NCBI taxonomy): Eukaryota > Metazoa > Arthropoda > Insecta > Mantodea > Mantidae > Deroplatys > Deroplatys truncata. The sequence goes on from CM060990.1 coordinate 544,789,157, forward strand.
TAAGAACTGTGCATATTTTACTACAACTAAACTTATTTAGTTCACATTTGCTATATTGCTTGATATTAATTTGACACTAAATTATTATTTCTTAATATTTTACAAACGCTGTGGTGATATTTGTGTCTGTAGTGTACTCACTGCCCAGTAAACTCGATATTTAAAAAATTACTCCATGTATTTCATTCCTTTTATACTGCGTGACAAATTATGAGTCAGAGAATATTGCTTCTGTATATTTTAGTTGCTGTTTCATTCGTTTTTGTGGACTTTAACCATCACATTCTTTAAAACATAGTTTTCCTTAAATAATTTTTCCTAAACTTATCAGCTATTGCCTCCCCTTTATAAGAAAACGTGCAAAGCGTGGCTAGAAAGAAATATGTATGCTTCCTCTCATCCTTCTCAAAATATAGCGGAAATGTCAGCTCCTGTTTTAACTTTGTACACTTAAACCACTTTTAGATATCCTCAAGCTCAAAATGAACCCTACTTTGATTGAAACTATATTTGCCATCATAGATTGCCATTCTGAACCACTGTGCCACGTGTAGGGCATGACACCTAAGGCACGCGTCGGAAGTAACAACATCACCACACTAATGAACAACAATACCATGAAATTCAAAATCTGATTTTACCCACGAGTTTCAATAAGGTCAGAGATTCAGTGGAGAAGCCAGATGTTTCCGAAATATATTCAATGATTGGCGAAATGTATTAGCACTGAATACAGAGCTTTGTTGCTGCGAGCTGGGACAACATTGAATGATTCGTCTGCCAAGTCTTTTCTAAGCACATAGTGCATTCCAGTGGCATTATCCGTAATACTCTGGAAAGTAGCTGTTGGTATATTCGCATACATGAGTTGATGAAAATGGCATCGGCCAACGCGAGTCTACTTCAAGGATACATCAATAGGTTTTCCAAAGCTGCAAAGAGTCAAACAGTAGGATGGTCTCCTCCTCGTCAATCCACCCAGATACAACAGTAGGATAGTCCACATCCCATGGAATAAGCGAGCCACAACAATCGGTCCAACAGTAGGGTGGCCTCCTCGCCAAACAAGTCAGACACAAGAATGGCTCCAACGGAAGGTTGGTTTCCTCTTCGCCTAACAAGCCACATACAACAATAGCTGGGAAAGTAGGACGGTCTCCTCATCGCCAAGCAACCAGAACAACAATGGGTCCAGCAGTGGGGTGACCTACACAGTGGTTGCAAAGAAAGGTTGGTTTCCTCCTCATCAAACAAGCCACAAACAACAATGCTGGAAAAGTAGGATGGTTTCCTCCTTGCCTAATAAACCAGACACAATACTGACAACAGTAGGGTAGCTCACTTTCCGCTAAACAAGCCAGACACAATGGATCCCACATTAGGATTCTCCTCCTCGCAAAACAAGCTAGACACTGACGCAGCCTCGCTACGTCCTCCAACCACAGAAGCAATACCTTTGCCTCACGGTTGCTGCTTGTTTCCTCCTAGATGGTTCTTTTGCCACGGCTGCTCCAGCATGAAACCTTAATTTCAGGGTCTGCGTGGGTGTGTACAGAGAAACACGAACGCTGTCTTAGAACACATATATTCACTATTTAAAATAATACTGCGGTTTGCCGATCACTTGTAAATGCATACGATGATACTTTGTCTTTACCAAGACCGAAGAATATTAACTACAGCTAAGCGTTCTCCCCTCTAGCATGTTCGCCACCATTCTTCCCCACACGACGAGAATGTCATCCCGCTCTCACCAAGCACTCAGGACAGAATGCCTTTACCCACGCTGCACAAGGAAAAGCAAGCTACTCACTTCCCCTACTCTCCCCTCAAACGCTCGTCACAACTCGGCGTCCTGAAGCCTAGAGTGACCTTCACCAGGCTAAGTGCAGTTGTCCTCGGTTGTTAACAGGAAAAACTTGCTTCAATGGTATTTACCCGGTCCCTAATTAACAAAACTGTGCCTGTCTGGTCTTTCTGTCGCATTTACAGTCAACAATTTTCACAATGCTTCTCCTTTTTATACATACACTGATTATAAATATATTATTACTTATTTTATATCGCTATCCTTCTCAGAATATTATGAAAATTATTGCCTTTATAATTCCGGCTTCAACACAATCATGGTTCCAACAGTACGGTGGTCTCCTTCTCGCCACTAAAGGTAAATATAACAATGGGTCCAACATTAGGTTGGCTTCCTCGCTAAACAAGACAGACAAAACAATGTGCCCAATAGTAAGGCGGTCTCCTCCTCCCCATCCAAGACAGACATAACAATGCGTCCGAACTTGCGTCGCCATTTTGTTAATGCTTTTTCGAAAATTTCTTATTTCGGTGTAAAGAATAGCGCTGATATACCCTGTGCGGTGCTAATTGTCCTTTTTTAATGCACAATAGTTAAGCAGAGCGTTTATAATAGACATCGGAATAGACAGCAGTAGTGTAACGTACAACCTGTACTTTTTCCTGTTAGGGTAATATAACCTCGTTTGACACGCATTATGGCTTAACATCATACATAAAAAAATTCATAAGCATGGATAAATATTACGACAATAATGACTTCAGAACTAGCAGTCTCAAACATAACGAGCTATAAACATCTGAACTTGTTACAAAAATACTTATGTGAATTAAGTACATCATTACCTGCGCTTTTCAGTAAGGTAGTTTAAATACTGGGGCTCTCTTATGTATTAAAACTCTCGTGAGATTAACGACCAGAGCACGTTAACATTTCAGTATTATGTCAGCCTTACATATTACAAAATTCAAACCATTTCCATTCAGATATACTTACATTGTGGGTATGTTCCAGTGGAAGGTTTAAATACAGTATAGCGGGTGGAATCCTTAGGAAACGGTAATGTATACAGAAACACGTGTGAATGTGGAATATATTTAAGGATTTTTGTTTCCTGGAAATTAATTTAAACATTATTTTCCTTAGCAAATGCACACAATTTGTAAACATATATTCCATAATAAAATATTGGAATAAAACCTGAAGAATATTCCACTCTTATGATGTATTATACTGTGTGTAATTGTCCACCCATGCTAACAACTATTCTCAGTGTTGTAACTGTCATCTAATACGCTCCGAACGGATTGATTGCACCCTTCCCAATTAATTGTTCACCAATATTAGTAATTTATAAAACAATGGTAACATTAGTTTAAAATTTGTATTACTTGTTTTAGGCAGTGCACCGAAGCATCAATGAAACTTTCAAACCAATGTATCAACAAATGCTAAAGTTTGAAAGCTCAGTATAAACGTCCTTTTAATTTTTAACTTGTAGGCTTATGATGGATAAAAGCTTTGCAAATTTCACAAACATACAAAAACGAAACTTGTTAGTATCCACAGGAATATTCAAGAAATGATGCAAACTGTCATCCCTTGGGTTGGAGAGATCCAGTCATTGATCAGTATCTTCACAGTACATACAAATGGTCTAGATGTTTCATATTAAGCGCAGCATTTAATGGTATTTTCGGTTTATTAAACAGTATTTTAATTATGTTTTGAGAAAACCGAATGAGTGAAAGGCAAGGCTAGAGAACTATAGGTGAAATATGAGAGCAGAGGAGGATACACGTCGTGGGCTTGTAGTGAAGGAATTTGTAGAGTTATAGAGACCGCAGTTGTCATCAATAAAACAGCGGGTAACTTTGAACTCGTTCTGTAGGAAGTAGTAGTGTGACTACACCAATTACTGTGTGCAACTGTCATAAATAAATTTCAAATACATCTTAGTGGAGTGAATAGGTGGGGATGGTTGCTAACTACAATAAAACAAAGCGGGGAGAGAGAGAGAGAAATAAAAAACAAGTTCGGTGTTGACGCTATGCGCCAACGCCCCTTGTTATATGAATTGTTACTACTCGTGCTTATGAAACGGTTTGACCAACTTGCCTTAAGAGACCAGACCAGAGCTGTGTCTCACTATGATAATTGTATCCTTAAAATACATTCCGAGATCAAACAGTATGCTAAATTAATTTCGGTCCCTAATTTGTGCAGCAAGTTCATTTTAACACCAAGTTATGACAGACGATGGGCTTCTGTGTGACTGTCGCATTGTATGTAAATCGTCTTTATCATAAACACGCCATGTTTCCGTATATAGTTTTCATTTTAGAAACACATTTAATTCAAATCGTACTGTTCCTTAACCTGTAGGCCGAGCTTGCTACGTCGTTTGAGATGAATAGAATATTTGCGTATAGCAAGATGTGAACCTGCACCACTAACGGCCCTGTGAGGACTTCAGAAGAAATATAACAGCCATGCGACCATTAGGTCTCCTTCGGTGGAATTGTCTGAAAAGGGTTTTTCCTACTCACGGTTTTAAACTGGAATTTGCTTACAAAAACAGCTTTCCACGCCTGTCTTCAACCATGCAATTTTCTGTTTATTCAGTTTTGCTCAGGTTTGGTTTTAAATGGAGTATGCAGAATATTGGTGGTTGTTACGAAGCAATTACAGCAAATTCTTTGTTAGTTATCTACTCGGCCACCAATTAATTCGTATAAAATTCTAGCACAGAGACGTGCGCATCACCTTACTGTGGGCTGTTGCCACTTCTTGTTCTGCTGTCACTGCAAGTAAACAAATCGGGCTATTAAGCAGTACGAGATGTGTTGCAATGGTGCATACCGAACCCGCCTGAAGTTAGTATATAAACGAAAGCAACGATTACTTAGAGAAAAAAAATCAAGGGAGGAAAATTATCTGCACCTTAACGGGGTTTTATATGATAATCGTCACGGCTTCAAAAGGCAGTGGAAATCATAGGTATGAGAGGTACTTTTGGATTGGTCTTGTTACCGTAACGTCGTATGCTGTGTATCGTTCTGTTCATTTAGTTTTCTTTATATAGTGCAAAGTTTTTTTGTTTTGTTCAAGGGCGCTCAACTGCTAGGTCATTAGCGATATAGTGCAAATAAGACAAGCACTGATAACTGAATAAAATAACAATCCACGCACATGCACCTGTCATATCTTTGTTTCCTGCTATCCCGGATAGGTTCTCGGCAATTCTTTAAATTATGCACACAAATTCCCTTTTTCATTAGATAATAGGCCATTGCTTCATTAGTTTTCAGGTTGTAACTAGGACCCAATATGTTTCTTCGTACTGAAACCGTACGCCATGCTTATAGTTTGCTAAAACACAACTTAATGCACATGCTGCTCAAGAAAATTTAGAAATAACCTACCGAAAAGGAGGAGCAGTGTAACCTACCAGTTATACTTCTGTGTCTGCAGTTATTTATATTTCAGGATACGATGTGTCTCCGAAATTTTTAGCTATATTGTTCAAGATTAAGACGTCGTGAGCTAAGCGATAACGACATACTTGCTACGTTTTTAAGTGTAATTAGCTATGTTGTTCATGATCAAATCTTTGTGAGCAGAGAGACTACGGCATACTATGGACGTTACTAAGAGTAACCAGCTATGTTGTTCATTATTAATTCGGCGTAAGCTAAGAAATTACGGCAATGTTGTTCACGGTTAAATCGGTATGAGCTAAGGTCTACGACATACTGGTGACGTTACTAGGAGTAACTAGGTATTTTTTTAAGGATAAAACGTTGTGAGCTAAGGGATTACTACATACTGCCTATGTTATTACGAGGAACTAGGTATTTTATTCAAGGATAAAGCGGTATGACCTCAGGGAAGGAAGTATGACCACCTGGCGACGTTACTACCAGTGACCAGCTATATTGTTCAATATTAAATCGGAGTTAGCTAAGAGACTATGGCAATGTTGTTCACAATTAAATTGGTATGAGCTAGGGTCGGCATACTGGTGACGTTACTACGAGTAGCTAGCTGCATTGTTCACGGTTAAAGCGGTATTAGCTAAGCGGCTATTTGTGACATTGCTAGGATTAAAATTAAATTAAATTGGGTTTTATTTATGGACGCTCTTTAACTACTATGGTCCTTAGCGTCCCGTGAAAGACCGGCAATTTTGCTCAGAGGCCTCTTTATCAGGCTTGAGGTTCTTTTACGTGCCGTATATCTACGACACGGAACCACCGGCTTTACTTCCCTTCCGAAGGAAGCCATGCTAAGGATTTTTACGCCCGATAAAATCCATCGCCCTCCGCCGGGTTTGAACCCGCAACCTTGGGAACTAGAGGCTAGCACGGTACCACTAGTCCACGGAGGACGACACATTGCTAGGAGTAAATAGTTATGTCGTTCATTGTTAAATTGGCGCAAGCTAAATGACGACGGTATAATGGTGACTTAAACGAGTAATTATATATGTTGTTAGGTTAAATCGGTATGAGGTAAGGGGCTTCAAAATACTAGTGACGTTACTATGAGTAACTAGATACGCTGTTCACGGTTAAAGTGGTGTGAGCTAAGGACTAGGGTATATTGGTGACGTCACTACGAGTAACTAGGTATGTTTTTTTCAAGAATAAAGCAGTGTGAGCTACGGGATTACGACAAAATGGTGACATTATTACGAGTAACTAGCTACTTTGTTCAAGGATAGAGCGGTTTGAGCTAAGGGATTACGACATGTTGTTCATGTTACTACGAGTAACTAGGTATGTTGTCCAAGGATAACGCGGTGTGAGCTAAGGGATTACGACATATTGGCCACGTTACTGCGAGTAACTAGGTATGCTTTTCAGGGATAAAGCGGTGTGAGCTAAGGGTTTATGACATTTTGGCCATGTTACTGCGAGTAACTAGGTATGCTTTTCAAGGATAAAGCGGTGTGAGCTAAATGTTTAGGACATATTGGCCACGTTACTGCGAGTAACTAGGTATGCTTTTCAAGGATAAAGCGGTGTGAGCTTAGGGTTTACGACATATTGGCCACGTTACTGCGAGTAACCAGGTATGTTTTTCAAGGATAAAGCGGTGTGAGCTTAGGGTTTACGACATATTGGCCACGTTACTGCGAGTAACTAGGTATGCTTTTCAAGGATAAAGCGGTGTGAGATAAATGTTTAGGACATATTGGCCACGTTACTGCGAGTAACTAGGTATGCTTTTCAAGGATAAAGCGGTGTGAGCTAAATGTTTAGGACATATTGGCCACGTTACTGCGAGTAACTAGGTATGATTTTCAAGGATAAAGCGGTGTGAGCTAAGGGACTACGACATATTGGCCACGTTACTGCGAGTAACTAGGTATGTTTTTCAAGGATAAAGCGGTGTGAGCTAAGAGATTACGACATATTGGCCACGTTACTGCGAGTAACTAGGTATGCTTTTCAAGGATAAAGCGGGTTTACATATTGGCCACGTTACTGCGAGCAACTAGGTATGTTTTTCAAGGATAAAGCGGTGTGAGCTAAGAGATTACGATATACTAGCCGTTACTAAGAGTAACTAGACATTTTGTTCAAGGATAAGGTGTGTGAGCTAAGGGATTACGACATCCTGGGAACTTTACTATGAATGGCTATGTTGTTCACCATAAAGCGGCGTAAAAAGAGACCACTGCATGCTGGGGACATCAACATGACTATGTTGTTGAAGGATAATAAGGGTGGGCTAAAGGGCTGTGGCATAAACTATGATTTTCTTTTGTTTATTCGGAAAGGACTTGCATTAAATGTTGATCCTGCTGAGCAATCCATTGGTTGCTTACTTACATATGGAAGCGTGCTTTCGAAATAAACTATTGTTTCAATAATAAATTAAGTAGCTTGCATACAGCTGATAAAAGATTTCAAAACATAAATGAGGATGTCTGAGAAGAGCGTAATCTAAAAGCAAAAGACAGAATGCAGTAAATGCATGGAAGTGCGAAGATGTTAAAAAGGCTTATTGGAAACATTCAAATATTCAGTTCATATTTCAGGCTAAATGGAAGTTGAAATGTTGGAAAGTAAAAATTACTGAAATTAAGCACCATGGTTTTCATTGCAGGTGAACAAATAATCCGCATGAAATTACTGTACTTTGTGTCATGCAACATCCAAATCTGTTTAAAGGTGCACACTTTAAGTTCAAACTACATGAATGTATTTAAATCCGCATTTGCTCAGGCTGGCTTCAGTGGTTGTCCAAAAAAGCAAAAGAAGGGAATAAAGTAGTGTTATGCACAACTTTTATAGGTGTTTAAACTAAAAACTATCAACATACTTATCTACAGTCTTATCCAGTCTTGTACAGTCTACATCCAATTTCAAGATGATTATCTCGGCAGGGTAATGATGAACAGGGGGGGAAGGGTCAGTCATGTGTTCACTGGTTGTCATCATCTGCGAAAGTACAGGTTTGTAAAACTGCGTGAAAATAAGTTTGCAAATTTACATATCCTACAGGCCCCTGTACGTGTGAACACATTACTTAAAACAGCAGACTGCTAATATTTATAACATACCTATAGCATTTAAAACCCGGCAATGCAAGATTTATCTTCTATCACGATGGAAGGGCTAAAAGTCTCTGAATGAAGTCGGTGTTTTCATATTGGTTTAGGTCAATGAAAATTTTGATAGGAATATCAAGCATCTTCATCCATTTTTGACAGCATACTGACAAGCATTCTTGTGTTTACAGTACGTGGTAGATTTGAAACTATCACACATTATTTCCCAATAAGAGAGATTGTTCCTATCTTCCATCAGATAGGGATTTTAGTTTCGCCAAAAGGAAGATAAGAAACACAGGCAGAGTTTATGTACTGCAAGAATACATCAAACTTCTTGCTCTATCAAGAGAGAAACTTGAAGTTGAGAGTCCCTACTGCAGATGATACTCTGATTTCAATGTTTAGTATAGTTATTTCAGGAAGAATGTATAATATTTATAGAGTAAAAGAAAAGCCGCAGCCTTCTGGTTTCATATCACAGTAAACATCAAGGTGCTGTATATAGCTATAAGGTATATTAGACTGTTTAGAAGAACATTCTCATCTGTAGGCTGGACCATCTTCAACACCAGCAGTTCCAACAAAGAGAGCTTTCATTGAAAATTATGTATAAACAAAATGAAAATGGATGATTTCATAAGATTCCAAGGCTTCCTTCCTGAAAAATGGCCACTACCCACCACATAGCTTAGCAACACATGAAAAAGTAAATTTATTTAGTAATTGCGTTTTATTAAGGATTCTGACATTCAAATTCCATAAATATCAGCCGTTAAAATGTGTTGTACAATATTTCACTGCCTACATTTAACAAAATTGGAAAATAACACATGTACGTATCCCCCAAATAGAATAATATTTTATGCCAATACTCAGGCCAGAAAATGTTTAATACATCCTCGTACACAAGATGTATTTGTTGAACATTAAATTATAATTGAATATCAAATAATGAACTTGTTTGTGTTGTTGAAAACGTTTGTTATATGAACACGTGTTGTTTTGCAATTTCGTGATTCCAATGTTATTCACGAAGTGACCAGCTATTGACGAAGGCTAAGACTACGTTAGAGAGCCTGTCTCTTAACGTGCTGGAGCCCGATATTGGGGAGAGAGGCCAACGCCAGTAAAAAACTTAATTTTATTTATGGCCTCTACTTAACTACTATGGTTTCTTAGAGTCCCGTTCTATATTCGGCGTGAAAGACCGGAAATTTGGAAATTTTGTTCAGAGGCTTCTTTATTAGACCTGAGGATTTTTTTGCGTGCCGTAAATTTACGACACTGGGCCACCGGCTTTACTTCCCTTCCGAAGGAAGCCATGCTAAGGATTTTTACGCCCGAAAAGAAACATCGCCCTTGTTTGAACTCGCGACCTCGAGAACCAGAGGTTAATCATGGTACCCCTAGATCAAGGAACACGAAACCAACGCCAGTGTGATGTCACAACTGTATTCCCTTATTTGTAATTTTTTACAGCGCAGGTGCTGAAAAACTAATAAAAACATTTTATTAGTCTTTTGGTCCTGCGTGATTGTATGCAAATTCAGATTATGACAGCAGTACCATAAAATGTGAGACCTTCTTTTACGTTAAACCTATCTTTGTTATATGATGCTTCAGGAAACACATACCCAATGTGAAACTTCATAACTAGAGACGAAACTTTGGCAGAATGCCTTTTTAAATGTGTTACATTTATCTTCAATTTGAAAGTGAATCTGTAGGATTTACACCTTTGTAATTGAAACCCACCAGTTTTGTTGATATATATATATATATATATATATATATATATATAGGCCTATTTCCCTAAATAAGTGCTTTTTATGTTTATTCCTTTATTATTAAAATTACCTACATGTGTATTTAATTATTTCTGTAACAGCTACAATGAATATGAATGCATCCAAACTATGCTATTTATTTCCTTTCAGTCAGTTCATATTCTCTTTACAAGCAACAATGAGTGTCGCCGTAAAAAGAGGCAGCAGTAGGCAGGATTTTAATTATTGCTTGTGTTTACTTGGCTTCCTATCGAATCATACCTCCTTCAAAAGCAACAATGAGTGCAGGAGCTAAAACGTGGTTTCATTTTTGTTCTAAATTTGTCTTTCTTTCCGTTTTCATTGCGACGTTGTTGTGCAAGCTAGCTAGTAACATGCCGAAATTCAGTCTTCCTTTACTAGGATTACCAAATAACAGTCTTCAAAAAAGAGTTGCATTTATAGATTGAAACAATTCGCAAAAGTGTTATAGGTTAGTCGACATTTACCTCAGTGGCATTAAGATAAATTATAACTTTTACAACCACACTTTTATATCATGAAAGTATTTACACTATGTATACTGCACTGTATGATTTGCAACTGAGATATAAGTAATAGGTAGTATTTCATATGAATTTATTTAACCTACAGCGTTATAATAATTTGTGGCAGATTTTAACACAAACTATAAAATATAATCTTTAGTAAACTAGTCATCTTGATCTATATCATTATTCTCTGAAGTACTCAGATATTATTTGATGACCCAATTGCTGAAAGTAATTTCTTGGTTTGCAACAAATAATCATAAAACTGTACACAAGAGAAATCCTTATAATTACATTGCACCCTTATAATTCCTTTAACAGACTCAACACTGAGTGTATTTCTATCTTTGGTCCACTGACTGTTTACTAGTGAAAAAATCCTTTCTACACCAGCACAGTAACTGGAAATAGCAAAAAAAAAAAAAAAAAAAAAAAAAAAAAACTCTGCAATTTCCAGTAGCTCTGAGAAACAAGCAACATTCTTTGTCTCTTGGAAATATTTACACCAGATATCATTTGACAACTGATCTCCTCCATCAATATTAGCCTGGATCATCAAAAACTCCTGAAAATTGCAGAACTGCCAAAGCTCTGTGTATCATCAATTTTAATATTAAGTTTATCATTTAGATAAATTGTTTGTTCCACATCTTTCCAGTTTGGAAAATTCTTCAAACCCATCCATGCAAACACTCTTGATACTGAGCCAACCATTTCTTAAGATATTTAATTGTTACATCATACACATGTGCTATTTCTCCTTCTAGCATATCACATTTAGAACCATAACCTTCATCCCTCTTTTTTCTCAAAATTACTTTTAGTTTCAAAAATTTGAAATTCTGGATTTGTCTTTCTTGAAGAACATTCAACACACTCTCAAGAATATATATCATTTCTACAAGTGAATTTTTCTATTTTTCTAGGGCTGAAGTATAATGGTGAAATAATGACATAAGGTGAACAAAGCATAATCGGGCTTCCCTAAGCTCATCTTGAAAAACATTTTAAACAAAATTAGAATTTCATCCTGAGAAATGAAATATTATTTAAGTGCAAGATACATTTCAATTAGTCTTGTAACACAAAGGAAAAGACATAGCCACCTAGTCTTAGAACGACTCAATAGTTGCCTATAATGTAGGTCTACAAAATTACAAAAGGCCTTAAGACTTTAAGTGCGTACTCTGTAAATAGAAAAATAATTAAATATTTTAATACTATGGAATAAACATATGTGAGTCCTGCACCAATACCATGTTGATACTCTTACAATCTATCATTTAAATTGTTTTTCAGGCGGGCGATGATGATGATGAGATGGGAGTTAAGGGCGCTAAGCATCGAGGGTCATCAGCGCCCTTACAAAGTGTAAAATTTAAAATCCAAAAACCAAAAGCCGCACAGACAAAAACACCAAAGAACAAGCAAAAAAATTCCAACACCAGCACACCAAAACATTGAAAACAAAACAATAAAAGAGCAAAACGACGGGCCAAGAACTGCAGAACGGAAGAGATAAGAGCGCCATACGTCCGCCGGGGAGAAGAGTTCCCATTAAAACAGACAACATGAAGTCACAAAAAAAAAAAAAAAAAACGCTCAGCGCATCAAACGCGTCGACCAAAACCAATGTCACTGACAAAACATAAAAGGCACCCCTGAGCACGCGCGTCGTCCGCCAAAACGTCGGTCAAACCAATAGGCAGAGACACGCAAACGTGCAACGGAGCCAAAACCCGACACTCCGCTAAAACGCGACGCACCGACTAGGGTGCCGCACACAGAGTGGCGCGGGGCCACCACAAAGCTAATGTACATGACCAAAAAGGCAATCTCCTATACGAAGGCGTCCAAAACCACCTCCTCCCGACGAGAAGCACGAGAAGAGGCGCCCCAAACTCCCGCAACCTACCTCCCCCAAGAGCCGCCCACCTTCCGCGCCAACGCGAGAAGGTACAACGACGTAAAAGACATAAAAATCAGTGGAGGGAGCAACAGAAGCAAAATATCTGGGCGATAAAACCACCAACCTGGCAGCGGCATCCGCATACCCGCCGCCAGAGACGCCCACACGACCCGGAACCCACACAAAGGAGACGCCGGCGCCAGAAACACCGAGCGAGCGGAGATCACGCACGCGTAGCAAAAGTGGGCGGCAATTGCACATCGCGCCAATACTCTGAAGGGCGTTCGTGCAAAGAACACAGCGTCGCAACCGGCGCCGCTGGATATACAAAAGTGACTGGAAAACACTAAACAGCTCGGCAAAAAAACCGAACACCGCCCAGGCAAACGAAAGGCAAAACTACCTCGACCAAGAACAAAGGCACACCCTACTCCAACATCAGTCTTAGATCCATCAGTATATATAAAATGATACTCCCCGAACTGCGCCCGAACCTCCAAAAACGCTCTTCCAAAGACCGAAGAAGTGGCCTCAGCCCCCGGCACTGACACCAACCCAAAGCGACAGCGGGCCCCTGCGTGCAACCAAGGAGGAAACGGCACCTCCCATGGGAATGGTCGGCGCCGGCGCAACGTCCAAATGCCTAAGCAGCCGGCGAAATCGAACCCCTGGTGGGAGCAACGCAGAGGAGCCAACCAAACACCGCCAATCAAGCGAATTCTCGAAGAACAACCCGAACTACGGGCGACCAGGCAAGCCGGAGAGCCGACAGGCACAGCTGCACAAAAGCATCCCACGCCCGAAGGATAGCGGAGGCTCCGCAGCCTCAGCACACAGGCCGGGCACAGGGCTAGCTGGAAAGGCCCTGCAGCGACCCCCACGCCACGATGGCGAATGGCACCCAAGCGACGAAACACAGATGGACGCGCCGACGAACAGACAACGCACCCGCAATCAAGCCTGAACTGGACCAAAGAGCGACAAAGACGCAGAAGGACGGCCCGATCAGCTCCCCAGGATGCCCCACGCAAAACACGCAAAAGATTAAGAGAACGTTCACACCTTGCTCCCAAAATCGAAATGTGCGAAGTCCAGCCCAGCCCCCGGTCAAAGATCAACCCCAAAAACCCCGCCTCGTCCGCAAATGGAAGACTATCCGGCCCAAGACGGAGAGAGGCAGAAGGGAAAGCCCTCCGGCGCCAGAAACCCACACAGACGGACCCCTCGGCGCAGAAAGCAAAGCCGTTGCGCCACCCCAGGCGCAGAGACGGCCGACACAGCCCCGTACACGGCGCCCGAGCAGACAAGTCCGCCGCGAACCGCAATAAATGGCAAAATTGGCAACGAAAAGGGACGATGAAACGCCAGGGGGGACACAGTCAATAATGCGGCTGATAGCGATCGCAAAAATTGCGACACCGAGCACAGAGCCCCGCGGCACACCGTCCTCCCGAACAAAAGGACCAGACAAAACCGAGCCCACACGCACACGAAAGACGCGATCCATCACAAACTCCCGAAGAAACATGGGAATACGACCGCGCAAATTCCATGCGTGAAGTGCACGCAAAATGCCGCCCCCAACAAGTGTCATAAGCCTTCTCCAGGTCAAAAAACACCGCCACTCTTTGGCACTTCCTCAGAAAACCACCCGCAACATGCGTCGATAGAGACACCAGACGGCCGACGACAGAGCGATGCCGACGAAACCCGCACTTAGGAGCGCCCGCCAGAAGGCTCCGAGACCCAAACCACCACGCCAACGGCCCGGCGATCACACGCACCATCACCCCGCATACGCAACCGGTGAGGGAGACAGGGCGGAAGCCGGCGATCCCTCCCAGGCTCAAGCACAGAGACAACGGTGGCCCCACGCCAAACCGAAGGAAAAACGCCGTCCCGCCAAACACGGCCACAGACCACCAAGAGAAAGAGTCCACTGCCGGCCGAAAGGATCCCCAACACAAGGTCATGAATGCTGTCCGGCCCAGGAGCGGAGTGCCTACAAAAATGGAGGGCGTGCTCCAGCTCCCTCATTGTGAAAAGTTAATTATAACACTCCTGATTAGGAGACCGAAAACTATAGGTCAAGGGATCCAGCCCGTCTTTGAGAGTGCGAAACTGGCGGAATAATGGTCAGAACCGGAAACCGCCTCAAAGGCAGCACCCAGAGTGTTAGCAATGGCAGCCGGATCCACTATGGTAGCATTGGAAACCTGAAGGCCAGACACAGTACAATGCGACACTTTAGCAGAGAAGCGAGGAAGTTTATCCCAAACCACAGAGGAAGGCGTGAAGCGATTAAAAGACTCGACAAAACGAGTCCAAGATGCCTTCTTGCTATCCTGAATAATGTGACGAGCTCTGGCGCGCGATTGTTTAAAAGTAACAAAATTATCAAGTGTAGGGTGTCGCCGAAACACCGTGAGCGCGGCTCTACGGGCACGAACGGCATCCCGACAGTCCTCGGTCCACCACGGAACAGGAATACGCTGAGGGTGGGAGGACGAACGGAGAATTGTGCGTTCGGCTGCAGCTAGCACAGTAGACGTAAGGTGCTGCACGATTTGGTTAACGTCAGTGAAGGGCTGGTCCAGAAAAGACACTAGGCTGGAATAGTGTCTCCAGTCGGCTTTAAGGAAATACCAGGTGGGGGCCCTGGAACGCTGGATGTAGTGAGACAGAAGAGACACGATGCAGGGGTAATGATCGCCGGAGTAAGTGTCAGCGACGACGTTCCACTGCAGACGACAAGCAAGCTGGATTGAGCAAACGGCAACGTCCAAGTGAGAGTATGTACCAGAAGAATCAGAAAGAAAAGTAGGCTCACCTGTATTGAGGATGGAGAGGTTGAAATGATCAAAACGTTGGAAAGAAGCGTTCCCCTCGCACAAGCCCTTGGGGAAACCCACAGGGGGAGATGGGCATTAAAATCTCTCAACAGAAGAAATGATGTTGGGAGAGCGGACAGGAGATCTCGAATGTCCGCGTTAGCGAGGGGAGACGATGGAGGTGAATAGACGGAGCAAAGAGAAAAGAAAAAGCCGGGTAATTGAATCCTAACGGCAACAGCTTGTAAGTCGGACGTAAGTGTGAGAGTCTGAAAATGAACGTCGCTACGCACTAATGTCATGACACCTCCATGAGCAGGAGTACCCTCATCCGGTGCAAGATCGTAGCGAACCAGAGTATACCCTCGGAGATCAAAAGGATTGTGAGGGCGAAGCTTGGTCTCCTGCAAACACACGGCCATAGGTGAATGGGAACGCAATAAAAGTTGCAGTTTCGCCCTATGCGATCGTACACCACGTAAATTCCAGGTCAGGATAGCCATGAATAAAAGGGATAAACCGTCCATTTAGAAGGGCGGCTCAAAATAACATTTTGCTTAGCCTTGGGGCTCGGGCTTTTGGAATGGAGTTGGTCACACTCCATAGGCTCCTCGAAGGTAGGGCCCACGCGCTCAGTGCCAGGAACCGATTCAAGCACCGAGAATCGGTTCTGGGTGGCAATGGGTGAAGGGGGCCGCTGAGCGCGGCTTGTCCCAGGTGCATCCTGAGACTGCGACCGCCGAGGGGGAGAAGGTGAACTTTTCTTACCGCGCGCACGCGGAGGGTCTTTAAGAAAATCTTCCTTACGAAGTTTCTGCTTGGACTTCTTATCAGTGATCTTTAGATGGCTTGATGACTGCCAGAGATGGATGGCCGGATGGTAGTCGCGGTCAAGGCAGTCATGGTCCAGGTCTGTGTTTCGGCATCCTTTCGGGGTACTGGCGAGGCAACAACTGAGCTGAACGTACCTGATCACAGGGGCGCAGGTTGTCGCGCATGGAAACGCCTCCGGGCCTCAGCGAAGGAGAATTTCTCCTTTACCCGGATGCCCTGGATCGCCTTCTCGTCCAAGTACCGCAGACAGTCGCCAAATGACGCAGAATGAGACCCTTTGCAATTATCGCAGACGGGGGCTGATGAACAGGTACCATCGTGTGAGAGCTGACTACAAGAGGCACAGATGCAAACGGCACTCTTGCAAGACTTGCGTATGCCGAAAACGTTGGCATTTAAAACAACGCTGAGGTCTAGGAACATAGGGCCTCAACGCAATTCGTTCGTACCCTACTGAAATACTCGTGGGCAGATCGACGCCATCAAAAGTGATTAACAGGGTACGAGTGGGTACAAACACTCCGTCGCGTGTTGGCTGCACTCGATGAACTGCCGTTACCTTTTGGTCGGAAAAATATTCGACTAGTTCTTCGTCCGACATACCATCGAGGCTATGGGTGGTGACGACGCCTCGACAGGAATTCAAGGTGCGGAGCTTCTCAACACGGATGGGATAACCGTGGAGAAGCGTAGCGCGCAACAAGGTCTTACTTTGTTGATCGGACTTACTCTGAACCAACAATGAACCGTTTCGTAGGCGAGTGCAGGAATGAACCGGACCAGCAACTGAGTCAATGCCCTTCTGGATTATAAAAGGGTTCACCTTCTCGAAAGATTGTCCTTCCTCCGTACGGGTTATCACTAAGTAACAGCAGATGGCGGTGGTGCTACTTCTGTTACAATGACGTTTTGGCGCTTGTTACTAATTATGGAGAAGGGGGCTCCATAGCGAAAGAAATCCTCCACCATTGCAACCGTCTCCGACCTGGGTCTCTGGCTTCTCGGGCGTTATCCCGGCTTAGGTGAGTGGCCTATCTATACCAGTCTCACCCCAAGGTCACACCTCCCAGAACATACATAGAGGGACCCAATGATCGTGGGAAGTCAGCAACTCATGCAATGGCCCCCCCGCGAGACTGCAGTTGAACAGCGGATACGAACACAGGTCCTACATGACGACTCAGCTACGCACCCAGTGCGCGGGTATCCGTCAGGCTGTGTCCACGGAGGATTAAAAGAAAGAAAATAAGAAAATAAACCAAAAGTGTGTGGGCGTTTCGCACGCAAGATAGGCCGTCGAGGAAGAAAAAGAGATGTGCGAATGGTTGTGGTGCGAAATGGTCGGAAATAGACTAGAGAAGAAAGAAACGATGGCGAGGGGCGGCATGGAACGAAATGCAAAGACCGCACGAGAGCCTACCTTGTGTCTACCGGTCACGAGGATGAACCCACCTCGAACGACAGGCGGACGAAAACATTATTTCTCAAACTCTTACCAATTAAACCAAAATTTGTATTCGTATTGTCCCCGGTAAAAGCAACACATTTGCTATCAATGCCTCTAGTTCTAAGAGTATCGCATATGTAAGATGCAATCGTTTCAGATTTTTCATTTGAAGTGCTTTTAAGTTCTATCACCTTTGTTTGAATTCCCCAGATATAACGTCATAGTATTGAATTAGAATTGGAAATAGTTTCGCAGAACCATGGTTACTGCCGTCTGTTGAAGCACCAAAACATGAAATACCCTCTAAAACGCCAGTAGACACATTAACAGAGTGAGGTGACAATACAGAATTAATAATTTCTTCTGTTTTATTACGAGCACATGAGTTTGTTTAGCTATATTTGAGTCTCTGAACAACACTTTCTGCAGCTTTTCTTTACAGTCCATTGATTTAAAACTTTGATTGTGTTTGACCGTGTAAAAAATAGAGTGCCTTCAGCTGCATGGGACAAGTAACTAAGTTTGGAGTCCTTTTTGCAAAAAAAGTGGTCAACTTTGGACGAAGATGCAGCAGTACGAATCCGCCTTTTGTGTTTACTAGCGTTTTGGTGAGCTTCTATGTCTAACTCCCGTGAAAAAAAATAATTGTGCGTAATATAAAATATTCAGTATAACAAATGTTAAACGATTATAGGCGCATTTTCAGTGTCATAATTAGGTATTTACGCAAAAACGGCCGCAAGATAATAAACCTTACCTTTACTAGCAACTGAAACTAATGTACGAGGTGGACAGATAAAGACATTCTGCCTCGGAGTTGGTTCTTCCCGTCCTGAAGTCAGGAAATCGTAATTCGTCACTAAAGACATATTTGCGTTTTGGCATGATTTCGATTAAACATTAACACTGTTTCACTTCACAACAACCAACTGAGAGTAGAGAGCTGAAAATAAAATAATTATTCCAGAACCCCAGCCAAGGTGTCTTGCATTGTTGCATACGTAATGCTTTTAACTGGCCGCCTCGCAGGTCGCATTTCACTATAATTGCCACGCCAGTTATTTCAATTGCTCTGAAATGGTAACTTGAGCTCGGCGCGGCGGCGTCATAGAAAAGGGAAAAGTCTAGAAAAATATCACATTGTTAGAAGAAAGGTTAACTTCTTTAGAGTGGGCGATTGTGGGAGATCAGAGAGTTGTATTTCCGCACTTTCAAGTTGAGGCAGTTGTATAACTCAAAAAAGAACATATTTTCCCATTTTCCTAACAAACCCGCCCGGACCATTTTTAGGATCCCAAAAAGAGGACATGTCCAGGTAAAAGAGGACGTCTGGTAACCCTATCCTTTACGCAGTTAACTGCTAAGTTACATTAGTACTTCCGGATCTGGCGTATTTGCTACTGAGGGTAAAATACTTCTGTGCAAAATATGCGAGCAACCAGTGAACTACGAAAAGAAATATTTCATTTCTCAACATATAGGTACAACCAAACAGAAATGCACTTTCCAAGGCTACTGGGAAGAAGATTTCTTTGCTTCCAACGGCAAATGCAACATCGAGTCGAAAATTGCAATTTGCATTAGACTTATGTAAAACTTTTATTGATACCTGAATCCCTTTTGGAAGCTACAGAATCCTACATTAAGACAGTTTTTGGAGAAGTATACGTATGAATCGATGGCCAGTGAGTCAAGTTTGCGAACTTTTACTTAAGTGATGAATGTTTCAATTATGTAAAGAAAATAATGCAATATTAACTAAAAGATAAAGAGATATGGATCGACGAGTCAGCTGATCCTACGGGTCATTTTATTGCCAATGTAATTGTTGGACCATTAGATCCTTTAGAAGATGACTGAATAAAAACATTCTGCTTACAACAGTGTGTCTGGAAAAAGTTAATTCAACTATCACACCGTTATTCACCAATTCATTACAGTTCTATGGCCTGAAGAAATGCAGTAACAATGTATTACTTTTCATCTCAGACGCTGAACCATACATAAAAAAGGCTGGGACAACTTTAAAAGTGCTATTTCCGAACATGCTTTACGTGATCTGCGCAGCATATGGTTTCCACAGGTGTCAGGAAAGATACCAAGCTTGTTTCCGGATGTCGACAAATTGATTTTCAGCATTAAGATTTATTTCCAGTATTATGAAGCCCATCAAGAGTTCAGGCATTTAAAGACATTGCACCAGACATAAGATTCATTTCCAGGATTAAGAAGCCCAGTCAACAGTTCAGGCATTAAAGACATTGCACCAGATACACCCATGCCCCTGAATCTATCATAACGAGATGGGGATTTCAGCAGCAGTTTAGTGCGCTTCAAATTTTTCGAGTATAAGGTGGTCGCCGCTCTGGAGGATGAAGCATCTTCAATTGTAGCAGCAAAGAAACTTCTCGAATCTTTGGAATGAGAAATGACTGAACTTTCATTGCCGACGAGTTCGGCTTCCTGCCACAAATGATCTGCCAGCTTAAAAACGTGGGCAGCCTTTGACGAAACCAGTGAAATTTGCAGATGATGCAGTGCAGAGATTGGAGAGTGTGCCAGGGAAATGGGGTTCATTAGTTAGGGAAAAGGGTAAAATTGTGTTTTCGAAAACTCCTGATTTTGACAAACTTATAAACATTTAAAAAATTCTACAAGATAACAATTTTATTGCAGTAGAAATGGACCCTACAATAGTTCAATGTTTTAGATTTGCACAAATTACCTCTGTAGATGTTGAGAGGTCAGTTTCGCACATGAAAAATGTATTATCTGACAGAAGACTCAACACGACTTCAGGAAATATAAAAAAAATTTGGTTGTCACGTGCAATCAATAAGCCGATAAGACATAATGTATAGGCCTTCAAGAAACATTTTCATTTTTCTGTCAAGTACAACTAGCATTTTGTTTAAGACCTTAAAGATACTTTAAAAATACAATACAACTCGATATTAACATAAGCTGAGTGTACGATTGTTCTGAATAGTGCAATCTAGTACTATATTTCAAGAAAGTAAACGTACACTTTCCACGCGGCAGTATCATTCAGTCGTTCCGTGAGTAGGGGGCATGAAAACTAAATCAGCCGTGGTCTTAGATGTATACTGTCGTGGTCGTCATTTTAATATATCACTCATTTCGAAGATTTATATTAACCCAGTATGACGAAATATGGACTAATTATTACAAAACAAGTTGCAGTTCTCTTGCAGCTGAGCTATTAACTGCATGGCATTGGAAAATATGCAAGAAAACGGAAAACACGCGGAATGTTGATTTTAATAAAACCAACATCTATGTTGTACATAATCCACACACTAACATCTGCTGTCGTAGTTCAGTAGTAAAACGCACGCTGTTTCAAGTGTGCCGAGGATTCAGGGCTCGAACCCCAACATATGGTCATACGTTTTATTCCAACTTTTTTACATTGTATTTCTTGCGCATGCATAAAATGTTGCTGGAAGTTCTTTATGCACTGCATTCGAACGTTTTCACTAAGGCTTCACCACAGTAATGCAGCATGCCACGTCCACGAGGTTGGTGGAACATACTGCAGTTCAAAAGGATGAAATCGTAGATCGTGCTACTCATGATGAAAATGCCTCACTAATCGCCATAGGATTGGTTTGTGACCGAAGAACAGTGAAACAATGGCTAGACCGGCATCACGAGGGGGGAAGTTGAATGGCCAAATCACGCAGGCTTTCTGGTAGGCCTCGTGCAACGACACTTGCTCAAGACGAAGCTCTGTGAGAAGATGTGAGGAACCAACCTTTAAGACACAGATCCGTCTTTCTGGACAAAGCAGTTGAGTGTAGTTGCTCATATGAAGCCATATGCGAACGATTATAGGATGCCGGTGCTGCATCGCATCGTCCTGGCACAAAGCTCCTCACTGAGGCACACAAGGCAAGAAGGTTGCAATTGGCACAGCGTAATACTGACCTTCCTCGGTCTTACTGCGACCAGGTAATCTGGAGTGACGAGAAGGTATTTCGTTCCGACCAGCAAGGGACCCATGTCTGTATAGACAGCGGGGAACTAGATACGCGCCTCGAGCAGAACATTCGGGAAGAATTGCAGCACATTTCTGGGCCTATATCACAGCATAAGGTATAGGGAAGTTAATTCAAATTACAGAAAGAATGACGAGTGCAGTCTATGCAGATATTCTCGAAAACACTTTGTTGCCGTCCCTTCGTGTAAGGTTCCCAGATCAACAAGAATATGTATTTATGCACGACAATAATGGTGTGCATACCGCAATTATCACCCAGGATTGGATAACAAGGCATCCAGAAATAATCTGCATGGACTGCCCTCCAAAATCTCCTGATCTGAACCCCATTGAATATGTATGGGCCTTCATGGTAAAGGAATGGGAAGACGTCGACCAGACAGGGTGCCAGTGAATCTGGTTGTACACGTGATGACGCTATGGCAACATTATCAGAAGAAGCCAAACCTGTGTTCAGCACTGGTTGCAAACATGCACGAAAGAATAAACGATGTAATCGTAGCTGGGGGCGATTATACCAGGTTCTAAAATACAAGATTTCATTTTTCTTTTCCTTTCGTTGTTTCGACAAGTTCCAGGAGAACCACATTGTATATAAATCTGAAATGTTTCATAAAGTAATTTACTTATTCATATATGACGTGGCTTCAGCTATGAAATACCAGTTGTTTAGTTTATTTTTAAGCACTATTATCATTGGCAATCGTCTTTTTGTTATTTTTAATAAATGGAAAAACTATACTGTAACTAGCACTTACACAGAATATACCTTTTCAGTTTTATGCATTATACTGCATCGAATTATACACTATTATATTTGCAGCGGTTTGGTTTTCTCAAGCTGATAATTTACCATTTTATTATTATTATGATTATTATTATTGTATGTATTAGCTTATTGTTATAAACAGAAGGATTGCATATACGAGAATCTAGAAGTTGCCTTCATTAAAATTATCATTCAACCACCTCGCATTTTTTTCAAAATCATGTAGTAATAGCTTAGCTGCAAGAACACTGTAAATTTGTTGGTTACTGCGTCTTACAAAGTGAAAAAGCTGGAAAAAAGTATGACCATATGCTGGTGGTCGAACCCTGAATCTTCGGCACACTAGAAACAGCGTGCATTTAACTAGAGTTACGACAAGATGTTAGGGCGTGGTTTACATACAACATAGATGTTGGTTATATTCCAATCATCATTCCATGCGTTTTCCATTTTCTTGCATATTCTCCAATGCAATATGGTTAATAGTTCAGCAGCAGGAGAATTTTTACTTGTTTTGTGATATCTAGTCCATATTTCATCATATTGGGTTAATATAGCCATAGAAATCTTCGGAGTGGCAGGTTAAAATGGGACCACGACAGTATACATCTATAACCATGGCCGATTTAGTTTTCATATCCTCTACTCACGAAACGCCTGACAAGCGAAAACCGTATACATATTTACTTTCTTGAAAAATAGTACATAAATATCCATAATGTAAGCTTTTTCTATAATGCCCTTTATTGACTACTTATATCTTTTTGTCTGCCTATTTTAATGGGTTATAATACTGAACTTCCGGTCTCTGTTCATAACTATCGGTAAGAGAATCTTAACTTTGAAGCTGATGCGAATGTCATTACTCATTAGTAGCAGCCAAGCTTATCCATTCTACGGTTTTATGCGAAGATGTGCCAAATGTTATTAACGTCTACGGTTGGAAGAATTTTTCAACAGGACCTATGAATTTATTTTTCTTTAGGTAGCAGGTAAGGTAATTAAATACAATAGGAGTAACCAAGTAACATGTTATTTACTTCTATTTTTCCATTATTATTTTGGGTTATTCTATCCAGTAATAAAAATGTGATCTGGAGGTGTTATTATTTTCCTTTGAATTGTAATTTTCCCACGAACATAAAATAGTAGCATAAAGAAACGTTATAATTTCCTTGTGTTAAATATGACAAAAACAACAATTTATTAAGAGTGTAGGGCAATAAATGTGTTGCTCCTATAACATTACGCATCACCCCTTTAATGTGAAATACAGAGGAGAAAACGAACAATTCCTGCAAGGGCGATGTGCGACATGGGGGAGGAGAGGCTCTGATAGAACGTGGAAAACCCTAACATAAGAGAGTAGAGGATCTGTTTGAACGCGGAAAACCCTAACATGGAAGAGGAGCGGCTCTGTAGAACGTGGAAAGCCCTAACATGAGGGAGTATGGGCTCTGGTAGAACGTGAAAACCTTAAAATGGGGGAGGGGCGGCTCTGGGAGAACGTGAACAACCCTAACATTGGGAACGAAGTACGCTGGTAGAAGGTGGATAGCCATAAAGTAGAAAGTAGAGGCTCTGGAAGAACGTGAACAACCCAGTATGGACAGGACGGGCTCTGGTAAAACGCGAACGGCCCTAATATGGGAGAGGAGGAGCTCTAGTAAGACGTGAACGACGCTTACATAGGGAAGGAGGAGCTCTAGTAGAACGTGAGCTATCCTAACATGGAATTAGAGGGGCCTTGGTAGGACGTGAATGACCCTAAGATAGGAGAGGGGGAACTGTCGTAGGACGTGAAGGACCCTAACATGCGAGAGGCGGAATTCTCGGAGGACGTGAACGAACCTAACATAGGAGAGGAGGGGCTCTGGTAAAACGTGAAGAACCCTAACATGCGAGAGGAGGGACTCTCGTAGGACCTGAACGACCCCAACGTGGGAGAGGAGGGGGTTATAGTAGGACCTGAACGACCCTAAAATGGGAGATAGGGCTCTGGTAGGACATGAGCAACTCTGCAATGGGAGAGACG
Source organism: Deroplatys truncata (assembly GCA_030765065.1). NCBI lineage: Eukaryota > Metazoa > Arthropoda > Insecta > Mantodea > Mantidae > Deroplatys > Deroplatys truncata. Next base: position 544,813,698 of record CM060990.1, read on the forward strand.
ATCTGGAAGAACGGGAATGTCCTAATATTGGGCAGGAGCGGCACTGTCAGCACATGAATGACCTAAAATAGGTAGGAGGGGCTGTGGTGGAATGTGAACGACACTAACATGGAGAGAAAAGTTTCTGATAAAATATGAACTCTAACATAGGGAGGAAGGGATTTGGTAGAGTGAACGACACTAACATGGGGAAGAGCGACTCCGATAGACCGTGTACACTCCTCACATGGGGAGGGGGCTATGGTAGCACTGAATCCTAATATGGAGGTGTGTTGAGGCGAGGGAGAACGTGAAAGATCCTAAAATTAGGGTGAGGACTCTGGTAGAATGTGAATGACCCTAAAATGAGAAAGGAGACTGTGGTAGAATGGGAATGACAACATGCGGGAAGGGGGCTATGGTAGACCTTGAACGCCCTAACAAGGGAGGGGAACTGTGGCAGAACGTGAAGTGCCCTAGCATTAGTGGGAGGGTTAAAAATGGAAAACAAGAGCGTGAAGCAAAAATGAACTCTTCGTTAATAATGATAGTTACCTATGTATATTGCTCAAGGCAGCATATCCCGGAGTAACCAGTTATATTCTTCACTCCGATTTGACTAGAAGGAATCAGCTACGACGTAAGCCGTATGAGTAACAAGATATATAGTTCACGACGGCTTTGCTAGGAGCAACCAGCTATTTTTCACTGCGATGTTACCAGGAGTATTGAGCTACATCGTTCACTGTGACGTCATTAGGAGTAGCCACCTAAATTGTTCACTGCGGAATTACCTGCAGTAGCCCAGCTATATCCTTCATGGCGAAGTTACCGTAATAGCCAGCTATATTGTTAACGGTGACGTTACCAACAATAGGCAGCGGCATTCACGGTAGACTCAGCAGGAGTAACCAGATATGTTATTCAGGGCGACGTTACTCGCGGTAGGCAGCTACAATGTTAACACCGATGTACTCGCAGTAACCAACTATATTGTTCACGGCGACATTACTCGGTTTAGCCAGCTATATTGTTAACGTAGACGTCATTAGGAGCAACCATACTGTTAACAGCGATGTTACTCGCAATAACCACCTATATCGTTCACGGCGACGTTACTCGCAGTAACCACCTATATTGCTAACAGCGATGTAATTCGGAGTAACCAGCTATAGGTATTGCTAACAGCGACGTTATTCGATGTAACCAGCTATATTGTTGACAGCGACGTTATTCGGAGTAACCATCTATAATCTTAATAGCGACATTACTCGGAGAAACGGGCTGTATTGTTAACAGCGATTTTACTGGGAATAACTAACTATATCATTCACGGCAACTTTACTCTGAGACGGTATCCCTACTGGCAATGGCATAATTACTGTTTAATTAATTATCTTCTAAAAATCATGCATTGATGTTAATCTAAGACCAATTTTAATATCAATGTTAAGGGTTATCAAGGAGTTATAGGATAAGAAAATGTATACATAAGTGCATAATATTTGAGTGAAGCCAGAAGTAAATCTCGTGTTAGCAGCTAACGAGGTTTTTTTCCTGCCATATGCGTAACCAAGAAGCTTCAAGAGAAATCTCTTTAACAAAGAACACTTTCTGCCAGTCAAGGACATAAATGTAAACTTAAGAAAAGAGAAGCTTCCAGAACATTCTATGACGGTTTAAAAGACGGCAACCGTCTCTTTAAACTTTCAACTGTTTACATTACGTGACAGGTTAGTTTGTAAGGAACGTCATTGTCAGAGCCAATAGAATTGAAGCACTTTCTATTTAAACTTATGAGTAGAAGCGACGCTACCAGAAGTCGTTTTAAGAAACTCAATTCTTACTCAGTTGCGCGAAGTAGTAGGTGGATAAGACGTGTCGCTCCGCTAAGAGGCGTAGTAAAGTGCGGCAATATTGCAAAATAATAATAATAATAATAATAATAATAATAATAATGCAAATTATTATCAATTACATCAAAGGCTACACATTGAACTAAAAATGTCTGAAATTGCTTAACGTTTATGTGTACTAGTGTGTACTTAGAGAGTCTGCGACTGCAGGCGAATATACTCCGGCAATAAAGTAACAAGTTAATAAGTTATAACACTTTAATATGTCAAAGAGATATCTAACAGTTACAATATATATATATATTCAATTAATGTTTCAGTAAAAATTGAGTGTGCTTTTTATGCTCTCTCGTTTGTCATCATCCTGCCCCTGAAAACAGCAAAATATCTACCAACATATAAAGCTAGCCGAGGCATAAAGAAGCCATAATTAAACAATTTCAGGGCAGGTTAATAGCGATTACGAACATACACACAAAACACATCACATAAAAAGTTAATATACAACACACGAGGCACCAGCGCACCATCTACAAGAGGCAAGCATAGTAGCAGCAGCAAATACGAAAAGTCCGGCATATACGAGTTGCATTCCAGAACTAAGGTCCGGTGAACAATATTTAACGGATGGTAGGCCTGAATGGCGTTTCACGTCCACAGCGCTGTCTACCGACTGCTGAAGAACCTACCGCAGTGTTGGTGTGACGCAGTAGGCGTTAGCCAGTCGGTGAGTGCAGATCACAATGACCGCGACAATCGTAGATCACTGCAGTTGTGAAGTGCGCGGTGTGATTAGATTTTTGCTGGCAAAAAGATCCTCAGCTGCGGACCTCCATCGTGAGTTATACCTCGTGTGTGGCCAAACATGAGTGACAAACAGATTCGACGGTGTCGAGAATTTCGAAATGGCCGCACAAATGTGCACGAGGAACAGCGGAGCGGTAGGCCCAGTATTCGGACTGACGACATCGTTAAGCAAGTGAACCAAAAACTTCGAAGTAATCGGCGTTTGGCGATTAGTGTTCTGGCTGATGAATTCCCAAATGTTGCTCGAACCTAACTTTACAGGATTGTTACTGAACAGCGTGGATATCGGAAATTGTGCGAGGTGGGTGCCAAAACTGCTCACCGGTCAGTACAAAGAGCAACGAATGCGTAGTGCACGACAGTCTTTGGAGCGCTATAAACAAGATGGAGATGGTTTGTTTTCCCACATTGTTACGGGCGACGAGACATGGATAGCATACACCAACGCAGAATTGAAACAGCAGTCAATGCAGTGGCGCCGTTCCGGTTCACCTAAACCAAAAAAATGTAAGCAATCGCCGTATATGAATCGCAAAATGACGGCTACCGTGTTTATGGATGAAAAGGGCATTCTTTTGATTGATTTTATGGACCGTGGGCCAACAATTACAGCTGACGTGTACTGTACAACGCTTACCAAACTGTGAGGTATGATTCAATATCG